>JAPQWN010000005.1:71017472-71657472 GCA_028538565.1 Umbellularia californica
CTTTAATTTTTATTTTCGGATTTATTTATTTTTTGAAAAAAATTGATACTTTAAGTAATGAAATACCAATTAAATGTCAAGAGAATAATTCCTAAGCATTATATATATGTTTCCTCTAACATATTTCTTTGTTTTTTTTAATTTTTAACATACTACTTGTTCATATTTATATCAAGAGACAGGTATTCAGTCTATTTGTTTTTGCAAATTGATAACTTAAAATGCCTCGTAATATTGATCCCGCATGGAGATATGGTGAGGCAGTTGAGGAAAATAGGTTGAAAATCAAATGCAAGTTTTGTTCGAAAGTGACTAATGGGGGCATTACAAGATTCAAGCATCACTTGGGCCACGTTTCTGGCAATGTTGTTGCCTGTTCCGAAGTACCAAGGGAAATTAGGGAAGAAATGAAAGCTTTGCTTGGCCAAAATAAAGCTAGAAAAGTAGAGATAAAAGAAAAGAAGCGGCAAGATATTGATGCTGCCCGTTATGATGTATTTGGGGATGAATACTTTGATGAGGAGGAAGATGAACAGATGGAGGCTGCACGCCGAGAGTCTTTGATGAGTCAACAAGAAGAACAAGAACGTCGTGCATTTGCTGGAAGCAGATATTATGATGCAGGGGGCTCATCTGCATCTGTGCCAAGCAAGGGTAAGGGCATTGCGGGGTCCTTGCGTAGGGCATTTAGCACCCGAGAACGGGATGTTGATGTAGAAATTATCTCCACGAGAAGAGCAGTTCCTCCCCCTGTTGATCCTCTAGCACATAGAAAAGAGGGAGATAAACAACCAAAAATATCTAGTGTTATGAAAGGGGTAATGAAGGCAACAAGAGATAGATTGGCCAAAGCTACAGCAAAATGGCTAATTCACAAGAACATACCACCTACAGCAATAGATTCCCCATATTTCCAGACTATTCTTGATGTTGCCGCCGAAGCTGGGCGGGGTATACAGGCGCCCTCCGTATATGATGTGGGCACTAAATATCTTGAAGAAGAATATAGAGAAATAAAGGCTTGGGTGGAAACGTTTAGGCCCATGTGGCAACAGAATGGTGTTACCATCATGTGTGACGGGTGGACCAGTGGTACCCAAACACAATTAATAAACTTTTTGGTGTATTCAGTCGCTGGGACCGTCTTTGTGAAGTCCATTGATGCAAGTGAACATAGACGGACAGCCACATATATATACAATCTTATGGATAAAGTTGTAGAGAGTGTGGGAGAGGAGTATATTGTACAGATTGTTACGGATAATGGCGCCAATTTCAAGAAAGCAGGTTTGCAATTACAGGAGAAGAGGACCCGTTTATTCTGGACCCCATGTGCAGCACACTGCATAGATCTCATCTTGGAAGAGATTGGAAGGAAGACAAAAGTGGCTTCATTGATCAAGGCATGTAGAGGAATTACAAGATTTATATATGATCATTCATGGGTGTTAAGCTTGATGAAAAGATACACAAATAACCATGCCTTGCTGCGTCCAGGAATAACTAGGTTTGCAACTCATTTTCTGGCTATGGAAAGCCTTGTAAAGTTTGGAACGGAGCTCATTCAGATGTTTGCATCAGAAGAATGACTTTGTTCGAAATGGGGCAATGCAACTAGTGGTCCGGGGTTTGAAGTCCCAAACCTTATGAGGGACAATAAGTTTTGGAAGAAAGTGAGGAAGATATTACAGGTTTTTGAGCCTTTGGTTAAAGTGTTGCGGCTTGTAGATGGTGATGACAAGCCGACAATGGGCTTTATATATGAAGCAATGGATCGGGCAAAGCAATCCATTATAGAAAATGTTACATATCACGATAAATATATAAAGATTATTGATGCCCGTTGGAACGATCAGTTGCACCATCCATTGCATGCTGCAGGTAATTAATATATATCTTTGAATTTGATACATTTTTGTTTTCCTAACTAATGTATCTATTATCTTATTTGCTCACAATACATTCTACATATTTATAATGTAGGTTATTTTTTGAATCCCGAATTCTATTACCGCAATGTCGAACTACACACCGAAGCAATAGATACGGACTTGCGGGTAGGATTACGGGAGGTATTAAAAAAATTGTTAGATGCAGATGATCAAATTGATGCAATACAAGAGGTGAGTGGGTGGTTACTTGAGAGAATTTAATTATGCTACCAAGTGCCAATTGCCATACTGCCATACATGCTTATATCTAATTTTCACATTGTAGATATCTATATATACACAAAGGAGAGGAACCTTTGCTGACCCTCTTGTGATACGATCGATTGGAAGGATGCCACCTGGTATGACGATGAACAGAAGACCCCACCCAATAGTCTTGAATCTTGATTTATTTATCTTAATTGATTAGAAGGACTTGACGGTTACGAATATCTAATTTTCTTTATTTATTTTTTGCATTTCAGCTGATTGGTGGATGAATTATGGAGAGAGTGCTCCACATCTAAGGAAAGCGGTTGTTCGCATCCTTAGTCAAACTACAACATCTTCCAACTGTGAAAGAAATTGGAGCACTTTCTCTTTGATCCACACGAAGGCCAGAAATCGGCTTACCATGCAGAAACTCAACAAGCTTGTATATTGTCATTACAATCTGAAGTTGAGAAACAGAATTAGGGAGAGAAGGTCAAGGGATGATCCTGCTTATTGTCCTATTAATTTGGATCACATATTTAGAGAGGACGATCCCTTACTCCCATGGTTAGCCGAGATAGAGGATCCACTGCTAGATTCAGATCCGAAGTTTCAGGAAACAGTTCAAGAGTTGATAGATTCGGATATGGGTGAGGCACCTGCAGAAGGTCAGCCACCTCAGGGAGAAGGTGCCAGTAGGACTAGGAGGAGTGGGAAAGAACCTGCTTCTGAGAAAGTTAGTTCCACCACCGTCTCTTCGAGTAGCCATGGTGGAGATGGAGGAGGAGCAGGAGACAGTGGGACAGGTGGTACTAGTGAATACTATCAGCATGATGAAGATGATGACATTCCTATAGAGGAAGTACATGAGTTACCTCCATCTGGAAGATTTGATCCAAGCCGTGGTTATCAACGGCGCCGAAGAGATTCACCACCTGGGGTTGGAGGTAGTAGTGAGCAAGGAAATATGGGTGGAGATGTTGGAGGACAACAAGCGGCATCATGGACTGATTCGTGGAACCCTAGTTACAGTGGACAAGGACCCTCACAATATTTTGACTATTTTCCATATGGTCAATTACAACAAGGAGAAGAACAGTCTTCAACTTCGGGGCCATACTCATATGGTGACTATGGTAAAACGCAATATGGTAGAAATCCACATGTACCACCTCCACCTCCTCCAAGTTCTTTTGATGCGGGTGCAGCTGCCTTCTTTGGATTTGTGGATCCCAATTCTCATCAATATCAAATCCAATATGGTGCCAGTGCCAGTGGATCAAATAATAACACTAATGGGGATGATGATGACCATAGCCCTTTAAATCTTGGTAGACATTCCTTTTGGTGGTGATTATTGATTAAGGTATTCCTATATCCTTCACTAACTCTCTATTCTTTGTCATTTTTAAATTGGTGTTGAATGTTGATTGTTGATCACTTCATAGTTCATTCACTTGATTGAATTTGAATCATGAATGTTGAAGTATTGATATTTGACTGTTCAATATTCACTAATGACTAATGGGTATTGTGTATTGTCACTATTGTGTAATGACCTAAATCTTAAGTCTTATTTTTTAATTCTTAATTTCTTATGCTTTTATTTCATGAATTCATGTTTTATTTTTTTTTTTTTTTATGAGCTTTCCATTACTTTTTAAGTTAGCATGACTAAGAAACATGAAAGCATGTGAAAAAACTAATTATTACTATTATTTTCTATTTATACAGCGATACAGGACCTCATGTATTGAGGGCACCGCTACGCCCCCTTTTCTTACTTACTTTTGCAAAAGAACCACATTTTCTTTCATTTTACAATTTTCTGGATTTTCTGGAATTTTTTCAAATTTTTTTGGCGATTTTTTCAAATCGCACCGCTACGCCGCTACGTATCCCCGCTACGCTACGTATCGCCCGCTTTGTAGCAGTTTGGCGGCGGGCCGCTACGCCCGCCGCTACCGCTATTTTCATCCTTGATTGATACTGATGTAAGTCACAGGATTCAGGCAGGGTGGACCAAATGGAGGAGTGCTTCGGGGGTCTTGTGTGATCGGAAAGTCCCCCTCAGGGTTAAAGGAAAGTATTGTAAGGTGGCGGTAAGACCAGCATTGTTATATGGATCAGAGTGTTGGGCAGTAAAGCATAATCATGTTAAGAAGATGGAAGTTGCGGAGATGAGAATGCTAAGATGGATGTGCGGGATCACAAGGAGAGATAGGATTAGGAATGAGGAGATTAGGGGCAAAGTAGGAATAGCACCGATTGGAGATAAAATGAGAGAAAATTGACTAAGATGGTTTGACATTTTAGAAGGCGTCCAATGGAAGCACCTGTTAAAAGGTGTGAAGGCATAGAGATTGCCAGGAGTAGGAGAGGGAGAGGGAGACCCAAAAGAAGTTGGAAAGAAACTATTAAACATGACCTTGCCTACATGGATCTAACGGAGGACATGGCCCTAAACAGATTTGATTGGCGTCGTCAAATCCATATAGCCGACCCCACCTATTGGGAAAAGGCTTGGTTTGGTTTGGTTTGGGCCTCAACCCACCAAAAGGCCTTATACAAGGTAAGGGTATAAGCTCTACATATAATCCCATTCACTTTCCTCTCTATAGTCGATGTGGGACTCCTCTCATTCACTTTCCTATCTATAGTCGGTGTGGGATTCCGGGGCATCACAATCGACCCCCCTTGGGGCTGTACGTCTCTGTGCAGTAGCCTGCTGTCCCTCTTGGCCCGCCCACATGGAAACCCGCCCACTTACACCAGACCACGGCATGGACCCATACTCGAACTAGTCAAGAGTCGGCATTGATACCATTTGTAATGCCCCACCCTACACGCATGCATCATAATGTTTGCTTTGACCCACGGGCCTCACGGTTTTGTTTCTGGTGGGCTTCAACCCACCAAAAGGCCTCATACAAGGTAAGGGTGTAAGCTCTACATATAATCCCATTCACTTTCCTCTCTATAGTCGATGTAGGACTCCTCCCATTGACTTTCCTCTCTATAGTCGATGTGGGACTCTGGGGCGTCACAATATAAAGGAAAGTGAATGAGATTATATGTAGAGCTTGCACTCTTACCTTGTATGAGGCCTTTTGGTAGGTTGAGGCCCACCATAAATAAAACCGTGAGGCCTATGGGCCAAACCCGACAATATCATGCGTGCGTGTAGGGTGGGGCGTTACAAACAAGGCATGAAGTTGAGCTTCTTTGCATCATTGGAATTTGATGGTGATTAGATACAAACTCCAATCCAGGAAGCAAAGATCTCAAAGATAACTTTGGGAAAGAACTTAAAGGAGAACTAGAAACTGAATTTTCATTTTGATCAACCATTAATGAGCCAAAGAGGCTTTACATCATTATATAGGAAAAGGAGTCACCCTAGAACTAATATGGATCATCTAAATGCATTGATGGCCAAGATTAAGACATCCAACTAAAAATAACTTGAAACATAATTAAAACTTTAAATAATATAAAAATAACATAAAATGAATGTGCTGGGCCCAAAGGCAGATGGGCTAAAGCCCTATGATGCCCAGATTCGGCATGGATACAACAGGGACACACATTTTACAGATAAAAAAAGTAGTATCGGATATGATACAACATGATACGTTGCTCATCTTGAAGTATCAGTGCATCATAGGCTGAGCCCATTGGCTGGTTGACCCATGGGGCCATGGTCTGTCCTGCATCAACTTATTTGGTGGTTGGCCTTTGGGGATTAGGTTTGATGGTGGTCGGTAGATTTGGAGTGGGAGATTTGGGTTTCGATGGGGCTTTCAGGTTCGGATGGTGATATGGTTTTGTAGAGATGGGGTGTGAATAGTGATAATGGATATGGATTTGAAGTGCTGGTGGGTGGTGACTTGTATGGGACTTTAGGTTGTTCGAATGATGTAAATTGAGGAAGCAGGGGTTCGAAGTGGATTTTAGAGATGGAGTTGAAGGTGGGTTCAGCTGTTTTCATTTAAGATAGGGTGTCACGCCCCAATTCCGGATTCCGAGTTTACCGCCACGGGTCCTGGATTTGGTGCGTGATATAGCCAGGATCGTAGGTCCACAGTGAGGTCCAATTAAATTTTTTTTAACCACAATAATAATGGTGATCATTTAATAATGCAGAAGCAATAAAGGATAAGCGGAAGCAATAGAACCGATAGAATCCAATAGCATCATCTTGCATGTGTCAAATGTAAAGGCAAGTCTAGCTACATCTCAAAGTATGAATATAATATGGTTTATACAGACCAATACCCCAATCTCACCAAATAACAATCAAACCCAAAATAAAAAAATCACTTAGTCCCCTGCATAGGCTCTCCATCCTCGGGTAATACAACATCGCCCGGACCCCACCCGTAGTCCTCCGCTAGAGGCGCTTTAAGGAATGCCTCGCCCTCCGGGGCAATGGTGTCGGTAATTATACATAAGCACCAAAATAATGGGTAAGATCCCAAGGGAACTGGCAGCACAGTATACCAAAATAGCATCAGCATAGTATACTAAAATAGCATAGTATGAATGCATCAAAAGGGAATAATGATAGTAAGAAGATCAATGAAGTAACAATGGTAATAATGCTAAGCAGATCTAGCAATAATATAACATCATGGAACAAAATAAAGGAACAAGCTAACCATCCATCTAATCAATATGGCACATCCATATAGGCTAGTACCACGGGAAATTATGGCGCTGCCCTCCCGGACTACATACGAGTTGCGGTGGGGAATGTGTGGGGTCATAGCCCAGCTGAAACAATATTACTGAAGTCTGCCGGCCGTAATTGGTATCGTGCAGTTCAGTGGCGTACATCCACCTTTCCAGCTCACCATGATGACGAAACATAAAGTTAGCTCCTACCAAGGGATCAGTGCCAAGGTTAGTTTCTTCAACCAAGTGGATGTTCATGCCGACTCTAAGGAACCTCATAATAATGTCGGTGTCTGGCTAGGCTTTCCTTGCATGAGTAAGGTCTCATAAGTCCATACAAGATTTGGTATGATAGGTCCAATCCACATCATCATCCATATAAACTATACGTCCATCATAATGCCCATATATCCATATCATAATCCATCATCATGCTATCCATATAAAAATCCAGAATATAATCCATCCATAAATGAGTACCTAGTACATGCACATAATCCATCTACTCCATGGTATATTGGTATCACATCCATCCATCCATTGGGCCATATAATAGCCTATCTAGCCACAGACACGGGGCAAATGTCCTTCATACACATCTAAGGTCACCTCTAGGTCAAGGTCCTTATTTCCATTTATTAATCAGGTTTGACATTGGTAATAATAACAGTGAACATTAGAGAGAATATGCATAAAGCATGTGACATCAATAATAATCAACTAAAGGATATAATCAAGTGATCCAACCTAAGTCCATGCCCCATTTCAGGTGTAGGGTCCCACATCACCCAAAACAATGGTTAAAGGGGTCTCAAATGTTATTAAAAGTATATTTGGTGCTATGAAGGTATAAGACATCCAATACCACGCTTAAGCACTGAATTGGGTTCCATTTTACAACCCTAGACCCTATTTTAGGTGGCTACATGGGTCAAGGTTAAGTTCAACCCTTGACTCATGTTTGGTCCAATAATAACAGTCCAAATGGAAGGTCAATGGGGCCCAATTGAGATTAAATTCTAAAAGAAATAGGTCTGGAAATCTCTGTTTGTAGTGTACTCGGTCGACCATGGATGAAGTCGGTCAATCGAACATACTACGAGGTAGGATCTGTCCGACAGACTTGGGTTACAGAATGCAGTGTTGTTTGTTGACCACGTGAGGTACCCCAGTCGACTGAATACATAGGCTAATAGGGTTTTGTCTGTCAGGTTTGGGTTACAAGGTACAATATAGTCGGTCGACCACGAGGGATACCCCTGTCGACCGAGTACACAGAGAATTACAAACAGCCTAACAGGCGGCTCCCAGGTTGGGATTTTGTAGTGTACGTGGTCGACCACGACATGTATGCAGGTCAACCAAATACACAGAGTTCGAAATTCCTAGATTCCATCTCCTTCCATTTCCATTCAATTTTCCTTCCAAATCCATCAATCTCCGTCCAAAATCATCCACAGTCATCTCCAATCATAAAAACACGTCCATCCACCATCAATCCATCACAAATGGGCCATTGATCTTCCAAATGGTGATTCTCATCCATCAATGGCCAAAAACCAAAGAAAAGAGCTTAGAGAAGGGAAACCTACAGATCTAGCATCAAACATATCACCCATTGCATAATTCAAGGAAAAGAGAGCATGCATTCTATGATAAGTGTATATTGCACTTGCCTATGGTCTCCTAAGATGGTCTCCTTGCTTGATCTCCAAGATCCAAGCTCAAAACTTGTAGATCCAAGCTCTAAGGTCTCCAAATCGCTCAACAACCCCAAGCTCTATAGATCTATCAAGATCTAGACCTCCTACACCCATTTCCAAGGAGAAAAGTGCATAAGAAAGAAGCATTCTAAGAGAAGAAGCTAGATCTACATGTAAATTGAGCTAGGGAAGGAAATTCACCTGGGTTTGAAGAGGAGAAGGAGATCCATGAAGGAGAAGATGATCCTTGCTTGTAGATGGCTGTAGGTTGGAGGGATCCTTTGATCTTTGATGGAGAATGCCTTAGATCTAGGTAGGAAACCCTAATTTTGAAGGAGGAAGAAGAGAGAAATGGAGAGAGAGAGAGAGAGAGAGAGAGAGAGAGAGAGAGAGAGAGAGAGAGAAAACATGGGATGGCTGAGTTTAGTTATATAGAGTTTGGTATAGGGGTGAAATGACCAAAAAGCCAAACCTTAGTTGATTGGTTTGTGGAGGGCCTAAAGGGTATTTTGGGTTTGTTGCACAATTCTCCAAGGAAAACCCCTATCTAACTTAGAAATTACACATAGGGGCTTCTGACCAACTAACTCACTCTAATAAAAGACATCTAGGCCCCTAACAATTCTATGAATCTCAAAAGACCCCTAATCCACTAAACTAGGCCTAATTCCTTGGAAAAGACCAAACTACCCTTACTAGCCCCTACTAATTAGCATAATAAGACATAATTAAATATAATTAACTTATAGCTAAGACAAGTAAGGGGTGGGGCCTCACATAGGGTGGTGCATGGACATGATCGATGGGTTGTGGAGTTAGGGTTTGAAGGTTACAACATGTTGGGTTTAGCAACAACTGGTTTGTGGATTTGCAGGCATCGGGAGGGATTAGTGTGGTTTGACTGGGTCGGTGGATGATGGTTTAGAACGAACTTGAAAACGAGGGGAAGTGAGAAGTACCTGCACCAATTTTTGAATCTGGTGGATCGGTCTTTGGCTTTGATACCAAAATCATGCAAAATGGGGGGGAGATACGGGTCGGGCTAGGGTGGAAGGTGTAGATAGGGGAAAAATTGGCCTCATGCCGAACTCCAATCTAGGAGGCAAAAAGATCTTAAAGATCACATTGGGGAAGAACCCTTAAAGATCACTTAGGGGAAGAACCCAAAGGAGAACTATGAAGTGAATTTTCATTATCATCAACCATTAATGAGCCAAAGAGGTTTTACATTATTATATAGAAAAAGAAATAACCATAGAACTAATTTGGACCATCTAAACACTTTGATGGCCAGGAATAAAACATCCAACTGAACAACTCAAAATATAACTAAAAATTTAAATAATATAAAAATAACATAAATGAATTGGCTGGACCCAAAAGGCTTGGTCGACATAGATGGGTTGGGTCCATTGGCTGGTTGACCCATGGGTTCATGGGTCTGTACTGCATCAGTTTCTTATTATTTTAGGTATTTTTTTTTACATCTTTTCACTATTAATGAACTTACCAACCCACACTTAAATTGTTCGTGTGGTTAGGAAGTCTAGTAATGAGCTGGAGGTCCTGACTTCGAACTGTTTGCGGCCTTACCTGATACATAGTGCTAGTGGGTGGTGTTGTGTATCCGGGATTTTACCAATGATCAACCGCAAGGGGGGTTGGCGGGTTCCTCCTCATAAAAAAAAAAAAAAAAAGAAAAGAAAAAAAAAGTGACCTATAAAAATAGTTTTAAATAGGGTTGAGCAGAAAAGAAGAATTCACAATGCCAATCCAAGATAGATGTGATAATTCTTTGACGATGACAACGGGAGTTACTTAGTTTGCAACTTCTCTAATTTGTTCTTACGTTTGTAGTTCATGAAAAGAATTCTACCATTGTTTTTCAGTTTGTTGGAAATGCACTAATTAGTTTGCACAATTTGTAGTTTGAGTTGACTGCCTCTAATGATTGAATTCTATTTCCTTTTGAAATATTGTTTCATTCAATTGTAGATGGATATTGTGAGTGTTGCTGTTGAAAGGCACAGGTTTGGTTTCAATTTCGGGCTTCTTGATTGATGGATGTAATGGTTCCCCCAAGATTCTCATTTAAATTTTTTTATCAAGCAAATCTCAACATTGATTCCTGCACGTTATTGATGAGAGACTCTCCATTTATCATTCCTGCTTGTTTCATGGAGAACTATTGTTTCCTCCTGTATATCTTCTTCAAATTGCAAATTGAGAATTTTGCAATCTATTATTTTCCTTTTCTAAATTTTCTTGTTTGTACTTTCCTGGTTTGTCTTCTTCCTCTTAATTTATGACTATTCGTGTAGTTCAAGTTGATGGCTAGATTATTTGTTCTCGACTAGCTCGATCAGTTGAATTGTTTAACTAAATAAAGTTGTGTTAGACCTGCTTCACAGGTTAAGGTGCCTAAATAAAGTTGTGTTATGTTTGCTTCACAGGTTAAGGTGAACGAATTGAAAGATTGCCTTCATGATAAGAAAATTCAAATTGCATCTATGATGGAGAAGACATCTGAAGTGAGGAGAATGAAGGATGAGTTGCAGCATGATCTTTCCTTGGTATGTTTTGAGTTTTGTGCACTTTGAAAGTCAAGCCCCGACCCCCGTTTGCTGGTAAAGATGTGAAAAATGAGCTATAATAGGACCAAAAGATAACAATGATTATTTATGTGGCATTATTTACCTGCAGAAAATCATCTTCAATCATATTTTTTTGGTTGCATAAATCTTTTGATGAAGGCAAGATATTGGAGGATCGTATTGTATCTATTGGCTGCATGTATTTTAGTATTTGGACTAGTTGGAAAGTTCCAATTGCCTGTGGATTTGCTTTAGTTGCTTTTATTTTATTTTATTTATTTCAATGTTTCTTTTTGTAATAACCCTATAGAGTTTGTTTTTGAATTTTTTTATTATTTATAATCCTTTAATAAGTTTCTGTGTTTGAGATTCCTACTTGTAATCCTTTAGGTATGCCTTAGTTGAGGGCCAGAGTCTATTTAGGGGGGTAATTGTGGAAGCATTGTAAAAAATAAAAAAAAGGAAAAAGGAAAGCAAAGGGCCTTAAACCAAATACATTGATGAGAAACTAAACTTTGCCCATCTCCCACTGTAGTGATATTTTTTTAGATTTTCTTGGATTCTAGAGTGTTTTTCCTGTTGTTTTGGACTGGTTTCTTCGTCTTAGTCATTTCACTTGTCTTTGAGGGTGTTCAAGCTATGATACCCAGATACTTGTACATCCCCAACTTATCCGTCTCGGACCAATATGTTACTCATATCAATATTCCATAGTGTACTGATACTTCTAAAGTACAAGTTTAGCATATTGTACTTAAAAAGTTCATTATTTCATCATATAGTTCTTTTAAAATACGAAATCTTGGGAAGGAATGTAAACAATGATAATTTCATTGATTCAGAAATATTTTAAATGAAACTTAGGACAGCCATATCCATATGCTTGTCCTAGATTTTGATAAGTACGGTGTTGTATCTGTAGAATGGATAAGGCCCAGTCCAATAGGATCCCATCAGAACAGGGCCCGGCCCATGAACATTAATATCTCACGTGTGGGATTTGGCTAGATTGGGTCAACAATGTATATTAATTTATTCCTTTCTTAGCTAGATTATAATCTCCTTGTTTAACCATTCAAAAAAATAAAAATAATAATCTCCTTATTTAGTTAGATTGTTTAATTAAATCTGTTATGGCCTCAATTAGGCCCTGACTGTAGCCATTATGGCAAGCCAATGTGTACATATAGAGGTCAATTCTCTGAATGGAATAGAAGAACAGTGTGGAGAATTCTCCCTTTTCTATGTCTTCTCCTTCCTCTGATGACCTTAACATGGTATCAGAGCTGCTGTAGATCTCAAGAATAATCAATACAGATTCAGATTTGTATTTCTGAAGTTTTTCTTGTCATCTGGGACAAAGGATTACCTGCCGATCAACAGTGGCCCACCTGCGGTGATCAAAATACCCTAAGCTATCCTATTTGTGATGGTAGACTACTTATTCTAATAATTCTGCTGATTTTTCAAGAGTTTTTTGCTGCCTCGAAGAAGGATTTCTGAACGATTTTGTGGATCTCCTGTTTTCACAACAGTTTTCATCTCTGCTGTCCAAAATATTGGATTTTCATCCGAATTGGGTGGGACTTGGTTAGTTGGAAGCAGAAAACCCCTCCCTCTCACATCTACAGAGATCCGATTCCTCCATTGATCAGGCTGTGGACCCCACAATCAGATCCAGCGACAGGAAATAGGGTTGCCCAGCCTATTTTTTTTCAATTTCTGTGATTCAGTCACAGATCTGGTTCCTTCAGCTTCTCTTGAAGTCTTGTTGTTCAAAGCTTGAAACACTTCTCACAAAGATCTCACTCAGCAGACAGCTTCTCTGGTTTGTCAGATCCACTGTGGGTCCCCATATTTTGATCAACATTCTTGGAAGAGGTTGCTGCCAGTATCGACCAATCTTTCTGAAGATTAACCATAATTTTCTGATATTTTTTGAGTCGGGCAGTCCTGATTAAATCATCTGCATACTTGGTTTGATTAACACGAATACCCTCCTTGCTCCTTGAAATTTCCAACCCAAGATAGTATGCCAAAGCTCCAAGATCTTTCATCTGAAATGCACACATAAGATGAATTTTGAGGTCTGCAATACCTATAGTATCATTGCTGCCGATGATCATATTGTCCACATATATCAAAAGAATTGTACAGCCATGTGATCTACAACAAATAAAGAGGGAGCTGTCACATGGACTTTGATAAAAGTTTGCCTATAAATTGGCTGAACGAAACTTGTCAAACCATGCGCGAGGGGCCTGTTTCAGGGCATATAATGACCGTTTTAATTTGGAGACATGCTTTGACGGACATGCATACCCTGGCGGTGGGCGCATGAAAACAGTCTCCTGATGATCATCGTGTAGAAACGCATTCTTCACATCCATTTGCCAAAGAGGCCAATTTCGAGCAGCTGCAACACTAAGCAGACAACGAATTGTGGTCATTTTCGCAACTAGTGCGAAGGTCTCTTCATAATCGATGCCGTATTCTTGTTTAAAACCTTGAGCAACCAATCTAGCCTTGTATCTATCAAGACTCCCATTGGACTTGACCTTAGTGGAATAAACCCATTTACTTCCAATAACAGAAGCATGTGCAGGAAGTGGAACCAAATCCCAAGCGGAATTAGCTTCGAGAGCGAGCAATTTTTCTGTCATCGTATCTTGCCAACATGGTATTGTTGAGGCCTGTGCATAGGAGGTGGGAATAGAAATGTGATCTAAAAAAGTGAATAACATAGGAAAACCATATTTGTCAGGTGGATCTGACATACGACTCGAACGGTCACAATGGAGGAGGATCTGGAGGGACATTACCTGAAGGGGATGGAGCCAACAAGAGAAGTTGATCTGGAGCAGGTGCAGCATGAGGCATGGGCTTTGGTTGGCGGACATAGACTTAGTGATGGGTGGTGGAGTTCTAGATTCTGGAAACTAAGGGAGATATGAGACTTGAAGATGATGATGTTCAGGATGAATGGAGTAGAAAGGAACATGTTCTAAAACGACAACATTCCGTGAAATACGAAGTCGACTGTCTTGAGGATCATAACAAAGAAATCCTTTGTGTTCATCACTGTATCCAAGAAATAAACATTTAATAGCCTGAGGTGATAATTTAGTATGCTCAGTGGATGGAAGATGGACAAAGCAAAGACAACAGAAGACTCTCAAATGAGAGTAGGTTGGCGGATGACCAAATAAACACTCATACGGGGAGACCTTTAGAACAGAACTTGTCCCTAAAGAGTTCGGCCATCATGCGTCCCTTCATGGAGGTCAGCCAAATCTAACACATCCCGCCTTAGCATATTTTGAGTATTTAGGGTTCCCCACATCATGAGTTGTTGATTTTCAAGCATATCTCGTATGCAACATATATGTACAGTGATGAATCAAGCCTAAAACATTACCAATTGCTGTATCAAATCTGAAACCCTAATGCGTATGTGCCAAATAACCCCAAACCCTAAGTGATCCAGGTTCAACCATGGCGTATTTACCATCTATGGCCCACGGTCAAGTGGGGATTGCTTCTCTTTTGCATCCTCTGCATATTTGGTGATCATAGTGCATAATCTCTTAGAATCTTGGGTTTTGGTTTCTTTCACATGTCCACATTGATGCCATATTTAGGTTAGGTTTTTCTAGAAATTAATCATATCAGAAACAAAGAAAGAATCATGCATGTTCAATTAATCATGTTTGTTTACTTGCCTGATATGTCAGATTTGTTGAATCCTTCGCATTTGATCAAAGCCCTTTACTTGTTTTTCCTCAAATTTTCAATAAACTAGGGTTTTTAGTTTGTGCAAGTCCTAAGAGAGTGATTGTGATACATGCTCTTCATGTGCATGGGGGTTGATTGGGTCATTCTATGTTTGCATGTGGTGAGGCTCATGACCGGGTCTCATTTGAATAAGGTGTCCCACTTTGGATTTTCTGTTGTTACCATGTAGTCCTATTCTTAGGGATATTGTTATTTCTTAAGACATTGGAAAAGTAGACGGTTGGTTTTGTATCATGTATTTATGCTGAGAACCCATCAATAAAAAACCTTTTACATTTCTCTGCAAACTCTATCTGTGCAATCTCCCTTTTTGAGATTAAACTATCCTCTTGCTTTCTCTCTATCTGGGGGATGCAAGAATCATCGTAACAGATTGGGCATGTAGAGAGAGGTGATGCAGCAGTAATAATATGTCATAGCAACAAGGTGGGCCACATGTGGGAACCATGAAATTCTGATTTTTAATTGGTTTTATTTTTAGCAAAGAGTGTAATTAGAATTAGGTTTCTAATTTGGGTAAGATTATTATTTGGTTTCCTAGTTTGATTAGGAAAGCTTTCTTAGAGCTTTAGTTTCTTTTCTTATAAATTTAACACTGTAGAGATTGGTAATCTCAGTGATTTTGGAGGTAATAAAATTTCCCTGCGTGGGTTTATCGTGGAGATTATCTTCATCTTGATTGTTCCAAGTGGGAACCCTAATTGTGCCCTGGCACTTACATCCTAACCCTAGGATTGCATCAATTGGTATCAGAGCCGAACGATCCCTGATTGTCGGCGTGATTGCCCCTATCCGTCCATCCTATCCTCACCATCCATTATACCCTTTCCTTTCCCATCCATACCAGCTGAACCTACCCAGCGAATCCCTACAGTCACCCGTCCACCAACAAACTCATCTCAACCCATTCGACAGACCTCTGCCGAAAACCAAATCCCTGCAATTCCAAATCCAAACCTACCCATTGTCGAGACTACTGCCGAGTCCCCAAAGCCACCGCCAGAACCCCATCCCCATCCATCCCTGATAGAACCCATCCATACCTCTTCCGATCTCCCTTCCAGCGACACAACCCCTACCGACCCTTTTAGCTTGCCAAACCCCATCTTCTCCACTACCCTCTCTTCTTCCACCCACATAAAGCCCTTACCCAGAAAAAAAAAAGCAGAAAGAAGAGAAGAAGAAGAAGTGGAGAAGAGGAAAGCGACGTGTTCCTTGCACCACAGTCGTCCGCTCGCCTTCGGCCGCCTCCTCGCCATCGCCATCGTCATCGCCATCGCCCCCTTCGATTTGTTGGAGCATATAGCATCAAGGGGTTTTCAAAACCCTTCTCTCGTCAGCACCAAAAACGGCTTCGGCCTTTTTCTTCCTTTTTGCATAAATCTAGTGAATCAGCACACACACGTGCCAGCCACTTGGGGCCCATCTGAATTTGGGCCAAGTCCATTCCAGGCCTGAGTTCAATTCAACTCATTCACGGATTTGACAAAAATCTACAGTTGAGATTTCTTTTGACGATATTGGGCTCATCCACTGTCCAATTTTCGATTCATTTTCACCAACGTGATCGTGGAAAGCAGATCTACACATCTGGTCAGCCATAAATTTTGAATTTGCATTAAAAAAATTGCCTCCCAGGAAGCAGGTAGAAGTGGAGTCTTCCTCTAATAATGATGATGATTTGAGGGGAGCTGTTAATCAACTATCATTAATAATGGTTCAAATGCAAGAGACTCTTGCAAGGATTGAAGCCCGATTAACAAATTTGGAAACTAATCGGCATGAAGATAATCATCGGGATGATGGAGGACATAATCGGAATCATTGAGATCACCATGTAGTAAATGTTGATCGAGATTTGGGTATTAAACTCGTGATTCCCGAATATGATGGAAAATTGAAGTCAGATGAATTCTTGGATTGGTTAGTGTGTGTTGAAAATATTTTTGCACATAAACCAATGACAGATGGTCATAGGATTACACTGGTGGCAACTCGATTTCGTAATTTTACTTCGATATGGTGGGCTGAGTTGCAAAAGAAGAGGAGAAACCAACATATTGACCCTATTGACACGTGGGCCGAGATGAAAAATCTGTTGAAGCAGAAATTCCTGCCCGTCAATTACTCCAGAGATTTGTGTTCACGTTTTCAATACTTGAAACAAGGATCTCAGACAGTTGTTGAGTATTCTGAGGAGTTTATTACCATGCAAGTATGCTGTGGTTTGAATGAAGATGATGAGGTATTAGTTGACAAAGACTTACACTTGACATTTAAGATATCCTCGCATATAAGCATTTTGATAATGTTGAGATTATTCAGCATGCTATCAAAGCCGAGGGAATTGCAAATCATCAAGCCCAAAAACTTAATGCAGCTAAATGGGTTATGCAGAAGAATTCCTTCATTGCAGGTTCTAAACCGAGTACATCCTCGGAGAAAGTTTTCCCCAAGCCCGAAGGTCAAAATAGGCTCACCAGCTTTAATTGTAAACAACAAGGGCATCGTGCAGCAGAATGTCCAAAACATATCCACCTCATTGAGAATGAAAGTGATGAGACTGATACTCCAGATGATCCTAAAGAGAAAGAGGTTGCAACTGAGACCAAAGACTTAGAGATCTACCATGCAGTTGAAGGTGAATCCCTCATGATCCCCACCAACACTCCCTCGACTACTGAGATGTAGAGGTTGCGAGAAAATATTTTCCGCTCCAAGGGCACAGTCAATGGTCAGGAATGTATGGTAGTCATTGATGGAGGCAGTTGTCAGATATTATTTCCCAAGCTTTTGTGGATCGCTTACAGCTGAAAGTTCGGAAGCATCATCGTTCTTATTTTGCTAGATGGTTAATGACAGGTGATGAAGTGCAAGTCAGATATGCATGTCCAGTTACCTTTTTCGTTGGTGCAGATTATACTGATACAGTTTGGTGTAATGTGATACCCATGGATAGTTGTGATATCTTGTTGGGTCGTCCATGGATGTATGACAAGAATGGAACTAATGGCATGCGCGACAACACATACACATTTATGCATGGTGAAAAGAAAGTTACACTCCGTCCTCTGAAGCTGACGCCACCAAAGAAAGGGTCACGTTCTCGTCTCACCAAGGAAGCGCTTCAAGTGCACATTATCTACAGAAGTAACATCAAGAAGAAGAGCCGAGTTCGAGGTCGAACTTTTTTCCAACCCGGGGAGAATGATGTAGCAGCAATAATATGTCATGGCAACAAGAATCGTGGGCCATATGTGGGACCCATGAAATTCTGATTTTTAATTGTTATTAGTTTTTTTTTAGCAAAGAGTGTAATTAGAATTAGGTTTCTAATTTGGGTAGGATTATTATTTGGTTTCCCAGTTTGATTAGGAAAGCTTTCTTAGAGCTTTAGTTTCTTTTCTTATAAATATAACATTGTAGAGATTGGTAATCTCAGTGATTTTGGAGTAAATAAAATTTCCTTACGTGGGTTTATCGTGGAGATTGTCTTCATCTTGATTGTTCCAAGTGGGAACCCTAATTGTGCCCTGGTACTTTCATTCTAACCCTAGGATTGCGTCAAGAGGCAACCCTATATATAGATTTAGGGCTCCCTCTGTTAGGAGTTCTAATTTTAGTTGAGGTCTCTCTTATGTTTTATTCTAATTTGGACTCCAGATGCCTTTCCTAATTAGGTAAAGGCTATTACTTCTATCATAATTAAGAGTTCTAGTTCTTCTCTTTCATCCTACCATCAACAACTTAATGACCCATATCACCTGATTCACCATAGTTGGCATGACATCAGACATCTGATGCCACAATCAACTAATGGCACCTAACCAACTAGTATTGTTGGTTGCCCAATGCGGATGGGTCCCAACTCCTACTTGGAGCCATCATTATTTATTTATTTATTTTAATCAATTCTAATTAATTTCCCTAATCAATTCTAATTAATTTCACAAAGTGGCTGAATTTTCTGAATTAGATAATTATCTTAATTATTTATTAATCACGCCCAAATCAACCTTAATTGTGCCCTAATCCAAAGTGGCAGAACTCTACACTTCTTATTATTTAACTCATAAAATTAATTAAATAATATTTAAATATAGTTTTTGGGGTGGGGTCCTTATAATGGGTTTTGTGGGTCCACTTCATCCAAAAGCGGACCATGTGGGGCCCACATGAATTTTCATATATGGCTGCAAGGATCCCCAGAATCCTAATTTCTTTGTTTTTCTTTGATCAAATTTATCAATCAGAACATGATGGAAAGGGTTTTGTTAGGGTTAGTGAGGAAAGTATGATGAACGTAGGAGGCTCTTGGGAGTAGTTAGGGGTTTTTAGGGAGTTTTTATGCACACACACACACACATAGAGAGATGTTCTTGTATATCCTTATGGTGAGAACTTCCAGTGGGCCCACCTTATGATCCATCCGAACCGTTCACACACATGATACCCCCCCTTGAGAATCTCCTGGGTTTATTCCTTTAACTGATACATAATTTTTAGAAGTAATATTTCTTATTTTCTTCTCTCCTTTGGACGTGTGAGATTCGACACGTGAGTCTCTTTGGAGATTGAAAAAGGCATCTCTAAGGGGTCACCTACCTTTTACACATATATAGGAAAAATGAGATTTACATACGTAAATGTTACATATGCAGATGTTGCACATGCAGATGTTACACATGTGAAACACGTTACTATGTTTGTCAAAATCACCATTTTCACATAAGTAATTGAGTACATCCAACGGTTTTCAATGTATTTGGATTTTTTGGATTTTTTTTTTTTTACAAATTTCTCAAAATCCATGAAGAATGAAGATATGAAACTAAACGTCCTTATATTTGCCATTAATACAAGACTATTGAACTGTTCAGTTCATGAATTGGGGGCCCACATCAGTGCAGAATATTAGGCCTATAGGTTGGGGTTTTTTAAGAAATTACTCAAAATCTATGAGGATTTATGATGACCAACTTCAAGGTCTTGGGGTTTGTCAATTCAATAAACAAAATGAACAGTTTGATTACAAAGATGTCGCCTACAAGAGTGACAAAAAATAAAGGTGGTTGATAGGGCCCACAAGAATGCAATCATGATGTAAGAGACTCTAGTGCCTTTTTTGAAGCTGTATGAAAGTGATTTTCACACCTATTCAGGTGTGAAAATGTTGTCTTGTAAATGACCTTATCTACACCATTTCCGCACCTCATTTCTGCACCACGTGTAAATGGAGCGCAAACAAATGTGATGATGTGTAATCACATTAATTGGGATACCTATCTTCTTCTTCTTCTAAGAACCTATCTTCTCTATCTGTGTTACATGTAGCATCAATTTGGGAATTCATTGTTCTTAGATTACCTTCTTTTCTGGGCTAGTCAATGAGTCTTACATTTCTTTAATATTTTATTATAGGATATTAATCTATGGGATAATGCTGTGATGACGAAAATCTTTATCATGTTTACTTGATATAGTGATTAACTTCTTGGCCGAATGGGGTTTTGTTTATTAGGCTACGAGAGAAAGGCTTGAACTTGAAGAAGAATACAATCGCAGAAGTAATCTTGTTCAGAAATTGGTCCATCGTGTGAGGTCTCTTGATCAACAGGTTCATGATATTCGAGAACAACATGTTAGAAATACACAGGTGATATTTTTTTTTTATCATTTGAAATACTTATCATTTGTATTATTTGATAAAATTTTTGGGTGCTGTATGTTGTTAGAATATTCAACCAATAGCCAACAGTGCAGATGTTGCATAGAAAGTGAGATTTTTTGCTTGTAAAGCAGTTCTACAACAGAAAAACCATGTGTTTGAGTGAACAACGCACAACCCTTCTTGGGTTGAGACTCGTGATACCATATTTTACAGGCTTCCTTTCTTATTTTAGGTTGTTATGACTTATGAGAGTAATTTGAAGTAGAGTTATCTATGCCAGGTAGAAGATGTGATTATATTTTCTTTATTCTTTGCATTTTACTGAAGGCTGACAATTGGGAAATTGAGGAAAGGCTCAAGAAACTCCAGGAAGAGTTTGATGCAGCTAATTTAAATTTTCAAAGGTTTTTTTTTTTTCAACATTACTTATTCCATTTTCTTTGCTTATTATTTTTAGCTGTTTCTATGTATTTCTTTATATTTAATGAATTAGTGTGTTGTTTAAGGTTGAAGGAGGAAGAGCATATCTTATCTGAAAAGTTGTCAATGACATTGAATGTCATCAAGGAGATTTGTTTAGAGGTAAGGTTAATTTTCAAATTGATTACATAATTTTATTGGCTGTGAGTCGACCTGTTATGTGTTTCATTGTAATCATAGTGATAGTTGATTTATTTTCACTGTGCTTTTATTTCACTGAAATTAATATTGTCAAGGCTTGAATGTGCCTGGGCCCAAGCTAATCTAATTGTCTGTGTTTGGGTATGTGTGATTTGCTCAGGCCTGCATTTTTTTGGACCCAAAAGATAGCTGGGCCTGTTTAGTCACATTCACCAGGATGGTAACATTGATTAACATTTAAAGTCACACTGTTTGATATTGATAGCCATAGACTTAGTGATCCAAAAAAATTATGGTTTTGAACTTGAGTTGAATCAAAATCATGGGTTTAAAATACAGCCCAATACATAATGTATTGGCCGACATGTACCATGTTATAGAGAGTGAGAAAGAGTTCATCTTTCCCCACTAGATACAATAGGATTTCCTAGATTAGCCATCTACCAAATCTCTTATTCATTGTAATTAGTTAACCATTTGATCTAGCATTAACAAAACAGGAGGTAATTTGCGATTTCAACTGTACAGTTTATGACCTTAAATTGGATGGTTAGTGAAGTCACATTGATTTGAGTTTTGTATTTGGCTATCCATGAAGCCCTCTTGTATCTGATGGGAACAGTGGACTCCATATATATATATATATATATATATATATATATATATATATATATGGGAGATGCTCCTCTCACCTTACTATGAGAGATAAGGTGGGGGCCCTCACATCCATATCCAATGCCAACAACTTAAATGTGAGGGCCCCCACCTTATTTCTCATAGTAAGGGGAGAGATGCTCTCATAGGAGCATCTCCCTATATACACACACACACACATACATATATGCCAGGGCCAGCTCTCCTAAGCTGAAGCTTAGGATAATGTAAGTCGAGGTAAGCTCAATTGTGTGGTGGGGCCCACATGGGGAAAGGATTTTTTTTTGGGTGGGGGGGGGGGGGAGGGATTTCAAGGACTCCCTGCGACCCTCCTCTTTGCAAGAAAATCAGCCCCAACCGTGGTTTCTATCATCTCCATCTGGGCACCAAAAGTTTAATGGTTAATGGTCCATTCGGACCGTACACAGTCGATCCAACAGTTCAGTAAATTCGGATCTGGCCAAAAGTTGGTGGGCATGAGCAATTTAGGTGGTCCGTGTGTTTGGTCCATTTGGATGGACCAAGGGTGGGCCCAGAAGCATTCGAGAGAGGAAATAGCCTGGCCCATACCGTGAGAGAGAGAGAGAGAGAGAGAGAGAGAGAGAGAGAGAGAGAGAGAGAGAGAGAGAAGAATTCTAGAAAATGCCCTTCTAGGAATGGGGCTTTTTCCCCCTTTCTTGCATCCAATGAGCGCAAGCCATCGGTGCAGCATATTAAAACCATTCTATGAGCTTTTATTAACGTGCCTTTTTAGGAAAGTATGTAGGAGAGGAAATAGGATATGAGGCCATAAACTAGGAGACTTGAATTTTTGAGAGAGAGAGAGAGAGAGAGAGAGAGAGAGAGATGTTTTGGTAAGAGGTACCTCTCACGGTTACGTAGGTTAGTGGTATGAATCTGTGTTTGTGTGTTGTACTTTTTGGTAATAGGGGTCTGTTAATTTGTAATCTATTTAGTCTGACACATTTTGGCAATTTGGTTCTTGGGTAATATTCCCTTGTACTTGTTCTTTCCATTTCTTCTCAAGGAATGACGGATTAGAATTGTGAATTTTGGTAACATTCATCTTCTTTTATTGGCAATTTTATCTTCTGTCTTCTGTCTTTAATCAGAATTAATGAAATTAATTTTTTCAGTTAGTTTTTAAAGCACTGTTCATCTTTCTTCCAATTTCTTGTGTCTTCTATCAGAAATTATTGACCTTATAGTTTTAGTTGTTATTTTAGTATTTGCTCAGTGTTGGAGGTGGCTTTCTCTCACGTTTCCCAGAGAGTGCAATATGGATGTCGTTGTCTTAGCTAAGTTGGTGATGTCTAAGTTTCCCAGAGACTGCTAATTTTGTTTTGCCAGGCTTGCCACTTGCTTTATTGGCAAGCTTTTTCTTCCATTTTAAACTGAACACTATGGTCTGAACTTCGAACCTGGTCTAACCCATGACGGGGTCGGTGCTTACCACTGCTCCAGCAGGGGATTCACGATAAACTGCTAGTTCTTGCAGGCATTTTACATACAGGTGTATCATATCATACTTGTACATGGAGTAACCTGGTATTAGATAGGGTTGAATGGAAAAGCAAAACTCACAAAGCCGATCCGAATAGATAGGTTAAGGCTTCAATAATGGTGATGAGTGACTACTAGGCAATGAATTTAACACCTTGACCATATTTCAGGAAAGTAATTACCAATCTGATGTTTGTAGATTGAGGAGAATGAAAGCAAGTATCGTGATATATCTTCTCACATTCGTGACCTTCAGCGCCACAGAAGTAACAAGGTTGGTGATATAACAAACAAGCTCTTTTTTAATTGCTTACTTTTGGCATGTAACATGCATATTTTAACAACCAATGTGCAGTGATATGTACCCATATGATGGACATGAATGCTACTTTCTTATCTGTGCTGTGTTGTGCTGATACCTGCGCGATGTATTTTTTTTTCCATTGATTTACTATTAGATATTGCTAGTAATTGTTTTGACAGGTAACTGCTTTTGGTGGGGAAAGAGTGATCAATCTTTTACGGGTGATAGAGAGGCATCATAGAAGATTTAGAAGACCCCCCATTGGTCCAATTGGGGCTCATGTGGTGAGTTTGGATCTGATTTGTGTCACTTATTCCATCTTATTGCTACATATGTCAAGCTATGGTTTTTTTTTTTTCTTTTAACTGTTAATTTAAAGAAAATTCATTACATTGCTTCTTCACATCATTATATAAAAGATTTCCATTGTCTATAAATTATTATAGAGGGGGGAAATGTTCCGACATTGACCAAATTGATGAAGTGTTAGCAGATAGCAGATGATTACTTGCCAAAGTTTATATCTGATAATGCAAGAGAATATCTATACCATGGTCTTTAGAATTATTTTCTGTAAACAGCAGTATAAGCATCTTACATCATCAATTTCCACTCTAGAATGGGATGGAGTTGTAGAATAAAAAAATTGTCATCTTGTAGAGGTTTCTAGAGCCACATTAATGGGTAGGAAGGTACACCTAAGATAATTTGGACAAACCAGTTCTTGCTGCAACCTTTTTATCAATAGGATGCTCATATTCTCTCTGAATCTGGATAGAATGCTTTCAAACTTTTACCCTAACCAACCTTTATTTTTCATTGCTCTGGAATTTTTGGTGGCTTCTGTGTTCTTACTCTATGTCCACTTGAGTCTAAATTAAGGCATCAATCAGTGAACTATGTTTTCCTAGGTTACTGACACTCAAAATGGTTATATTGCTTTTGTCCCGTCACAGTATCACCAAATCCACTATCTCATAGGATGTAATCTTTTTCAAGGATGTTTCGTATTTTTCATCATTGAAAAAAACCATTCTTCCATCTTATATAGATATGTTGAAATCTATGATGCCCAGATATGGATATGGATGAGGACTCGGATACAAAGACCGGAAATACAACTCTACACCTGGAAATCTAGTACAACAATATGGATATGAATGTCATAATTTTTAATTTAGAATTCTAAATTAATGAAATTATTATTGTTTTCATTCCTTTCTAACATCTTTTATGTTCAAAAGAAAGAATACTGAAAGTACTATGTTGAATAATGGACTTAGTAAGTAGAATATCTAAGATTATACCCTAGAAATATCGGTGCAGTATTGAGTGTCGATGCGAGTGTCATATCAGTCTGACACAGATGCGAGCGTGTATAATATCCGCAAATGATAGATTGAAATTGTAAAATTCTATTCCACTTCCCCTTATTGAAGATGGTTGTATTATTGATTGAAACCCTTCTTGTCTCAGTGGTGAGAAATAGTTAGATGTTGAAGAAACTAGCAAGAACAAACATTTGAATCAAACTGATGGCTGATTGATTGTTTGAGCTAGTTAAGAACCCTAGATTCGATTGGATCTAGGGTTTTTACTAAAATTGTCGTGTGAATGAAAAATGAAAGAAAAATAGAAAAGAGAAAGAGAGGATAAGTTTAGAGACGGTATCGAAGGATGATCTACCTCACTTAGAGATGTCAAATGGGCAGGGCCGGGCCAAAACCGGTAGTCAATGGCCCACGGCATGGTCCGTGCCATGGGCCGTGCTAGGCCGAGGGAACTGGCACGACTGGCCCGTTTCTGCACTGCCCGCTGTGGGCCGACCCATTCATAACGGTTGGTCTGCTAGGCACGGCCTGCTTGGCCCGCCCCAAGGTCAGCCTGTAGGCACTGCTCGCCTGGTTCGCAGGCGATTCCTCTTTTCTATCTAACCAATAGACATCCTACAAATTTTTTATCTTTTAATCCTAATCATCCTAAATCCCAATTTATACAAAGGAAACTGAAGGAGAAACTTAAAACTCAAAAATTTCACCTAATATCTATCTGCTAGAGTCCATCAGTGTCACTTGATGAACATTGATGTAGATGATGAGATCGTGAAGTCCGTATGATGCATGGACAATGTATATGACCTTGATTTTTATACAGAACAAGTGAACAACGAAAAAAATTAATTGGAAAAAAGAAAATTAAAGAGGCACGTTGAGCATGGAGGCACAGCACGGTACAACCCATCCCGCTTCAGGCACTACAGGCCAGGGTAAATCCCTAGCAGGCCGTGCCGGCCCGGCCCGAGATTTGGCCGTAACAACCTGTTCCTTACTTTTCCAAGAAACTAGATTTCCTCCAACCATTGTACAATATCCTGTGGTGGACATTTTGTCTGTCAATGACCCAGCCCAATCAGCATCAAATGCATTGGCATTCGCATGCCCATGTTATCTGTAAAATAATCCTTGACCTGGGGATCCTTTTAAATATCTAAGGATTCTATGTGCATTAGCTAGATGATCAGTTTTGGGAGCATGCATAAATTAACTAACCAGACTAACAGTATAAGAGATATCATGTCTTGTAATTGTGAGATAAATCAGCTTCCCCACCAATCTCTGATACATTCTCTTATCTTGAAGCAATTGTCCACTTTCTAATTGGAGACTATGATTTTGCTCAATTGGAGTATCTGCTGGTTTCGCACCTAGCTTCCTTGTCTCAGCAAGAAGGTCAAGAACATACTTCCTTTGTAATATAACAATTCCGGTCTTAGACCGAGTTACTTCAATCCCTAGGAAATATTTTAATAATCCGAGGTCCTTGATCTCAAACTCCATGCTTAGAAAATCTTTTAGCCTGGAAGTTTCATCAACATCATTTCCTGTGACAACGATGTCGTCAACATACACCACAAGTATGATCACCTTCATATTCTCCCTTTTTACAAAAATAGTGTGATCAGCAAAACATATGTGGAACCCATACTTGAGCACAACTCTACTAAACCTTTCAAACCATGCGCGGGGTGCCAGTTTTAGTCCATATTGAGACTTTTTAAGAAAACAAACTTTGTCTTCTTGTCTTTTGATAACAAAATTAGGCAGTGTGACGCAATGAGATCCAAGAAGAAGAGGCCCCCTAGTGGACCCCACCAAGGATGATTTGCTTTCTTTAAATAGTTTAGTAATTTTAGTAATTTGATGTAATGTCTGATTTGACTTAATCAGAGAGATTTTAGTGATTTGATTTACTTAGAGATTTTAGGGAGTGATTTTAGGAATCAGTGAATAATGGTAGTTTCTTTATTTAGACCATTCCTCTATTATAAATAGAGATGGATGCTTGATTGTAAGTATGCTATATTGATAATCAAAATTTCAGTAGTGTTCTCATTCCCCTATGGGTATTTTTCCTAAGTGATCTTAGGGCTCGATCTCACCATCGGAGGTGTAGATCTTCACCATGATCAGGAATTGGAAGCTGAGCAGGAATTGGAACCCACTTCTCAGTGCTTTCCTTTCTCTCGAAATGCATTTTCTCGGCGATTTCCCAAAATAAAAGGACTAGTAGTCTGCGGACCACCGAATAGTTGAGTGCCATTTTAAGAGGGTAGGGTTATTTAGTTGCACATTTATAGGTGGGTCCCACGAGAGGCTTGATTTCCCAAAATAAAAGGACTGGTAGTCTGCGGAACACCGAATAGTTGAGTGCCATTTTAAGAGGGTAGGGTTATTTAGTTGCACATTTATAGGTGGGTCCATAGTTATTTAATTTCGTTCCATTTCGCTTCGGCCGAATTTTTCGTGGCCGAATTTTTCGTTTCGGTCGAGTGGCCGAAATTTCACTTTTCGGTTTGAATTTCGATCAATTTCTGTCGAAATAGAATTTTACATAATTATTTTTTTACTTTTTTTACACATTTTGTATTTCTTATATTTTCACAAAATATAATTCCAAGCGAATCTGAAGATTAAAGAGGCCATCAAAAAAGTAAAAAAATAACTTTTCGGTTTGAATTTCGATCAATTTCGGCTGAAATGGAATTCTACATAATTATTTTTTTTTACTTTTGTACACATATTTTGTATTTCTTATTTTCTCAAAATATAATTCCAAGCGGATCTAAAGATTAAAGAATAGTCTGCGGACCACTGAATAGTCTGCGGACCAACGAAATCAAGCCTCTCTCATGGGACCCACCTATAAATGTGCAACTAAATAACCCTACCCTCTTAAAATGGCACTCAACTATTCGGTGGTCCGCGGACTACCAGTCCTTTTATTTTGGGAAATCGCTGAGAAAATGCGTTTCGAGAGAAAGGAAAGTGCTGAGAAGTGGGTTCCAATTCCTGCTCAGCTACCAAACAGGTCTTAGAAAAATCTGTCATCTTCTCTGCAAACCGACCTTTCTTCTTGCCTATATTTACACATTCCACTGCTGCTAATACCACAAACCCTAAAACCTCTCTTTTCCTAATTTCTCAGCAGAAGAAGAAGAGAAAGAAGAAGAAGGAGGAAAGGATGGCTTCTTTAATCTTCAGATCCGCTTGGAATTATATTTTGTGAAAATATAAGAAATACAAAATATGTGTAAAAAAAGTAAAAAAGTAATTATGTAAAATTCCATTTCCGCCAAAATTGATCGAAATTCAAACCGAAAAGTGAAGATTAAAGAAGCCATCCTTTCCTCTTTCTTCTTCTTCTTCTTCTTCTTTCTTTTCTTCTTCTGCTAAGAAATTAGGAAGAGAGAGAGGTTTTAGTGTTTGTGGTATTAGCAGCAGTGGAATGTGTATATATACGCGAGAAGAAAAGTCGGTTTGCAGAGAAAATGATAGATTTTTCTAAGACCTATTTGGTAGCTAAGCAGGAATTGGAACCCACTTCTCAGCGCTTTCCTTTCTCTCGAAACACATTTTCTCGGCAATTTCCCAAAATAAAAGGACTGGTAGTCTGCGGACCATCGAATAGTTGAGTGCCATTTTAAGAGGGTAGGGTTATTTAGTTGCACATTTATAGGTGGGTCCCATGAGAGGCTTGATTTCCCAAAATAAAAGGACTGGTAGTCTGCGGACCACCGAATAGTTGCGTGCCATTTTAAGAGGGTAGGGTTATTTAGTTGCACACTTATAGGTGGGTCCATAGTTATTAATTTCGTTTCGTTTTGTTTCGGCCGAAATTGCCAGAATTTTTCTTCTCAGTCAAGTAGCCGAAATTTCACTTTTCGGTTTGAATATCGGTCAATTTCGTTGAAATTAGACTTTTCGTCCGAAATGGAATTTTACATAATTATTTTTTTTACTTTTTTTATACATATATATTTTGTACTTCTTATATTTTCACAAAATATAATTCAAAAAAATTACTATAATGGATTAAATCTATATTTATTACTTTTTCTATTTTTTTACTTATATATATGTATATATATTATGTTATATTTTCTACGAAATGTAATTCCGAAAAGTTTCGCCGAAACCCCGAATCTCAGCGCTTTTCGTGGTCTGCAGACTACTAGTCCATTTATTTTGGGAAATCAAGCCTCTATCGTGGGACCCACCTATAAATGTGCAACTAAATAACCCTACCCTCTTAAAATGGCACTCAACTATTCGATGGTCCGCGGACTACCAGTCCTTTTATTTTGGGAAATCGCCGAGAAAATGCGTTTCGAGAGAAAGGAAAGCGCTGAGAAGTGGGTTCCAATTCTTGCTCAGCTACGAAACAGTTCTTAGAAAAATCTGTCATTTTCTCTGCAAACCGACCTTTCTTCTCGCGTATATATACACATTCCACTGCTGCTAATACCACAAACCCTAAAACCTCTCTCTTTTCCTAATTTCTCAGCAGAAGAAGAAGAGAGAAGAAGAAGGAGGAAAGGATGGCTTCTTTAATCTTCAGATCCGCTTGGAATTATATTTTGTGAAAATATAAGAAATACAAAATATGTGTAAAAAAAGTAAAAAAATAATTATGTAAAATTCCATTTCGGCCGAAATTGATCAAAATTCAAACCGAAAAGTGAA
Source organism: Umbellularia californica (assembly GCA_028538565.1). Lineage (NCBI taxonomy): Eukaryota > Viridiplantae > Streptophyta > Magnoliopsida > Laurales > Lauraceae > Umbellularia > Umbellularia californica. The sequence continues at coordinate 71,047,162 of JAPQWN010000005.1, forward strand.
ATTTCGGTTTGAATTTCGATTAATTTCTGCCGAAATGGAATTTTACATAATTATTTTTATACTTTTTTTACACATATTTTGTATTTCTTATATTTTCACAAAATATAATTCCAAGCGGATCTGAAGATTAAAGAAGCCATCCTTTCCTCCTCCTTATTCTTCTTTCTCTTCTTCTTCTGCTGAGAAGAAAGGAAAAGAGAAAGAGGTTTTAGGGTTTGTGGTTTTAAATACCAGCAGTGGAATGTGTATATATAGGCAAGAAGAAAGGTCGGTTTGCAGAGAAAATGACAGATTTTTCCAAGACCTATTTGGGAGCTGAGCAAGAATTGGAACCCACTTCTCAGCGCTTTACTTTCTCTCGAAACACGCTTTCTCGGCGATTTCCCAAAATAAAAGGATTGGTAGTCCGTGGACCACCGAATAGTTGAGTGCCATTTTAAGAGGGTAGGGTTATTTAGTTGCACATTTATAGGTGGGTCCCACGAGAGAGGCTTGATTTCCCAAAATAAAAGGATTGGTAGTCTGCGGACCACCGAATAGTTGCGTGCCATTTTAAGAGGGTAGGGTTATTTAGTTGCACACTTATAGGTGGGTCCATAGATATTAATTTCGTTTTGTTTCGGCCGAAATGACGGGAATTTTTCGTCTCAATCGAGTGGCCGAAATTTCACTTTTTGGTTTGAATTTCGGCCAAAATTTGACTTTTCGTCCGAAATGGAATTTTACATTATTATTTTTTGATACATATATATTTTGTATTTCTTATATTTTCACAAAATATAATTCAAAAAAATTACTATAATGAATTAAATCTATATTTATTACTTTTTCTATTTTTTTTACGTATATATGTATATATATTATGTTATATTTTCCCCGAAATGTAATTCCAAAAAGTTTCGCCGAAACCCCGAATCGGCCGAAACTTTTTATTTTTTAGGCCAGAACGAAATGAGGTCTGAAACGATATTAACAACTATGGATGGGTCCCACGAGAGGCTTGATATTTTGATTTTAAAGCCTTTTTTCGAGGTGTCTTGGGTTTGGAAATGGAAAGAAGGTGAGTCTTGATTTTAATGATGGAGGGTCAAGGGCACGAAAGTTTGGTGTGGGGGTGGAGTACGGAGGGAATTAACTTTATAGTAGGGGTAGCACGGCAAATGGGGGAGCATGGAAGATTTTGGTTTGGCACCAGGTGACTTAATTTGGCAGGTAAAATCTTTATGTGTTGGCAGAGAGGATGGTGAACTGTCGAGATCGATTGGGACAGCGAAGCAGTGATCATGTCTTGGATTGCAGGGATGAAGTTTGAACAAACGTGGCCATTATATTTATTAGTGGTCCTAAATTTAGGGATGAAAATGCCCATGGGATTTTGTGTAACTATGGGTGTATTTTTTGAGAGGAAGGAAAAGAAGAAGAAGATGAAAGGTGTAAAAAAATCTCATTTATTCCTTCTTGTGTTTGTGATCCAGTCTAAATGTGGTTAATGATGATCGGTTTGTTGCTGGAGATTAATATTCCATCCTCAAATTCCATAGAATTAGTTATTTGATAAACTTTCTTCTTTTTTTATTCTTTATTTTAGATCACTAATAGAAATACAATGCTAGGAATTCAATTCAATGTGTTCTTTAAAAGTCCATAAAAAGAAATCAATATGGATTCCATCTAATGAATGGTTCCATGACTATCTGTCTCAGCAGTGGGTTGCATACTCATCCAAGTACTACCAATACAAATATCATGTTCAATGTTGGTGACCTAAATCACTTATTTAACTCCTTCAAATCTTCTTCTTCTCTACTAGAAAAATGCTTCAATTTGATGCTATCTCTTGGGACCCATCCTAGATTACAACAACCTGGTGTCCTAAGATGGCTCTGCCACAATTATTGCCAGCCCACATTTTTCCATTATCAAAGTACATTATAGAGCAAATTAGCGAAAGGTTCCTCATAAAGGTCTTGTGAGGCCTCCAGTCCATCAACTTTTCTTCCAAGGCATCTAGTCCACGCAGCTGGACATATTTCAGCGAGAGGTCCCAAGATACAATTTCCATGACTGGTTTGACCTTTCAACTGATTAGGCATAAAATTTTAAATTTTCGAATGTTCTGTTCCCTCCTCATTCCTTGGTGGAGATTCTCTAAAATCCTCGAAAATTTTGAGCCATTGCCAGCGAAGAACAGGGTTGCTGTGGAATGTGTATATATAGGCGAGAATAAAGGAAAAGAGAGAGAGATTCTAGGGTTTGTGGTTTTAGCAGCAGTGGAATGTATATATATATATATATATATATATATATATATATATAGGCGAGAAGAAATGTCGGTTTGCAGAGAAAATGACAGATTTTTCTAAGACCTGTTTGGCAGCTGAGCAGGAATTGGAACCCACTTCTCAGTGCTTTCCTTTCTCTCAAAACGCGCTTTCTCGGCGATTTTCCAAAATAAAAGGACTGGTAGTCCGCGGACCACCGAATAGTTGAGTGCCATTTTAAGAGGGTAGGGTTATTTAGTTGCACATTTATAGATGGGTCCCACGAGAGAGGCTTGATTTCCCAAAATAAAAGGACTGGTAGTCTGCGGACCGCCGAATAGTTGCGTGCCATTTTAAGAGGGTAGTGTTATTTAGTTGCACATTTATAGGTGGGTCCATAGTTATTAATTTCGTTTCGTTTCGTTTCGGCGGAAATGGCTAGAATTTTTCGTTTCGGTCGAGTGGCCGAAATTTCACTTTTCTGTTTGAATTTCGATCAATTTCGGCCGAAATGGAATTTTACATAATTATTTTTTACACATATATTTTGTATTTCTTATGTTCTCACAAAATGTAATTCCAAGCGGATCTGAAGATTAAAGAAGCCATCCTTTCCTTCTTCTTCTTCTTCTTCTTTCTCTTCTTCTGTTGAGAAGAAAGGAAAAGAGAGAGAGGTTTTAGGGTTTGTGGTATTAGCAGCAGTGGAATGTGTATATATAGGCAAGAAGAAAGGTTGGTTTGTAAAGAAAATGACAAATTTTTCTAAGACCTGTTTGGTAGCTAAGCAGGAATTGGAACCCACTTCTCAGCGCTTTCCTTTCTCTCGAAACGCGCTTTCTCGGCGATTTCCCAAAATAAAAGGACTGGTAGTCTGCGTACCACCGAATAGTTGAGTGCCATTTTAAGAGGGTAGGGTTATTTAGTTGCACATTTATAGGTGGGTCCCACGAGTAGGGGTGTACACGGATCGGATTGGTGCGGATTGGGCCAAATCCGTTACCAATCTGTTACCTACGGATTGACGGATTTGGAATCCGTTACCAATCCGATCCGATCCAATCCGGAGAGGATTGGATCGGGTCGGATTAATCCGTTTAATCCGTCCCTGTACATTACATGGAGAAAAAAAGAAAAAAAAAAACCCATAAATTTTTAAGCCACTGAATTAAATGGGCATGAGTTGAGAGTTTTATGCCTATCCTATCATCTTCTATTCATAAGGTTATATATTGACCCCTTACACCTTTACATTTGTCTTGAATCTTGTGAAATTCTCCCATCTCGACATCATAGAACTTCCCTTAGAGGTTCAATGGCATCATGCCAATTTCCATACTAAGTTCCGGTTTTGTTTTCGAAGTTTAATGATTATTATGAGTTTACGACTCTTTTTCTTGTTTGAAATCTAACTAGAGCATTGGAGTTTAATGATTATTATGAGTTTATTATTGTTGTTGAAGTATGTATTACTTGGTTATACGCTTTCTTTTTGGAATTATTTTGTTTATTATGCACTTTTTTTTGGGGTTGCCAATCAAGCAACACGTATTGGTGAAACAAACATACCCCTTCTCATGCATCTTAAAAGGGGAACTTTTCTAGTCATGAGTGCACATTGTAAATGATATCTTGCACTTAAAAGCTAACGCCACACTTTATTTATTTAATATAGACATTGGTGAATGACGATATGTGGGCATTGGCAATTGAACATGCCATTGGGAGGTGGTTAAATGCTTTTATTGTGACGGATCATCAAGATTCTCTACTTTTAAGAGGATGCGCGAAGGAAGCAAACTATGGGAACCTTCAAATTATCATATATGATTTTACCAGACCAAAGTACGTGGTTGTTCCTATTATGAGACAACATTTTGCACATTGCATCTTTTCTCTTTCCCCTCAATCAGTTGTTTTGAGTTTGTATTTTTATTTTATTTTTGCAGGTTGAATATACCAAACCACATGCTTCCTCATACGAATCATCCAAATGCTCTTTCTTTGCTGCGTGTTGATAATCCTACTGTAATGAATGTCTTGGTGGATATGGTTTGTATATGGCAGATATCTATTTTCAGGTCTCTCTGTGTCAGTGTGTAGTATATGTGTGGAATCATTGTTGTGAATTGGTAATGGTCCCAATTTGATTCTGATTGCAAAGAAACTGTTGGATGGGTATAATCATCCGAAGTTTACACCTTATATCTGAGGCCATTCAATGGTTATCTTCCAATAAGGTGTTTTTTTTTTTTTTTTTTTTTTTTTTTCAAACTTCATAAACTTGGTTTTGTCCCATTCCACCTTGCGCCATTGTTGTTGTTGGTCCTCAGTGGGCCTTGCAAAGTGGACAACATGACAATAAGGTGCGGGTTGGATTGTACTATATCATGCCTCGGCACAATTTTTTTAGATCTAGGGGGAAAAGATTATTACTTTTTGGCATCATAAAATGGGCTGCGAGTTAGCATACATTGTTAAATTATTGTTGTTATCATCATGGTTGATGTTGTTTGACATATTATCTTTTCTTGAGTTGTTATCATCATGGTTGATGTTGTTTCACATATTATCTTTTCTTAGTCCCCTCTTCTTCTATATAATAGTTTCATTATTGTGTATTTACAGTGATTTGATTTATTGTCACAATTATTGTTGATATCTTGAATTTGGCACCTTAATTTCACGAAAAAAAAAAAAAAAAATCTTCTCAACAGTATTGCAATGACATAAAAATATTGTCAAAATCAAATCATGATATTGGTGTGACAATTGTGCTATTATTGCATTTAAAACTCGAGGGAAGTTTAAAGGGGAGTTTTAGCAGTAATCCTTGCCTTTGATATAAATATATATATATATATATATATAAACTCTGTTTTTTGTCCTAAGTAACTAATTTTCAGCCTTAGTTTATTGATGTTATAGAAACTGTTCCCGCGATCTCTCCCTAAAATGACATTTGTGACCTTGATTTGTTCAAGGAAACAAATTTGTGGTGATGATCTTGTGCGGCCTATATGGGAGGGTGCTACTTAATGGGTATGGGTGTTATATTATATGTAGGGACATATATAGTCATATTAAAAAAATATTCTGACATTTCTTTCCTTCTTACGTTCCAATGAAGTGTCAACACAAGGCCCATTGGGTTGTTCTTGTTTTTGGGCATGATGGTGGGGTGTGTTGTGAGAAATGTAGTGGTGAAATGGGGATTTTCTTTTCTGGCCTGACTGCTCATGCCAATTCATTTATAGCAGAAATGCTGGCAATTCAAAAGGGCCTCAACCTATTAAGGTCCCTACATTGTTTATTTCAAGTGGAGGGGACCTTGACAGCTTTTGTATTTCATTAAGGATATCAAGAACCTTTTGAAGGATACTAACATTTTGCTGTGTATCTAGATGGCCTGCTGAAGCTGAATATGCCTTGGCAAAGACAGGAGTTGATGGGAATTTTGATTGTAAATGAGATTGGGATTTTGATTGTACATGGATTCATATCTTAATGTTTGCGTGCTTGCTTTCTTTTTTCCTTTATGTCTTCTGTCCCCTAGTTTGCATCTTTTCTATGTAGTTCACACAGCCTAGTATCCATTGTTGGATTAAATCTAAAAAAGAATATGTTTACATCCTTTGAAGTTCATGGCCACTTCAATGCCTTTGAACATATAGCTTAACATTGCTCAATGAAGTCATAGCTAGGATGATGGGATGGGAGTGATGTTTCACCTGCCTATTACTGACATTGTCACTCCACTTTCCACCCACTCCCATGAATTGTTGGGCTTGTAGTTGGGCCCCCACATATTGTGTCCACATACTTTCATCCAGTTGTGACTTTCCTCTTATACACACTCCCAAGTCATTTTGCAGGCCATACTGTAGATGTTTGGATAATGAACACTTCATTATGCATGTGTGTTAACCTATCTGGTGTATGATTTTATGGATTTAATTGATCCACTGAAACTTTTGATTGGTCTTTAGTGCATGTTTGGTAACTGTTGAGAAATATGTGAGGAATCCATAGATTGAGATTTCTTACTGCTGAGAATTGAGGATTCCTCACCGTGGATTTGTATAGTTAAGGATTTTACATTGATATCAGTGCTTGTCGGTGTGTATAGCTGAGAAAAATTGATATTGGTGTGTAAATATGCAAAAAATGAAGAATTCCAAATCCTATGGGGGAGGTCAGACTTGAAAATCCTAAAAAATGTTGATTTCTACTGACCAAAATCCTTTATGATTTATAATTGCCAAACATGTATTTTTCAAATCCTTGAGAAAATCGATTAGGATTCCCCAAGTATTTGGTTGCTGAACATGACCTTTTCTTTTTTTATTAACAAATAAATATTTTTTTTCACCAAACACACACAACAGAAACAAAACAACAACGAAAACCACAATGAAAAAAGAAAATACTTAGAACCAAACATGCCCTGACTGATATGAGAATTCTTCATGACATCTTTAGTGGAATTTTTTTATCTTTGTTTTTGTGGTTGTCACTCTCCTCATGTTGGCAAGTTGAATTTTTTTTACCCTTCATTTGTACTTATTCTTTGTTTGCCTTATTTATTTTGTAGGGTAGTGCTGAGAGGCAAGTGCTTGCTAGAGATTATGAAATTGGAAAGTCTATTGCATTTGACCAAAGGATTTCGAATCTTAAGGAGGTTTATACAATAGAAGGATATAGAATGTAAATCAATATAGAAGCCTTTAATATTGTCTTCTGTCATTGGATTTATCTTTTGCTTCAAACTTTCTCTAGTACAATATTAGTAACTACACAGTTTGATTGCTGATGCCTTAATAGGTTCTCAAGAGGTTCGGTTGAGACTGTTTTGCCACCAAACAAACGGATTAGGACTGGTAGACTATGCAGTTCAATCGATGATCAAATTAATTGTTTGGAGAAGGATGCTTCAAAGGCCCAGGAATTGGTTCAACAAAGCAAGGGTAGAAAAAGGATTGTAGATGAATCACATAGTGAACTTCAAGAAAATTTACGAAGTATAAAGGTAATAATGGTTGCTGCAAAATTTTCAAGGAGAGCCAGTCTGTCCCTATGCATGGAGCAGGGGCCCACCTCACCGCCCTATGATCAATCAAACCTCTCACACTGACTAACCCCTTTGAATTACCACATCAAAATTTTGACAGTCATCCAAGTTTTTTGTGCCGTTGGATTGATCATGGAAATTTGACACCCGACTATCTTTCTCTAACTGGTAGAATATGAACAACTTTGAGGCCCTCAAAAGTGCACTTCCCATGATTAAGTTGTTACCTTTTTTTTGCATAGAGTTAGGTAAGTAGACCGTTTAAAACCCCTATCCTGCCATTCTTTTTATGGTTCCAAGTGGGCTTCATATTACTGGTCATTCATGCATAGGGATGGACTGGTCATCTCCGAAAGTGACGATGGTTATTTGCATCTGATTTCTTCTGTTCTTATTCCTAGTTTGACAGATTTTGCTTGCATTGTTTTAGAAGCAACGCATGGATGCAGAAAGGAATGTGATGTCTAAGCAACTAAAGTTGCGGGATGCTAAGAACTCGTATGCTGCAGAAGCTAGTTTTGATCCGGAACCAAAAGTTGATGAGCTGTGTCAAGAAATCTTGGTTTGTTCTGTAATCCCATTGTTATCTTCAATTTCTAACACTTTCATTCTGGCTGATGTTTCTACTGTGTTGTCTTTTGTTTTATCTTCTATTTGTGAATGTTGTATAGAAAGTGCAAGAAGAAATGCAAGAAAAGAATGTTTCATTAGAGAAGCTCCAACTTAGGATTAAAGAGGCAGAAGTAAAAGCCAACAAAGTAAAACTTTCTTTTGAGAATATATGTGGTAGGCAAATGAAGCTCGACTTGTATGTTTTATTATATTTTGTTTCCCAGTTCTTACCAATTTCCTCCCTAGTAGTCATTGTTTTCATTACAAACTTCAAGGATTATCTGTATAAATGCACATACTACCAACTTCTACATTGTGTTGGTTATGTTCTGGTTCCATTCCCACCTTAGATGTGATAACTTATATATAATGAAAAATGTAGAGTCAGCAAATGGGGATATAGATGCCTTTGAGGAAGCAGAGCGCGAACTAATGTTGATAGAAGATCATCTACGTTCGGCAGAAACGGTATCTCTTTCTTACTAGCTTTTGTTGTATGTTTTATATCCTGGCCTGTCTATGTTAAAACTTAGCTCTCCTGTCTCAGGAGAAGGCTCATTATGAAGGGATCATGGATAAGAAGGTCCTTCCTGATATCAGAGTGGCAGAGAAAGCATATGCGGATCTCCAGCTTGACCGTCAGGTACATGCAAACTTGCATTGTAAGTGCAAGAAGAAGCACAATTTGGTCATATACTTATACTAATAAGATTCTTGCTAACACAATAGAGCATTTGTTACTAGCTGGACCCATCAAAGTTGGCCCAATGTCAATGGGCCAGGCCAAGCCATTGGGCCCAAGTGCAGGCCCATGACTGGTTCAACATGCCCAGGCATGTACCGCGGCAGACCAGACTTCCGAATCTAGCAAACCAACCCATCCAACTAGATGGACAATGCTAGTAGGCCCCACTAGATTCCCACTAGCGAGTTATTCTATGAGTTTCTTTAATAGTCTTTTCAATTTTAGTCTTTCTATTTTCTCTAGATAGTTCGTTCTATTTCCTTATTTTCTATGTTTAGTTTACTTGATTGACAAGTATTTGTTATTAGAAAGGAGAAATCTTAAGAGATTGGCATGTCTAGTTATTGGAGAGTATTAGGCACTAAATTATGTAAGCTTTATGTGCAAGCAAAAGAGTATATTTTGTGCCTCAAATCAGTCATCTATGCAATGAATGTATGAATTAGTTTAAGTCGTTTTCTTTATCTTCTGTGTTGTGCAATTTGATCCTTTGGGGAGTTAAGCAGGGGAATTAAACTCTTTTGTGATTTCCTTTGAGATTAACACCCCCTTTCTCTCTCCCTCTCTCCCCAACTCACTTCAGTCGGTACTAGAGCAAAGATCCAAGCTTGAATCTGAATAAGAATTTGGTTTCTTTGTTTTCCATCCTCTCACCTTTTTTTTCTCCTATTATTCCCATGCCTAGGTTCATTGGGCTCAAGTAGAGGACCTCCAACTCTCTCAACAAGCCTAGAATATACCCCATAAGTTCCAGATCTCCTAGCGAGCAAACCAACCAATCCAGCTAGGCGGAAAACCTAGCGGGCCTCACTATATAGTTATTTCATTCTTTTTAAGAACCCTTTTTAGATTTGTTCATTCCATATCAGACTGGTCCGGAATAGGGTTATGTACATTCTCATTATAGGAATTGAGAAAGGGTCATTCGAGTGCATGTAAACAGATACTATGATTACATATGGATCCCTATGTCATTACATTCCATTTAGGATTAGGAATGGGAGTAATCAGACCTGCTTTTTATGTATCTATCGTTGTTTTAATACAATATTAAATTCTTTGGGCTTCGACTGAATTGAGAAATAGGTTTGATTGTACATCTTTTTTGATATTTTTCTATTTCCTCTAGATGATTTTTGTATTTCCTCAAAATTTCTATTTTTATTTTACTTGATTGACAAGTATCTGTATTTAGAAGGAGAAGCATTAGAGATTAATATGGTTTAAAAAAGTGTACTTATTATGTAAAAATCAAGACAATATGTATGAATGAATGAATGAAATGGATTTTCTTTATCTATGTGGTGTGTGATTTGATATGAGTGAAGCAAGGGAATTGAGTATTGTGGGATTTCCTTCAAGATTATCCCATATCTCTCTCTCTTCTAGCTGCGTCAGCATTCTTCTGTTTCTATGCTTCCATGCACAATGTTCCATTGGAGATAAAATTTCCATCTTGAGATGTACACCTACCTATGGAAGGTAGTTTTCAACTCCAATACACTAAGAAGCACGGACACGAACACGACACGGACATGCTGACACGGCATTTCTCGAAAAAGTAGGACACGGACACATCGGGGACATGTTAATAATAATAATAATATATCTAATCATATACTAAAAGATACTATTTCCACAGCCAAGTAATATTTCCCCCTCCTTCATTAATTTTCTCAAATTACATATTTCCACAGAGGCTTATTTATATCTTCTTCATTGGAGGGGTGTAAACTCATAATTCCTAAATTCCAAATTGTCACACAGAGGTGAAGAGGTAGAGCTGATAAATAAAAAAAAAATTTATTTGATATAAACAACAGATTTGATATATGAACAACAAAAACAGATTTTCTAGATTCATGTAAACAATAAAAACCCATCGCCCGGCCTCCTCAGTGCAGCGGAAGGATGGCCCCTTTGCTTTTAAGTTATGAACTTTTACAAAAAGCCCCCTTTCTTTTCTTTTTTTACTCTAATTTTATTTTTTTTTCCAATTAAAAAAGGCAAACGTGTCCGAAACGTGTCCCTAGCGTGTCCGAAATATAAAACATAAAAAAAAAAACAAGACTCTTTTTTGCGTGTTTGACACGTGTCGGAGAGTGTCCGAAGCTTGTCCGTGTCCGACACGTGTCGGACACTGACACTCCGGCCCAGGAGAGGTGTCCGTGCTTCCCAGCCAATACATATTATCTATGTTGTAATTTGAAAATTGAACGAATTGGAAATTATTATGCAAATTCTAGAAAGATCCACACTTGTTATTATAGATTTGTTTCATATAAATATCATGTCACTTTTAATTTTACCTGTTTTCTGACTTTCTTAATGTGATTTGTTCGTCAAAACTTCAAAGATATCAACTGGCTATTGATTACTTGTTATTCTTGCTCACTGTTAAATGCCTGATCACAACACAGGAGAGCTATAAGAAGGCGTCGATTATTTGTCCTGAGGATGAGTCAAAAGCTTTAGGGGGCTGTGCTGAAAGCACCCCAGAACAACTTAGTGCCCAGTTAACTAGACTGAGACAGAGGCTTGAGCACGAAAGGCAAAGGTCAGCAACTACTTTTGTGATTTAGATTCTCAAATGGAAAAATTGAACTCATTGAGGAGCTTTCTTTGCAGATATGAGGAGTCTATTGATGACCTCAGAGAAATGTATGAGAGAAAAGAGCGCAAAATTAAAAGAAAGCAAGAAACCTATAAAGCTTTTCGTGAGAAATTAAGTGTAAGTTTCATTTTATATTTTGCTGGTAGGACGATATTGGTAAAAAAAATGATATACAAGTTGCTTGGAATTTTTTTAACTCACTCCTTGCTGCTGAATTACTCAGAAGCAACTGAGGGTTGAATTAAGGTTGTGTGGATTGTGTTTTAGTCGATAAACAGATTTTTATATTTTTTTAGTCCTCAGCTCCCTACACACAAAATGATAATAAGGTGTTATAGATTATCTGATTTTAACTTCAGGTCCCTAGTTGAAATGGACTGAAAAAAGTTAATGATCTACTAATTTGCAACTCACCTGCTCTTTTGACTAATTCGGGAAAAATGCGGTGATTAGTTTACAGTTTCTCGTTGTAACTAATTCCTTTTCCTTAAATGTATATTTCTTTCCCATGTCTATTAATGCAACCAAAGGGTCAGAGTAGCCCCAGGCTCCTACTTTGAGCACTATCAAAACGCAAACCCATAATGGATCGGGCAAAATTCAATAAATCCAGCAAAAAGATTGCTGCTAAACCTCAACAGTAAGATGTGTTCAGCAGTGTATATACTAATAATGTCAGCTCTCAAAATCTCAATGAAATTGGGATCTTAGAAATTGACTAACCAAATCACAACAAATTCACAATTTTCTTCTAAATGGCTAGCATGAAAGCCACATGAAGAATGTCAAGACATGTGCTTCAGCCTAGGTCCAAGGCTGAAATTCATGTACAATAAGACGATTTGCTTCAGAATTCATGACTCATACCTAATAATTTTCTAATGCAAAAATCCCAAAGCTAGAGAATGGCTTGCAGCCCTACATTTATATTGTTTATTATTTGTTATTGCTGTTACTGCTTTTAAATAGTCAGCCCTACACTATATATATGTGTATGTGTGTGTGTGTGTGTATATATATATATATATTCATATATATAAGGAGATGCTCCTATGAGAGATATCTCTCACCTTATATGAGAGATAAGGTGGGGGCCCTCACATCCATATCAAATGCCAACAACTTAAATGTGAGGGCCCTCACTCTTATCTCTCATAGTAAGGTGAGAGATGCTCTCATAGGAGCATCTCTCTCTCATATATATATATATATTGATGGGTAACCGAAAATTCATTAAAAATAAAAGAGCAAATACAAAGGGATGCTCCAACCTAAAAGATTGTGAGAAATAGGTATAAAGCCTTATATCAACTAACCAAAGGAAAAAAATAAACAGGAAAAAAAAAAAAACAAATGGCAATGATCTGTCCATCCCTGACTTTAGCCAAAGAATCTGCTAGGGAATTAGCGGATCTCCCAACATGTCTGAACACCACATGAATCATAGACACTGAGGCCTTAATATCATTGAATAAGAAATGAAACCTCCAAGGATCCATAGAGATATAGAAGAAACCCAAGAAATAGCATTGAGTGAATCACTTTTCACCACAAGATCTCCATGGAAGCAAGAGATGAAGAGCTTCCAAAATGGCTAAGACTTCCGCTGCATTTGACTCAACAATACCAATGTTCACAGAAAACATAACCAATACAACATCATTGTTGTGGAGAACCCCGCTGGCCGAGGTTTACCTCTAGCTGCCCCATCCACATGAAACTTTAGGATGCCCAAAGACGGAGGCAACCATCTCACAACCTTCTTAGACTTGCAAGGCCCACAAGATATAGAAGGTTCCCAATTGTGCATGTTGGTAAAGTAAAGCCCCACATCCCCCATCACGTAAGTAATACCTTTGACAAGGCTTCTTATACTTGTTTGGGTCTTCCACCTATGAGCTTAAACTTTTGGGTTGGTTTATGATTCTTACATGGTATTAGAGTGGGTCCCGATCTTGTCGTTCTTGTGCAGCCCACGTGGCAGGCCTGTCCATAAAATCGATTGGGCTCTGCACGAGGGGAAGTGTTGTTAAAATAAAGCCCCACATCCCACATCGCCTAAGTAATACCTTTGTGATGCAAATCAGATTGCCCTTGCAACAAAAATCCAACCTCTGTTTATTTTCTTATTCAAATGTCCAAAAGCCTTCTTCTTGATCCTCTTGTCATTTCTTATATGGTTCCCACAAAAAGCCCTAAACCTAAAAAGACATGAAATGTCTAAAATCTCTCTCTCTCTCTCTCTCTCTCTCTCTCTCTCTCTCTCTCTCTCTCACACACACACACACACACTAGCCCCTTCATCTTAACAGTTAACATTTGCAAATATGTATAATATATAGTAACCTCATTTCCCTAAATAATATATATGTATATAATTCCAATGTAATTAATAATACCTTCATTAGGGGAAAAACTAGAGGGTCTATGTTTTTTGCGCCTCTTGAAAATGAGGAAGAGACTTTAGCCCCCAAAATACCAAATATAAATAGTTTAAATGAGTGGCATTTAGTTTACTAAGGTGATGAGCTACTTTTTTCTTTAAATATATCTGCATCTGGAAGCCTATTCCTTTGGGGATGTTTTCCTCAAAATTTTTTTATATGGAGTTGGTTGATCTTCCTGTGGGAAAAGCAGCTAGAGCTCGTGTCTGGTTGGGTTTGGTCCCTCCTAAGGTGGAAGCTTTTTGTTGGCTTGCAGTGTTTGGAAGGGTGCCGATAGTGGACAATCTTAGAAGAAAAGGAGTGATTTCGGAGGCTTGTTCTGATTTATGTGTGCAGGAAGGTTGAGGAGTCAGTGGACCACAATTTCTTACACTGAGTTTTTGTCATGTGTTGTGGTGCCGTTTTGTTGTCAATGTGGTGTTTCATGGTGTTTCCCGCAGTCTGTCTCTTTTGGTTAAGGCATAGTGCTTATCAACCTTTTTTGGTCGTGGGGTTGCTTTCTGGAAGCTAATTTTGTTCCACATTTTATGGTCAGTTTGGAAGGAGAGGAATGACAGAATCTTCAGGGGAAGGTCTAAAACGGTTGAAGAACTTTTGCATCTAGCAATTTTGAGGATTGCTAAGTAGGCCTTGGTTAAAGAGGAATTTGACAGTTATAGTTTGGATGGTATCTTGTGTAAGAAACCATATATCAACCCAAAAGCTTAAGCTTATAGGTGGAAGGCCCAAACAGGTATATGAAGCCTCGTCAAAGTGATGCAGATCAAAATCAGTAAGATGATTGCATGGGCCTGGGCCATTGTGGGCTCTATTTTATTTTAATCTTTTGTGGCTGTGCCATTATAAATATGTACCCTCATCTTTGATTGCCACCAACTGTAGTTCTAAAATGGTAACAAAATTGGCAGAGTTATATGGGTTAACTTATTTATCGCACACCCATGCTACAAAGTTCTTTTAATAGCTTGCATCAAGGTCACGAGGAACGTCAAGACATACACTTTGGCCTCGAATTGAGGCTGAAAACTCACTCACCATAGGAGATCCATCTCAAGGAGGCTTTAAGCTAAAAGGGGACTTGAGAGGCCTGATAAATGTTCTACTCAAGAACCAAGCCGTTTGCAATTGCCGAGAGTATAGAGCGGTGCACAGCCTTTCTTTATCTTTATGCATCTATTAAACCAAAGAAAGCACTAATCTAAATCCTTTCTGTCAAATCTACCATTACCCATCTCATAATCGTAGAGAGGGAAGATCACCTACCAAGCTTTAAAAATCTTCTTCTCATTTGTATATATGGCTGCATATATCATCCATATCCTGTTTATAGATGAATATATTTTTCCCTCATTATGATGTGATTGTTTTGTATGTTTATATTCTATCTTGAGCATCCCATACTTTAATTTCGAAAGCTATGATGTTTATTGTAGGCATGTCAGAAAGCTCTTGATTTACGTTGGAGCAAGTTTCAAAGAAATGCTACTCTTCTGAAGCGTCAACTGACTTGGCAGTATGCTCTCTCTCTCTCTCTCTCCGCGCGCGCGCGTGTTTGTGTGTTTTGATCGATTGATTGACCGGGATGTTCTGCTTCTTGCTTTATGAACCACAAATTTCATCCTGAGATTCGGACGATGATCCTCCATTCCTTCTTGGAATAACACTGTTGGATGGGTTTTATTTTTTTTCTTCATATCCTTAACATGCATTTCGGAAATTTAGCATGTTTATAATGAATGTTTTCCATATATATTGATTAGATTTAATGGTCATTTGAGAAAGAAAGGAATTAGTGGACAGATTAAAGTGAATTACGAAGACAAGACCCTGTCAGTAGAGGTAATGGCAAATATTTTTTGTGCACACATCATATAGATGCCCACCTCCTTTTCCATTTGATACTCAAGTATATTAATCTTTTATGTCTAACTTGCTTAGTGTAGATGATGAGAAAATCATTTTTTTTTTTTCCATTCAGGTAAAGATGCCCCAGGATGCTTCCAATGATACTGTTCGAGACACTCGAGGCCTTTCAGGTTTTTTTCTTGTTCTAATATCATCTATTAATTCATAAACTAGGATGCACCATTATCTAGGATTCCTGGATATTGTACAATACCATGCTAGTATATGTTCCATATATTGTGTCAGGCACAATACAAAATCAAGCTGGTACTTGAATACTCATAAGATACTTTTTGAAGAATATGCTTTGGCTTAGTCTTGTATTATGCATCTTATATTTTTAACATGTAATAGTTATTATACTTTTGGCATAATAATTGTTTAGAAGCAAACAACCCTACATTCCGGAGTAAGACTGATACACCAGAGGCTGTTTCTGTTAAGGCTTGAGCAAAGGTTAGTTGGGGATAGTTCTCATTAGAGAGTTTAAGGGGGTACAAAATTTGATCTTTGGAGGTGTTGGACAGAATGTAGTGCAGGAATGTTTCATAATAACTTTTGCCATTTCCATTGTTGGCCTTTGCAAGGCATGGATTCTTCTTCTTTTTTTCCCCGAACAACAGAATCAGTTACTATTTCAAAAAAAGAACTATATTTATGAAATGTGATGGAATGTTCTTGCTGTAAAGATCTCACAAAATTTGAGGTTCCTGTGGCTCTGTTTCATATTAGTAGGTCTTAAAATTAAAGGGGTTGCACATGCAAAATGTTTCCTATAAATTTCTAGAACTAAATGGTATGTTGTCAGCAAAATACCCGTAACCATATCCCTGTACTCTATTTTATGAAACAGGCTGTTGTGTACTTGATTATTGTATGTGTCAGTGCATCATACGAATTGACGTGTAGGGAATACTACATATCATGTAGGCATTGTATTGTTATTGATCATCATGTTGATAGTTGTCAGCTACTTTTGGAAGGATATGAGTGTATTGGATCTATCTGATTCACTATTTTCTGAAGTTTAGTGTTTTTCATGAGACTTGTTATCAGAGTTGAACAAACTGTTTGGCTGATAGTTTCCCTCACAAGAGTATGGGAATTACTTTTTTAACAAGGAATTAATTGCAATAAACAACCCTACATGGGGCATTATCAGGGGTGATAAATTAAGTAATATAAGGCTGATAATGCTCTGTAATTGTGCATAAAAATATGATCTACTCCTTCAAGTTAACTCATAGATGTCAGTCATGCCTATCTTTTCCAAAATACTCCATATGTGATCTATGGATTAGGCTTCTGTGAATACATTTGCCAACTTATCTCTTGATCTGACAAGCCACTTTTCACCTAATGGATGTTGAAGTTCTTGTTCTAACACTATCTAGGGTTTTCTCTTTAACGACTTGTTTGTACAGACATCACAGAAGAGGAAACCGTTCACGAAATGGGAAGTCCGACCTCCCAAGTCGGACTCCCATATTCACGCCCATGAGGCAAAAAATGTCTTCCGATTTTCAACGATGAAACCTATCCACACCAAATGGCTTGACGACAGACATGCGAGGAAAAGTGGCAGATTTTCCGCTCTTTCTATGACACCCCAATTGCACAAACATGTTGTAAAGGTTAAGAAACCTTGGAATTAGGAAGCAAAATAAGAACAAGAGTTAGGAGAGAATTTGAGTTTAAAAAAAAAAAACTGCATATATATATATATGGGAGACGCTCCTATGAGAGATAGGGGTGGGGGCCTTCACATTTAAGTTGTTGGTATTGGATATGGATGTGAGGGCCCCCACCTCATCTCTCATAATAAGGTGAGAGCATCTCTCATAGGAGCATCTCCCTAATATATATATATATATATATATATTTGAGCAAGGCTCTCCTTCACGACCCAAATTCCGGGGCCTTGTCGGATATCCGGATTGTGACTATATAGCAATATTTACCATACATACATCAAATAATTTCCACAAGGAATTAGGCATTTAATTCGAATATAATTTCAATTATAAATATCATTAAATCTCTGAGAATTCAAACTTATTATATCCCAACTCAATCCATAATATGCTTGAAACATTAGATAATTTTCCTAAACAATGACTAATGACTCCATTAATTATTTAAGCGTTCTCGTTCTGATCGTCATTCCGCTCTGGCCCACCTGCAATATTGTTATCTGAAGAGGGCAACACAACATCAGTACTACTGGTGAATGAATATTTCTAATTACACAAGTCGCATATAACATAACATCACATAATCAACAAGTCTGAATCAATAAATCAAATATCATTAAAAGTACATTCACATCCAAATCCGTGCCCATGCACATTACCACGCCTCAAAGGCCCATCGTATACATGTATACCGGTCTCTCTCAAAGGAACATCTCCCTAATATATATATGAGCAAGGCTCTCCTAAGCTCGAGCTTAGGATAAGATTTCGTAAGCTCATGATTGTGGGGCCCACCTTTGGTCCATCAAAATGGACCAAAACATGACCCCCCTAAATTGCACATATCCACCAACTTTTGGTCACGTCCGAATTTATGGGACCGTTGGATCGACTATATGTCGATCCGAATGAACTGTTGACCATTAAACTTTTGGGCCCATATGAAGATAGAAATCACAGTTGGGGCTGTGATTTTTTTGCAGAGAGGAGGATCCCAGGGAGTCCTTGAAATCCCCTTCATTCCCATCCTCATGTGGGCCCCACCACACACTGGAGCTTACCTTATCCTAAGCTTGATCTTAGGAGAGCTGGCCCATATATATATATATATATATATATCTCTCCCCCACCTTTATCTCTCATAGTAAGGTGAGAGATGCTCTTATAGGAGCATCTCCCATATATATATTATTTTTTTAATACTTAACAAAAAGTCCTTCACTAATTTTACTATTTTTAAAAGTAGTCTATAACTTTCCTAATCACAAATAACTCCATACTTACTCTTAACACTCCCACTCAAGCTAGTGCATAGATATATACTATGCCCAGCTTGGACAAGTGTCTAATAATTTTGCTCTTGGAACTTCCTTGATGAGAAACAATTGCTCTTTTGTATGAGTATACTCCACTTTGATTTCATCTTTCTCCTAATAAAATGACAATCAACTTCAACGTGATTTTTATGCTTATGATAAACTGGGTTTGTAGTAATTTTTTGGGCTGATGTGCTGTCAAACTGTAACATCTTGAACCTTATGTATAACTCCAACTCATAGAGCAAAGTCTGTTGCCATAAATCGCATGCTCCAAGTGCCATAACTCGATATTCGACATTAGAAATCGATCTTTCTACCACGAGTTGTTTCTACTTTTATAGGACATGAGTTCTGCCTACTATAGTATAGTACCTAGTTGTTGACCTTTCATCTATCTTTACTCGTGCCCATTTTGCATTTGTGGAACTTCCGTAGCTAGTGTAAGATGCCATGTACCAACCCAAAAGCTTAAGTTGATGAGTGGAAGGCCCAAATAGGTATATAAAGACATGTCAAGCCTATTACTTAGGCGATGTGGGATGTAGGACTTCCCAACACACCCCCACGTGCAGGCTCAACAGATTTCATGGACGGGCCTGCCACGTGGGCTACACAAGAACAACGGGATTGGAACCCGCTCTGATACCATGTAAGATACCATGTACCAACCCAAAAGCTTAAGCTAATGGGTGGAAGGCCCAAACAGGTATATGAAGACATGCCAAACTTATTACTTAGGCGATGTGGGATGTGGGACTTCCCAACAGCTAGATGTCCATAACTCCATGTCTTTGAATACAAGATTCCTTGTCCTGGTGATTTCTTGAGATACTTTAAAATTCTATATACAACATTTAAATGCCCCTTCTTGGTGCATGCATGACTCAGCTGACAATACTAACCGTATGTGAAATATTTGGATAAGTTGTAGTTTACAACAGTCCTCCAACCAATCTCTGATAGGGTTTGATATCATGGAGTAAATCTCTGCTTTCTGCATTAATGTCATGATTTTGCTCAATAAGATTATCTTTAAGCTTTGCTCCTAACATTCCTACTTTTTTCAGTAATCTAGTGTATATTTTCACAGGCATATTAGAATTTCTTTTTTGATCTTGCAATTTCAATTTCAAGGAAATAACTTAATTCTCCAAGATCCTTAATTTCAAACTCCGGGCATAGGCGTTTCTTCAACCTTTCCACCTCTACCATATCATTTCTTGTCATAGTAATATTTATCTACATAAGCAGTAAAAATTGTAACCTCTAAGCCATTTTCTTTTACAAATAATGTGTGGTCTACATGGCATTTTTGTAACTTGGCTTCATCATTGCTTGACTGAATCTACTAAACCAAGCTCCGGGAGACTGTTTCAGCCCGTAGAAGCCTTTTTCCATTGACACACCTTGCCACTTTCATCTTTTAAGGCAAATTCTGAGGCCAATTCCATGAAAACCTCTTGTTGTAGGTCTCCATGAAGACACTCATTTTTAAAATCCATCTGATATAAATTCCTGTCCAAATCTGTAGCGAGAGAGAATAACTCTTACTGTTACAGTTTTGCCACTGAGGAAATTTTTTGAAGACAATCCATATCGTATGACTAAGTAACCTCTTTGACACAATGCGGGGAAGAGGAGAATAGCCAACGGGCTAATCTCCAAGCCGAAGGCTTAGGGATAGGGATCCATAGGATCGAAAACGCCTTGGTCTCACACCACATACAATTAACCAAGAGAAAACCCAAGGGAAAACTTTATTAATCAATGAACTTATCACTAAAGAAGGATTACAACCCTTTATATAGACTCATACTCAAACCTATTCTTAGAAACAAATCAAATTGAAATAAATTCTAATGTGGACTTTCTAATTAAATTCATAAATATCTCTAACTATTTACTAATTTTAAAATTTAGTAGAGACTTATGTTGCACGATTGCGTAAGTCTTCTCTTTATGGGCTATTAGTGGACTTGGGCCCAATGGGTTGGTAGACCTTGGGTTTAGCCTGCATCAGTTCCCCCACTCTTGGAGGGAACTCGTCCTCGAGTTCAGTAGATGACCTCCTGGGTTGAAAACCAAGCGTACAACTTTTTGTTGTTCGTGATCTTCTTGCTCTTGACATGGCTTGGAAGTTTCACTCAATCTTTTGCTCCAAGAAACTTTCAGATATTTCTTCTTTTGATGGTTCGAGCTTTTGCTTGAAAGAATGACTGTAGAATCTGCAGAATCAAATTGCAATTGCCAAGTGTCCATTGTTGATCTCCAAAGATAAAGTCAAGGTGAGGGACTACAACTAATTGATCTTCTTCCGAACTTTTTGGAATGATTAACTTGTTTTCTGATGATTCAATTGGCTTGTTTGGAAGTAGCACTTCGATCAGATCCGTCAGATGCTTAGGTTCCTTACAATCCATATCCAAGTCTTCAATGTTTGCCTCAACAAATTTTGGTGCCTGCATCTTTTGATTAGCATTGTTCACCAAAGGAATTCCGGGCTTCTTATCTTCCAATGCTTTTGAAGTACCATCCATCTTAGGAGTGCTATATGATGTATCATCTATAACTTTGTCGTGGCATCTTCCTTTCTTTGATCTTGCTTCTCAATGTCAGCCTTGATATCTGTTTCTTCCTTTTGTTTGCCCTTTGGATCCACAGTTGAAGGTGATGGTGTAGACAGAGATGGAAGGAGTGTGACCTATCTTCCTTTCCACAAGAAAGTATATGTGTTCTTCTCTTTGTCATTGTACACATTGTGACCAAGAATCCATGGTCGTCCCAAAAGAATGAGTGATATTCATAGAGATGACATCACACCAAATTTTATCTTCATAACCACCGATCTTGAAAGATATTGGACATTTATCAGTCACGGGAATGAAAAAACCATTAGACCATGCGACTTTGTAGGGTTTAACTAGCTTCTCAGTTGGTCAATGAAGTTTGTCAATAACTTCTTGTGCGACAAAGTTTACTGCTTTCATTGTCAATAACCAAATTAGCTAACCTGTCCGAACACTTTACACTTGTCTGGAATATCACAGTTTGTTTCCACTCTTCTTCTTCATTCTCACTGGTGGTGAGAAGTTGACGTATGACATGTGTAGGATTATCCTCTTCGGCAAAATGTGATTCAACAATATGAGCCCTTTGTTTGAATTCTCCTCTTTGAAAATTTGATGGTCTCCCAATGGGCTTCAAATCAACTTTCACTGGCGGGGAAAATGGATCTCAACGATGCAGATATTTATCCTCCAGTAGTAATTTCATCTCATTCCATGTTGGTGGATATTGACACAATTTACATGCTACTTCTTTCCACCATGCTCTTGCATCTCCTTGGAGTTTTCTTTTGGCATAATCTTTACATGAATTACCTCTTAATTGACGCCACTGAAAATACTCTTTGAGTATTTTAATCCAATATAAGAAGACGTTTGGATCTTTATTTCCATAAAACAAAGGAACTTCTTGAACTCATCTGTAAACCATGTTTGAAATTGTACCTTGTTTATCAGTGGCCAATGATTTGCCACATGGGCTGTTCTGCTGCATAGAAGTGATGGATGAAGTGGCTGAATCAGTAAAGACTCCTTGATGGCTTGGGTTGAGCCAACCTGACCTACTTGCAAACAAGCAGGAAACAGAATGCAGGCCTGCTGATAAAAACTTGTTGGATTCAAATCTGGGCTACAGGTTCTGTCCTGTTGCTCAGTTGGTTTTTTTTTTTTTTGGTGTGTGTGTGTGTGTGAACCAAACCCAGGCTTTAGGCTTACTGGGCGTCACATGAAGTGGGCATGTGGGGTGTCACCTTGGGGTCGATGCAACAAAGAAAGAAAAAATGGGATTTTTGCCTCTTTCGTTGTTGTTGGACTTGAAGATGAGGAGATGGAGACGGGGTGATGGCAGTGGAGCTGGAGGGCAATGCCGTCGATGCTGATGGCGATGGTGCTCGACGATGATGTAGAGATCGGTGTTGAGGAGGGCGGCTAACAGGTACTTCCGATCCCTTCTCTTTCTTTGTTTCTGGGAGGCTTGAAAGGGCTGAATGGAGTGGCAGGGGGTGGGGTGGATTTGGATTTTGGGTGTCTGGGATTGCCGGAATGTGATGGGGAGGATGAGGATGACGATGATGAAGGGTGGTGATGATAATGGATCAACAGAAAAAGCAAATAGAAAGATGGGATAGTGGGTTACCTCATAATGGCGATCTGAGATGGATCTTCGCTCTAATACCAGGGTTAAGCCCGCATCACTTTTTGTCAGCAACCTAGTTTTGTAGTGTTGGATAGTACCATCTGGATTGTATTCTAATGGTATACACCCACTTACATCCCATTGCCTGCTTTCCTATAGGAATATGAACAATTTTTCAAGTCTTGTTCTTTTCAAGGGTTTGCATATCGTCTAACATTACTGCTTACCACTTTGGATTATTTACTGTTTCTCCCACATGAAGGTATGACGAACACGTGAACAATATCTAAGCGACAGATGATGATATGATATGAAGCTCTGAGTTCTATTATGTGCAACACATGAACACAAGATTGGTTCCCCTTGCATAGAGCAATAGGAAGATAAAGATCAGCCTCATCTGTAGAAGGAACACTCGACGAGGAATTGAGATCCTAAGCCTTAGTCTGTGCTGGATCTGTAGAGTAATGACCTTCCTTTTCTCTTTCTTCGAAAATGCACTTTGATTGGCTTTTCTAGAAACTTTTACAGAGTTTCATTCACGTCATTATCAACTATTCAAATTCTTTCGGATAGTTCAGTGGTGATACATACTCCAAAAGAGGAGATGGCTTCTCCTGTCTACTTGGCTCTGTCATCATTCTACATTTAGGAGATTAAACAGGAATATCCTGAAAAAAATGTTACGCCCATGCTAACAAATTGCTTTCTGTTTTTTCTTGGTAACTAGCATTTATAACCTTTTGTTTACTTGGATATCCCACAAATATACATTTAACTACTTTTGAATCCAACTTATCTCACATATGTTTCGGAATATAAACCAAGCAGACAATCAAATATTTTAAGTTGAATTGGAAATAATGAAGTAGAGGGTCATAATACCTGTAGAGGAGACTTTCTGTAATATCCTGAGTTACCTGGGCCCAGGATTAGTCTGGCCCAAGTAGTACCTTAGTTGTTTCCTTATTATGAATTAAAAAGTATTACCTATTATATAATTGGAAAGTGTCTCACGTTTTTGGGACTGGAGTTTTATAGCAACTCTAACAGAGGAAATAAGAGAAGGATTAGAATTAGGAAGCTTATACACCCTCATCCTTATATATACATAAGTAAACCAACGACAATATTATGGTATTCTATTCCTTTAGAGAGAATTCTGAGAAAGAGAGTCTTGTGGCTGTTCATTAGGAGGAGGGGAAGGCTACTGATGTTTTATTCGCGTCCGCATATTGCGAAGGCGACAATCGTTTACCAAAGGTGGGTGGATCTTCCCAATTACTTAGTTGATCAATTAGGACGATTGATATTGGGATGGAATTCAAATATTCTGTACTGTTCATTATACAGTGATTTTGTGTCTATCAATCAGATATGAAAAGGTTTGTACTTGGTTAAGAAATTGTATAGTAATGACTGTAGGCATGAGACTGGTATAAGGAAGACAAACCTGTTGAATAGGATTGAGACACAGGCTGGGCAGCAATACTGTAACTAATGTTGGGGAGTTGTGGGACCCCATGGCTTACCTGATCTCAGATCAGGTCCAGAGATCTGGTAGGGCACTACTGGTTGTAATATCCTGAGTTACCCGGGCCCAGGATTAGTCTGGCCCTGGTAGTACTCTTAGTTGATTTCTTATGGAATTAGAAGTGTTGCTTATTATGAAAACTAGTAGTATTCCACGTGATTGGGTTTGGAAAGGAGGGGAGTTGTATAACAACTCTAAATAGAAAGTTGAGATGACTAGAATTCCATCTTCCCTTTATATATATAGATAACCAATGATCTTTTTATATCCAATTCCTTTGGAGAAATTTTGAGTGAGAGAAATCTTGTGGCTGCAATTCAGGAGAAGGAGATGTCCGCCAACTGATGTCCTATTCGCGGCCACAGATTGCAAAGCTGAAGATCGTTTATCAAAGGTGAGCGGATCTTCCTAGTGAACTAATTGATCAATTAAGATGGTTAATGTTGTGATGTGATTTGAATATTCTGTGATCTGTTGGTCAAGAAATCACATGTTATGAATACTCTGTAAGGAGATCTGTTGATTCATATGTTATGGACATCCTGTATTACAAGATCTGTTGAATCTCATGTTAATAGATAAAGGGAATGAAACTAGTAGATAGGTATATGGAACAGATTTGAAAATATGATGGAAACAGAGACTGTTGTTGAGTAGTATTGTGACATTGAAGGGCTGTAGGACCCCATGGTCCGCTAGGTGGGAAATTTGGACCACAGATCCAGGAGGGGACTTGTAGTCGACCCCCAAGGACCTGGACACATGAGGAGTAGGCCCCATATGGGCCCTCATCCAATTGGTATGGTGAGGTAGAGACGATTGGTGCAGAATTTTATAAATCTTTGTCGTTAGGCCTTCTGGGACGCATCTGGACACTCAATTGAAAATTAGCATCGGCCATCGAGTGTGGGACCCTTGGGTGATCTTAGTGTAGATGGACATCTGGGTTTTGAACCATTGGATATCACTATTCAAGAGGTGTAATGAATTCCAAACGTGAATTTGATGAATATGGTGGGACCCACTACCAAAGTCAATCAGAGATTAGGACCCCACGTCTTGAAGAGGGCGCAGGGACGACCTGAATGGTGGTGGTCCCATGTGGCCTGGGCCTCATCTGCCCAGATATCCAGAAGCTTCAATTTTATTAACCGTGAGGCTTACTGTGCGTGTTTGTTGAGACTGTGAGGCCAGTAAGGATGCTTGATGGTGAATCCAATCCATTGGAATGAAAGCTTAGCCCTGGGCGATCATGTCTATTAGGTCTGATCGTAATGTAGGGCCAGTGGGGCCCACTGATTTATACATTCAATGATGCAGATGTATAATCTAATATTTAGGGCATCTGTGAGTATAAATAGACCCTAGAATTTACAGGTGTGTGTATAAATATACCTTAGAATTGGTGTGTAATTTACCAAGTAACCTTTTTCACTCAGATTTAAGTTTATATAGTTAATATTAAATTTTATGTACTATGTGGAATACTGATTTGATCCTGAAAACTGTGTAACTTACTGTTTATAATGAAGGAGGGGTCCACCACTACACCAAACAATAATGGTCATGAACAGGAAAGGGGCGGTGACAAGTTAATGGTGTAGAGGGGGCTGGGCCCACATTGTTGATTATGTAGATTGTTAATGTTAAGTTATGATTGTTATGTGATTGTAAGATATTATGCACTGGGTCCCAGAAGTGGGATGTTGGCCTTTGTGTCCGGGCCGTTATAGCGGCTGGTCCTTAGTGGATGAGAATGGCCATTATGATGGCTGGTCCTTAGTGGACGTGTCTGATGAGACAGGATCGTGGTGACCGGTATACATGTATACGAAGGGCCTTTTGAGGCATGGTAATGTGCATGGGTACAGATTTGTATGTGGATGTACTTTAATGATATTTGATCTATTGATTCAGATTTGTTGATTATGCGATATTATGTTGTATGTGGCTTGTGTAATTAGGAAAATTCATTCACCAGTAATACTGATGTTGTGTTGACTTCTTCAAGTAATCATAATGCGGGTGGGACAGAGTGGAATGACGATCAGCACGTAGATTTCAGCATGTGTGGCTGAAAGGAGAGAACGAGAAAAACTTAAATATTTGATAGAATTATTAGTCCTTGTTTAGTAGAAGTTATTTAATGTTTTAACAAATTATTGATTTAAGTCAAGACATAATAAGTTTGATTATTTAAAGATTTTTTATATTTATAATTGAAAATATATTTTGAACTATATGCCCGGTTCCTTGCGAATATTATTTGATGTGTGCATCGTGAATATTGCTATATAATCACGATCCGGATATCCGACAGGGCTCTGGAATTTGGGTCGTGACACTGGTCGACCATGGAGGTGCTGGTCCTACAAAGATTCAATTCCGTTTGGCGATCATCCACATACCTAAAATTTCAAAATCGTGAATGAACTTGAAAACAAAGGATTTGTCGTTTGTAGTTGTGGAACCCACTAATTGATCTAATCAATGATCAAGACCCCACATCTAAAAGGGGACCCATGGGCGACCCCTATGGTGGTGGTCCCATGAGGGGTGGGCCCCATCTGGATACTTATCCAATAGTTTGTTTGAGCTCAGGCGTGAATAGGGAAGAAACGGAGCAGTTGGTCGACACCCTCACTGGGACCCACTACCTAAGTTAATCGGAGATTGGGGCCCCACATCTTGAAGAGAGCCCAGAGACGACCTGGATGGTGGTGGTCCCATGTGGCCTGGGCCTCATCTGCTTAGATATCCAGAAGCTTCAATTTTGTTAACCGTTGGGCTTACTGTGTGTATTTGTTGAGACTGTGGGGCCAGTAAAGATGCCTGATGGTGAATCCAATCCATTAAGAGTAAAGCCTATTCTTGGGCAACCTTAGACATTAAGTCTGATCTTGGTTTGCTCCAGTGGGACCCACTGGATTTTACATTAAGAGGTCCAGACATAAACTGTTTGTTTATTTTATGTTCTGTATATTAAGATTAGTTTTGAAAAAGGTTTAATAATTGAGAAAGACCTGGATTTTGGTGTAGAAATATTAAATAACTTCTTACTTTGATGAAGTGGAGTTTTGAGAATTATGATTAGACATTAGGTCTGATCTTGGTTTGCTCCAGTGGGATCCACTGGATTTTACATCAAGAGGTCCACATATAAACAGTTTGTTTATTTTATGTTCTGTATATTAAGATTAGTTTTGAAAAAGTTTTAATAATTGAGAAAGACCTGGATTTTGGTGTAGAAATATTAAATAACTTCTTACTTTGATGAAGTGGAGTTTTGAGAATTATGATTAACTGTGATTAATCCTTTAAACTGCGAGCAATTAATGTTATGTTTATAATAAAATGTGGGCCACCCCTATATCACTCGATACTATTATGCTAAGTGGGGTAGTGATTAGTAAGAGGCGCATAGGTTGGGCCCATGCTGCTGACATGTGTGTTCAATTATATGTTCTGGTTATGTGTTTGTGAGATATTATGCACTGGGTCCCAGACGTGGGATGTTAGACTTTGTGTCCAGGCCATTATAGCGGCTGATCCTTAGTGGACGAGAATGGCCAGTATGATGGCTGGTCCTTAGTGGACGTGTCTAATGAGATAGGATCACGGTGATCGGTATACATGTATACGATGGGCCTTTTGAGGCGTGGTAATGTGCATGGGCACGAATTTGTATGTGGATGTACTTTAATGATATTTGATCTATTGATTCAGATGTGTTGATTATGTGATATTATGTTGTATGTGGCTTGTGTAATTAGGAAAATTCATTCACCAATAATACTGATGTTGTATTGCCCTCTTCAAGTAATCATAATGCGGGTGGGCCAAAGCAGAATGACGATCAGCACGTAGATTTCGGCATGCGTGGCTGAAATGAGATAATGAGAAAAACTTAAATAGTTGATGAAATCTCTAGTTCTTGTTTAGGAAAAGTTATTTAATGTTTTAAGCAATTTATTGAATTGAGTTAGGACATAATAAGTTGATTACTCAGAGATTTTGGATATTTATAATTGGAAATATATTATGAATTAAGTGCCCGATTCCTTGTGAATATTATTTGATGTGTGCATGGTGAATATTGCTATGTGATTTCGATCCGAATATCTGACAGGGCCCCGAAATTTGGGTCGTGACACTTTCTTTTCCACACTTGCGATGGATCGGATTTATAAGAGATGTTGCAGTAAGAATGCCATCTGCCCAAAAAGTCATAGGAACATTCATCTGCATTAAGTGTCCCCTTGTAACTTATAATTATTGCCTTTTTTATGTTCCACAACCCCATTTTGTTCAGGTGAATATCCATATAAGTTTTGAGACTCTACAACATTTGCTGCTAGATATGATTGAATTTCTTTTGAAGTTTACTCTCATCCTTTATATGGTCATAGTGCTCGAATGATTGCAACAAACTTAGTTCCAACCATTTTATGAAAGTTTTCAAAAATAATAGACCACTCATTACGAAACTATACTTCAGGCGATCACTTGGTGTTGGCCGGCAAGTTCTAAACTCCTTTAATTTGAATTCCTTTCTTCAAATCTCGCCTCCTACCATTTACTTACAAGAGTCTTTCTCTGATCAGAGGGTTCTAATACCATGTTTAGTGTTTTTTCCTTGAAGGTCAAGAAACCCTAGATTTAGGAGAGGATTTGAATCAAACAAATTGCATGGAGGTCGTCTCTAGGGCTAGGCAACACCTCATATACACCACGCGCGCGCGCACACAAGAAAAAAAAAGAAAAAGAAATTCCTTGCTAATTTGACTATTTGCAAAACTAGTCTATAACTTCACAAATTACGAATAAGTCCATACTAACTCTTAATGATGTGGAATGGTTTACAATGCGGGGTGGGAAGAGATGAAGATGGAAGATGTAGGGGATAGGTTCGGACCACGCTTGAAGTGGAGGGGCTTCTCCCCCAATGGCCTCATGCAATACCCTTTCCACGGGAGAGAAGGGAGTAACACATCCTTTTTCATTAATCATAATCTAAAGCCAAAAGGAGGTACTACATCATTTATATAGGCAAAATAAAAACCCTAAAACTAATCTCAACCCTCTAAACACGTTGAGAGTAAACATCTACTCACACCTAAATAATTA
This sequence comes from Umbellularia californica, assembly GCA_028538565.1. Classification (NCBI taxonomy): domain Eukaryota; kingdom Viridiplantae; phylum Streptophyta; class Magnoliopsida; order Laurales; family Lauraceae; genus Umbellularia; species Umbellularia californica. The sequence continues at coordinate 71,076,685 of JAPQWN010000005.1, forward strand.
AAAAAAAAAAAAAAAAAAAAAAAAACATAACTTATAAAAAAAAATCCAAATAAAATAAAGCAAATAACATAAGTGGGCTGGGCCCAAAAAACTGGTCAACCCATGAGTCATGGGCCTATCCTGCACATTTAAGGAAGGGGAATAATCACAGTCATTAATTTCGTCCCATTTTGGTCAAAAAGGCTGAAATTTTTCGTAACGGTCAAGTGGCTGAAACGAAATTTCATATAAGACTTTTCGTTTTAAATTTTGGCTTATCGGAATTTCACCCGAAATCCTGGATTTCTGCAAAAAAATCACATTTCGGCCTATATGGTATTTTATATAATTATTTTTATTTTTTTTTTATCTTTATACATACATACATATATATACACACACGCAACATTTTGTATTTCTTATATTACCCCAAAATGTAATTCCAAAAAGTTTTACTAAAATTAATTAAATTCATATAAATATTATTTATTTTTCTACATGTAATTATATTATTTTTATATTTCCCCAAAAATCCCGAAATTCCGAATCGGCTGAAATTCTTCATTTTGGAGGCTAGACCGAAATGGGGTCTAAAACGATATTGACAACTATGGGAATTATGCACCGACAAATTGTGGCTTCAAGGTGGAGTATGCTTGGACAACAGTTGCACTCAAAGGCCCATATTTCGGACAACGGTCCTCAAGTTCTATTGAAGTTGTCTGATTACAAATTGCTTGTTGATATTTGCAAGTATTTTTTAAATTATTCAAATAGTATTGATTCGATCTTGAGAAGGCTAATTTAGTCATTTTGATTTTGTTTAAAATAGTTTTGAATGGCTAAGATTAAACATTTCAAGCCACATAGATTAGTGGGAGGGATACCTTTTAGCGATTTATATTTATTGTTATTGATAATTGACACCAGGAAAGAGCTTTACACCCCACTTTGCTTGGAATACTAATGGCAAAAGAGGACTTTTGGTCTTGTATCCCTTGTGCTTGGATGTGTAGTCCATGCTGAGGTGAGATAATAGCACATGATATTTCCATTTTATCCATCCACTCTTTTAGTTGGTTTCACGCTGCTTTTATCTTAATATGTGTTCTTGCATCTATTACTAGTCAAATATGATGATTCCAAGATTGCTGGATGAGACTGTTTTGTCTCACAGTCAAGGTAATACTACCCATCCTCCTGTTGATAGATTGTGTAAACAGGTTTTTTTTATTTTCATGTCCTAAAGCATAGATTGTCTGATTCTTCGTATCAGTGGACTCTCTTGCGTGGAACTTTATTGGTAACTGGAGGCTGAATTTATCACATTGATTAGTTCTTTTTTCATGTGAATTTTTTACATACGAAGAGGTTTTCTTTCATTAATTGGGTTGATTTGTAAAATTTGTTCTTAAATTGCTTAGTGCACTTGTTGGGGTTTTCTTAGCCCTTACATTAATTTTTTTATTTGAAATTGCAGTCAAGGGCCATATTTTTTTTTATCCCTCACTTGCATTGAACTTGTACTGTTAATCATTTTGGACTATGTTGAAAATGATTCTCATTGCTGTCTGCAAGAACTGCTGCTACTTTTACCTTCCATATGGTTACCATCTACTTCAGATGACATATGTTCTTGTGGTGTGTATCAGGGGGCGAACGTTCTTTCTCTACCCTTTGCTTTGCATTAGCTCTTCATGAAATGACAGAGGCGCCTTTTCGTGCCATGGATGAGTTTGATGTTTTTATGGTATGCCAATGAGATTCCCCCCCCCCCCCCCCCCCCCCCACATTGTCTATGTAGAATCATTTAAATTGAAATACAATTTATGAATTGAAGAGGAGTTTTTATTGTGATTATTTCTTTTCAGGATGCTGTTAGCCGGAAAATCAGCTTAGACACACTTGTTGATTTTGCTGTGGCACAAGGATCCCAGTGGATATTCATAACACCACATGATATCAGGTGAAAATTCATATAGCTAGGATTACATGCTTATAGGCATATTATTCTTGGCATTTTTTAATTTGCATCCTAGATGGTGTGGACCACCTTCCTTTCTTGCATTCAAGTCCTAGAAATGTTTTTGGACCTGCTGTTAAAGTAATGAGATTGTTCAAGTGGGAACTCAATCAATTTAGACATTTCCTCGGGTGGAACAATTCACTAGACTTGCTGACTGCCAAATCTCACAGCCATTCACCCGGTGGACTGACTCTACCATGGCTTAGGACTCACACCAGTGACAATCCAACCACCACATTTACCCCCTTCTGATTGAATTTTCAATTGTTAAGACTTTATTATTATTGTTGCTGTTGTTACTATTATTATTAAAATCAACACCATAGACAATCTAAACCACTGCGTTTACACCCTTTTTACTGGATTCTCAATTGTTAAACTTAAGATTTTATCATCGTCATTGTCATTATTATTATTATGACCTATTGTTATTATTCTGTTCTGTCCATCTGAAACCAAACAAATGGATGTTTGAGCCATTGCATCAATATTGATTTCCCACACTATTATTGGAGGGCATGTTTGGTATCGGATTATCGCAGTGCAGTATGATGCTTCCACCATTAATATCAGTTCACCTGTTTTGATGTGTGATCTGCTTTGGTGTGTGATATGCCAGCGTTTATATATATATATATATATAGTCAACTCACTGTGGAGCCCAGCTGGGGCCCACATTGGGGGGGATTTTGAAAGATCTGGTTGTGGCCTACCCATGTAAAAAAGAAAAATGGACCCCACTCGATCATCCTAAACTCTTAGATCATTGGCCCACAAATTTTCATGGTTAAAAACAGTGCACAGTCGATCCAATGGTCTAGTCCATTGGATGGGTGCAAACCCAGGGGTCGGTGTAGTTTGGGGGTGTCCTGTGTGTCGTCCATTCAAATGGACTAGCAGGTAGGCCCCCAATATGAGGTGGGCGTGGGTGTGCATGAAACAAAGGTGTGCAAGGATAACTTGCCTAATTGTATATATTCTAAAATGTTCATGATTGAGAATTTGCAGTCCCACATCTCCCTTTATTTCTGAAATACACAACTTGGTTGTAATATTTGATTCTACCCGCTATATTTCTACTCTTGGCTCTGGTGGTGTTTCATGCAACTGACCTGCATTTGAGGTGATTGCTACCTCTTTGGTTTGAGATGCAGCGTGGCACCTCAAGTGTACCAAAGAGAATCAAATATGACTATCCTTCGCTGATTTATTGCGGTTTAAAAAAATATATATTTGAAGGTTGTTAAAATGGAATGGTATCTAACTCTTGAGACCAATTCTTTGACAGCATGGTGAAACCTGGAGAAAGAATCAAGAAGCAGCAAATGGCCGCGCCTCGGGCTTGACCATTGAATGTTTAACTATTTTATTTTGTGGTCTATAACCCTTGTTTTACTTGTATTGTAACATATTGTTGCTGCTTTCTTTTTGAATGTAAGAATGAGTTTGAAAATGAAATGCCTTTTTCTCATGAACTTACCTGAAGTGGCAGATGTAATTTTAGATTTGCAGCCATATCTATTTATTAGTCATGACATCATTGTCTCCCGTTCCCATCTTCCATTTTGTCAAGGCCAAAGATCAAAAAAAAAAATAAGTTGGGTCAGTTGGTTGGTCCGTATAGAAAGAATCCTGGCTTTTTTTGGGCACAAGAAACTCAAGGCTGGTTTGGCAAGTGAAATGCTAAGCTTAACCCTCCTTGTTAGGAGGAAGTATGAGTGGGGTTCAAGTGGATTAGCTATCTTCTTAAAAATCAATGCCATATCGCATTCATATTTCAAGATCAAAAAAGATGTTATCAAACATTAATCAAAGCCTTATCCCAACTATATTAGGACTCACTTACATGAATTCTGTTTTGTTTCTTCATTCTGACCGAAATCCTTGCTTTAACATTTCTTACTATTCAAACTCAAAAAAGGTGTAAATCTATTTGACAGAATTACTTGCCCAAGAACATCAGATGTGGTTTGGCAATTGGAGCATGCGGACAATATCAGGCAATTGGGTCGAGTGCTTGGACCCCTTATCATATTTAATTTCCTTTTTTATTGGAATCTAATCTAATTGTATATATTGACCGCGGCATCAGGCCCATTAACCTTATTATTTTTTTTTCACTCTTTTTAAGGCCTGACCTTTAACGTTAAAAGATGCTCAACCACGGGCTCAGCATTAGACATGAAATACAAGAAGCAGGTGTGAACTGGTCATCTAATACGGAAAAAGTGGGTTCCTCCAATGTGCTTAACCATTATTAGATCCATGGCTTCAAAATTTGCCAACATAGAATACATCAAATCAAATGGATTACAGTCATCTCTTTTTGATCTGACAGTCATTGCTATAGTCCCAATTATGTTGGGTTCCGTAGCATAAATTCTATTTTTCCATTTCAAACTCTATTTATACATTTCAAACCTTCACGTTGAGGTTGGGAAAGTTGGAAAGAAGGCTTAAAAAATTATAATATGTGTTTATATAAGTTAAATTTGAAAAAATAATAATATATGCTTCCGTAGCATAGTGGTAGTGCGTTCGCTTCGTAAGCGAAAGGTCGCGAGTTCGATCCTCGCCGGGAGCTTTTAATGGCAGCTTTTAGTTTTCACTTAAAAACTTTAATTTTCATATTAGTTTTTATCCTACTTGGAATTTTTTTAATTTTAAAAAGGTGTAAAATTGTAATCATCTTTTAAATGTAGTAAAAAATTTTCATATTAGTTTTTCCCCTACTTGAAAAATTTTTTAATTTTTTTTTAATTTTAAAAAGGTGTAAAATTGTAATCATCTTTTAAATATAAAAAAAAAGAAAAGAAAAAGAAAAAAAACTTGTTTAATTTCTTCTACCACTTGAAAAAAAAAACTCAGAAGTATAAAACTGTAGTGAATTGGTTCGGAGTTTTGAATTTTGAACCAGCAACGGCTCTCAAAAGTGGTTCACTAGCTTCAACTTTTGACCTATTCATTATCTAGTATTTCATGGACTGTGGCATTGCTGGCTTCGATCAGTACTTTCTCAGTGGATCAAGCAATCATGGGCCAACATGATCAGAACAGACAAACTATAGTAATTAAGACCATGCTAAACATAGGACAAATGGTAGTTAAAAAACATAAAATTAATTGATTGTCAATGTTATGATTGCCTTGCTTCACCGGGGTTTATTCGGCGGTCCACTCAAAAATGGGCACCACTTCCACTTGCAGTTGCAGGGTCCTAAATTGAAGCATCATCCAAATGGCCCAGGAAGCATTGTTCCTACCAAGTCCAATGAATTAATATGGTGTTCATGGTGGCTAACAGCCTAACACCTAATTAAGCCATGCTTAGTGTGATCAAACCCGTTCACCTCACACAAACATCTCTTAAAATATGTGATTGGGTTGATATGAACCCCTAAAAGGTTAAAAAAAAAAAAATTTATTTTTTCATACACATTATTAACCAAACCATGTATGTCATGTAAAATTTGGAACTATTCCCATGTAATGAGTGGCAGCCTAGTGTTTGAACCCTGGGTACATCATATTTTTCCACTTGTATAGGATTTTTTTCCTCTTGAGTGGACTTCTTTTCCTCTTGTGTGAGGCATTCTTCCAGCTTGTGCGAGCTGTCTTCCCTTGTGTGGGATCTCTTTTGGCTGTAGCCCCTTCATGGGGAAAGGTTGGCAATGGCCATAGCCCATCCTTAAATTGCGAAAATACCCTAAATTTTATAGAGAATTTTAGATATTTTTTTTACATTCGGCCCTCCAAGAAATCTTTATTTTCCTATTGGCCCCTCCAAGTTATATTTTTTGGTTCCACCACTATCCATGTGACATGTGCTGGTTTGATCACGGCAAGGTGGCCACCCTTTAATAAATTTGATTTTAGTTCCCATCAACCATACACTTGCTACAACATTGGATTATTTTTTTTATTTTCTTCCAAACAATCAGATTCAAACTTAAAAAGACACTTTAAAAAATTAAAGGATTCAGGCCATACATGTGCCATACGACTTGAGTTCTGCCATGTTAGTATTAATATTTAACAAATTCATGCATTTTGGTTCGTACAATAAAAGACGGTGTGAAAATGATAATTTTGCTTTAGATTTTATTATATTGCACAAAATCTTGCTTCCTACTCTTACTTCAAAACTCCTAATTGATGTAAGAAAATCATTTTTAACCCTTGCTCATGGAAAATATTTTTTTTCTTTTCAATCCATAATAAAAGAAAGATTTTTTTTTTATATATATCATATAAAGATCTCTTTCCTAAGTTTTCAAGGGATTAGATAAAGTCCACATTTCTCCTATGATGAGTGAAACAAACAAAAGTAAAGAATACAATATAGTATTCGTGGAACTATCATCAGAGTTTACATGAAAAGTAGAGAAGATGTAGATGGAAGGGAGTTTTATAATTTAGAAAAATAGTGAATACATCACATGCATTAGGGGTGTACATGGATCGGATTGGTGCGGATTAGGCTAATTTCGTCACCAATCCGTTACCTACGGATTGATGGATTTGGAATTCGCCACCAATTCGTGGGTGTTAAAAACCAATATGATGTGATTCGTGGAAGACTGAATCGGATCGGTTTAATCCGTTAAATCTAATGTTAAAGAAAATTTAAAGAGCATGTTCTATGGTGAAATTTGGTATAGGGTTTCATTTGTTATATTTATATATAAAAGTGAATTACATTTTAACCCTTGAAGTTTTTTCTTCTATGATATTTAGACTTCTTAACTTATATTTATACTCCATTAGTTTTTTTTATCAGTTTGTCTATATGGACAAACTCATGGACAGAATTTGGGACAAACTGTCCACGTGGCGCAACCTGATTGGGACAATGCATTCAACTTTTTGAGAGAGCCGAATTACGTTGTGCCACGTGGACAGTTTGTCCCAAATTCTGTCTATAGAGTTTGTCCAAATAGACTTTTTGTTTTTTTTATTTATATCTAATGTTAACGGATCGGATTGAATCTGTAAGTTGAGGGTAAAATTCGTCACCGATCCATTGCTAACGGATTACAAGATTTTCAATCCGTCACCAATCTATTTACCTTCAGTTTGGTTAAAAGTCCACGGATTGGATCAAATAATTTTACAAATCAGAAGACTTTTTGTGCACCCATAACATGTAAAATGAGAATAGATATAAAGACAAAATTATTATCTTTACATTATCGAGGCTTTATTAAAGAAGGGGAGGATAACTCAAAAGTCTCAATAGGTAATGTTGATACACATATAGAATGACATCTAGACCCCACCACCCGACCGTTGGAGGAGAAAGAAATTGAAAAACATCACATTCAAAGCAACGGTCTTCAGCAGCATCTTCAACAAGAAGAAGAGGTGGAGGAGGAAGAGGGAGAATCTTCTTCTTTAGCTTTGAACCCATGACAATCTCAACACTCACCAAAACCCCCTCCAAAACCCTGAAAAAGACTCCATTCCTCTGCTTCCAAACCAAACCCCATTTCCTCTTCCTTGAACAGAAAGCACCAGCAGCCGCTGATTTCAGAGATGGATTCTCAGCCTTCGATCTCACCCTCCTCCTTCCAGAATCTCTCCTCCTACGCATCTTCTCCCTCCTCCCCTCCTCCCACCACCACCCCACCTCCCTCGTCTGCCGCCGCTGGCTCCTCCTCCTCGGCCGACTCCGCCACTCCCTCCGCCTCTTCCTCTGGCCCTTTCTCCTCTCCGGACGCCTCTCCTCCCGCTTCCCCCACCTCACCCGCGTAGACCTCCTCCCCGCCTCCGTCCACCCCCACCAGAGCTCCGGCGAGTCCAGCCGGAGCTCCGGCATCTTCCTCACCCACCACCCATTCATCTCAATCCCCATCGACCCAGATTCCTGCCCCGCCTACTCCTTCGGCCACCGCCTCCTCCCGTCCCATTCAATTGATGCCGGCCTACGGGCCCTCGCCAGGGGCTGTCCCAATCTCCGGAATCTCACCCTTGTCGCCGGCACCGAGTCGGGGCTTGCCGCCCTTGCCGGCGCCTGCCCCGCTATCCAGGAGCTGGAGCTTCACCGGTGCACCGATGATGCGCTCCGTGCCATCGCCGGCTATAGGAATCTCCAGGTCCTGAGGGCAATTGGGTCTGTGGCGGATTCGCATAATTCGCCCATTTCCGATGTGGGGTTGATTATCTTGGCACATGGGTGCCGGCGTCTGGTGAAGCTGGAGCTGAGCGGATTTGGCGGGAGCTATGATGGGGTCGGCGCAATTGGTGAGTGCTGCCCGGTGCTGGAGGAGCTGACAGTTTCCGACCACAGGATGGGCGGCGGGTGGATCGCCGCTCTGCCCCTGTGTGCAAGTTTGAAATCACTGAGGCTGCAGGTAAGAAGTTTTTGGACTACATCTTGATGAATTACTGAGGTTAATTTCATTTAGAATTGTTTGGCTAACTCATCAATTTGAGCATAATCTAATCCTGATCACATTATACCACAATTCCAATCTAATCCTAATATAAAATGAACTTAATGTTACTGTTACATATTCAAACTTCTTAATATTATCTGTGAGCAGAGATGCAAGAGAATTGATTTGGAGCCGGGGCCAGTTGAAGATCTAGGTACATGCCCGGCGCTAGAAAGTGTGAAGTTGAAACAGTGCCAATTGAGGGATAAGCAGAGTTTGAAGGCCTTGTTTACAGTCTGTGCAACTGCGAGGGAGATTGCATTTCAGGACTGTTGGGGATTGGATAATGACATGTTCAGCACTACCAGCATTTGCAGGTATTTTGGTTTCATTTGTCACTTCAATTTGATGGATAAGCTTTCTTCTTAGAAATGTAGAATTTGAACCTACAATTTGATGATTGTGAGCTTGATATGCTTTCGTATTACACTATTTGCAGAATGTTTTTAAGTACAGTTGATTTGAATCCCCCCTAGTTCCAACACTCCCTTTTATTCATACTACAAACTCAATGCCCTGTTTGTATCCTAGAAATTCAGTTGCTCTGCAGTCAGCTTACCTGTAATTTTGTTGTTATGCCAAAGAAGAGATCATCTGTTACTTAAAAAGAGTAACTCATGTTTACTTCACCATAATGCATGAATCCTGATTTGTGGAAACCAAGTGTTAGGAAGATCCAGATGGACCCCAGTAAAGGATGATAATGATCTTGATGGATGCTGGAAGTTTGGGCATGTTTGGATCGACATAACTTCAGTTACCCATAAACCTACTGTTCTTGTGTTTGGATCTGAAACCTTAGTTACGGATTTGTCTGCAGTTCTTTTGTTCTTTGCTGTATCAGATTAGAGAGAACCAGAGTTGAAGCTGACCTGAGTATCTTGTTACCGAATTCCAATGATCCAAACAACTCATTGAGGATTGTAGGACTACAAAATTAGAGGAGAGAGCATGGAGATATCAATATCGCAACAATGTCCGATATGTATGGAATTTTTTTTTTTTTTGAACGGTAATGAAAGATTTCATTCAAAGAAAAGAAGGTACAAAGTACAAAAGACCAGAGAAAGAGAGGAAGTGGAAGTGCAGGAGAAATGCACCACCTCCAACCCTACTAACAAAATCACACCCACCCAAAGAAGCAACCTATCAACCAATTAGATAATCACACCCACCCGAGGAAGCAATCTATCAACCCCTTGCTTGGCTAACAAATCTGCCATGGAGTTAGCCGATCTAACCTCATGACGAAAGGAAACATTGATTCTAACAGATAATTCTCTAATTTCATTCAGGTGGAAATGAAACTTCCAAGGATTAGTCTTCCGCTTCGACACCCATGTGATCGCATTAAAAGAATCACTTTCCATAATAAGAGTACCGCCATATCTACTAGAAAACAAACAAAGACCTTCAAGAATGGCTAGCACCTCATCTTCATTGGAATCGCATACACCCACATACTCGGAAAACATAATTAACACCTCCCCCTTACAATTGCGAAGCACCCCTCCAATCCCGGCCGGACCTGGCTTACTCCTTGAAGCACCATCCACATTAAACTTAAAGATCCCTAAAGGAGGAGGATACCAAGGGATTGTTCTCCTCTCCTTAAAAGAGCCATACCCCATACAAGCTCCCCAATTAGAAATAATATCGTTAAAGGTAAAATTAGAGAATTCCTTTCTAACGAAATCCCATTTTGCAATCTTAAAGGTGATTTTGGATATCAAATATGCTGTTAATGATGAAGAACCCTAAAGATCCTAGCATTCTTTTCCTTCCAAATTGAGCACAAGATAGTAAATGGTATCATTCTCCATAAGATTCGGCCACACCCCACAAAACACCCACCCAACGAAGACTGCCACATCCACAATACTCTTCAGACAGCACCATGAAAAACCGCACTTGCCAATAACGCTGCTCCAAACTCTGAAGGCCACCTCACATTGAAGAAAAAGATGATCTACGGACTCCTCCTCCTTACCGCACTTCACACAGGTATTTGAGATATTGTTAGATGTCAATCCTCTCCTTCTTAGGTTATCGACTGTGGAGACTTTTCCTGCAACTGCCAACCAACAAAAGCCTCAACCCGAGGAGGAGCCAAACCCAACCACACAAGGGAAGAGGTGGCCCTATGTGAATGAGTTCCCTCCAACGCCAAGTATGGACTTAGGATCATGAATTCGGTGTATGCTTGTTACCGAATTCCAATGATCCAAACAATGCATTGAGGATTGTAGGATTACAACATCAGAGGAGAGAGCATGGAGATATCAATATCGCAATAATGTCTGATATTGTAGGGACTTGGGATTATGAATTTGGTGTATGCTTGTATTGTTAGAAAGAATGAAAATTACCGATCATGCATTGATTTCAGGCCTTGCAGTACACAGGTTAAATGCCTGTTAACAATGTCAAGTTAAGTTCTATATCTAAACTATAATAAGCTCAGGGGGAGTACAGAGGATGTGAAGACCGTCATTGTTTAATACCTGCAGCATCGAATACCTGCATCAATATTGCATTTTTCTTCTAATGAGTGATGGGTTCATAATTTTCCTTGATAAATTTTAAATCGAGACTAAATACAACTAGCACTTCAAGATTATTTTTTGAGTATTTCTTTGAGACATATTATATGTTCCTTGCCCACAGGGTCATGATCTTGAGTCTGCTGGTCCTTCTTTCAAATTTGAATAAGCCTTTTCCTTGGAAATTTCAATTCCTCTTTAATGAAATTCAATCTTTCACTATAACCATTAATGTTGTCTTCCATCATGAGCTTAGAATAGCCAACAGTATGGCTGATGCTTTAGCCAAGTAAGGGGTGGAGAGAAGCTATCATTGGGAGGGTTTTATTATGTAATTGGGGTTGGGTGGGGTACAATGCTTTTGTACCCGTTAGTTTGATTTTCTTTTCTCTTTCTTTTCCTGTGTTTCTTGCCTCGTTGTTTATATTTTTGTTTTCTCTCCTTCTCTTACTGAAAGTTTCAATTACCGATAAAAAAAAAAATAGTGCTTGATCCTGACCATGCTTTATTTATTTAAGTTTAACATGAGTACTGGAAAAAAAAAGGGTTGAATGTGAAAGAAATTTGTGTCCATAGCCATCTATCTATCTGTAATCTGTCAAGATGATTGGTGTCCATTTCGGGTGATTTATGGTGCATGTGTTTTTCATACTGGAGTGATGTCCCCGCTGATATATACATCCCTACTTGTAGACTTCACAATGTTTGGTTTGATTTATTATTATCACTACTATGGAATTGTGTGTGTTTGGGTGTGGGGTTGGGTTGGGTTGGGTTGGGGTGGGGTGGAAGAAACTTCTTTTATAGGTAACATGACTCAAACCAACAAGCTCATTTTCAAGTGCAATGGACACCTTCCAACTGTGCTACAGGAGCCTTTTTATGGAATTCAATTTTTAAAATCTTCCAGAGTAAGTTAACTAATTAATTTTGTTTTAACACTACTTATCACAGGAGGGTAAAATTTCTCTCTCTGGAAGGATGCTCCTTATTGACAACAGAAGGTCTGGAGTTTGTGGTCCTTTCTTGGAAGGAGCTTCAAGGCCTCAGAGTAGTCTCATGTAAAAATATACGCGACAGCGAAGTCTCTCCTTCCCTTTCAAGTCTGTTCTCCATTCTACAAGGGTTCAAGTGGCAGCCAGATTCTAGATCTGTTCTTGTATCAAGTCTGGCTGGGACTGGAATGAGAAGTAAAGGTGGAAGATTTTTCAAGAGGTCTGGACACCTGAACATGCTATTGCCTAATGCTGAGTATCCACTGCTTCTGCATTGATATCAAGTTATTTTAATGGCTACACCTGATGCTGCCTGCAGGTAGTATTATTATCAGTATGGTGTAATTATTTTTGCATCCATTTCAGATGGTTAATGTGTCTTTAACAGAGGATTATCTCTCTCCCCAGAGAAACCTTACCAACTGGAACATGTAGTCCCTTGTCAGTCTGTTGGGGTAACTTGCTCTACCATATTTTGAGATGCTGAGGTTTCTTCATTCATGTATTTAGCAGCCAGCAGCTTTGAGCGGCATTCGACGACCACGACGATGATCATGTTCTCTCAGACATGTACTGTGTAAAGATTGATAGTGCTAATTAATGCCTTTACTTCTATATGGGTAGGTGAATGAGATGGATCTGCACACAAGGGGGTTGTCAGTTGTAGTTATAATTTATCTCTGTAAATTATACTTCTTCTTGTTCATTGATTTCAGTTTCTTTCACAGGTCATGGATATATAAATTCCATGTCCATTAACATAATTAATGCGGTTGAGCAATAGGTGTGGTTTAAAGCTCTCTCTCTGTCTCTCTCTCTCTCTCTCTCTCTCGTGGGTGTGAAATTGATTGCAAATTATCTGGCTGCATTATGTTCTCTCTCTCTCTCTCTCTCTCGTGGGTGTGAAATTGATTGCAAATTATCTGGCTGCATTATGTGCAGTTTTCATTTGCAGATTGCCTATTTATTCAGTCACTTTGGAGCAACCCCACAGATTTGACCTGCATATTTATTTTTGACATTTTCCTTGTAATGTTGCAATTTTGGGAGAGGTGAGCCGAGTCATTGAGTAAGACGGGGCCTGGCTCGGAAGGACTCAGCTTGGGCTAGGGCATACTCGGCCTTGTTTCGGTTTATCTAAGAGTTTTTCCCCCCTCTATGTAAGCCCTGTGTTTTTTAATGGTAAAATCATCAATGAAACCCTAGATATTAAGGGTGATCATGAGCCTGGTTGGTTGGGCCAAATCTTGACCTAGCCTAACCCGTTTAGTTATTGGGCTTGTATTCAGGACTGCAACCCTGCCCATGGGCCTGAATGTCAGCCTCAAGCCTACCCATTTCAATGAAACCAGCAGTGTTGCACTGTCACAAATATTGGGGGTATTTTGCAAATATTCTGATAATAACACAATATATACCTGAAATGGTATCATTCTTGATAAGATTGACATTTCCATATATTTCCAGAAAATAGAAGTATCCTGAGAAAATTGGGATAAAATGGCAAAAGATCATATTTTTTTGTTGAATCATTTTCATAACAGTATCCCATATATTATTTTGCATTTATTTAATTTTTTAAATGTATAAAAATTAGTTTATTTTTATGAGATATCCCGAGAAAACCCCAAATTTCAAAATTGTCCAAAAATTGTCTTAGTGCTCTGATTTTCTCGTGACAGTGCTCCATTGTGGACTGTGGCTAGGGATGCAAACAAGACGGTTCTGGGTCGAGTCATATTGGACCCTGGCCCAAATCCATTTTTAACAATCAGGATTTTTTATTGAGACATTTTTGTGAACTTTTTTTAGGACGTATGACATGGGTATTCTTGAGGTCTTTGACCCAACCGTACTATTCCTCCCCTATGTGATGCTTACTAAACCCACACAAAAGTACACCGGACAAATTAAGGACGAGTTTCGAACAAAAAACATGGAGAGTAAGTAAACACATGCCTTATGCCACTCCACTAACTCCCAAGTAGGAACAAAAATTTTTTCTTAACAACATCTTATATATTATTTTGCATTTATTTAATTGATTAATTCTTTTAGAAATTAGTTTATTTCCTTATGAGACAGTTTTCCAATAATGTCCCGGGAAAAACCGAAATTTCAAAATAGTCCCAAAAATTGTCCTGTAACTCTAATTTTCATGTGCGCGGTGGCTGGTGTTAGTGCTTGTGACTTGTGAGTGAGTTTGAGTTGCTAGTAAAGAGTAAAGACCCACTTGTGATATCTTTTAACTCCGAGGGGTAGCTCAGTTGGACTAGGACCACGGTTTGCACCCGGAGGTTGTGGGTTCGAAACTGCACTACCACTCTCGGGCCACAGGGGAATTTTACCCGGCTTTCTCTCTTGGGCTCGTAGGGATTATTTTGGCCCAAATGACGGAGAATATGCTCCCACTATTAATTATCATCATTGTTGTCCTTTTGAGGATAAAAATGTTACTGTGTGTAACCGTTAAAATAAATAAATTTGTTACGGTGCGTAACTGTTACTCCAAATTAAGGTTTGGCATGGGTATCTTCTTATTCGAGCATCCGAAGTCTCTTATTTGGATTAAAGAAGGTCTAGATTCTATCTGCGGATCTAGAAGAAATTTCAGATCCAAGTCAGGAGCCATGCATAAGTGATCCATAATATTTGGATCCGCAACCGGTGACTAGTATGTTCTGGACACTTGCACAAAATAAAAATCTATATAGGTTTTAAGATCCTGTATAGCTTGATTTATATTTATATTTGAAAGTCTATTTAACTTTAATCATATCTTATTTATTAGTCTTAAACTTATTTGTATAATTTATTTTTAAGTTTTTTAATCCAACTATACTAATGCAATTTATATCTTATTACGGATCTAAACCCGAAATCAGATCCATTTTTTTCTTAATTTGAAGTTGGAATTGGATATAATAAATTCTTTGTTGGAACCAAATTCAAATTTGGATTTGTATTATAAAAGTGGATTTGGGTTCGAATCCACCATGGTTTAACCAAAGATTTGCCCTGTTTGCCTCCAATTGATTTATGTGATGATAGAATGACAAAATCTTCACATTTATCGGGCACAATGGAACTTGGATATGATCAATCAAAAACCTCAAGCAATAATATCTACTTTCCAACACTCCTCTTAAGTTTGATTCAACTATAACCTACCATTGAATCATGATTAAAGAAAAGTCATTATAGTTTACGTAAGGATCGAATCAAATGAGCTAAATTCAGCGATCATTAGAGAGGTGAGGGTGAAAGATATAAAAATATTATCCTTTCCCTTTTTCATTTCTAACAACCATGAATTCCTACATGCAAATATATGGGGCCTTAGTGGGGAAAAAAGGGTCCTTAAACTTTAGACACCTAAAATCAAGAGTTAAATATCAAACATGACGGAACCATCCTAGTCATAGAATTCAGTGGGGTCACTCAATGGCTCAATCACTATCATCCATTCATTGGTAAGATAAGTCCAACGGATCAAAGATGGCCTTAGCTCCTCTTTTTCTTTTCTTTCTTTTTTCTATCAGAAGCTTTTCAGCCTTTTGAGTTGGACTAATCCCTCCAAATCACAAATAAAAGATTCAATCTAATAAATAGTATTTTGATATTGCTCATCTATCCAAATGATGAAAACACGAGATATCGCGATAAAATTTTAAATCACACAAGCCATGTGGTGATGGAAAACATTGGGATGGGCCCACAACACCAGCCGACAAGACTTTCATCACTGAGTGGGGCCTAATGAGATTTGATCAAAGCCGTACATTTGGAGATTCCGGTTCAGGGGGCTGGCAATAGAAAAAGTGGAAACCATGCGATCGTCTGGTTTTCTCGGACTGCGAGTAGGAGGAGGAGGAGGAGGAAGAAGAAGAAGATGAAGGGCAAAGGAGTGGTGACCGCAGAAGATTCAGATGAGAAGGGAGATTCCTCCTCCCTGCCCCCGGGCAGACTCTCTACCCGAAATGCTTCTTCCAAGTACGATTTTGTCAAGGTCTCTCTCTCAACTTTCTGATGTGAGTCTGTTTGATCTTCTCTTTTTGTGATGTGGGTCTTTTAATCTTCTCCTTTTCTGATGTGGGTCTGTTTGATTTTCCTCTTAAATGTATGAAATCCATTTCTATTGATGGTGTTGATGGTTATTGGTTTTTTTTTATCAGGTAAAGGTATGGCTTGGTGATAATGCGGATCATTACTACGTATTGTCCAGATTTCTCCTTAGTAGGATGCTTACTGTCACAAAGGTAGATAACCCATTTGCGGATTCCCCTTCTATCTTTACCTTTTGTTTGATTCCATTCAAAATTGAATCTTGTGTTCTATCTATTCCTTTCTGTTTGATTCACTCAATGCGCCTCTTTCTTAGGGGAAGGCACATACAATTTCACTCTCCAAAAGCCCTTTTTCTTCCATGTCATTTCCATGGTACACATTGAAGAGAGGGGCTTCACTGTTGTCTATGCTCTCATGCAATACATTTAATGTTTTTAACTATCTAGTTTGCATATTCCCTAACCAAGCTACCATGCTAATCACAATAAGTTCATCTTTCTGGGTGGGGACATGGACCATTCATGGGTGGGCCATCATTTCATCCATCTAAGATGGCCATGACCAATCCAGGCTTTGTCAGTGCATATTTTTTTAATATTTAATGTGTCTTATGTTTTCAGGCTATAATTTGTGTTTACTTTAGTCATTTTCTACACCTGGGTTGGTGTTGTGTAGTTGAGTTTCTCTCTTCTTGATTTTGCGATTTTCAGATTGAATTTTGTGATTGACTTGGAACCTGGTTTGAACATCAATAAGTTTAATTATGGTGGCATGTTCTCTTTTACAACTTTTAGTTTCCCTCCCTCTTAAAGTTGTCATGTTTGATACTTTATGGTCTATAGTTGTTGGCAGCAATTGTTAGAAGTTACATTTGAATTGTATAGGTTTATGTGCTTAATACTGAGAATGTTGCTGGATCAATTGAAAACTAATGAATTTTATATCATTATCAGTGAATCCAGTCCCCGGACCAAAAAAAAAAGAAAAAGAATCCAGTCCGCCCATATGATGGAACACCTAAAAAAAAACAAATAAATCATTTCTCAAATGAAGGTTGCAAACTCACAATGGGGGGCATCCCTTTCAATTTTCCCCAGCATCTTCTGTTAAGCATTTCTTGTGGCAAGATCATTTTTCCAGTTTATTTGGAAGATTATCTTTTCTGACAAGCTAGTACTTCAAATTTTGAGTGGACAATGCCGAGTTGCCAGAACAATTTAGTGTACTTACTTTTCATTTGGTATTTCAGATTCCTAATCATGTTGCTATTAAAATTGCTCTCGAATTGAAAAAGCTGCTTATCGACAACAGTCTTCTAGATGTGTATGTTATCCTCTTGACATCTCTTTTGCTTACTCTAAGCTTTTTTTTTTTTCATTGATGGATGCGATTTTTTTTCTTTTTTCATTGGTAACTTGAATGGAACTCGCTACCTTTTTAAATCTTGCTGGTTGTGACAATGAGCTCCTTCCAACCTTGCTTCAGTCCTTGGCCTCTTAGAAAGTAGGAAAAAATAAAATAAAATTTTCACATGCTTTCCTTCATCTAATAGCAAGGGTAGAGTTGGCCAGGCCTCGGGTGCCATAAGCACCACAAACCAGGTTCAGGCCTATTTTAGGCCTGTGGATTGGTTCTGACTTCTGGTTCTTATACTAAATCTGTTTAATATATCGTCCAGGCCCAGGTGAAGGTTTGATAACATAATCTGGCTGGTTAGGACTATTGACTACAGTGTGCCAGGATGGGCCTAAATTTCAGGCTCAAGACATAAATGGCCTGGTCTCAAGCTGTTGCCCATGCAGGGCCTGAACCCAGCTGGAAGCCATCCCTAACCTAAACCTATGTGATGGCCATCTCTGGCATGACCATAACCTGAATATTTCTTACGTTGAAATTCTTTTTTATCTTCAAGTGCCAGTTTGCCTATCCTACTTATCGAGGGCTACCAAATGTTTTAATTCATTAATTTTATTTTGCAGTTCCCAATCTGATTTGGAAGCTAATCTGTTCAAGGTACTTAGGTTTTAGTCAAATAGGCATATTTCTTAATTGCTTTATTTTTTTTAAAAATATAAACAGATCCCATAAGTATTATAAGTTTATTACTGCTTTTATCTTTTGAAAATCTTCCTTGTTTTACAGCTTAAGATAGAATGGAGTTCTAGTATATTAAGTTTCATGCTCTTAACATTAAAAAACCAGTACCAAGAACTGTATGTAGATATGACTTGGTTTCCGCTGAGTTTTAAAACCATGGCTGGTCTGGTCAGTGGACCCATGATTTTTGTTCCAGTGGGGCAAATGATGATCAATTGAAGATTTCAAATATTATTTTGTTGTTATGTATTCGCATTATTTTGATGTCATTTATTCACATTATCAATGGCAAAAGAAAAATATCTTACTCTGAAATAGATGCTAAATATCTAACTACATCAAGTAACTAACATTCTGTAACAACAATTCAAAAAGAAAAATAACACAAATACCACAATGCCCCAATTCTCAAGAGATCAATTTGAGAAACAAATAACACAAATTTTAAACTCTAATGAGAAACCCAACTCTGAAAATGACAGAGTTATAACACAAATCAAAACCTTGTCTTTTCTATCCAATCAAGTCAACATTGCATTAGTTGACAAGGAGTGGCTACAATTTTTTTTTTTTTCAGTTGCTTCATATCTCAAATATATTACAATCTATTATGAAACTGATGAATACATAGTAATCTAATGAGCTCAGTTCAGAAATCACAAACAATGATACAAATAATCAGCTCTTCATAGAACTTCAACTTCACCATCTACATGGTGCTGTTGATTAGGTGGGCGACCAAGTGAATGGGCCACATTGACAAATAAATGGTTGTGATAGGCCTATAATAACATCATGTACTAGCGACACCATCTAATTCCACCAAATCGATGTCATCCATCCATTTGAAGTACACTAATCAGACGGAATATAGTCCAATCAACACCACACAAACTCCACAAGTAAGGATAATACATTTTCCCATCTGCTCAAAGGATCATCATTTTACCATTCATTGAATTACAGAAAAGTTCAAATCAATACTAGAGCATTCCAGGTTGGGCAAAATCCACATGACACAGTTCCTATTTGGCTACCTCCCAAGTCCCACCCAGCTCCAAATACAATGTTTTGGATGAGCTTCAATCCACGAAACACTGACGCCCAATAAACGTACTTACAAGTTTAGCTTTCCTTCTTTCCCTATTTTCTAAGAGGAAAAACAAAAACCACCCCCAAACAAGAAAACTCATTTCCAAAAATAGAACAAAATGAGACCCTTCTCTCCCATTTTTCTAAAAGAAAGAACAAAAGGTGCAGTGGGAAAAAACCCATCTTCAGATTTCAAAAAAGAACATGTACACATGCATTTATAGCAAAATGAAGAAAGAGACAGAGAGAGACATGAAGATTCTGCTCCACTGTTGCTTGATGTAAGCCCAAATTTGCTTGAGAGCTTGGGTTCTAGGGATTTCGTTTGAGCAAGAGCTTGGAGAGGATTTGGGCGATCTGGTGGTGCAAACCCTGGGGTTAGGGTTTGCATAGGAAGTGCTAAAAGCACAATGGGTGTCAAAGCACATGTCCAAAGACACAATAAATCTCCGCAGAGATAATAATGAGGACGCACCTCAATGGGAAAACCCACTTTCATTAATCAACAACTGCACTAATTTTTTACTACAATGCTATATAAATAAGAAAGATAACTTAAGCCCTAAGAAACCTACTTAAACTAGGAAACTAGAATCTTATCCTAATTACAATAAAATTAGAAACTATTGACATAAAAATAAATTCCTAAATCTATGTGGGCCCTACACATGTGGCCATGAGGTCTACGCTGCATCATTCTCCCCCACTTGAAAAAGAACTCGACCTCGAGTTCGGAAAATGTCCACCCGGATCAAAGATCAATTTGACGAACTTCCGATTTGTTGGTTGATCTACAACATCTTGGCACAGCTTCTTTTGGTGACTAGATTTTGCATTAATACGAGATCGAATGAAGTGATGATTTAATTCTTGAATATTGGCTAGTTGCACACATTCTCCAATTAGAATTGACCGATCTCCAAGGACAAAGTCAATATTGATACGACCATGAAGAGATAAATAAAGATTTGTGGAAAACTTGGATCCTTCCCTTGGTTGATCCTTCCTCCATTATATAATCTCTTTCAGCCTTAATCAAGGCAATTACAACCTAATACAATCTATGTATATGGAAGTGAATATGTTACAAGTCTATAATCATGGAAAGAAGATATGTTACAGTCAACTCAAATTATCCCACGTGATGGGTCAGTCTGTACAAGAAATGGGCCTAGTGGGCTTTGTGGGCCAGCTGGTGTTAACACCCCCCCTCAAATTGATGCTGGTCAAGCAGGAGCAATTTGTGAACCAGGAACTCATGGCGGGGCCTAGGTAACCCTTTTGTGAAGATGTCTGCAAGTTGGAGTTCACTGGAAACTTGTGGGAGACTAATGACGTCACGATCATATTCATCCCGGATAAAGTGACAATCCACCTCAATATGTTTTGTACGCTCATGAAAAACCGGATTCTCAGTGAGACGTATGGCACTTGTATTATCAGCATGAAGAGGGGTAGCTGAGGTATGAGGAAAGCCAAGATCTGTAAGTAAACCCCGAAGCCAAAGGATCTCGGAGCAGGTAGAGGACATAGCACGATATTCAGATTCAGTGGAAGATTTTGAGACCCTTTCCTGCTTTTTGCATTTCCAAGAGATGAGTGATTCACCCAAATACACACACCAGCCCGTGGTGGATCTGCGAGTATCCTGACATCCTGCCTAGTCTGCATCAGAATAAGCATTAAGAGTAAGTGGTGTGCCAACCGGGAAAAACAATCCTCGTGTCGAAGAACCAAGAATATATCATATGATCCGTTTGACAGCCACCAGATGGTGATGACGTGGCGCTGTCATGAATTGACTAACAACATTGACTGCATAAGAGATGTCGGGCCTAGTGATAGTCAAGTAGACAAGACTTCTGACTAAGCATCTGTAAGTTGTTGGATCAGAGAGGAGATCGCCATCATCTTTTCGGAGCTTCAAATTGACCTCTAATGGAGTGTCCACAGGTGTGGCTCCATGTAGTCCAGCAAGTTCAATGAGATCAGTAGCATATTTATGTTGATGCAGAAAGAGTCCTTTTCGAGATTGTTGTACCTCAAGACCCAAAAAATATGTTAAAGGGCCAAGATCCTTCATATGGAATGCAGACTGAAGTGACCGTTGCAGATCACGAATCATGTTACTATGAGTCCCAGTGATGATAATATCATCCACGTACACTAGAAGTAATGTAGTACCCTGAGGAGAAATATTTGTAAACAGCGATGGATCATAAGGACTCTGAGCAAAACCGAGATGAAGCATAGTAGAGCGAAACTTCTCAAACCAGGCTCTGGGTGCTTGTTTGAGACCATATAAGGATCGACGGAGCTTAGCCACTTCAGTTTTGCAGGTAGACTTAGAACCTGGAGGGAGGCGCATGTAAACCTCTTCTTTAAAGATCTCCATGGAGGAAAGCATTTTTCTCATCCATTTGATAAAGTGGCCATGACCTAGATGCGGCAATAGCCAGGATGACGCGTACAGTTGTCATTTTGGCAATCGGAGCAAATGTCTCATCGTAATCAATGCCATATTCTTGACGGTTGCCGAGAGCCACTAAGCGAGCTTTATAACGAGCCAAGGTCCCATCAGGATTCAACTTGATAGAGTAAACTCATTTGCATCCAATGGGTTTGACGGATGGAAGACAGTGAACAATATCCTATGTATGATTGCCTTCTAGCGCCTCAAGTTCTTCCTGCATTGCGTTACGCCAACACTCATGTTGCACTGCCTGAGAAAAATGATTAGGTATTTGAACAGACAAAAGAGTAGTGAGTAATGATGTATGGGTGAAACCAAACCTATCAAGAGGTCGAGAAATGCGAGAAGAGCGGCGAAGTTGAATGGACTGAGATATATCGGGTGCAGGAGCAGGATCAGAGGTTGAGGAAGTGATATTGTCGGGAGGCTCGGGCACAGTAGTATTTTCCCGTCTTCGTCGTTCATACACAAGAATAGGCTTAGAATTATCCACGGGAGAAATAGAAGTCTCTTCGAAGGTAGGGACCAATGAAATCAAAGGAGATGGATCATTTTCATGATGATGTTGGAAAAAAATTGATTTTCAAAAAACACCACATTGCGAGAAACCCTTATGCGTTTTACTTTGGGATCATAACATAAGAAGCCTTTTTGATCATTTGCATAACCTAAAAATGCGCACTTAGAGGACTGGGCAGAGAGTTTTGTTCGTTCTGCCGAAGGTACAAGAACAAAACATATACAGCCAAAAGTACGAAGATGAGAATACGTGGGATGCTTTTGGAACAAACGAAAATAAGGTGTTTCAGTTTGAATTCTAGGTGAAGGTAGTCTATTCATGACATGAACAGCTGTGGAGAGAGCCTCGGGCCAAAATTTTGCAAGAACTGATGATTCTATGAGGAGTGAACGAACAATATCCAGGAGGTGTCTATTTTTCCTCTCGGACACCCCATTTTGTTGAGGTGTATAAGGACACGTTTTTTGAGAAATTATCCCTTTGTGTTGTAAGAAATTCCGAAAATCATATGATATATATTCACCCCCAGAATCTGTGCGAAGTGTTTTAATGGAAGTGGAAAATTGATTCTCAACATATGCTAGAAAAACTTTAAAAGTAGTAAACACTTCAGATTTGGAATGTAAAAAATAAATCCATGTAAATCGACTATAATCATCTATAAATTTGACAAAATACTTAAAATGTGAATGTGATGTCACGGGTGCTATTCCCCATACATCACTGTGTACAAGATCAAAACATTTTAATGCTAAGGATGTATGAAGAGGAAAAGGAAGAGTCTTGCTTTTGCCCATTTTACAACTAGAACAATTAAATGAAACATCTTGAAGAGCAATTTTATTATCAAGTAACAAACCAGATTTAAATAAAGAAAGCAAAGTCCGTGAATTAGGATGGCCTAATCTATGATGCCACATCTGACATTTATTAAAACTAGAATCTGAAAACAAAGCAGAAGCAACTAAATGCCTATCTTGTGTAGACAGTTGCAACGGAAAAAGACGTCCATGCTTAGGTCCCTTCGCTATCACCCTCCCCGACGCTTGATCCTGCACCACACAACCAGAACGAGAAAAGGAGACAGAGCAATTATGGTCAACTAGTTGTCCAACAGATAATAAATTTGTAGATAATTTGGGAGAAAGAAACACATGATTCAAAGGTAATGGGTGTGAGATTTCGCCAATGGCAGTAATGGGTATACTGCCACCATCGGCAGTGCTGATTCAGAGATTTCCTTTATAGGGTTGGAGTTTAGACAATTGTTTGGAAGAGTTTGTCATATGATTAGAAGCCCCCGAATCCAAATACCATGTGGTGTCTGATCTTTTAGTGTTACCTGAGAGACCAAGTGCAGAGAAAGCATTTACTATCATTTGCTGGACCATTTCTGGTGTAAGAGATGAAGAGGAGGAAGCAGGTATGGCAGGCATCAGTGCATTGGCATTAGGCATTGCAGGCATCACTGTGTTAGCACAGGAGGAATCATCTAATGTTGCCATGTGAGCTTTTTGAGATGGACCTTGGGGTCGTCGCCGACATTCTGGAAGAACATGACCTTTGCGCTTGCAGTAAGTGCAGAACTTCTGAGTACATTGAGTGGCTACGTGTCCAAATTTCTGACAACAATAACACTGTACTTTGGCCATATCTCGGTTCTGTTGTTTGGGTTGTGCAACATAGGCAGCAGTCATTGGACCTGTGGAACTAGCTTGTTGAAGAGCAGCCTGGGTTGCAAGACGCTGTTCCTCACGAAGGAGCTCTCCTAAGCAAGTATCAATAGATGTGGGGGGGGAGCACCCTGCTCATCAGATTTGAACGTACTTGTTCAAATTCAGATCTAAGTTTCATCAAGAATTGATCCCTCTGGCTAGTGGAATGAATGGTTTGAACTACTGCAATCGAGGCATTAGGTAGACCGGAGTATATAATCTCAATATAGTCCGTCCATAAGCGAATAAAATGTGAATAATACTCTTGAATGGACAGTGTCCCCTGAGTAAATTGAGAAAGCTCATGTTCCAAGTGGAACTGTCGTGCTGAATTATCTTGTTGGTAAATCTGTTTTAGATAATCCCACATTCCTTTTGCTGTTCTATAGGGTCTGAGATTCAGGATGTATTGTGGGTCCACTGACCCCAGACGCCTAGTCATGATTTGAGCATCTTTGGTCTCCCATTTGGAGAATGCCTTCACATCTTCTAAAGGCTTTGGATCAGTCCCATCTACATGACCCCATAATTCTTTTCCCTTAAGGTATATCTGAAACTGAAAGGCCCATGATGTGTAATTGGCTCCAGTAAATTTGATGAGAGAGGTCTCACCTTTTTCCATAACAATCAAGCAGATAAAAAATAGTGAGAATCCTTGAGTGTAATGCTACCTCCAGTAGGTAACAGCAGCTAGATGTGCAACAGTTTGTACAAGAAACAGTTCAGTTGCCTAATTTTTCAGACTGTCGACACCTGTTGTGGTGTGCACTGGAAGATCTGATCCTTGATCAGAGATGAATCCCAGATACTATATGGAATCAAGTAAGAAGAGAAGTCTTGATGTAACAATACCCCAGCAGTAAGTCCAAAACACAATCAGCAGAAAGACATAACACAGATTGCAAAAAATTGCAAAAAAAACAGCCAGGCGACCTTGTTTGTGATGGTTGATACCCAAGGTGGGGTCCACAGATGGACCTGATCTTAGATCAGAGATGTGGCCAGGCCAGATAGATTAGATGCTTATCCCCAGACGAAATTACAAGGAAATCCAACGTACAGCAACAAATTTGGACGGTGCTTATCAAAACAGTTTCAAAAAACTGGTGATGAACGAGCTGGGCCAAAAGACAGTCCTCTGATGTTCAAAAAAATCTGAGAAAATTCTTATTATTCTTAGGAATATCAGGCGACCATGCTGGGACCAAAGTTCTGAGTGCCTGTAATGATCGCTTGTGGGCCAGCGATGAGCATTCTATGAAACAGGGTGCCTGCCGACCCTATTTTTAGCCACTAGATCTGATTGTGGGGACCACAGTGATTCCAGTTAACCAATCAGATCTCCCTGGATGGAAAGAGAATGATTGTCTGCTTCTAATGAACCAAGTCTCACCCAATTTGGATGAGAATCCAAGAAATTGGACTGCTGAGATGAAAACTATTGTGAAAAACAGGAATTCCACAAAGGTGTTCAGAAATCCTACCTCGAGGCAGCAAAAAATTCTTTAAAAATCACCAAAATTCCCAAGATAACCAGTCCACTGTCATAGATAGGATTGTTGAGGGCATCTTGATCATCGCAGGTGGGCCACCGTTGTAACTGGGCTGATCTGAAGGTTGTGCCTTGCCGATGACTAAAGAAAACTCCAGGAATACAGATCTGGATCCGTATTGATCAAGCTATGAGTGAGATTTATGCTCACTATTAAAGAAGATGCACAATGAAACCATTGAAGCTCTGATACCATGATACGACCATGAAGAGACAAATAAAGATTTGTGGAAAACTTGGATCCTTCCCTTGGTTGATCCTTCCTCCATTATATAATCTCTTTCAGCCTTAATCAAGGCAATTACAACCTAATACAATCTATGTATATGGAAGTGAATATGTTACAAGTCTATAATCATGGAAAGAAGATATGTTACTGTCAACTCAAATTATCCCACGTGATGGGTCAGTCTGTACAAGAAATGGGCTAGTGGGCTTTGTGGGCCAGCTGGTGTTAACA
Organism: Umbellularia californica; assembly: GCA_028538565.1. Classification (NCBI taxonomy): domain Eukaryota; kingdom Viridiplantae; phylum Streptophyta; class Magnoliopsida; order Laurales; family Lauraceae; genus Umbellularia; species Umbellularia californica. Next base: position 71,102,642 of record JAPQWN010000005.1, read on the forward strand.
AATATGAGGAACGTTGATGATGCAAACTTCGTTGACAATCTCCTGATTAATGGTCTTTTCATCGAATAGATTAATTTCATTTTCTGGAGGCGGCCTTGCCATAGGATCCATTAGATGATTAGATTCTTTATTGTTATCTTCATTGTTCGTTTCTTCTTGTTCCACCTGTAAATGATGAGACTCGGGTTCCTTTTCTTCAGATTCACGTGAGGCATTCTCCATGAGTGGTTCCATTACTGGGACGTCTGTGATTGGCAGAGGCTTCTCTTCTTGTATCTTAGCTTTTCGGAGGCGATAACGCTTTATCAAGCGCTTAACACGGATCACTTCCCAAAATGTTTCATACATATCGTTGCATTCATTCTCTACATTCTTCAATATACTTGGTCTCAAACCTTTGAGAAAGTGATTGAAATCAAGTTTATCTCCCAATTCACATAAATAATGTAGCCTTTCAAATTCATAGGCATATTCCTCGACAGTCCTTGTGTTAAAGTAATATATTGCTCAAAGCAATCTTTATTTGCATAATATCTTTTCCCATATCTGATTGCACATGTCATCCTTGTAGCCTTGTTGTTGATTTCTTTAAGCTCGTTGTTGGTTTCTGTAAGCCTTCTATTTATTTCAAGAAGTTGCAATTCCATCTTGTCTAACAATTCTATATGAACTTGATGCAAAGACTGAAAATTTTAATGCTCTTTAAAATTAAAATCAAACTGACCATATGTGTAGATCTCACTGATTGGAGCGCACATGTGAAGACAGATCGTCGATTGGAGTTCGGATAGAGAAGAGCTTGCTATTGGATGATGGATGGCTGAAGATTTATGGAATATGACGAATCTAGGCCCACTTGCTGATAAAAATATATTTCTACACAAGCTTCCTTCTATTCTCCCTCTCCTCTGTTATTCTATTCTTCTTGCTGGGTAGGGGATGGGGGACGATTGGGTTCTGTTGGTATGCAATTTGGGTTTTGGGTTTCGGGTTTCGAGTTTGGTGATTTGGGGTTTGGGAAAAAGTATGGATTTGGGGTGTTGATGCTCAGGGATTGGGGCTAGGGGTTTGGGAAAAAGTATGGATTTGGAGTATTGATGCTCAGGGATTTGGCTCTGATACCAATTGATGCAAACCATAGGGTTAGGGTTTGCGTGGGAAGTGCTAAAAGCACAATGGGTGCCGAAGCACGTGTCCGAAGACACAATAAATCTCCGCAGAGATAATAAACGAGGATGCACCTCAATGGGAAAACCCAATTTCATCAATCAACAACTGCACTAATTCTTTACTACAATGCCATATAAATAAGAAAGATAACTTAAGCCCTAAGAAACCTACTTAAACTAGGAAACTAAAATCTTATCCTAATTACAATAAAATTAGAAACTATTGACATAAAAATAAATTCCTAAATCTATGTGGGCCCTACACATGTGGCCATGAGGTCTACGCTGCATCATTTGGGTTTGAGGAAGGAGGAGGTTTTCGGGAATAAGAGGAAAGTAAGGGCATATGTTTCCCAATAAGGGGGGCATGGGCTAGCGGCCCATTAAAAATTTGTGCATTTCCCAGATCCTAACGGGGTCCACTGCCCCCAATGCCCTTAATGTGAGTCCGCCCCTAGGGCTGGTCCAGGTGCAGCTGAGCCTAGTCAGATTTCTTCTACTGGCTTTTGACTAAGACCGTTATCTTTTCAGCTGTCCAGGTGGCCATGGTTTTGATGTTTACATCAATGTGATTGACAGAATATTCTCCATCCACAGTAAGATTCACCGTTTAACAATCTTGACTTTTATCTGTCTGCCATGAGTGATGGATGAGTTGTTCTAAAGTTTTTCTTTGTGGCACACTTACACTGGATTACTGCTTAGTGAACAAGTAGACTGTTCTAAAGTTTTTTCTTTTTCACACTTGATTATGGCCTGAGCTAAGAATTATGATCTTGTCAATGCTCTGCTCTTAGAAGATGGATACTGTTAATAACCAGAAACATCAAATGACAGAATATTCTCCATCCACAGTAAGATTCACCGTTTAACAATCTTGACTTTTATCTGTCTGCCATGAGTGATGGATGAGTTGTTCTAAAGTTTTTCTTTGTGGCACACTTACACTGGATTACTGCTTAGTGAACAAGTAGACTGTTCTAAAGTTTTTTCTTTTTCACACTTGATTATGGCCTGAGCTAAGAATTATGATCTTGTAAATGCTCTGCTCTTAAAAGATGGATACTGTTAATAACCAGAAACATCAAAAGCTCGAGTTGTTAGCGAACAACATAACAGTTTATATTAACACCAATGGGTCTCACTGGAAGGCCAAAATAGCGCCCGCCCCCCCCCCCCCCCCCCCAGCAAAGAAAAAAACGAACACCAAAATAGCTCTCAGCCTTCTGTGGGAACATCAAAATGGACTAAAATTCATGCCTGGAATGGCACCCAAATATGAAAAGAATGTCCATCTGATTTAAAAATCAATTTCCTGTGGAAAAAAAACTGATTATCTCAACCTCATCACCTCTGTCTTTGTTTTGTTTCATATGTTTCTTAGGGTAAGATCCTGCATTGTATGTTTTTTCCCTTAAGCAGAAGTGACCATCTTGACCCAGCAAACTTCTATTAAAACTTAATGATGTGTAGAGGTTATTCATTGGAGGTAAGCTATTTAGAACATCAAAGACATGTGCATGACCAAAGATGCTTAAGAATACCTGCAACTTGGATTGATTGATTGATATCCTTATCTTTAACTCATATTGATCCATTTGGTGGATTTAGAATTTGATCATAGAAGTGGCATTTCATTCGCCTCAGATGAAATCATCCAAAGCCTTTAAGTGATTTTGAGAAATTAGTATGTAAATGGTTAAGAGCTGAAAGTTCTACCTCTGGCATACTCTGATAATGAAACTTTGATCAGAGAACGAAGTTGAAGAATGTCACAAGTTTTGCTTTTAACTCAGGTCATGGACTGGGTCTTTCATGATTTCGAAAGATAGAAGATAAGTCACTTGTGGAATAATGGAACTATATTTGCAGCTTATGGAGCGGCGCGGCTATGGTGAAGAATACATAAACCGTTACAAAATGATGACAAGGTCAGTGAGTTTTTCATGAAATATGATTTGAGTTGTAATCATCACGTCCTCATGGGACTAGTCAGAAAATCCTGTAAATGTTATCTTTTATTATTATTTACAATAGTCAAAATGGTGGTTTTTTTTTTTTACCTAAAAACAGAAAAGAAAAACATGGTGGCTTTCATATTTTGCAATGCTAGTTTTCCTTTTAATCTTTTGAATTTTTATCTTATGCTGTTATTTTTTTTTCTTGTACATTCTTATTAGATGGTTCATGCATACTTCAAGGCCATTAATTTTTGTTCCTTGTTATCTGCCTTAAAGATTTCATCACCAAAGAGTACCACTTGTAATTCTTGTCTGCGGAACTGCCTGCTCTGGGAAATCCACCATTGCCACACAACTTGCCCAACGGTTAAACTTGCCAAATGTCTTACAGGTGAATCTATTCTCTGATTTCTCTGACAATGCTATAGCGTTTCTGGTTATAAATCACATTAGTTTACACTCACTTTTGACATTATTTATTTATAATAATCATTACGTTACAGACGGATATGGTGTATGAATTGCTACGCACATCAACAGAGTACGTGAACTCAATGCTTTGTGTTTTCTGTTTTCATTCTTATGAGATATATATTTACATCTACACAATATCAAATTTGGATGCATAATTTGAGATGGAAAGATCTCGTTTGAGGTGATTAAATGTATGACCATTTACCACTAGGAACATCCAATTGCAGTGGTCTTATTTCTTATGTGCACATCTTCTCAGCTGTCTATACTCCTTTGTATTGAACACCACAAAGTGCTTATATTTCATTATTATATATGTGTAGTGCACCATTGGCTTCTACTCCGGTGTGGGCACGGGAATTCAACTCCCCTGAAGAACTCATTACTGAATTTTGTCGAGAATGTAGAATCGTTCGAAAAGGTAATCTTTGTGGTTTTCAGTCAGTATTTCTTCATATTTATTTTTGGTGGTGATACTGCAGATAATTTTCATGTGTATTCACAAGTCAATGCTTCTAACCATTTTTACACCGTTTCTATTTATCTGTTTTACTTTATCTTAGCCTTTCTACGGTGTTCATTATAACAAGAGATGCATCTGATTTGGTTCTGTACTTTCTAGGCTTGGCTGGTGATCTGAAGAAGGCAATGAAAGATGGGAAGCCTATCATAATTGAGGTGTGGTTAGTCAACCTAGTTTTGTGGTATGTAGTGGTAAATTATATTTGTAGATTGTAAAATTGTCATTCTGACCCTCTTATTTTTTATATTCGAAAAACATGTGGATTCCCTCAACACCCATTTGTTAGCTCTTCTCTTGTTACTTTATGCGGTATGCCGGTATTAAAATGAAAGAAATTTGGCCTCTCATTGCCAGCCATCAAACTTGTGTATGGTCATAACCTCTATCTGTATCTAGCTAGACCTTTTATGTGATTGCTGAATTATGGACTGTCATAAAAGAAACCAATCCTTTATTCTTAGTCCACTTGATGAATTGATTTTGAAGGTTCACAAATGGGTCAGAAAATTGTAGACTATCCTTATTTTGATAAATGCAGACTAGTAGATTGGCATTCCTAATATGATTGATGAAATTAACCTCTATCGATGGCTATAAATAATCTTCACTCCGAGAAATAATGATATGAAAAGGCAAATGAAACTATGGGGGGTAGTTTGACAGCACCCCCGTCTGGACAAAACCTGTACATGCTGTTGAAGTGCTTGACTGAACTATTGTGGTGGAGATAGGGACCCTGAGTCCACTTTCTATAATGCAATGCACTGGAACTACACAAACCAACACCTTCAGTAATTTGACATGACATTTTTAGGAAGTAGGCAACATTAACATTCAAAGAAAAAAGAAGCAGCAGCAGCAGCTTGCAACAATGTTTTGGCACTTTAACAGCCTCCCAATGCTCACTTTGAAATAATTTCCCTCAAACCAAAGGATTTCATTAAAACTAATTACAAGCTTGCAGCTCCCATAAATGAACTACCAGCAGAATCAGTATCTGTGTCCCTCAGATATTCTGTTTTGTAGTTACAATTATTCATTCTATTTCTGAAGCATGAGATTCGATTCCTGATAGTAGACCCAGTTACTTAACACATAGTAAGGCTGCCATTATTTTATACAATGCAATGTAAACAGCATCCTGTTGTATTGAGTTCATCTTGAACTCTTAACGATTTTATTATGGTCTTGATTCTATTGAAGTATTGGATGGGATGCCAGTGTTGAATTTTGAGAAATGCAGTTGTATCCCCAGTCATATCCATGTTTTCAACTAGATACTTGTCTGCATTTCATAGCTTTGCCCATGGGTAAGGGTTTATTTGATCATGCTAAATTTGTCACACAAGAATACTTACGTCAACTGATCATATAGCACAATTTACCATGTGCAGAATAAGGTTCTTATGAGTGGCCAGTTCATTTCAGTTGCGTTCTTTTATGATTATCACAGGGAATACATTTGGATCCAAGTATTTATTTAGTGGATGAGGGGACTAGGGTGTTAACTGACTTACCTAAAACAAGTGAAAATACAGCAGTTGTGTCCGAGCCATCAGAAGATAATACTGCAACACTTGCAAAACACACTGAGAATGAGAAGTGCGACCCCGAGAAAGTTGGTGCAAAGGAGGGAACATCCGCTGACCAGGTGGCAGAAGTTACAGAAAGCTTGGGATCTGTCGACCTAGCAAAAAATGCTTCTGATTATCAAGGTTATCTAGCAAAAAATGCTTCTGATTATCAAGGTTATCTTGTGTATTGGATATCCATTTCAGCTGTCCTGATGTTATATCCTGTTTGGGTGTATTCCTCAATTTTCACATTGTTTAGTACTCTTAACTTCACCTGCTTTTTGGAGAGGGGAACTGTTCTTGTGGCCACAAAATGTGGATGCAGATTGGAGGTTCTTCCAAGCCCATGGCAATCCATAATGTCATTCAAAATATTTAAATGTCTGCTGCATCTACATATTGGATGGTCTTGTTCACAAAAAGGATGGGGAGATCCAAACTAGCCCTTAGTCTTGTTTTGTTTTGCCTATTAGTTCTCTTCATCTTTTATTTGCTTTTTCTGAAGCTTGAACACATGAGATGGCCATGAATGTGAAATTCGCAATGTGATTTCCTTCTGCTTATGTTTGCTCTAGTTCTGTAGGGAGACCTCTTAATGATCCCGATACGAAGTCAAGCAAATCCATGAAGAACCAAAAGATAGCTGCTGAACCTATAATAGTTCCGATGGTCTTGAAGATGGCCGAGTTTGATCACAAGGTCTGATTTATTGCTTTTAGTATCTATGTGAGTCAATGAGCAGTTGACGCGCGAATTACTTGCATATTTATGAGCCATATTGAATTTAAGGTCCATCTTTGAATGCCTCGGAGGCCTTTTCCTTGGATTTTCTCTTTTCTCTGTTTAAAATTTTTCAAAAGTAGAATTCATATTGAAGTATGTGCAGAGTTTTTATAGCCCACTCCAAATCTGATGCATGCAAACCCCCTCCACCCCAGGGACTGGCTGCATATGACAAAGTACTAAGATCATAAACAACCCATTGGGGCAGAGGAGACCGTTAAAGACTTGGAATAAACTGCATGTCTATCTTTGATTCTGGTAGGATGTAAACTGCAGTAATGAAATCACAACTTGAGCCCTCATCACACAGGAATCCGAACTGCACAAGAAAGCAATAAATAAATGGAAAGAGAGATGCTATAGTTGTTGTGTGTTTAGAATAAAGGTTATTTACTAGTTTTTGACATCTTTTAGGCAGTCTCAGCTTGTAGCCGTCATGTATTGTTGCTGTGATTTGGATTTTACCCTTTTTTTTGTGATGATGGTTAAAGTTGTGATTTTATTACCACTGCTCGTTTTCTACTAGGATCAAAGATAAACATGCAGTTTAACTTTCCTGTTTTCACTTGGATAGACATCAACTCTCTATCATTTCGTTTCAAAGATACCATAATATAGTTGGCATAAATGCTTTCCATGGAATCTGACCCCATAGATAAGTAGGACCTTTTGTTAATGTATCCATTGCCGTCATGTTAGATGTAGATTGGGATTCTACTCTGTTTGCTTGATGAGGGCTCACGTTGGGATTTCATTACTACGGCTCATGTGTCACTAGGATCAAAGATAAACAAGCAGTTGATTCTTTCTGTTCTTTCACATGGATGAATGTGAAATACCCTTTCTATTCATTTCAAAGAGACCATAAAATAACTGCCAACAGTGCCTTCCGTGGAATTTTACCCCGTAACTGACATGGGCTTTTTTAAGGCTTTCTTTGTTTTCCTACAATTGCTGTCTCCTATGCAATTCTAACAATGAACGTGACCTTTTGGCTACAATGATGGAAGCACTTCTTTTTTTAGTGAATGAGATTTTTTTTCTTTGTTTTTTCTAGAAGTTGTGCCATCAAAGTGATGTGTTTGTTGCAATCAACATGCTCATTTGTTTTTTAACCTTTGGGTGTAGGCATTGCTGGAGGAGTGGATCTCCAAAAGAACATTTTGGGATAAATGTCTGGACCAGGTATCAAATTTGAGAATGACTGCCTTCCGAGAGTTTTATTTTTAGAGATTGATACATGCACTTACCCTGGATCATGATGTTGAGTGGGTTAATCAGATGGATCCCCCATGGCTATGGATCTCACTGGGAGAAAATTATCACTGATTTAATGATTAACTTCTCTAATTTTGATATACTAATGGAAGAAAGGAAAGAATGTTGACTGTGTCAGCACTGAATAAGATTTTTTTTTACCAATCCAATTGGTGAGGTACGATTGTTCAATCAATACCATTTGCTCTTGGTCCAACTGCATTGACCCTCCTGATGAAAGTTCATAATCATGGACATCTTAGAGGACCGTCATACTGTATGTACCAGTTGATATATATATATATAGGGGATCTTCATATGCATCTATCCCTCACCAAAAATGGTGAGGGACACCCATTTTGGGGTTATTTCAAGTACAAGAGGGAGGTACAAAGTACCCCTCTTGTACTTGAAACACCCCCAAAAGGGGTGTCCCTCACCATTTTTGGTGAGGGATAGATGCACATGAATGTTCCCCTATATATATATATATATATATATATATATATATATATATATCCACCAACTCATTCATTTATCAGTTTCATTATGCTCGTTCTTCACGTCGCAGCATTTATTTGAGTGATGAAGGTTACTCATGTTGTTTGACATTGTTTTTTCTTCACAGGACCAGGATAAGCTAATAAGCAATATAAAAACTATTCAGGATTACCTTTGCTCATTTGATTCACAGGTGAGCTCATTTAGAAACAGTTATGTACTAAATAATTCTGGAGATCTTATGTCCATCCTACCATGCATTTGATGTGTTGGCATATACCATGAGAGAGAGAAATATGTAACTGAAAGGACACGTGTGAGAAAATGGTGCTTACTGCTTACTACATTGTGTAGTACAGCCATCCATTTGTAATGGTGAGGCCATCAAGGCCAATGATAGTCCCTTGTTTTAAGGGAAATAAATCTCATCAGATATACAATGTCTTCACATTGGACGGCTACGATGATTGCCCAAGTTGGGTCCCATGTAAGGATGAACCCATCAGTAGCTGGCTACTGTCATTCTCTTTCTATATTAGTTTGCATAACTATTTTGAGACTTTGGGTTTTGTTAAATTTAAATTTTTTTTATATTGCATTGGCTAGGATTAACTTTATTTCTGTTAATTATATTAACCTTAGGGGTAGTATTCATTCCAAATTATTATTATTATTATTAATAAATTGTTGTAGCATTGTGTTTAAGAGAGCATATTGTGAGTTGGGTGATGTTCCATTTTTAGACACACACACATAGGGTTAGGGACTCTGCCTCCTTTCCATTTGAGTTGAGAGAAATAAAATTCTTGGTTTTTGGAATTTAGTCATTGTAGTACTCACAAAGGAGTCTTATTTTGACTAATTAGGGAATTTTTCAATCAGGACGGCCTATTATCTCTCATGATTATATTATGGATATACTGTTAGTGATCGCTTAAAAATTTAGTAGCTTAAAAAATAAGTATAACTCACAAAGTCAACCCCTAATAGATGGAAAAAGGCTTCAATCATAATGATAGTGATGACTATTAGCACTTATGATGCCAAGATATAGCATGAATACAACATGGACATTGGATATGGCAGGGACATGGATTTTATACATAAAAGTAAAATGAAGTATATAATACAATACGAGATGGTTGTTTCCCTAGGCCAAGAAAAATGAAGTATATAAGACAATACGTTGCCAAGGGCTTAAAATCTATACTAAAATGTTGTTACTCCATTTTTGTTTTTCTGGAGCAGGGTCTTACAGTAATCAACATTTCAGCAACAACATTCCCTCAAACATTGGATTTGTTGCACAGCTATCTTCTACAGGTAATGGCCTCCTATGTTTTGAAATTGAAGTATTACATGCCTTTTGATGTCAATTATATGAATATTGAATACTGTGGTTCAAGATAAAAACTTTTGAGTCAGATTATATTTGTTTCCTTTGTTCTTTCTTTTATGTTGGTATGTGACAAGTGACAACAATGTTCAAATGACAATGTGTCATATTTTTCTTGCGTTATCTTTTTCCTACCTAAATGGTTCGGATCTCAGGGCCAAAACTGGGAGTGCAACAAATATTGCATACTAGTCCATTGCACCCAAAAATATTAATTCATTGCAGGATCGGAAGGTGTTCTCATAGCTTACCATTACAAGGCCCTTGTGGTAGTAGTATTGTTGCAAGCTTTGGAAATTGCATCACAGAAACTAGTTTACAAGATACTGTTTTGGGATCTTATGCGTGGATTTTGTATTTTAGTGTATCGAGCGAGGAATTTCTACAAAGTCTTCAGAAACTGGCAGGCAATCAGGTGGAAAAGATTAGATCAAGAGCAGCTTTAGCTCAAACTATAGCATGTACAATGAACTGTGATAGAGATGATTGTATCGGATGTGCTTACATGCTTTTATTTGTATTCAAAAGTCATCTTCTGTCTGAAATTCAAATCTCTCTCTCTCCCTCTCTCTTGTGAATGGTACGGAATCTGAATGTCTTCACCAGCTAATACTTTAATGTATTATGCATTTTATGCTTGATGTAGCACAAACAACCATTTTATATATTTTTTCACTTGAACTGAACAGAAGCCTGAAAAAAAAGTGAAATCTGATTTGAAATGACCTTTAAGAGAGTCTATGCTATAGGTCTATCAATCTCTGTTTGAGGTCCATTGGTGATGGGAAGTGGGCCCCACTTGATTTATGAAGTGAAAGGTCACAATCTTTCTTGACATTCCTGTCCGCTGGATTAATGAAACTTAATGCATGTTCTTGTTGACTTTTTTTTTTCTCTTTTACTAGTACACATGCAAATTCTATTGTATGATCATCAAACATTTTAGGGATTGTTTGCTCCAATCAAAATGGCTCCATCAGTTTTGGCCTGACCCAAGCAAAACCTTAACTGTCCAAGAAGCATGCCATGTGCATAATGGGCATGCTGAGATATACTACCATCTTAACCGGGGAAATATTCACCTGCACAATGAAGACCGCGCGTTGTGCATAGCGCATTAAATTCAGTGGTGGGCCCGACCTCTAGGATGGTCCCGATGCGCAGGTGATGTTTTTTCTCTTAACCTAGCTTGTACAATCTGCATGAGGGTTAATTACAACTCAAGGCGGGTGTTGCTAGGGAGAAAACCACATAAAGATGGGGCTCATTAATGTCATAGTTGACTTCTTTGAGAGTCCCATTTCTAATTTGGACTTGCCTTTTCAAATGGTGGGCTGTCCATATCAATGTTGACCTTTTCATTTACCAGTGATTAGGCATTTGATGATAAGCTTGAAGTTTTCTCATAAAAGAATGTAAGATTACCATATATCTCAGATAACATGCCATGATGAAGTTATATTATTTTGTTATTCAGAGAATAGATCTTACTGTTTTATTGTGTCACGGTTTTCAAATATTTGTACATCCATCCAAACTATTTGAAGTCCAGTGATGGAAGTAGGCCTCATAGTCTAAGTTGTTGGGTTTTGAATGGATTTACAGTTGTAGGTCCATTCCTTTAATTGTGAGAAACTTGAATATGGAGTTTATATCACAGATTCACCTTTACATGCCAAATAATCTTCAACTTTATTTCCTTCTGATGCAAATGAAAACCCCCTTATGCAAGTGCTCATCTAGTGATCCTACATCCATTAAAAAAGTAATGGATTTATACACTTGTGATTTTGTTTTATTTCAGCAAAGAACTTGCACAACTTGTGTACTTAAAATGAGTGGATTGGCATTTACACACGTACTGATGAATTAGAAACAATCAAGGACAAACAAGTACATCAAAGTATAGAATGTTGTTGCCCACTAAAATGAATCAAGACAGACTACATTTTTCCCATTTTCATATTTCTCCATCCCATAGCTCTTGAATTGATTTATAAGGACTACTTGTGTCATTTACAAGGAACTCCCCTCTCATGAGCTTATACTCCTCCAATCTTTCAATCTCAGTGAAGTCGTCTTCATCTAGTTGCAGCTCCAGACCTCCCAGGCTCTCCTTCATCCTCTCGGGGTTGAAGCTTTTCGTTATCACGCTCGCGCCTTTGTCCAAACCCCATCTTAGTGCAACCTTATTAAACCATGGTAGCATAATTTTTCTTTTAGTAGAGAATCCATGCTTACTTTCATTTCCAAAAGTTTCTTTCACAGTTCCCATGGCTTCCTAATGGACTGTGTCATCCCAATTGGAATGTGACAAAGTTGAGAATGAAAAAGCAAACTATAAATTACAACACAGGCAGCAACTGGGAAGCAAACTATATCAATACATGATAGGAGTGAAACTCTCAATTGGATAAGTAATGTTCAATACCAACCAAGAAGAAAAAAGGTTATGTTTCATTACTCTCATTGGTGGGCTCTATCCACTGTTCTAACCTCATCATTAAGTGACAGGCTCTGTCCTAATTTCCTTACATGGAAGTTCTCTGGTTGTACTTTCACACTTTCTGATACAAATGTATTATAAATAAGATGATTAGAGAGAGCAGTGCCATCTTCTTAACTTCCTGACATGGAAGTTTCCTGGTTTTACTTTATAGTCAGTCTACATGTCCTGATTCCTGGCCCGATTTATGGCCCGACCCCATTCAACTTTTCAACTCCCGCCAGAAAGTGGAATGGGGTCGGGCCATAAATCGGGCCAGAGAATCGGGACATGTAGATTTTTTGTTTACTTTAACACTTTCTATTACAAACATATTATAAATAAGATCGTTGAAGAGAGCAGCCCCATGTTCTGGACTGCCCGAGCATTGCTTACTATCCACTTTCATTTATTTTTCTTGTACTTGGCTTTTTTTTTAAATTAACTTTATTCACTGTTCAAAGACAAAAATAGGTGTATCCCACTGCACTGACAGTTACAATGTTTTTCTTACTTGTTTTATAAGAAAGTGATAGATGACTGGCATAAGGGGTGGGTTTGCTCGCCGTGTTTGTGTGTTTTCAAATACCGCCCTAGATTTATCCGATGCGCGTATGTGTGGGTTCTGTGGGCATGCCCAAGGGATTAGTCCTGTTGGGTTATGTACTATTGGGAACCCTCATCATAAAAAAATAAATAATTTTTAACCTCCAAATACAAATTTTCCAACTCTTTTCAAAAGCAAGATTTTGACAATTCTCACTTATTTCCTCTATGTTTCTTAAAAAGGATTTTTGTTTCTATATGGTCCTAAAGCATTCTGGAATCTTTATTTAAAAATAAATTTAAATAAATTGCATCATTTTCACATTGCTGTAGCACAAAGTAGAAATGCTTCTAAAGAACATGTTTGCCACCCTTGTATTGATTTTCCAATAAATATCTGTGAAACAATGGGCACATTGGGTTTTTTCAGTAAATATCAGAATACAAGTATATCTACAAACTCTACTGAAGGCACATGGTAAGTAGGAAGAAAATCCAGCTGTGAACTTACCTGAGCTGGAGTTGCAGTGTGCTTAAGAGCAATGGATTTGATGATGGGGTGTTCCACCACAGCCATGGATCCCCATGAAGTCCCTGGACCACCAAGAGGTGAATAAGCACTCACATGAATCTTCCTCTCTCCACAGAAATCTCTGAGCTTATTCTGTCTCCACAGGGGGTGCATCTCTACCTGTACATGAGAATTCAGAAGGTGGTAGGGTGGCAGTGACAGAAATTATTTATGAATAGGCCTTAAAATACAATGTGTATCAAAGAATCTATGGTCCTCAATTAATAATACCCTCATGGGGCCTTCAGTTTATACACATGGGGCCCACTGATTGATAAGACCAAATGGTAGAGATGCCCGAAGAATATGCTTATTTGAAAAATCCTTTCAAATTCAAAAATTGAAAATTTATGAATGGTTTTTTTTTTTTTTTATTGAATTATATCCTAAACCATTGAGTTACTTGTCACAGACCCATCCCACCAGCCTGATATTATCCGCTTTGGGCCTTTGACCCGCACCATTTTGTTTCTGGGCTAGCCCGCCGGCGTCCCAAAAGGCATCATGCTGCAAAAGTCGGGGGTCCTTACTTATATCCCAGTCTCTAGGCAGCCCCATGGGTGATGTAGGATCTTACATTACTGCTGCTGATCAATTTCAGTTTCAGAACAGTGTGTGAGTGGGCCCAACATATGATTAATTCCACAAGAATGGCAAGTGTATTTAGATGTGGAATTGTGGAGTAGTAGTGAGTACCTGGTTGACCGCAGGAGGGATGGAGGCATGTTGCAGGAGGAGATCTATCTTGGTGCAAGAGAAGTTGCTGAGGCCAATGCACTTGCAGAGGCCCAGTTCAACACATCTCTCCATGCCTGCCCATGTTGACTCCATGTCCAAGCACTCGAAGTCTTCTTCTGCAGGCACCGGATAGCAGGCACATGCCTTCAGTTTTGCAGGCCAATGCACAAGGAACATGTCCAAGTATTCCATCTCCAGATTCCTATATATCAAGTGAAACACAAACATACACCACCCCATTAATCTATTGTTATTGTTATCTGAAATCCTCCTTGTTAGTGCATACATTTTTTTTTTTTTTGCTTAATCTTTTCTTTAGAATAACTACGTACTATTAGCTAGTTTTAGTATATACATATTATTATATTAGCAGTACACGTGATGGAAAGTGTACCAATGTTTCTCCAAGACTGAAAGATTCTTGGGCTTCCAAATCAAAGAGATAGACAAGAAAAATCTTCCACTATTGTTGAGACATCCTCACCATGGTGGGCCCACTAGAAGTCCCTCAAATCCAACATTGTCATCATCTTAGCCTTACCCTGGCCATCTATATATAAAAAGAGCTCTCTCTCTCTCTCTCTCTCTCTCTCTCTCTCTCTCTCTCTCTGTGTGTGTGTGTGTGTGTGTAAGCATGTGTAACTGAGTGCATGTATTGGTGCATCCTTGCGTGGGAGGGGAAGAACACAACTGCAATTATGAAATGGCAAAATTTGCTCTTGGGTGAGCATGGGATGGCCCAACAAATGTATGTTATTCATCTATAGAGTGCCACAAGATCCAAACCAAATAATAGAAGTGGAAAGGGAAATGGTCCGCAGACTACATCAAAAGGTCTGTTGCTGGTGATGTTTATCACTGCCCAATCATTGTGGTCCGTGGATGAGGCCAATCCATACTGGGCCCAGTTGGTGGAAGGCTAGATCACCATACACAAAATGAAACAAGATATCGATGTTAAGTAATTGCATCAGATCATCATCATCATCGGCTGAAACTTTTTCCCAACAATACAGATAATCGTGTGTTAATTTTGTTCAAAGCATACTTGAAATTTGGTTTTTATGGCCGACTTGTAGTTTTGACAACAATAGTTCCATTTAGATCAATGGTATCACAATATTGTATGTATAACTAGGTGCAGTAAAATGGAAACAAGCCTACTTGAGGGTCTGCCTGAGTGCACCAACAGGGTCATGATGATCACTTCCCCATAGCTTAGAAGTAACAAATATCTCTTCTCTCTTCACCAATCCTTCACTCAAGGCTTTAGCAAGCCCTCTCCCAACCGCCGTCTCCGAACCGTAGATCTTCGCAGTGTCGAAATGCCTGTAACCAATCTGAATTTCACAACATTAGGCATGGACATAAACATTCCATGCCAATTTCTATCTACAAAGTACAAACTCATTGAAAATTTCAGTTACTTTCCTTGTACCATGAAACACAAAGACTCATACCTCTAGAGCTGTTCCAACTGCTTGTTCTATTCTTTCTCCATTGTATGGGAAGGCAGCTGTGCCAAATCCTACAAGGGGTAGCTTTATACCACCCCACAGCCTCACCACATCACATACACCACCTCCCATGGCTCTTCTCCTCTATTCTTCCTTGTCTTGTCTCTCACATACCCTCCTACCATTGGCCACCCCCTGTTGTAGTTATAGAGGAAGCTTGGGAAGTGGCCTGGTTTCAAGTCAGACAAGTACGTACAAAACAAGGATTTAGAGAACAAATTAAAAACAAAGATAAAGCTCTCTGAGTTTTGGATTTGGGGAAGGAATATCTCATGTATAGACAATTCACCGGATCTTGTTGCATAATCATATCCAGTGCATCATCCGTACTACCCCAAATGGAAATTGCACTCACCTGCTGTTTCTGATTGTGTAATTCATAAAGTTTTCTAGTGAACAGTTGGCACCTGGGGTAGGCAAGTCCAGGGACCAGACAGTTGGGATTATATCTTATTGGTGTGATCTTCTGGTTATTTGTCCTGGTGGACTTTTCTCACATTGGGAGCTATGCATGGTTAGGCCTAGTCTGTCAAATCAACAGCTGTGGGCCCCACCTGCATGATGACCAGAATCAGGAACATAATCAAGTTTCGAACATGCTGTGCTTCTTTTTTTTTTTTTTTTTAGTTTCATTTTTCTTTTTATTTTGTGATTCAAAATCAAAATGCAAGAAAGAAGTGGAAAATGCATAATTTGTTTCAGAAAACATATTGAAAATATGAACAGAAAGAATAAGGCCTTGATGATGTGATGATGATGATGCTGAAAACAGTTTAACTATATATATATATATGTGTGTGTGTGTGTGAGACTGACTTTTGTCTCAATTTTGGCACTTGTATAAAAAAAAAAAAAAGAAAGAAAAAAAAAAACACTAATTGTATGATTGGGCCCAATGTATATATGACAAACGGAACCATATCAGGCATGCCCAAAATAATATTCAAGTATTAATAGTATGCTTCTTCTCAATTTCTTCTAAAGGGCATATTTGTTTACATTAGAATAAATAGGACTTCATGGCCAAATAAGCTTCTATGAATTAGAATAAATAGGACTTCATGGCCAAATAAGCTTCTACGAAGGATTATTAAAGAGGTGAAGTTTGAAAATGAGATGAGGTGAGAGATGAAGAATATAAGTTAGCAAAGTAGATGGGACTAGACTTTCCTAGTATTTGAATTACTAGGACGACAATAGCTAGGTATTCATTTCTCATTTCTCATGATTCACTTTCCATTAAAGAGGAGGTCATTTAATAGCTGTTTTTTGTGTATTTCCCTTTTATCTTCAATTTTTAACTACGTATTCAATTTCAATATATTTTATGAAACCAAACAGACCCGAGGTGCTTTCAGACAATATCGGACCTACATGAAATTTTCCCTACCATTATGTAAGAAAAAACTATAAAAGAGCCCTATTAAAAAAAAAAAAAAAAAAGAAAAAAGAAATATAGCTCAGGACCCCTTTTTCGAATATTTTATTGCTTTCATAGACTCATTTTCCAATTCACTTATAGGAACCCTAATAATCAATCAAACTCAGGACCCTGTAAGTGGAACTGATGGACGACATTTTTGGACTGGTGATACCAACTTACTATAGTAAAAGAAATAGCTGCCTACAGTGAAGATCAGGAGGTTGGAACTTGGAAGGTGTGAGTGAGAGCTGTAAGGGGATCCTCCTTGTCTCCAGGGATTTCTGCAGATACTCATGCAATTTAAAAACACTTAGAAACTGATACTTGCATGTAACGTAGCCAACCCAAGGGGAATAGGCGACTTGCAGGCCGGCAATAGAATATACCCCAGCAATCCATCACATGGATCCATGGGGCCCACAAGCCCTGTTGGGAATCCCACGCCATACGATCATGTGTACGGGGATTTCACCATGTTCCCAAGATCCTCAAACCACATGGATTGCTATCACTTGTCCTTGATGTGATCCTTGTCCTTTTAACAGGTTGTGAGATCTTCTGCAATGTCAGCTGTCAGGAGAACCGTCGGATCTTTATCAGATCAGATGGTTGTCACATGAGAGACCACTTCTTGGAAAGGTTTGTTGGGCCCAATGATGAAAGATGGTTTCAGATGTTGACTTTTAGCTTTTGTGTTTATATACCTCCACCCCCTTTCACCTCCGATGGAGGATTTGCAAATCCGATTAAGGGGGATTTCAGATCCCGGCCAAACAAACTTTTGGAGGATTTACAATCTCCAACCGTGAATAGTCATTGATTTTGTGGAAAGTGGGAACCTTTTCCCGCGATTTCCTTACCATACTTGACGTTAACATTCGAAAAATGATACACATTGGTATGGGGCAGATCCAAGTACAAGGGTCGGGGGCTGAACCGCCGCCCATGTTTTTTAAAAAAAAGTTCAAAGTTCTTAAGAACTACGTACAAATATTGAAAATTAATATGTTTTCGTGTTGAGACTGGGACTTTGGATCCAGAAACTATTCTGGTTCTAAAACTTGTGGGAGTTGTTAAAACTGGGCCGAGTTACTCAAATCAGTAGAAAAATCAAAGTGGAATTTGCATAATCATCATCTGATCAGGAGAGATAAAGTTAGATGAGTGTGAAATTTGCATAATCAGTCCAAAGGGTGCTTGTAAGGGGTTTCATAGGAGAGGCCTAGGCAGATCCTACAGGCATGTTTAGGAACAGCCACCATTCCCAAAAAACACAGGCAGAAGGAATTATGAAGGGGATGGACTGATGAATGGTTGGCCAAAGTGAGCTCCATAGAGATGAACCCATGTCTCTAATTATTATATGCTTTGCTCTTAAGTGAAAGTTCTTATTCAGATGTAAATAGAATTAGATGTTGTTAGCTATCCAATCGAAAACGTTATGTGCTCATTCACCTGGACCAATATGAGACTCTATTTGGCACAATTCTTTTCATGTTCAGCAAGAAAAAACAAAGATAAAATCTGGTCCATGCCAGCAAATTTCAGACCATATGGGTGTGATTGGGCACGAAAAACCAAGTTATGTTATGTATAAGTGTCGGCTGATATTTAATTAGTGCACAGCTTAAAGGCTTGTTAAAGATTGAAGTAGGCCTGGTCCTGCAAACGATACCTTTCCTTAATTCGATGGATTGAATATTTTAAGTTGTAGTTTAAGATTATTGCTAAGATCACCAAGGGGTTGAGCTAAAATTTTTAATGATTATTAATAGACTACTCGTTCTTGACTCAATTGGATTTAATGAATATAATAATTGTAACTATAGGTTAATGCTAGATTGATTATCTAAATCAACTAGGGATTTAGCTAATTATCCAAGATTAATGATAGATTGCTTGACTAAGACGGGGCAGTTGCCTGGATAAGATATGGTTAGATTTTGTCAGAGATTTGATTTCAAAAAAATCTGTCTCCACTGTTTAGACTTCCTGTGCAATCTCATTATTTCTTAAGTATCCAGAATTAGGGCTGTCAATAAACCGAGCCAGCTCTTGATTCGGGTCAGCCCAGATGGGCTTGAGCTTGGTTTGTGAGCTGCTGTTCAGCTCAGCTAGGGCTAGGGCTCAACTGAGCAATCGGTTGTGGCCTGACCTTGACCCCAATCTCTACTGGGCTCGGGTCTTAGGCTAATGGTCCAATCTGAAATCACAGACCTTTTGCTCATCAAACAGAATGAAATGAACCATCAAGAGTATCCTATTCCTACCAGACCCGAGTCAACTCGGCCCAACCCAATCTGCACCAAGGTAGGGAATTTACGATTTGGGTTGGATCCAGTTGGGTACATGCAGGTCGAGTTTGGGCTAAAGTTTACTTGGTATGTACAGGGGTAATTTTGGACATGATAATTTGACAGCATCATCATCGTCATCATCATCAAAGCCTTGTCGTAACTATGCCGGGCATTAAAGATCAACTGGGGTTTAAAAATAATATTTTCCCTCTCCTAATCTCTATTATAATTTTTTTCAGGTACCTTCTATGTAAACACGAGGATTCTACACTATGAATTTCATTTTTATTTCATTTTTTTTTCAAGAGAAGATTCCTACATTCCTACCACTCCATGAAAATCGAATCTTCTTTATTAAGGAAAAACTATTATTTTTTTTCTATTCTACACAAGAAAAGCATTGCTCCAAAGGATAGAGTGGGCATCACAAAAACCTATTTCCGATAGAAAGGAAAATTGTTCTTATTTCCATGCAATTCACTCTTTCATTGTGAAAAATATAGGGAACTAATTTTCCATGATAAAGAAGATTTTGATTTGTAGAAAAAAAAAACAGCCTTCACTTTCATAATATGTGGAACAATTAGGAAATTGAGGAGCCTTGATAGCCGTCCACTGTTGGACTTTGCAGGTGTGCATTATTTGGGTCCATGGCCAAGCCCATCATCAACTCTTCTGCAATCCTCAAAACATCTGCATGGGGTAGTTTTTTGAGGGATGGTAAAATAATCATATCATTGGATTTACGCATTTACAGATCAAGTTTACCAACTCTTTCAAATGAAAACATTGGCTGTGAAAATAAAGTTCCATTTTGGCAAGAGGGAAAAGATGGCTACAGAATGTCATCCAGACACCACAGTTTAAACAAACAAGAGTTCTAAGAAGCACCTGTTACCTTTGCAAACCAAAACCATCTAACGGTTGACATAAATAGTGGGGAGAAGCCTTCCTGCCCCAACAACGTTTACCATTTAACATGAACTGAATCTTGGAACAGAACTATTTCCAAGGGCAAAGCACCGAAAAAGAACTGAAACAACCATGACTTGCAAAACTTGAGCACCCCCCTGACATCTATCACGAGAGCAAAATTGAAATCCAGTTTTGTGGCAGACTGGCAACAATAACTTATTCTTCATTCTCGCGTTCATCTTTGATGAGCTTAATCATGTCATCTATCCGAAGAATAGTTATGGCTGCTTCGGTTGCAAACTGGGATGGAGAAAATTGTGATTTAAGTAAGCCAATAAATACCAGTTTTAAAATTATATGAACTGTGATCCACATCCACTATTGCTCTTCTCTCTGTTTCCACTTACCTGTATTATTTTTACTTTGCTCATTGCAGGCTCAATAACTCCAGCTTCTAGGTTGTTCCTAACAGTTGCCTTCGAAAGGTCGAGTCCCATGCTGCAAGATGATAAAGGAAAAAGTAGCCAAGTTAGAAGCAAATTCAAAATCTCACAGGAGCACAGAGAATGTGATTAAAGCTCAAAGGTCACCAAGAAGATGCCTGCCATATGCATAGTACGAAGTGGTACCACTGAAATAGAAAACTATTTCAGTAGCAGCCCGTTTTTTACATACTATATGATGTCTGAATGACATGAAACTGGGTGTGAATCTGCTAGATTATTTGATTATTTCCAACGAGTCCAAATTTGTGGAAGTGGCAGAGAAGCTGGTCCCCCTTTGGTTGCTGGATATCCTAACAATTTTAATTGAAATAAAAACATCTCAAATTCATGTTAGAATAGGCAGATTGTTAGAACCGGCCTCGATTAGGAATGCGTGAGTTATTCCATTCAAGTTCGATTTCAAACCCTAGTTGTCAACAAGATTTTATCTATTATAAAGAGATCTCCTCCATAAGGGCGATCTGATTTATACAAACTAGGAATTTGATTTTCTTATTTCAGTCTTGTGTTGTGTAGAGGATTTTGAGATGTCAACATAGAATTAGAGCTCCTTGTGCATATTGCATGGGCTAGGGTTCTTGTTGAATTGATTTGTTCACGACTCTGGTTATATTTATGATATGAGTTCTATATTCACCATTGGCAGTTTGGCACCTTAGGTTTTAGTTGGAAATGGGGATTGTAGTAGGGTTCAGGTCCTAGCTATAGCATGTCCCAATTGGGATCCTAGAGGGCATGGAGACAGGAGTTAGACCGACATGGATCCTACAATTAGGACCTGTGCCTGACTCTGTCATTTGGACGTGGGATTCAAGCCCAGATCCAGCGGATAGATAAGAGAGATGAATGAACAATACAGTAGTTTTCCTTTCCCAAGTCCAAGTTACTTGCAGTTTTGGCTTTCAGCCAGTAAGTTATGATTTCATTTTCCAATCCTTCAGGGAGTTAAAACTCTGCCAAGCAGCTGTTGTCAAAGTTTTAGATCAGTCTTCCATTAGAAATAGGGACTCTGATTTTTTGCATTTAGAGAAAAAAAAAAAAACCAGTTTTATACACTCTTGGATGGAATACATAGTTAAGGAGCAAGGACATGATTTTTTTTTTTAAGACAATTAGGATCTATGGGTCTAGACTCGCATGGACCCAGACCAACACAAGAACATGTTGGGTTCAATAAGTTGATCTGAACCCAGACCTGAAAATCAATCCCGGCCAGAATCAAGACCACTGCCCAGTATTTTGGCTAGGTCCCCTGGGTAATCAGGTAAACATTTAAGAAAATTTTGGTTCAGTTCGGTCAAATTGGCCGAATACACCCACCTGGAAAATTACATCAAGGATCTCAGTATAGTTCAGCTGAAATCAGTTGGATTTTTTTTTTTCTACTTTACGTTTTTGGACTTAATTTTTTTTTTTTTTTGGATTTTTTTGGAAAGTTAAGTAATTGTAATTTCAACTAAGAGAAGGTACAAGCATTGAGGAGGCAGATCCCACTTACTTGCAACTCCGCAACAGTCGGTGAAGCAAGCAAGAGGGAACAAACCAAAAGATGACTTGCAACTCCCCAACAGTCGGTGAAGCAAACAAGAGGGAACAGCCCAAAAGATGGAAAACACCACCCACTATTTTGGGTTTTACTAAAGCCCAATTGCAATGTACTAATTTCTACCTTCTGATGATCAAGGCAGTCAGGGTTCTTCCCTCCATCTGTTCCCACCAAGCTCAAGCTCAAAGTGGGACCTAGGTACTCTCCTCCTCATCGGTGTGGCACACCTTTGAAACCCGAACTGCCATTCATCGTTGTCCACTCTTTTTCATCAAGGAAAATTTCTTCCAATCAAGAAGTTTTACTTGATACTAGAATAGAACATGGTGCACCAGTGATCAGAGAAGGATTTCGAAGGTGGGGCCATGCTTGTATTGCTGAAGGATTATAAGACTCCTTATGCATTGTACCATCTTCAAGTTAAGCTTGCAATTTAGAATTTCCTACTCTAGGTTGCATCAGAATGTAGGAACTGAAACATCAACCTAATTAAAATGTGGTCATAATGTTGTACGGTACCTTGAAAGATGCTGCTTATTTGCTTTGGTTTGTGCGGTATGGTGATACGCCCGGAGTTTTGCAACCAATTCAGTTGCATCCTTAGCAGCATTCACTGCTAGAACCTGCAGTCCACTGGTGACTGCTTTAAAAAAATTTATAACAATCACAAAAGAAAGAAACTGTCTAAAAAAAATCCACCCACTACCTTTGGTATAATTAAAAGAGCTTCGGCAAACTCAGCAATTGCCAACTGTTCTCGGGATCCCAAAGTAGTAGCAAGATTCTCCAAAAACACAGATAATGCAGCTTCAACTGCGCCACCACCAGCAACTACCTGCATCAAACTCAGAAAATGATTGCCATTCTATTCATTCATCTAGAACTGCTGCCTCAATTGTAGAAACCTTACTGGAGCCGCAAGTTTGCAACTGATTTGAATCACTATCCATTCAGCAATGCACTTAAGGCAACCCAGAAATCAAATGCCAAAATGTAGGTTTTGTTGCGCTGCCTTCTCCACCCAAACCTTCTTTCTTTCTTGTTCTTCTTTTGATAGTGATGCAATGAGATCTAAGAAGAAGTGGGCCCCTAATGGACCCCACCAAGGATGATTTGTTTTCTTTAAGTAGTTTAGTAATTTGAGATTTTAGAATTTGATTTACTTAGAGATATTAAAGAGTTATTTTAGAATGTCTTGGTCATTAAGAAACAGTATTATTACACTACATATATAGAGGAGTCCCGTATTGTAATGGTCATGCTATAGTTTTAATAAGAGTTCGGAATTGTTCTTGTGAGTTCCTCTTTGGGATATTTTCCCCTAAATGTTCTTAGGGTTTTGAGTTTTAGAGCTCGATCTCACCGTCGGAGGTGTAGATCTTCACCGTGGCCTCTGGGCTGCGCCATCAGATAGGTAAGATGACTCAAACACAACCTCATGGTTGCAATAGTGAGCACCTTCAACTGTGCCATAGGCTCTGTTTTTCTCCACTAAAACCATAATCAACACAAATAGATGATATGGTTTGGAGTGGAAAGTTCAGATTAGTACTTGATCTCATGTGATAAAGACCCATCTAGTGCAAGTCCATTCAGACAAAACAAGTGACATTTCCAAGTTGGGGCAAATCTATATTCACCCCAAGACATTGTCCAAGCCAAAAAAAGAAAAAAAAAATGCAGAAAGAACAAGTTACTAATACAAGTTAACTCTTTGTAATTGCTAATTTCTATAAACAAGCCACTTGAGAAGATACAAGGACCTCATTTATCCAGGAGGTACAGCTAAGACAAAGTTTGTAGAGAATTAACAGAAATAAAACTGCAACTTGAGGTTTACTACTGCTTAGCTCAGTTGCAACCAGTTAAGACCTGAGAGTGACAGCTAGGCACATAGAAGTTCCGTGTAAAAAGACTTGCTTTATATTTAGACCATCATCATCACTCCCGCTAGGGGCTGATCTAGTACATTAAAAGCATATTATGCTATAGTTACTGTGCATGTATGTAATTGTGTCCACTTCTCCGAAACACTTTATCTGGCCATCATTTACTCCTTTAGGAATAAATGGAACATGTTTGCTGAACAGAAGAAAATCTAAAAATAAAAACCAACAGTTTCTCTCACTGTGCACTTAAACTGGTGTGGAAAATATTTGTTTCGTTTAGAGGACTGGATAACATAATTATTATTTTTCATCAGTAACAAAAAAAAAATAAATAAATAAAGTAGAAGCAGATTACAAAGCAAAGACAACATAATTATTATGGGAAAAGACAGTTCGAAGTTATAAAACAACCAACGACAGGTCCCTCTAGAACCACTATGAGTTCTTTTCACCTGATAATGAACTTTAAACATTAAGACTAGTTCAAACAAAAAGCTTGACAAGTAAGAAGATTGAAGATAATCAACAGTTTGAAGTAGGCATGAGATAATAGAAGAATTAAGAGATCCCAGTGCTTACCACATTGGACTCAAGGGTTCTCTTGACAATGCACAAGGCATCATGCAAAGATCTCTCCATCTCATCAAGCATAAAATCATTTGCACCTCTAAGAATTACTGAGACCTGGTTAAGACATAAATGGAGAACAGGAACCCTAGTAAGAATAAAATAGAATGGGTTTGTAGTTTAACAAAATAACTCCATGTTAGCACCCACCGCACTCGTGGTTTTGGTTCCTTTCACCAAAATAACATCATCATCAGAAATGCGCTCTTCCACAACTTCATCTGCATATCCCAGTAATGACTGATCAAAAGTTTCCTCTCCTTCCATATCAGCAAATGTGGAAACCTGCAGAGGGTTATTGTGCAAGCTCACCATAAGCCATTCAACAATGCAATTCAATCACCAAAATAACCAATATAGGTCTGTGTTAAGATGATATAGTAACTAAAGAAATGAAACATATAGTCCATTCAAACTGCAAGACAACCTCTGCACATTAGCCTATCCACAATTCCGGAGTATGATGTTGTGTACGATCTATCAGGATGCAGAATATTTCACTGCCAGTCAGAGAATATCTATATGGCTGTGACACGTTAAGATGCTCCTGTGGTCCAAACACATTTATTTTTAAGCACATAACACACTAATTTCTATCTTTGGCCCTTCCCTGTTAATTTGCAAATCCACGTTGACAAATCCCAACAATGTTGTTTTCCCCAAAGAAATGTCTACATAGTACAGACCTTTGTAGTAAAATATAAACACCATAATGATGATGGATGGATTATGGAGGAGCCTAAGATTATCAAGTCACATATATTATATATAGAGAAGACAGAAGATAAAGATATAAACAGCAAACACACTCTACTGAGTTAGGCACTATTGACAACTGCTTGGGAGCATAAATCCCTTCCTTCTCACGATGTTGCAGACAAACTACTACTTTAGTCAAATGGAAAATAAACATTGTGCCAAGAAAGACAAACAGAAATATCGTATACATTAAACAAAACAGTTGTTGGTTTTTTCCCTTTACTTCTTAATTTTTGTTGTCTACTTATTACTCAACCATTGGTCCATCAACTTGATCATATTAGATGAGCAACTGGGGTTTTATCAATGAAAGCAAATGTACTACGGAAGGCTGATTTTCACAGTACACAAATTCCTTGTACATGAACTGGTGCAAAAACCCATGAACCCCCAGCAAGTGCATCTTCAGTGTGTCAGATCATACACGATAGTAGCTCTGAGATTTCGAGCCTAGCATTGCATGGTAACCTCACCAGCCATACTGCTTGAGTCAAGCATAATATTCAGCAATATTTTGGCAGATGTCAGGAATCTTTGCAACTCAATTATGTTTCAGTTGAAGACATCTATAACTAGGTACAATTGTCGCAGCATAATTTTCATTATAGACCACTGTAGTCAAGTTGTAATGACCATTTAAATCAAGGTGATTTGCCCAGGCAAACTAACATAGGTTGACATCTAGGCTAAAGCAAGCCACCCATGCTTTATAGGCCTAAAAAACAAGTGGTGACCAAATATTACCTATGGTACCAACACCATAGTACTAAAAGTTGCCAAAAATGAAAATTATTTCTAGAGAGATATGAGGTTGTACCGCAGTGGCACCAGTTGCCTTGGCAACATGGCGCAAATCCTCCTTCCGGACACGTCTCACAGCAATAGCTCCAGCCTCCACAAAATACTGAAGACATTTCAGAAAAGCAATTTCTTAAGTGACCATAAAGCATGACAGAACTTGGAACCCATTGGTATGTCCATGCATTAAATTACCGTGGAGAGATCTCATTGTGCATGTGCATGAGATTCGTTTTTGAAGAACAACTAGAAAGAAGAAATGGCAAAAGGAGCATGCAAATACATGTTTTCTTAACAATGCAAAAACATACAATTTAGTTTATTTAATTCACAATGAATAAACATGCAAATTCAGTGTTTATCTATGAGTCGAAGAGAAATTCAATGGATTAGCTACTCAAACCACAGAAATGTTTTATTTATGGTCATTACACAACACAAATGATGCATCCTAAGCATAAAAGGCTACAAAAAGATGCCCAACCAAAAATGAGCCAAGCTGATAGCCAACCCATTAGGTACAACTGTATTATGGCCCAACCAACCATGAGCCAAGCTGATAGCCAGTTGTATTATGGTACAACCATATTATCTTCTTAGTATAGTCATTTTCCAAGAAGGTTTCTAAGATTTGCATTCCGGCAAATCTCCAAGAAGATTGTCAAGATATTAAATTCTTAGTTCAGAATTTATGAACAAGAGAGAAGAAAATCCTGTATCGGATCCCCAACAGGCAATATTATCATCACGTTCTCTATAAATTCCCTTGTGTTCACTCTTTCATGCATTCAATCTTCCCCTCCATTATTATTGTTATTATTATTATTTTTTTGAATGGATTATTGTTATTATTATTATTGTTATTATTATTGTTGTTATTATTATTATTATTATTTTGATAACCCAGGGTATCTACCGCCCAGCCCAGCCCAGGAGCATCTTCCCCTCCATTATTTGATTGCATGGATCAAGTGTTTTCCCTTGTGTGAACACTCCTTGGGTCGCACATGGTTATGACTTCAAAAGTTAGGCATCCCTGGTAAATGTATAAAGATTCCATCAGACAAAAGTCACAAAACTGAAATGTATCTCAAGGACCTGCAACTTTCATCAGGATGCCTAATCAACAAGCTACCCAAATCGTTGGATATTATTAACCATGGAAAGAGGTGCCCCCATTGACTTACATCTGAAGATGCCCAGAAAACAACAGAACTGCATCTTGGGTACTTATTACTAGGGGAAGCATGTGTTGTCACTCCATAATGTTATTGGTCCCAAGCTCAGATAAATGAGGACGTTTGTATCAGATTGGCAGTCGACTATAAAAGAATTTTCCATACTTTAATATGAGGTTTTTTCCGACAATAACAGAAATATGACAAAGGGAACACAATAAGGGCTTGAATGCAGTAGTGAGGAAAGACATGCTAAACTGTATAGCTACAAAGAACATGGCTCCAGATAGGATTGATTAAAGTTAAAAAGTTGATTAAGATAAACGGTAACTGAGTAAGGCTTCGATCATGATGATTATTATAACCCAAAGGAAGCTTCCCAAGGACAGGCGCAGGGTTAGAAACAGAAAATGCCTCTAAGTTAAAGGTGGGCAATTTTTTCTGCATCATATGGCACCATGGTTTTAAAAAAAATAATTCCACACACACAACAGATAAACCCAAAAAAAAAAAAAACTCACCCAAAAAACTAAAATAAAATAAAAACATTTTACATAGTATTGGATTATTTCAATAGCAGCCATTTCTTATAGCATTTTATGGAAGAATAACACCCAAGCATACCTTAAGTGCCGTGTCATCAATCCCCTTAGTAGTTAATATGACATTTGCCCCTGCTTTCAAGAGCTTTTCTATTCGCTCCTTTGTAATGTCAGCTTCTCTGCAAAGATAGAAAATTTATGCAAGCTAAGTTGAGAGGTCAATCTCTTGATGTGTATGCATATATACATGCATGCACTCAGATTATGTTTCTTTACAGCTGAGATGGAAAATATTAGCATACAAAACTTAAATATAAATTATTTTCACATAGAATCAGCTTCTAAGGCAGCACATGGGAGTCGACATCAAGGATTTGCCTCAGCTCCAAGAGGAGTTAGCACCTCCTTCAAGTAGTCTGGAGTCTTCACCGACCCAAGGAATCACGAAGCTTGGGACGAATTTGCATGTTCATTAATTTATGGGTTTGCCACAGCTTGCAAAAATATTTGCCCATGTTTGGCATCTCTATTTCCAAGCTGTATTTGGCTAAATGTCTAAGGCAGGTACAGGTTTGGAAAATAAGAGCATTTGGCATGTGATTATACCCTCTATACGCTTTAGAGAAGTAGAGGCAAATCCTCTTAAAAGGAAAGGCCCCATTTCTGGGCTTGTGAAAATAAGAGCTTTAGCCTCTTTTTTTGTTTATGGCTCTAAGTTGGATGGCTCTGGGGGAATAAGAGTAGAGATACCAAAGAAGGTAGCCAATTTCCTCCATTTCAAATTACTAAGAAACATATGCAAGCTACACGTAGAGTTGTACAGCCCCCCTTCAGAGCATACATCTAGAAACAAAAGAACTAATGTGTTTTGAGCTGAACAACTACCAACACAAATAATGTGACCCACGACTTATGAAACATCAATAAGACTCCAATAGGCTAACATGACTTCTCTGGAAAACATAACCCAAATATTAAATATAACAAATCTTTATTTGACCAATATGGGGTTTTCCGAAGTTTATTCGAACCTCAATTCTGAGACAAATGAATTGGTCATTAAAAACTTCTCTGGCCCTGTGGATAGTAGAACTGTAAATAACGCAGAAGCACAGCGGGCACTAGCAATATTTATACAAGTCCACGAAGCAACATTCCAACTCAACCCTCTCATGGTGGAGGATGATTCTTCATGTGCAGCCAGATGTGCAACAGGCACTGGTATCAAATGGAATGCCAAGGCACTAAGAGAGCATCTTCATCGAGTTAAAATCTCTCACTCAACATCTTCAGATTTCCTTCATCCAGACAGAAGTTGTAAGTAGTTGACATTCTAGCTAAAGGTGTTTTGCAACAATACTTGTACGACTTCGATGTTGACGAAACTGAGAGCATATTCCGAGAGTTAGTAAAGCATGACAAGATTAAGCTCCCACCATGCAAGAAGCCGAGTGAAGAAGGAAAGAGCGCAGAACCTAAATACTGCCCATTCCACCGAGTCCCGGGCCATCCTATTAATGACTGTTTCATCCTCAATAACAAGATTCCAGAAATGATAAAGAAGGGAGTTATAACGTTCTCTAAGGGCCCGTTTGACACTTTACTAATACAATTAAAGTCAAGTAAAGTCCCCATTTTCCAGACAAGATGTCACATCAAATGTATTTTATTCAAAACTCCCTCCATTTTTTTATACAAAAAGTCAAAAAGCAACTACCTTTATCCACTAAAATACAAAAAAACTCCACTTTTCCATACAAAAAGTCAAAAAGATTCCATAGCAAACAACTAAAAACAAAATACCATCATAACCCAATTATATTTTATTCTTTCTTCAAAATCAACTTTACTTGACTTGACTATATTAGTAGAGTTACCAAACTGGCCCTAAGGAGGAAAAGAAAGCTACGTCAAACATGATCTCAGTCTATTTTGGATAATTTTAGCCTGTATGGTAGAAGAATACAATAAGGAAGACGTCGAATTCCGGTCCGTCTCCAGTCACAACTCGGACGAACAAACCCTCCAGATGGTACCGCCATGTGGGTACACCCTGACTTGATCAAAGATGAGCAATGGGAGAAAGGGTGTGGTCGAAGAACGAGGCATCAGAACCTAAGTCCACCCCAAACACCACCGCCAGGTTCATCACCCAAACCAATAGCCCAAGTCCATGCAGTCAATAAGTCTTGTACGGCTCCTCGGTCCGGGGGCACTGCTAGAACCCCTATGACACTTGGAGATTCTTGCTTATGTCACTTGTACAGTCCTGTAACATGGTCAGTGTGCCATAGCCGTCTCGGGGTTGAGGACGCTTCAAAGTCTGATTCTGAAGAGACACTGGCCCTAGTCGGTGTAAATGATGTAGACGGCAGGGCTTGATTACCACCAAAAATTTCCCGAGACGGTAGAATGTAAACCGCACGGTGAAGAATAAAGCATTGCCCGGCTTAGATGAGCCTTTCGATTATGATTTGTTAGCACAACTAGCTAATGTCCTAGCTAGAATTACCATGTATGACTTGTTGAGGTTGTCACCTGACATCTGGACGAGGGCCTGCTCTCCCTCTACTTCACCTCCCGGGTCAGTATGGAAAGGCTGCAGAAAGGACAAAATGCCCTTTCGCATCAGTCTCATACGGCACGTACCCAGTATGGAGCTAGCGTCGGTCGATGGGCGTGCTTTCCATGGAGGTCACCTAGGGGAACAATATCCCATTCAGACTGGTTGTTCAATGTTCTTCTTTCAGTTTGCTGTCTGGAATCTTCTTTTCCGTCTCACTTTCTCTCTCTTAGAGGTGCCCCCCCCTCCCCCCCCCCCCCCCCCCAACACACACACACACACTCTCTTCTTTTAGGGCTGGTGCAGCCTTCGATGAGTGCTATGCTGTAAGAGTTATAGGATAGAGGTTAGTAGTAGCATTGGTTCACGCCCACTGCCAATCAATCTACAGGAATCAAGGAAGGCCTGATCAAAGGCACCGCTTCGTGTACCTTGCCTTGAAACTTAGCCACCTCCATTTGAAGCAACTTCGATAAGCATCCAACATGCGATAGGGGAAAGATAGGCCTATGAATTCACTTTACCAGTTGGGACCTTTGCTATTCTTGCTATTCTGAACGACGTATGGGATTCCTTTCCCACCATGCACACACCATGCTCAATCTTAACTTTGAACTTTGTCTTGT
Source organism: Umbellularia californica (assembly GCA_028538565.1). Lineage (NCBI taxonomy): Eukaryota > Viridiplantae > Streptophyta > Magnoliopsida > Laurales > Lauraceae > Umbellularia > Umbellularia californica. The sequence goes on from JAPQWN010000005.1 coordinate 71,133,806, forward strand.
TGGTGTGATGAAGTCCACCGCACCGTAGAGAAGAGAGCGGAGGGTGTAGGGGCATCCGAAGAAGCAAACGCATCAGTTTCATCATTACGGTAATTGACGGATTTCAATGATCAAGTACAAAGGAGAGACTATTTGATCCTTAATAAGCCAAGCAAGCGAGCGAAAGCACACAAGCAAGGGTGCAAAAACACACAAATAGGCAAGCAAGAGCGACAGAGATAATGGGGAAGCCGTTTTCCGAACATCTTCGGTAGGTGTAGTATAGATAAGTGAGCTAGACTTCCTTGGCGGCGGCTAAGATGCCGATTTCGGTTCTGCATCAATGGTAGAGGCCATGGAGTAAACAAGGATTGCGGCTGAAGTTCAGGCTGAGAAGAGTTCTGCTACCTATCCAGATGGTGGGCGTGAAGGTGGGTTTATCTAGGTAGGCTCGACCTTCGTACGAGACTTAAGTAGTGAGGAGCGCGATGTAAGGGCAGGAGGGTAAGGGCATGTAATTACGCCGGAAGTGGAGGCAGGCTTAGTGTCCTGTTCAGACGATGCAGAAGCGGACATAATGTAGTTTAGGCAGAAAGCTTCAAAAGACTAATGTACATCTACGCATATAAGGTAAACTATCCTAAAGGCGTGAAGTAAAGTAAACGAAAGTTTCTTTTTATGCTTTGTTCTATCCCTTTCCCTTGCTCTTTCTTCTCTTCAAGGGCTAAGGTGGGTGGGGAAGAAAAAAGGTTAGATAACGAACAGGGATCACGGATCACGCCCGGGCTATCTTTCTCAGCTGAAGGACTAACCACCAGGTCCACTACCGAAGTGGTTGACGATCCTTCTCGATCAGTTCGTTCGGCAGAGCGATCAAATGAGGGATAAGTAGCGCCTTCCTCAAAAGTTGTCTATTCGACTAGGGCATCAGCAGCTTCAACTGGAGATTCCGCTAAAGGATAAGCATCAGTGTCAATATCAGCCAAAGAAAGATAAACAAGAGCTCTATCATCCGCAGCAGTTGCTACTAGCCCATATGTAGCTGCTCGTGAGGAGGTTTCTGTTGGGGTCTGTTCATTTGTAGGGAACCCACCTTTCCAGAAAGGAAGGTGTGGGTCCTTTAACTCTTCGGATTTAGCCAATAGTTGATTCAGTCACCACAGATGAGATAGGCGATTCGCTTGATGATAGAGCCACAGAGTAAGTGTGCCTTTTATGGCGATGTGATCCCTCCACTACTTCCAAATTTTGAATTGGAAATTTAATTAAAAGAAATTATAACTAGCATTTTCATGCAGAGAAAGGATTAGAACAAGTATACATCATAAGGTCTCCATGCAGCTGTTGTTAACATTTATAACCAAATTAAGTTATCCAGCTACTAATTTAACAGGGAAAAGGAGTGAAACTTATATAGTTCACCTTTGGCGAATTTTTTCAAGCTCCCTGGGGTCACTGACTAATACTTGAACACCCATTTGCATTTTTGTCTTTTGAAGATTGAAATCAAGGCAAGCTATCCTTGCTGGAGCAACTCTAGTTGGCATCCCTTGCGCAGCGCGACCTGTATTTAGTGCATAACCATTCAACAAGTAGCTATCTTTCGCACTTTTTCCATGAGCTTTTAGAATATTGATGCCCTGAAAAATAGAACAAGCCAGGTAACTAAAACCGAAAAACATTTCTCAAATAATTTGGGAAGAAAGGAAAAAACTTTTGGTTACATAAATAGTCATTTTCCACACAAGTTCAATTTTTTTTTAACATTTCTAAGAACTAAAACTCGTTCAAAACTTAAAAAAAAATGTGTATGGATATTCAAATCGAGACTATAGTAGGACAGCAACACAGAAGTATGAAGAAGCACAATGTGCAACATGAAACTGAACTTTTCTAAGTTTAACCAACTGACCTTGATTGGGTATTTAATCTCCCCCCTTGCGGTAGTAGTCTTTACAGCTTGAACTGCATCTACAACCTAAAAAAGCAAGTCATATTATAAAATCTACAAAGGTAATTGATGTGAAAGCGAGTGAAAAGTTTCTAATAAAGAAAAATGATTGAATCTTGAAATGGAGCAGATGTACATATCATGTTATTTTATCAAGCACTGATACACAGCAGTGGACAGAATATTGACTAAAGTCTTGCATCTTAATCCATTCAAACAGAAGGGGGAAAAATCTTAATTGTTATCAATAGTTGCAGACTTGCAGTCAGCTAGATATAGATACCAGTCAAGCACTTTATTTGTAGAGAATTTCTTTCTCTGAAAGAACCAACTATATGTACATCCAAAAGTCTGAAAAAAAAAATGCAGGACAAGGTAGCGAGAATGCCATTGACTGTTCAAAGCTTTAAATAAAAACAACATAAACTGCAAGAGAGAACCCTGTTTGGCATAGTAGAAGATGAAAACCTTTTGGTTCCTGGCTTTTATACAAAGAGATATTGAATTATTTAGGGAGGGTCATTGCTTTGGTGCAATGGTAAAAGTCTTAGGTGCCATGTGTGAAAATGCAGGTTAGAGACCTGCGAGCAGCCACTTTGAGCAAAATTGCCAAAGGTTAGGTCTGTCTCTAGTCTGGAACCTCCTAGGACGCTGCTTCGGCGGGACCCGCACTAGGTAATGAGCTTTTTAGATAATGAATTATTAGGGCAGAAAAGACTGAGTTATGAGGATGTGCACTTACAATCAGCTAGAAGTGCTCATATGGAAGATGCAATATCTATATAACTCATGACTGCATCCCATTTCACATGTGCTCACACCACCATGACAAGTTTCAGTAACATCTTGGAAATAAAACTAACATCCTTTCCACGAGAAAATAGAGAAAGAGATATTCCTAATACCATTGCAATATTTTCAAAACATCATTATTAAAACTAACACTGTGCCGAGTTTTGGTAACATCTTGGAAATAAAACTAAAATCTTTACCACAAGAAAAAAGAGAAAGAGATATTCCAAATACTATTGCAATATTTCCAAAACATCATTTTATTAAGAACAGTGCATTTTTGCAACATTTCAAAGTATCTATCCCACATCTCTATCTTTTTTTCAATATATGTGTACATCTAGCATCTGATGATATCTGTTTTTTTCATTTTTTAAATCATTTCATTGCAAGCAAGATTTACTGGTAAATGTCCCAAAATTTGTATCCTGATATTACCCTGCAAAGACAAATATCCAAGAATGAGATGATGAAATTTGTGACAATGGTCCAGATTAAAAATTAAGCCACACGTATGATGTGTAAGTAGGATGAAATTAAGTATCAGCCAATAGACCACACTCAATCCTTGTATAGCCACCTGACGAGGGAAGATCTTGATGCAGACTGGGCAGCATTAAGCTGTGGCAATCTGTTGGATTCAAGATCTGATGGTTGAATCACAAGCCAAAGCTTGAAGCAGATCTGGGTATTCAGACCCAAAATCAAACATCATACACACATTAAAAACCATAAGGAGAAAACTCTGACTTTAACTAATGATAGAATGAATCTTAAATACATGTTAGGGCCCCTCTAAATAGACCTACCAGCCTTAGAGAGCTCCCCTTAGGCATGGGATGGTCCTTTGAAGTCCTAGTTTGACAACTAGCAATCTCCTAACTAATCTAATGCATTGATATGTGGACTAAGATAAGAAAAAAATCGAAAGACTACTAATAAGTGGAAACCAATAAAATAACTAGTGGGGCCCATCCTTATGCAGCATGCTGCACAGTTAAAAGGTTAGGATGGCTGAACCATGGGCATGATAGGTCTGCGCCATGGACCTGGCCTGCATCAGAACCTGATTTTTATATCAATGCACATTGATTTAGTGTTGAACCTGTCTAATTTGGTGTGACATATTAGCATGTTATGGCAAAGTCCTCTTTGAATTTTCTGAATTTGCCAGATAAAATGTCTCTAGAAATGATGTCCAGCAAAATAGGAACTTCTGATGAAGTTCATATAAAGTTCTTATTTTGGATGATTAAGGCCCGCAACTATGTAGGCATTTTACATCCAATGATTTATTTCCTCAATGAAAAACAGGTAATTATGAACCAATAAGTATTTCTTGCCTAGTTTTTCAAGTAAAACCCAGATCACCACAGACAAGGTAAATTGCAGGATATGATCAAGCTACATGCTTTAAGAAATAAATATATAAATATTAGAATGCAGCGTAAAACACATTTAAGCAGTGGTGTCTGCCGTTTAGCTCACCAAATTTGCGAAGAAGTCACTGTCAGAGGCAATCAATTTTGAAGACATGCTTGTCTTGGCACAGTTTACAAGGGAATCTTTTCCAAGCTTTTCAACCTAAATATACATATTGAGTGTTCAAATCTACTTAGCTAGCAAATAGATAAAGGGATCTTGGACTCAATAGTATCAAAAAAAAAAAAAAAATGGATGGCAGCCATCCAATGACCAAATGACCAAAGAAGATCATACCTTTGCAGACAGTTTCTCATCAACATACTTGCATGCTTCCCTCATTGCAAGCTGTCAGAAACAAAAGGAACATTAACTAAATTAAAACAATTTTTAATGATTCACAGTTTAATGCATGAAAGATTCTGTGAGATAACAAACACATCTTAACCTTCATTTCTTCCAAGTTGGAATCTCACCCTGTATCCACTGATTATAGATGTTGGATGAATCTTATTTTTGACCAGGTCATTTGCTCTCTGCAGAATTACATAGCCAATCTATAAATTAGAATTTTTTGGAATACAAACCACATTTCTCAAATGTTTCCAGTCATAAAGCAAATATTAAAGACAAGAAGCCCCAATACCAATCATGCACACGATAAGTTACCTTAAGCAACTCTGCAGCCACAATAACCACCGAGGTTGTCCCATCTCCAACTTCTCGGTCCTGAAGCTCTGCCAACTCTACAAGTACCTAGTACTCATCAAAAGACGATGTGAGGAGATAAGAAAAAACATGAAAATTGTAGACAAAAGAAAGAAAGAAAAAAAAGAAGAGAAAAATAGGACTACTGGGCAGGATGCAGCTCAAATAATCTACCTTGGCAGCTGGATGCTCAACTTCCAACATCTTTAGTATTGTTGCCCCATCATTAGTTATTGTAACATCACCGATATCATCAACTAACATCTAAATTGCTCAAACAATAACAAAAATGAGTAACAGAGCAGATCATATCCCAAGATAAATCTGTGCTAAAAGTGCTGCATAATGATTTTTCTTCCCAGTAAAGTGCTGTATAATGTACTAAACCTGAAAGTCATTATTAATTTTCTCTGCCATATGCTATAATATACCAACCCTCAAGACCCATTCAATCAGCAAAAGTAAATGAGAAACAAATCATCAAGAATGAAAAGGATTAGCATCCCTTGAGTTTTCAGGCAGTTATTGCTCTATTGGTTTCACAATGGAACTCATTGAACTCACCAAGTTCACTAAAAAACATAAGGGGCACTAGCTTATCTCATATTGAGTCCCAACTTCCAAGAAACCCATAGTAAAGGGCACACTACCAGAGAACTCACTGAGTTTACTCAAAAGTATAAGGTGGCACTAGCTTATCTCATATTGAGTTCCCAGACTCATAGTAAAGGGCACCCTCCTGAAGAAAGTATTAGGCGAGGATCTAAGGCAAAGATGGAGATGGGAGCATCATTTCCCTATGATTTAATTTACTAGTGTGAAGGATGGGTAATCATTTTTAGTTATGAAATTGCCAGCCAAGGGGGGATCATTTGATGGCCTCCTGTGGATCCTTACCAATATGAAATACTGTGAATTAGAGCTGAAAAGGTGGGAAGAGTGAAAGCAAACCAACTTTGCACTCATACCCATCTCTTCTTCTTCTTCTTTGTTGTTGTTGGGTTTCTTTTTTTTTTTTGGGTGGGGGGGCGTTTAAAGGTGCCCATGTCAATGTCAAATTGCTGGGTTGGTATAGAATTTTGTTGCTTGGTTTCATACTCAGCTCAATGAAAATGGCCTTTCGTTAAATCCGCCAAAACGCTCAAAAACTACATTAAACTGCCAAAGATACATAATCAAAACAATCTCAACGCAGTAATCAAAACAAGTAAGACCCAGTTCGACAGCAGCACTATCATAGCAATGCAATACCAATACGATGAAAAAAAAAATTACATGAACAGAAGAGACGGATACCTTGTCAAGGCCGACGGGCCCGAGAGACGATTTCACAATGTTGGCTACTGCCTGGCACGCCACAACTGCAGACACATCAACAAATCAACGAATCTCAGGAGCGAATTGAAAATACGGCTGAGCATATGGAACATAGATTGTAGGTGGCATTTTCACAAACAAGTGGAGTGCAAAGAGGAAATACCGTTTTGGGTGCGGACATCTTGTCCGGACTGGCGTTCTCCAAGAATATCAGGTGTTTGAGCTGCGATCGCCATTGCCAAGGTATGTAGAAGCTACTTCTGCTGCTGAGTAATAGCAAGTTTGGACGGTTTTGAATAAACCCTAGATGGAGATGGAGATAGAGAGTGTCTGGAAGCTTCAAGGGCTTGGTTGGGTTGGGTTGGGTTGGGTTTGGACTTGAAATTGAGCTGGACTTTGATTTGATACCCAAACAGAAATGGGCCGGATATTTGTGTGTTAGGGTTTTAGGGCTTGTGATGTAGAAGCCCTAAATGAAATTTGACCCAACACTAAATATGATTTGTGTTCTTGTCAAATTAGGGTGAGCGCCAATTTATAAGGGTTTGATGAGTGCGAAAGATTAGTAAATTATAACCTCTCGTGTAAGCCATATAAGAGAACCATTTTGTGTCGGGATAGGAAAATAAAATACATTGGCTAAGCATTTACAGTTAGGGCCCATTTCCTTATTAGAATTTGATGGAGGATTTGAAATTCCGACTGTATAGAGTGAAATTCCAAGAATTCCAAAGAGCCCGTTTCTTTATCAAAATTCCAAGAATTCATTTATGGGAGAATTTCAAATTCTTCAAAAGTTGTCCTCTTAGGTGGAATTCCAAATCCCTCTTTTTTATGGAGGATTTGAAATTCCAACAAATGGTATAGAGAGTGGAATTCCAAGAATTCCAAAAGGTTTTTTGGGTGGTTGGAATTTGAAATTCTAATGAAATAAACATAGCATTTCAAATACCAGGGGACAAGATGTCACATTATGTCCAAAAAACCCCCACCTCCCAAATGCTAGTCATAAATTCCGGTAAAGAAACAGGCCCAAAAGGTCTTTTGGGTGGTTGGAATTTGAAACTTGACGAAAGAAACACAACATTTCAAAAGCAAGGAGACAAAATGTCACATCATTTCACATCATATCCAAAAAAACCCCAACAACTCAAGTTCTAGTCATAAATTCCGATAAAGAAACAGGCCCTTAAGCTACATTTACGTAATTTCAATAAGACAAAGAGTCGATAACGTGGATTTTAAATTTTACTTTTCTTTATAAGACCCATTTTCTTCTCTTGTCTCTTAAGAATTGCCAGACGGGGTCATAAAGTTTTCACTTTGGAGGGGACATCACCTTTTGTACATATAGGCCTTTGCACTAGGATGCATTTGGGTTGTGACTTAAGATCACTGGGATCACTGGGATGGACTCATTCTGATTTTTATGGCCTTACTAGTTGTTTTCGTATTTTTTTTTTTTTTTCAGTTCTTGATGGATGGCCCACCTTTAATCCATTTAAACAATCACCCACAATTAGGATAAACACAGGCATCCATGGTTGGATAAACACATGCATTAAAAAGATGATGAACTCTTAGTAGATTATTGGAAGTAGGTGGGTCTCGTGGATATGTTTTCAAAACTTTTGACCCATTTGACTTAGGGATCAAGTACCCATAAGGCCATAAACCACATCCAGGATTCAATTCCTCAAACTCATCAACCATGTACAATAATAAATTCTATATAGAAGATAGAAACAGCTCCAAACAAGCTACCACAAAATCTACATATTATAAGGAAGTAGATTATACATTTGGAGCCCGGTTGTGCTATAATGGAGAATAAGACTTTCTAGTTGAAGAAACTTTTTTTTTTTAGCAAATTAGGATCTCCAAGACTTCTTAGTCTTCCCCGTTATGTCCCGTATCAGATCTCTTCTCTAAAGGAGATGAGTGGGATTTCCTAAAGAAAACAATTAGAAGCTCTAAAGGAACCAGAAAGAGAAACTAGAAGAGGAAGGGGAGAGATGGGACGTGCAACTCTTGCACACTAAGGTATTGGGCGTACGTGGATTCTGATGATGTCAAACTCTTGTTCGGACACCACCGGTCAAGTAATAATGGTAATCAATGCAAATTAAGATGAGAGAGAGATTTATAGTGGTTCGGTCAGTGTGACCTACGTCCACTTTCGGAAAGGCTGAGGTATATTAATATTCAAGGGTTACAACTTAGGAGAGAGAGCTTTGCTAGTCAATAATAGTTGCCTGCCCCTCAAGTACCGAGGGGCTCTAGTATTTATAAGCTTCCCCTAATAGATGGGGAGACTTCTCAGCACGGTTCACGAGGAGCGTTCGAGGTGTCCTCGACTGGCGAGGCAGTTGCGATATTCTCCGCTGGACCTGGTAAGAGCGGGACGTGGCCTGACTGCTTCCGAAGCGCTCCGGACTGCTATGACGTGGCCGGGCATCGTGGATACGGGCTCGGACTGCAAACGGATCTCCATTAACTTTGGGCTTTGGCTTACGACAGATCGGGCCAAGTTGGGCCGGACTCATCATTTGCCCCTCAATGCCCCGCGCCCAAAGAAGTTTTGAAAGGGGGGCATTTTGCATATCTGGCTTCTCTTCCATTCAAATAACTGTTGCCGCGTTCCTCTCCCTGCAAGCTTCTTGTGCTCTTCGCCAGCCCTAAGGAGAAGGATTTTTTAGGAGTGTCCTGCCAGCGTGAGACTCCTCTGATGTCTGGTTTCCTTTTTTTTTTTTTTTTTTTATCCTAAGGCCTTGTAGGGTTTGTGAAACCCTAGGCTATAAAAGCCCTGTGAAAACCCACTTCACTCTCTTAATTTGTTCCTCTCCCCAGAGAAAGAAAAAGAGATTTTTTCTTCCCCTCTCTTTCCTCCATCCATCTTAGCTTTTCTTCATCCTTCCTCCATTCATCTTCCACTGCAACAAGAGGTGCCATGAAGAAGGAGCAGGTGGAGGTCAACATTGACCCCGGACTGGCGGGCACGACGACTGCAGGACGGACCGCCGTTCAGACCACCGCGGCGGGCCCAGGCGGCGTGGGCGAGGCTTGCGCGGGCGGCGCCGACGTGGGCGCGGGCGGCGCCAGCGGGGGCGCTGTTGGCGTCGGCAGGGGCGCTGCTGGCGCGGGCGGCGCCAGGGAGGGTGCTGCTGGCGTCGGCAGGGGCGCAGCTGGCGCGGGCGGCGCCGGCAGGGGCGCTGCTGGCGCGGGCGGCGACGGCGGGGGCGCTGCTGGCCCTGGCGGCGCCGGTGCGGGCGCTGCAGGCGCTGGCGGCGCCGGTGCGTGCGCTGCAGGCGTCGACAGGGGCGCTGCTGGCGCGGGCGGCGACGGCGGGGGCGCTGCTGGCCCTGGCGGCGCCGGTGCGGGCGCTGCAGGCGCTGGCGGCGCCGGTGCGGGCGCCTGTGGGGATGCTGCAGGCACTGGCGGCGCTGGCGGGGGCGCTGCGGCCGGTGGGGGTGTTGCGGTCGCCGGCGCGGACGGCGTGGGCGCTGCTGGCTCGGGCGGCACAGCGGGCCCCATTGGCGGATGCGGTGTGAGCGTCTCTACACGGGCGACGACTGCTGGCGCGTTGACACGCACGAGCGCCGGGTTGGGGGCCGCGTCGGGGGTGGCACTCTCAGCGGGCGTCACCGTAAGTGCGGGCGTGGCACCGTCCCTGGACAAGGGCGGCCTTGCCCAGGCGGGTACAGTAGCAGGCTCGGTCACCGAGGCAGGCACTGAGTGTAGGTCGAAGGTTTCAGGCCCGGGCGCCGCAGGCCCCGAGGCGACGGCATCAGGTGCGGAGACGGTGGCAGCGTCGGGCGGGAGCATGACCGCTGCAGCACGGGCGAGCGAAGCTGGATCATCAAGTAGAATTTTGCGTCGTCGCAAAAAGTATCAAGGAAAAGTGATTGTTGAGGATGGCGGATCCAAAGTAAGCTGTATTTTTAGTGTACTTAAAACAGATAGTGAACTTCTGAAGATTACTGTTTGTATCCCCCCTACTGTGATGTGCCGCCGGGCCGAGGCGGACGAGCCAGCTTGTGATGATTACTCAGGTGACATTGTCATTTATGAGGAGATGATCGAGGCAGGGTTAAGGTTTCCGATACCCTCTCCAGTTTGCCGTATTCTTCACTATTTCTCCTTAACTCCAGGGCGATTAGCGCCCAACGGGTGGAGAGTTATGCTCGGATTCCTTGAGCTGTGGAGGAGAGTACACCAAGAGGACGCTTCTCCTCTCGAGTTTCATGCTGCTTACAGTTTAATCGAGTCCCCCGCCCCTCACAGGGGATGGTACTATTTTACCCCTAGGGGCGGAAAACTGCTGACGGGATTGCGTTCAAACTGCCACGATTGGAAGTCTCGCTTCTTCTTCATCGGTGGAGAATGTGTTACTGAGTCAGATCGACCCTTGGTACCCACCCGATGGATTGACGCTAAGAGACTAGGTACATTTTATGACTGCTTTTTTTTTTCTGATTTCTTCCTTATTGTTATGCATGTGCTCACTGTCAAGTCCTCATTTGCAGATCCTCCCCTTCTGTCGACGGAGCAGGAGCGCAAGCTGCAAGCGGTGAGAGATCACCCTGACAAGGACTTGGGAGTCCTTCTTCCCAAGGAGAGAGGTAAGACCAGTGGACCTCCTACGGACTCTTCGTCTTTGGGTAGCACTGGCGTACCCCATCCGGGATCGGCTTCAAAGAGAAAAGGTAAGTCATTTCAACTTTAGCAATGCTTTATGTGTTTACCTGATATGCCGTACTCCAATAACACTTTTCTTTAATAGGCCTAGAGGTAAGCAGGGAGATGATTGGAGCCCGCTTTTCGACCCGCTTCTCGGATAGGGGTACCCCCTCCACCAAGGCGGCGAGGACGAAGGACGTCTCTCCAAGAACCTCTCCGCCAACGACTCGCGTCGAGCCCCGGGTGCCTCCTCCTCGAGTGGCTTCACCCCTGGTGTCCCCTCAAGCAGGGATCTCTTCCGCCAAGACTGCTTTCCCGCAGTCTTCCTCTTCAGCTACACCTCCTGTCCCTCAACTGTGTCCTCCACAACCGGGCCTTTCTACAGGGGTATCGGCTAGGACTGGTTCCATGCCGGGTCATTCATGGGAGATGCGGGAAAGGCTAGGGAGATATGTGCTGCCGCATGAGGCTTCTCGGGTTAATGCCCTGGGCACCGAGGGGGTTATTGACTCCTTTGTAGAGGGCCTGGCTCAGGTAAAGATTCACTATTCTTTATTTCTTTTTCTCCAGGCCGTTACCCCTTTATTCCTTTTTAACCGTCTCATTTCTCGTCCCTTATCTCATCAGGTCTCTACTGCCTCCATCTGCTTGCTGTCGAGAGCCCAATCTTATGGTCAGATGAGACGGGAGAAGGAGGCTGTGCAGCTAGAGCTCTGCACTGCTCAAGAGAAGATTACTGCTTTGGAAACCGCTGGTAGGGCTTCGGGGATTGATCTTGCTGCGGCCCGTGAGAGGGTGAGCGAGCTTGAGATCGGTCTTTCAGCAGCCAATAAGAGGGCGGCCGAGGCAGAAGTTGAACTTTCGAAGACCTGTGAGAAGGCTTCGCTCAATGAAGCTGAGCTTACGAAGGCCCGTGAGAGGGCTTCGCTCAGTGAGGCTGAGCTTATGAAGGCCCGTGAGAGGGCTTCGCTCAGTGAGGCTGAGCTTCCTCGGACCCTTGAGAAGGCGAGGCTCAAAGAAGTTGCTATGGAGGCAGAGATGAAGGCAGCGAACGAGAGAGCTTTTCAAGCTGAGAGGGACCTACAGATTGGCCTTGCAGATGCCTTCATTGATGGCTACGAGGAGCTTCGCGAGAAGATTTCGGCTGCCTTTCCAGACATTGACATATCAGGCTTTGTGCCGATGGAGGCGCCTGATGATGGTGGCAGCAGCTCTGATGATGCTGAGGACGATGCAGAGGAGAGCGATGAGGTGGGGGATGAGAGTGATTAGAGCATAGGGACTATTGCTTCTGTTTTTTTGTTTTTTTTTTTTTTTTTTTTTTTTTTGTAAAGGCAGGTAGCCTGACTTTTGTACTTAAGTCTATCTTTTGGAACATGCAACTTTTTGTCATAATACAAACATAGAATGTTTCATTTATTCATTGCCTGAACAATATTGACAGAAAATTTTTTTTTTTAAAAATTAAATCAAGTCTCACACCCTCACTATTCTAATCATCTTCTGATGCTACTGGTAGTATTTCTTCAGATGTTCCGCATTCCATGGATGAGGTAAGACCTTTCCTTCAGAGTTCTGGATCCTGTAGGTGCCCGGTCTCACCACTTCTATTATGAGATACGGACCTTCCCAATTTGGACCCAACTTTCCTTCCCGAGAGTCCTTTGTGGCGAGAATCACTTTTTTGAGGACAAGGTCTCCTGGTTGGAAGGCACGAGGCTTCACCCTCGAATTGTAGTACTTGGCCATGCGTCGTTTGTACTCCGCATTACGGACCACAGACATTTCTCTTACCTCCTCTAGCAAATCGAGGTTGAGGCGGAGTCCTTCCTCATTGGTGGTAGGGTCGTAGTGGTGGACCCTTAAGGAATGTACCCCTATTTCGACAGGAATGACCGCCTCAGTCCCAAAAGCAAGAGAGAAAGGTGTTTCCCCGGTAGGCGTCCGTGGCGTAGTTCGATATGCCCATAATACCCCCGGGAGCTCGTCGACCCACAGACCTTTTGCTCTTTCGAGCCTTGTTTTGAGGTTGCACAGGACTGTTCTCACCATCACCTCTGCCTGCCCATTTGCCTGGGGGTGTGCCGGGCTAGAGTGAGGCTGCTTTATTTGAAGGTCGGCGCAGAAGGAATTGAGTAGCCTGTTGTCGAACTGTTTGCCATTGTCACTGACAATGGCGTGAGGTATCCCAAAGCGACAGACCAGGTTTTTCCAGATGAAATCCTTCACCTTCGAGTCTGTTATCTTTGCTAAGGGTTCTGCCTCCGCCCATTTTGTGAAATAGTCTATGGCGACGACTATGAATTTGCACTGGCCTCTACTCAAAGGCAGGGGGCCCAAGATGTCAATGCCCCACTTGGAGAAAGGCCACGGGCTGAGGATGGTAGTCAGCTCTTCTGGTGGCTGCCTCGACACAGTGGCGAAGCGTTGGCACTTGTCACATTTCTTGGTGAACTCTTTGGCGTCTTTTACCATGCTTGGCCAAAAGTACCCTTGTCTAAGCGCTTTATGGGCGAGGCAGCGTCCTCCAGAGTGATTTCCACAAATCCCTTCGTGAATCTCTCTGAGGGCGTATTCAGCTTCTTCTGGGGAAAGGCAGCGCAGCAACGGCAGGTTGTAACCCTTTTTGTAGAGTACCTCTTGTAAGATGGTGAACTTAGAAGCTCTCACCCTGAGTTTTTTGGCTTCCAGGGGATCATCTGGGACTGTTTCTTCTTGGAGGTACGCCTTGATGGGGGTCATCCAGTTCAATTCGGCCGTGGTGCAGTTGACGCTAGTGGTGTCTGTATCCAACCTACTAGGCTCGAACTGGTGCCCCATGAAAGTTGGTTCCGCATATGAGGCGTGTAAGGATGAGGCAAGCCTGGCGAGTGTATCGGCTGCCATGTTGTCCTCTCTTGGGATGTGACAAATCTTAAAGTGCTTGAACTGCTGGATTAGTCTTTTTGCCATGGCAAGATACTCCTGCATCCTTGCCTCCTTTGCTTCGAACTGCCCGTTTACCTGATTCACTATTAATTGTGAATCGCTATGGGCGACGAGGTACTGGGCGTCCATCTCAATCGCCAACCTTAGGCCAGAGAGGAGGGCCTCATATTCGGCTTCATTGTTCGAGGCATTGAAGTGGAGTTTTACCGCATACTTGATGGGTGTACCATCTGGGGTGCTCAGAAGGAGTCCTGCGCCACCTCCTTCACTTGTTGCGGAGCCATCAACGTACAGCTCCCACTGAGGCATAGAGGAAAAGTCTGATGTCTTGGTAAGCATTTGGACGCCAGGCGAAGAATCAGAGGTTGCCGGGGCGTCGGGAGCAGAATTCCCCACATGTGTCGGGGCGCCCATAGAGGATTGGGCGCCAGAAGAAGTCTGGGCGCCGAGAGAGGAGCTCTCGGCGCCCTCCTCAGTCTGGGCGCCCACTTCAGTCTGGGCGCCCAGAGGTGTCTGGGCGCCCACTTGAGAGTCCTGGGCGCCCGCTTCAGTCTGGGCGCCCACTTCAGAGTCCTGGGCGCCCAGTGATGCTTGGGCGCCCGGGAAAGTTGGGTCTGTAGGAGGCAACATGGTGGGGTCCTCTACATGGGTAAACTCAGCAACAAAATCAGCCAGTGCTTGTGCCTTGATGGCAACCCTTGGTTGGTACTGAATATCAAATTCGCCCAATTCTACTGCCCACTTGAGGAGTCTCCCCGATACGTCAGGTTTTGCCAAAACTCTCTTCAGAGGTTGATCAGTGACGACGATGATTTTGTGGCCCTGGAAGTAATGACGTAGACGCCTTACAGTAGAAATGAGGGCGAGCGCCAGCTTTTCCAACTCTGAATATCTGACCTCTGCCCCTCGGTATGCTCTGCTCACATAATAGATGGGTTTTTGCACTCCACTATGGTTCGTAATGAGAACAGAGCTCACCGCCGAGGGAGAGGCAGAGAGGTATAAATACAGCACTTCCTCAGACGAAGCATGTGAAAGGAGAGGAGGTGTGGCCAGGTAGGCCTTGAGCTTCTGGAAGGCATCCTCAGCCTCAGATCCCCATTCAAAAGCTTTTCTAAGAATTCTGAAGAAAGGCAAACACTTATCTGCAGATTTTGAGACGAATCTGTTTAGTGCTGCAATTCTTCCATTGAGGCGCTGCAGCTCCTTAGTCAAAGAAGGCGACCTCATGTCCAGTATAGCCTTGATTTTATCGGGGTTTGCCTCAATCCCCCTCTGATTGACCATGAAGCCCAAGAACTTCCCTGATCCCACGCCGAAGGCGCACTTCTCGGGGTTCAGCTTCATGTTATAGGTCCTAATAACACCAAAGGTCTCTTGAAGATGACCGATGTGATCTGCTGCAGCCAAGCTTTTCACCAGCATGTCGTCCACATACACCTCCATCGTTCGCCCGATCTGAGAGTGGAACATTCTGTTCACCAGGCGTTGGTAGGTTGCTCCAGCGTTCTTTAGTCCGAAGGGCATAACCCTGTAGCAGTAGGTGCCCTTCGGAGTGATGAAGGATGTTTTTTCCTGGTCTTGAGGGTGCATGCTAATCTGGTTATATCCAGAATAAGCATCCAGGAAGGAGAGAAGCTCGTGTCCCGCTGTGGCGTCGATGAGGAGGTCAATCCTGGGCAGCGGGTAGCTGTCTTTTGGGCATGCCTTGTTGAGTTCGCTGAAGTCTACGCAAAGGCGCCACTTCCCGTTTGCCTTGGCCACCATCACCACATTGGAGAGCCATTCAGGATACGCCACTTCCCTGACCGCCCCGTTATCAATCAGCTTTCCGACCTCCTTGTCTATTGCCTGGGCCCTTTCAGTGGAGGCGCCCCTTAGCTTTTGCCGAACAGGTTTGTGGAGAGGGTTAACATTGAGGCGATGGGTGGCGACCGCTGGGTCGATTCCTCCAAGATCCGCATGTGACCATGCGAATATGCCCATGTTATCCCTCAAAAAATCTGTCAATTGGTCAACCAGATCCTCCGGGAGTGAAGAGCCAACATATACTTTCCTCTCTGGATGCTCCTCATTCAAGATTATAGGGGTAAGTTTTTCAACAGGTTCCCCTCTTTCTGTGGTGGCATCATCTCTTGGGTCCAAGACTTCAACCTGCATCGCCTCCTGTGTTATCTTGGTCTTCATCGAGGTGACGTAGCATTCTCTTGCTGCTACTTGGTCTCCTCTAACCTCCCCCACTCCATTCGGGGTTGGGAAGCGGAGGATAAGATGATAGGTGGAAGGGACTGCTCTTAAGGAGTTAAGAGTAGGTCGCCCCAGAATGATGTTGTAAGCTGATGGACAATCTATCACCAGGAAATTGACCATTGTGGTGGAGGTTCGGGGGGCTGTCCCGGCTGTAACCGGCAATGTGATTGCCCCCAAGGGATACACCTTCTCCCCCGAAAAACCAATGAGAGGAAATTTGACAGGCTGTAACCTCTCTCGGCCCAGCCTCAACTTGTCATAAGCCTCTACAAACAAGATATCTGCAGAGCTTCCACTATCCACCAAGATCCTATGTACCTGGAAATTGGCGATGGTCATCGAGAGCACCAGAGGGTCGTCATGAGGGTGCTGGATGCCTTCTAGATCTTTATCCGAGAAGGATATAGTTTCGTCGGCGCTGTGCCTCGGTGCTTTTGACGGGCGTGGCTCCTCAGGATGCCTCGCCTTCCTGGCATAGGCTTTCATGGCGGAGAAAGACTCCGCTAACCCTCCAGAGATGGTTCGGATTTCTCCAATAGGGTGCTGGTTTTCGGCATTGTGAGGTGGCGGTGGCGCCTGCCCCCTACCAGCAACATATTGGCGCAGGTGTCCACGCTGGATGAGATCCTCAATCTGCCTTTTGAGGTCGAAACAATCATCAGTGTCATGACCGTGGTCACGATGGAAGCGACAATATTTGGTCATGTTCCTGCGGTTTGGTGGAGATTTCATTTTCCCCGGCCATTTTACTGCAGGATCATCTTGTATTTCAAGCAGAATGTGCCCAACGGCAGCATTGAGAGCCGTAAAAGTTTGTTGGGTTCTTGGCGGAACAGGGCCGAGTCGGTCTCTCTGGGGAGCAGGACCGAGTCGGTCTCTGGCAGGTATCCTCTCGGTTCTGCTCCGCTTATTGCTTGGCTCCCTCTTGTCGTCTCTATCGTGCTTTCCTTTGTCCGCCGCTCTGGAGGACTCGCCTCTGGAGGACTCGCCCCGCCTGGCCCTAGTAGCGTCCTCAGCATTCATATATTTCTGGGCCTTCGCCAGTAGCTCCGTCATGCTCTTTGGCGGGCGCTTCATTACTGAGAAGTAGAAACTGGAAGGACGGAGGCCTCCCAAGAAGGCTGTCATGGTTACCTTGTCATCGGCTTCCTCAATCTGAAGTACCTCCTCGTTAAAACGAGTGAGGTATGCCCGGAGACTCTCATTACTATCCTGCTTTACACTCAGCAGGTGTGTGGCTGGCTTTTGGTGGCGGCGTCCTCCAATGAAATGTGATACGAAGGACCTGCTTAGCTCCTCGAATGTGGAGATGGAAGCTGGGGCGAGATTGGAAAACCACTGTCGGGCGGAACCCTTCAACGTGGTTGGAAACGCCCTGCACATAATCTCCTCCGGGATACTGTGCAGCTGCATTATTGTTTTGTAAGTTTCTAGGTGATCCAGCGGATCCTTTGCTCCATCAAAGGCTTCCATGGATGGCATCTTGAACTTACAAGGGAGTGGATAGTTCACCACGTCAGGCTTGAACGGTGTGTCCGTTCGCCTGACTAGGTAATCCACGGTCTCTGGTGCGCGTGCCTTCATGGCGTTGAAAACATCGCCTAGTTGATCTTGCATCTCTCTGAGCTTCTCGTCCCATCGGTTGGGGGCTGCTCTGCTTGAATCGTAGAAGTAGCTCGCGCCTTCCAGCTCCTGATTCTCACTTTCCCCTTCCTGGAAATGAGGATCCTCCCCATCAGAAGCGGAGGGAGGATGTGAAAATTCTCCGTGATTTGACCCTCCCGGAGTTGGGGGTCCTCCCAACTGGGCCCCACGGGGGGCGCCCTGGGGATGGGCGCCAGGGTGTACACCATGGGCGCCCTGTGCATGGGCGCCCGGGGCCTAGGCGCCAGGAGCATGGGCGCCCGGAGCCTGGGCGCCTAGGTGGGGAGCTCCTCGCCGTCGTGGAGCTCTTTGATGCCCCGGGCGTGTGCCTCCTTGCGGTACTCCTCCGACCCCTCCTTGCCCCGCGAGCATGAGTTGTAGTATTTGATGGTTTTGGGCTACCATCTGTTGCATAGTCTCCAACATTAGTTGAGGAGTGGGAGCAGGAGCATTCGGGCCAGGATTAGTCAGTGGAGGACCATCCTCGCCCCCTTCGCGTCTTGTCGATCTGGTGGTCACCATAATTGGAATGAGAGTGAAAACTTTTTGTACGTTTCCCACAGACGGCGCCAAACTGATGATGTCAAACTCTTGTTCGGACACCACCGGTCAAGTAATAATGGTAATCAATGCAAATTAAGATGAGAGAGAGATTTATAGTGGTTCGGTCAGTGTGACCTACGTCCACTTTCGGAAAGGCTGAGGTATATTAATATTCAAGGGTTACAACTTAGGAGAGAGAGCTTTGCTAGTCAATAATAGTTGCCTGCCCCTCAAGTACCGAGGGGCTCTAGTATTTATAAGCTTCCCCTAACAGATGGGGAGACTTCTCAGCACGGTTCACGAGGAGCGTTCGAGGTGTCCTCGACTGGCGAGGCAGTTGCGATATTCTCCGCTGGACCTGGTAAGAGCGGGACGTGGCCTGACTGCTTCCGAAGCGCTCCGGACTGCTATGACGTGGCCGGGCATCGTGGATACGGGCTCGGACTGCAAACGGATCTCCATTAACTTTGGGCTTTGGCTTACGACAGATCGGGCCAAGTTGGGCCGGACTCATCAGATTCCAATGAGGGAATTAGCATGGGGTGACCAACCCTTGGTTCTCCTCTATTTATAGCTTGGAAACCTCTTCTTTACTAATTGAAATAAAAGTCTCACTTCCACAATAATTAGTAACTTTCTCTTCTTAATATTACCACTATTAGAAGTCTTACTTCAAATAGAAATAGTAACTTCCTAATCCTTCCTTTCAGAGTTCAAGTGGGATTAGTAACATTCTAATAATTTGGGCGAGCGTCGGGACCATTAGGGATTCCATAGAAAGTTGGCTTCAACTGGGACACTATGACCTCACATCTCATGTGCAATCCAAGCCCACAATTAATTGCAAATAACTCCACTATATAAATGCAATTGCACCCAGTCTTAGGAATAAATTACAAAGATGACCCTAAACTTCCCTATGACCGCAAGTAAGCCCCTCTATCAATATCCATGGATCAATTGGTCATGCCCACCAAATTGGATCCATATCTTC
Source organism: Umbellularia californica (assembly GCA_028538565.1). Classification (NCBI taxonomy): domain Eukaryota; kingdom Viridiplantae; phylum Streptophyta; class Magnoliopsida; order Laurales; family Lauraceae; genus Umbellularia; species Umbellularia californica. The sequence goes on from JAPQWN010000005.1 coordinate 71,153,014, forward strand.
TTATCCTTAAGACCTAGTTAAATCTAATAATCATCAGTACCATCCAATTAACTTTTAATTGAGATGGGTGCGCACTTACTAATGATAAATCAATTAATTGACACAAGAGGATAATGTAGATAGATTCCATTTTTACTATTGAATGTTCCCACAGTCTTACTACCACGTGCCCAAGACACCGAGATATTAACTTACAATTGGCCTCACTCATTGGTGACTCAAAGCAAATGAATAGACAAAAACTTGAGTTAATTAATGTCTTAGGATTGAGAGCTTATTACTAGGGAATTATGAGAGCAGACCTTAAAGTAAAGACAGAGTTTCATAAGGTGCTTTTCGTGGTCCTTCAATAAACCCAATGTTCTAGCACCATGATCCAGAAATTTACATTCTGATGATTAAGACAAATCACACTATCTCATAGTGATCAAAGCGCTGTAACATTGTCAAATGAGATGCCCAATCTCATCATTGGTTGTGAATCAATTTAAGTATAAGATTTGTGATATATGTCTCCCGTATGTGGATCTCATCCACACACTTGTATCACATCTCATATACATGTGGACTCCAGTTCATCTCATGAACCAACATGTCATATGTATTGGTTATGTGCAAGAAAGTAATAAAACACCATTCATCTCATGAAAGGAAAACATTATTATATTGATGTTAGACCATAAAGAAGCTATCAAATCTCATTTAAGTTGGGCCACTCTCTTTTTATGGTTCCATACCTTAGGACTTTATGTTCATAACAGTGTCATGCTCGCTTTTGGTACTCCGGAGAAACAAATCTTGATCAAACCCATATTTGCCCAATGGATACAATCCTCTCATGGATTGAGACCATACATTTTTTTATAAGACCCATTTTCTTTTCTTGTCTTTAAGAATTGCCAAATGAGGTTGAAAAGTTTTCACTTTGGAGGGGACATCACCTTTTGTACATATAGGCCTTTGCAATAGGATGCATTTGGGTTGTGACTTAAGATCACTGGGATCACTGGGATGGACTCATTCTGATTTTTATGGCCTTACTGGGTTTTTTTTTTTTAATTCTTGATGGATGGCCCACCTTTAATCCATTCAAACAATCACCCACAGTTAGGATAAACACGGGCATCCAGTGTTGGATAAACACAGGCATTAAGAAGATGATGAACTCTTAGTAGATAATGATGATGCACAAATTGGCTTTGGACACCACCTGTCAAGTGATTGGTAATTAATGCTGTGATTAAAGAAGAGAGAGAGAGACACAAATTATAGTGGTTCGGTCAGTACGACCTACGTCCACTTCTGAATGGCTAAGGTCGCCGGATATTTTTATATCTCAAGTGTTCAGAGGTTACAAGCTATGAGAAAGGGAGGATAAGTGCGTAGAAGAGAGAGATTTCCTTGCCTCTAAAGTGCTGGTGAGGCTCTTCTATTTATAGTCTTCCCCTAACATATTGTGACGACTTTACAGCAACATAATCTCTACTTCGATGGAGCCTTCGAATTATCCTCGATGGACGAGGTGGTTGGGATATCCTCCGCAGGACTTGGTAAAAGCGGGATGAGGATTGACCATTTCCACAGCGACGAGAGTGAGGCTTTCGGTTGCTTTCTCGATGATGTGGCCAGGCCTATGGACTTCTTTGGGCCTGGACCTTATTGGGCTCACCAGGTCTTGTAACATGAGTTGGGCCCTTGGGCTTGGCCCATCATTTGCCCCCTAATGCCCTGTGTCCAATGGAATTTGGAGAGGAGGGCATTCGTTTGAATCTTCGGTTGAGTTTGTAACTGCAAAAACTTCGGGAGGCCAAAACATCTGTTTTTAGGCCTTTTTTGGACTTTTGACAGCATCAACCACGGCCAAATGCCGTGAATCTTGTAGGACTCGCCGAGAGCTTCGATTTGATATGTAATAAGCATCATTTGAAGTTACAGACCAAAATTTACGGTCAAAATAGCGAGCAGGCGCGTTGGTGCGCTGTTTTGGGCGAGCAGCAGCTTATGGGCGAGCATGAGGTGCTGGGCGCCTGGGAGGCCTGGGCTCCCCTGGTCTGGGCGCCTGGGAGGTCGGGGCGCCCAGAGGGCACCTGGGAGGCATGGGCGCCCCTGGTCTGGGCGCCTGGGAGGTCTGGGCGCCCAGGGGGCGCCTGGGAGGCCTGAGCGCCCCTGGTGTGGGCGCCTGGGAGGTCTAGGTGCCCAGAGGCATGGGCTTCGTTGCTGCTGCGGGCGTGGGCTTCGCTGCTAAGGGGCTGGCCGTTGTCTGCGTGGGCGAGCAACTCGTGTGCTGTCTAGGCCGTTGATTTGGGCAGCCAGGCAACTGGTTTGGGCGGCCAGGCAGCTGGTCACGATGATCTAATGTAGTCCCTCGGGTTGCAGATGACCTGAGTTTCAAGATCCTGTCTAGAGATGTCGAAAACAATGTTATTCCAAACATTAAAATGTTTAACATGATTACCTGGAGAGAGAGGCTGTTTGTGCGAGAGCAAAGACAGAGTTTGAGGATTGCTCGTGAGAGAGCTACACCTTTTGAGATCGAGCTTTTGGCGACCCGCGAAAGAGCCGTTAAGCTGGAGATAGGCTGCCTGTTTGAGAACAGTGCAGAGGCCAAGCTTTTGGCGACTTGAGAGAGGGCCCCTAAGCTGGAGATAGGCTGCCTGTTTGAGAACAGTGCAGAGGCCAAGCTTTTGGCGACCCGTGAGAGAGCTGCTAAGCTGGAGATAGGCTGCCTGTTTGAGAACAATGTAGAAGCCAAGCTTTTGGCGACCCACAAGAGAGCCACTAAGCTGGAGATAGGCTGCCTGTTTGAGAACAGTACAGAGGCAGGTCAAGCTTTTGGCGATCCGTGAGATGATTCACCTCGCCTGGACCTGTTGATTTCCTCAGCGTTCATATATTTTTGAGCTTTTCCCAATAGTTCTGGCATGCTCTTTGGTGGTCGCTTCATTACTGAAAAGAGGAAGTTTGATGACCGGAGACCTCCTAGGAAGGCGGTCATGCTGACCTTATTATTGGGCTCCTCGACTTTAAGGACCTCCTCGTTAAAACGAGTGAGGTAGCTCCTCAGGCTCTCGTCTCGATCATATTTTATGTTGAGCAGATGGGTGGCAGGCTTTTGTTGGCGGCATCCACCAATAAATTGTGCCACAAATGATCTACTTAGTTCGACGAAGGAGCCTATGGAGGCCGGGGTGAGTTTGGCGAACCATTGTTGCGCTGATCCCTTCAAGATAGTTGGAAATGCCCTACACATAATTTCGTCGGGGACGTTGTGCAGCTGCATCAAGGTCTTAAAAGTTTCGAGGTGGTCCAGTGGATCCTTCGTATCGTCAAAGGTTTCGACGGATGGCATCTTGAATTGTTGAGGGAGTGGGTAGTTCACCACGTCGGATTTGAATGGTGTGTCCGTTCGCCTCACTAGGTAGTCTGCTGTCTCCGGTCCCTGTGCCTTCATGGCATTGAAGACATCACCCAGTTGATTTTGCATTTCTCTGATCTTCTCGTCCCAGTGATTGGGAGCTTCCTTGGACCGATCATGGAAATAACTCTCATCCTCCATGCTTTAGTTTTCACTCTCCCCCTCTTGGAAACGAGGATCCTCCCCATTAGAAGCAGAGGGAGGAGGTGGGAGTCCTCCATGATGTGCTCCCCCCGGAGGTGGGGGTCCTCTAAGATGGGCTCCACCTAGAGGTGGAGGTCCTTCATGCTGGGCATTCCCCTGAGGGGCGCCCAGGGGAACTCCAAAAGGGGCGCCCTGACTTGTATGGGTGCCAAGATAAGTAGCTCCCCGGCGTGGAGCTCTTGGATGCCCTGGGCGCGGTGCTCTTTGCGGTCCTCCAAGCGGTACTCCCCCAAGTTGTGCTCCTCCTTGCCCTGCGAGCATGAGTTGCAGGATCTGCTAGTTTTGGGTCACCAGCTGCTGCATGGTCTCAAACATTTGTCAAGGGGTGGGAGCAGGAGCATTTGGAGCAGGATTGGTCGGTGGAGGAGCATCCTCACCCTCTCACGAGGGATCATCCTCAGTTCGATTCATTGATCTAGTGGTGATCACCATAAGTTTAAAAGCAGAAGTCTCTTGAAGTGAGAACTTTAGTCGTTCTCACAGACGGCGCCAAACTGATGATGCACAAATTGGCTTTGCACACCACCTGTCAAGTTATTGGTAATTAATGCTGTGATTAAAGAAGAGAGAGAGAGAGAGACACAAATTATAGTGGTTCGGTCAGTACGACCTACGTCCACTTCTGAATGGCTAAGGTCACCGGATATTTTTATATCTCAAGTGTTCAGAGGTTACAAGCTATGAGAATGGGAGGATAAGTGCGTAGAAGAGAGAGATTTCCTTGCCTCTAAAGTGCTGGTAAGGCTCTTCTATTTATAGTCTTCCCCAAACAAATGGGGACGAGTTTTGCAACGTAATCTCTACTTCGATGGAGCCTTCGAATTATCCTCGATGGACGAGGTGGTTGGGATATCCTCCGCAGGATTTGGTAAAAGCGGGATGATGATTGACCATTTCCACAGCGATGAAAGTGAGGCTTTCGGTTGCTTTCTCGATGACGTGGCCAGGCCTATGGACTTCTTTGGGCCTGGACCTTATTGGGCTCACCAGGTCTTGTAACATGAGTTGGGCCCTTGGGCTTGGCCCATCAGATAAGATATCAAATCGATATTTATAAATTTTAGAAATCTTCATCTGATGGTGAGTATTAATCTGTGATCTCACATCTCTAATAATTTACATTGATGATCACCTGGGATCAAGATGGGAGGCCCACCATCAACAAGATAGGGGCCATGCAAATCCACAATGACTGCAAAGGTGAGAGAGGATTGAGCAAGGGGAGTGGAACTCCATAGTAGGAACCTGAAACGTTCACTGAACTGCTCAAAAATGAAACGACCTTCCCTTCTACGAGGTGAACTCAGATTTATTTAAATAGAAGTTGGTCCCACCATAAGAATGAGTTAACCACATTATTCTTTCTTTGCAAATTCATATTAGAGTAAAATTTGGAGGCATACCATCAAATTAAGTGGCTCGACTTGTAATTAGGTGGGCTCTACTATGTTGTTTCTCTTTCTATATGCATGGAATCTGAATCCCTAACTCTTCAATAAGCAAAAGTCGGGATAGATCGGAGAGGGATTTTAAAGAAAATGAGTCCCCAAAGACATGGTACTTTTCTGAAACGAAAAACTTCTCATTTTCAAAAAGTGCTCAAAATTACAATTCCAACTATTCCTGAAAAAACTAAGGTGGAAATAGTGTATAAAACCATATTTGCCCAAGACTCAATACCAAAGATGAAAGAAGAACAATCAAAAGATAAAAAAGGGTGAAGAGATTAAACTTTATTAAAAGAAAAACATTACAAGCTCAACCTGGAGTTGCCACTGGCACATAATATGGACTTGGATTGTTGATATAACTTCACGCTGCTCTCTCATTGCTCAAGGGTTCAATGAACATGGTTGTCAAGCATATATATGGAAAAAGAAGATAATTAGTGGAGGGCCATGGGTAAAATAAGATATGGTTGAATGGAAAAATATGGTATATGGAAAGTGTAAATTTGGTGCAAGGAGAAATAGATGGAAAAAATGAAGCATATGAAAAATGTGAGTTGGTGTATAGAGAAGTAAATAAGAGTAATGAGGTATGTGAGAAATAGATGTTGGTAATAGTTTGATGAGGATAATAATGTCGTAACATGGAAAGATGAGACGATAATTAGGTGGAGAGATCTTAAGAGAGAGGAAAATATGTCATCCTCCATGTACAAAGGATCCCCCAAGGGCCCCAACACACAAAATTGCATAATAACCTCAATACAATACTCAAAATAAAAAAGTAAATAAAATAAAATATTAATTTAAAGATTTTTCTAGAAAATGCATTTGAAAATTTAATGCCAAGTTTGAGTTCATGTGTCCAAATGGACCCTAACAGCATATTTATTTCATATAATTGAATTCACACATATAAGTGGTTAAAAAGGAAGAATAAAAAAATGAATGCCAAAAAACTTATCAAAAAATTACCTCAAGTTTAATGGAAATCGAACCATTAAACAAAGCATCTAAGACATGAAAAAGGTACGGACAAACAGGCTGTGTACCAAGTCCACGAATGGAAATCTGTATGAATTCAGAACTAGACTTATTTATCAATCAGAATCTAAATTGAGTTCTAGTTTACAAATCAAGACCGAAAACAGGTTCCAAGTCTGATTTTTTATGGATTAATTGAAACCTTTGGATAATCTGAAAATCATATATCCATGTGCATTTATACAAAAAGGCCCTGAAAATTTTGTTTCCACCAATGATTTTCCAAGCCCCTCTTACCTAAAATTTAATTTCAGGTGACTTCAAATGTACTTTCCTTATTAAGGTAAAGTTATATCATTTAAGAGCGTAGACAAAATTATTCATCTGAAATAGACATAACTTGATGACAAATTCATGTCAATGTGGGAGCTACTGGTCTATTTCAGATTGATGCAAACAACAAATTGGAAGACTGGTTTTTGGCACATGTTTTGTCTGACAACTCAAATACAACACCTACATGCTCTATGGTGTGCTGAGTGCTGAGCCAAATTCAGTCTCATTGATGCAAACAGATAAAAGTGAAACTTTGGCACCAAATTCTCCCCCCTCAGCAAAATTTTGGATTAGAGGCAGGTTTGGCATCGTCCCCTAAACAAACCAAAGTGCTTAGGCCTACAGCCTACCTTTGCCTGTGGCTGAATTAGGAGTTTTGGACTCCATGAGTGGAATGCAACATTATAATAACCCCCCCAAGTATTGAAGATTTGAACATCTCAAAATGAATGCTCTTTCCTTGCATGGAATGTTGCTAAATTTTAATGCAATAAGAGTCTGTCTCATCGTAATGTTGAGCATATAATTAATAATGTGGGACGAAGGTAGGTGATCATTACAATAATCCATAGGAGTTTGTGTCCCACAGCTAAACTTTTACGCTTTTTATCTAACAATAATCTAATCATCGGTGTCATCCATTGTAGACGATCGAGGCCCAAAGGTAAGTGATCATTTGGATGGATTTAGGGTGGGCCATCCATCAAGAAGCAAAAAAAAGATATAACATGTGGCATATTTGTGCAGCCCATGGCCCATTAGTTGCAAATGTGTTACTATATTAATCATGTAATTAGGCTTAAACTTCAACCACAAGCTTAAAGTTTCATTCTAAGTCTAAGTTTTCGGGTCGAGCTAACATTCTAAGGTTTACGAAGGTACATATCTAATAATAAGGCCACAAAATTAGACTAAAAGTTCATCCTGAGATCATAAAACACAACCCAAATGCAAGTATATATGCAACCCAATGAAAAGGCCTGTAACCCCAAGGGGTAACTCAGTTGGCTTAGGACCACGGTTTACACGCGGAGGTTGTAGGTTTGAAACTGCACTACCACACTCCAGCTACAGGGGAGTTTACCCGGCTTCCCTCTGGGCCCGGAGGGATTGGTCCAGCCCAAAGAGTTGGAAACCTCGACAGCAAAAAAAAAAAGGAAAGGCCCGGGAGGAGGCCATCTGCAAAGCAGAAAGTGAACGAAATTGTTTAATGTGTGCACAAGGTGGTCCTCAAATGATGCATTGCAAAAGGGGCTTTAACCATTGACTCATATGGAAGCCCTTGAAAGAGTGGAATGTCAAATTACTACTTTGCTCAAACTATGACAAGTCAGTTGGTAAGTCATGCTGGCTGTACCAATAGCCTTCCCAAATGATCATTTTCTTGTACATCTGTTTAAATTTATATATTGCGAGTTGTTAATCTCTTTCTTAATAAAAACTTTAAGTGATTACCTAGGCAATGACTGATATTAACAGTTGACCATCACTTTCCCTCTCAAAAAGAAAATATAACTTTTGCCACTGATATTGATGGCACACCCATGACCCAACTTTGGTTGAAGTGAATTGGCTCAATTCATTATAAAAGGAGTCCATGACTTTGACTAAGCTGCAATGTGATAACTTGACCTTATACTTTTTGTAGGATTCGTGTGACCAGCGGGTCTCCCGATAAAGACTTGATCTGTTGAATAAGATAGGGATCTACAGTAATCTTGGATTAGCATATCAGATAATTTTTCTATGCCTAGATGGTTAGGGAAGGTTGGTTTCTTTGGCAGAGAAAGACTTTAAAGTTTTAATAAAGGGTAACTACTTGGGCCAATATATAAGGGAAATGAGAGCCCTAGTTTGTGATCCAAGTCTGGAGATCTTTCAACCACTAGAACACACAAAGATTTGTGGAGTAAATCTAGCTTTGATCCCATCCAGGACCATCACTTTCTTCATTACCATATTACCCTGCGACTAGCCGTCTAATTGAACCTATGTAAGGCCATCTGCATATTAATTACTGGTGCATCGCCTTATCTCCAATGAAATATGTCCCCGATTTCATCTCAATTATAGTCACATTCACTCTAAAGATTGATCGCACATAAAAAAAATAAAAAAATATTAACCATATATTTCTCCTGTGACAACCACGGTAAAATTCATGTTTTGCCCTTTCAAGCCCTTCTAAGCTCAAACTCTTCAGAAAAAGTAAACTGGCATGAGCACTTACTGAGTGTACAACTAAATCACCCAGCAACCAAGTGGGAAGAGCACTAAGCTGTTTGGTCAGCTCCAAAAATAATACTTTTGAGAAGACAAGCAAATCAGGTGATGGTGGTCCTGATTCCCTTTACTTACTTTGTTTTTAGCATCCAAACAATAATGATTCTTGACTTGCCATAGCATTATTAGAGAGAGAGAGAGAGAGAGAGAGAGAGAGAGAGGCTGCTCGACTGTATCAGCTAATTGAGAGAGAGAGAGAGGCTGCCTCAACTGTATCAGCTAATTCATCCATTTATTTGGATAGAAAAAGATCCTTTGATGTGTGACTTACTGTCCCCTCACATCTGTATCTTCATCTGCTCTTTTGGAGGAAAAATCTCACTTCAGAGCCCCACACAAGATATGGAAATATTTTCAACTAATGGTGCTTTGTTTCAACTAATGGTGCATTGCATATGATGGAAGAAATGAGTGATCTCAAATCATATGAGGTAAGAAGATTTTGACTTCGTACAGATGCCTGCGTTCACAAAAAAGGCTAAAATGATGCAAGTAGAATCACACAAACAATTTGAAGTGGGTCATATGAATTTTTTGAAGAATTTGTTTGGTGTGTATGTTCTTTCTTTTTGTTCAATATGAAGTGGTGTGTATGTTAATCTTTCTTTTTGTTCAAATATGAAGTGAGCATTGGTTTTATCCCAAACTTTCTCCTCTGTGTAGGACAGTATAGGGACAGGGGTGTGGGTCCCTGTCAGAAGTTTGGGACCTCCTCAATTATAAAGCACCCACCCATTGGACGGCCAGGGTTTACAAGTGGTTAGTACCCTGCAGCCGGCTTGGGTCTGACTTGCATTGGATTGGATTTGGGTTATATTTTTAGACCTTAGGGCTATACCTGGGCCTAATTTGCTGAAAGGATAGAGGCTTAGAGAGGACAAGCAAAAAAAATAAAAAGGGTGCTTTTGTTTGCATAGAATGCATAAAAATTGAATAAATATGAATTCATGGTTGAGCTCCACAACCGGTGAAAAATATGAGGTGAGGGGTGAAGAATATAATAATTTTCTAACAATACTTTAAATTTTATTTATTATTTTTGATCACTTTAAAAGTTTTATCATTTCCGAAGCGTTTTCTAACATCGCGAGAAAACCCCGAACTTCGAATTACCCCAAAACTTGCCAAAGATAATAATATCTGAAAATGATATATAAAACAATGCCATTACTAATTCCACAATTATTACTAGCTAGATACAGAATTTGTAAGATTAACGTACAAACTCTCCAGTGGAAACGATGTAGGTCTCATTGGATAGATGATAGAATAATCATTGGAATGGAGAGATATAATGAGCAAAGTAATGTGCCCCTATATTAACACAAACCATGTGATTGAGAGCCTAGAGTTTTAAAGGTTGTATAAAGGTTAATTAAACTCTGGAGCCTTTAATAATTAAAAAGTTACAATCATCAACTCATGCCAACTAATCTCGGACAAGACCTTCCAATTTCCCTCCAGAGTGAGATGCATGCATCAAGAGGGAGTCTACATCTACATCTAAGAAAAGAGTTGCAAATGGTTTCCAGCAAAATCTCACTAATAAAAGTTTTCCTTTTAAGACATGTTTGTGTGAGTACGGAGTTGTATGCCTTTTAAGACTTGTTTATGTGACGTTGGAATTGTATTCAACTAAGTAGATATTTTTTTTTTTTTTGGGAGATGCTCTTATGACCGTACCACGAGAGTAACTCTCATAGCAGCATCTCCCAAAAGAAGAAATGCACCATGCCATCAAAAATCTAACGTGAGTGGGGTCTCTCGGTCTCCAATAGCAAATGGAAGAGAACAAAACAATGTTTTTCTCCATAAAATGCTAGCCACACCAATCATGAATGAAGATGACACTAGAAAAACCGGTATTGTGTTTCTGCAGCAAAATGCGTTACACAAACGTGTCCTTACGTAAAATTATTTTCTACAAATTTAAGGAAAAATGATTTTTTTTTCTCACTTTCTTAGTCAAAAGACCATAAAAGACATGCACGGAAATAGAGGCCTTTTCTTGCTACAATTCTCATCCTTGTACAACGTGTCCTTGGATGTGCTTAAATACTATTTGCAACAAATCCCACACTGTACATTTGCACCAGATAAATTCCCAAAGTCCTAGATCCCCATAGAATATGTAGTTCCTCTCTCTCTCTCTCTCATATAAAATGGTTTAGATGTATATGATCACTACATTTCAACCAACCCATCCCAACTGCCCAATCTTTGTCATTTGCTTGTTTGCTTTGATCTCTTGGGTTGGATCTCTCTCCCTAGTCATTTTCACCACCGCCCGGCCTTTAATCTCCTGCTTCAGCTATGGTCGATAATCCATCCGTCTGTTGTATGTGTGGCGACATCGGCTTCCCAGACAAGCTCTTTCACTGCACCAGATGCCGCTCCCGTTTTCAGCACTCGTAGGCCTTCCATAGTTCCATTTACCATCCATCACACAACATAGGTCTTGATCACACAACATGGGTCTTGATCATTTCATTTGATTTGGCAGATTAAACATTGCCATGTAGAGAAATTTTCTAACTTTTCATCATCATATTCATTGCAACAGCAACAGCGTAGGTCATGAAGGTTTTGCTGGTATAGATGTATTTTACTAGGTTATCATTGATATATATGTGGAGAATTTTTGTATATTTCCATCATCATATCATCATGTCATCATTGTCATCATTATCATCAACAAAAACATGGGTCATGATGTTTTCATTCTTATATGCTATGTGGATCAAAACCCTTTGGCATGGGCTGTTGTATATCTTCATTTCTGTTTAGTGTATATATGTAGAGAAATTTTCTGCCTTTTCATCATCTTACTCATCAACTGTAACAAGAATCATTAAGTTTTCACTTGTATAGACATGTCACAGTAGGCCAACAATGATTTATAGAGAGAATTTGCGTGCCCTATCATCTTCATCTAGCAATAACATGGGTTTTTTTTATGGTAAAAGCAATAACATAGGAGTTGATGTTGTCATTAGTAGATGCTATGTAGCTTACAAATTACAATACATGGGTATGAAGATTTTTTCACCTTCTCTGCATCATCTTAGCCACCAACAACAAAAAGGTTCATGTATTCATGTATAGACCTATTACAGTAGATTAACATTGATGTATAGCAACAATAACAACATATATAGGTCATGGTGTTTCTATTAGCATATTTTATGAAGATTAAAATCTTGTGTCCTAGGAAGGAGTTTATGTTCATTTCCTTCTGATGTTTGCCCTCATTCATACAGGTATTGTACAAACTATGTCGAATCATTAGAGATTGGCACTGGATTTTGTGACTGGTGCCGGAGTGAGGACAGGAAGGCCAAGGTACATGGGACCAATTCAAAGAAATCTGCAGGCAAGGATGCCGGATCCATCAGCAGATCAGAGTACTCAGGCGACAAGATCAAGCTAAGTGATAGAGAGGAGAGCAGCGACCGAGGAAAGAGCGCCGGTAGCACGGCTTCTCCGAGGCCCGGTGGCCGCAGATACAAGCTACTCAAAGATGTTTTGTGTTGAAGAAGATGAGGTTAGGTAAGGTTTACGTATATATGAGCATAAATAACCATATGATAAGTGCTTTAGACTTCTCTAGAGGAGTTTTATAAAAGCAGTTGGGGTTGTTTGTATGGTAATATGGAGAGTCTAATTCACAACTTAGGTCTGTGTGAAGGTGGTGATAATCTTTAGGGACAGGAAGTTTTGGAGCTATGCTTCTTTGTTTGTAGTAGTGTATCTTGCTCTACTCAAAAAAGGGTGTGTGCGCGCTCCTTTGGATTGCCATAAAATTGTATGTTGATCCATTGGGGTCTTAGAAGTTAAAGAATTAATTAAGCCCTCTCTCATTTACTTTCTTTTTATTTTTTTATGATTATACTTTGCAGTGGCCGATTGGTCTGATGGGGTATTGAATTCCTAGGATTTCTGAGCATTACCTTATTAGCAAGGCGCTAAAATTGAAAGAGTAAAAGTGAAGATCAAACGGTCCTATTAAATAATTTCTCTTTTGCTAGGAAATGATTTCTGAGCCTCACTCGAGTAAATCAATTCGTAGGAAAGGAGTAAAAGAGAAGATCAAACGGTCCTATTAAATAATCTCTCTTTTGCTAGGAAATGATTTCTGAGCCTCACTCTAGTAAATCAACTCGTAGGAAAGGAGTAAAAGAGAAGATCAAACGGTCCTATTAAATAATCTCTCTTTTGCTAGGAAATGATTTCTGAGCCTCACTCTAGTAAATCAATTCGTAGCTAGAAAGTGAGGTTTTCATATATGTCTCCACCTATATCCTTCACTCCTGGCGTCTGTAATACTGTATTGCAGGCTAACTTAATTTCTATGAATTCAATATGAAATAGGCAAACAGGCCCTTCATGAAATTTAGAGGTCTTGGTTCCTGAGACCTTTCTAGTTAATTAATCTTCATATTGAAATAGAGATTCTTTCTGCCAGTAATTGAAGTTCTAACATCATGAAGAAAAGGATAAATCTTCACTGGAGACTCCAACTTGTACAGTTATAAGCCAAACACCTAAAGGTTTTTTTCTTTCCTAAAACAAACACCTATATTTGAAGTGTGTTCTCTTTCTATATATCTTGAGCTTATACTGAATGTGGTTGGTCTAAGTTTTTTATTGATAAGTTTTTTATACGCACCTAGTTTTGTTATACGCACCTAGTTTTCCAAATATACTTTTTAAAAAACTAATATAATATATATGTGTATGTATCTATGAAAATTTCAAAACTTCCCCATTTCAAAAGGGGAGTCTATGACCTTTTGACTCATCCAATTAGATAATGTAACCTCACATTGTACTTCTAGAAAATAAATAAGACAAAACTAAATGAGAAGTAACCAACAACCCCTATGCAATGCAGTATTAAATGAGTAATTTAACTTTCTTGGAATATGCCTATTTTTTAGGAGTTTGGAGAGGAAATAGGAACTGTGTTTGGAGATTTTTTATGTAATTTTTTTTTCTACCCTTCTTTATTTGTTTCATACTTGGGCACTCCTTTAGACAAGTCGGCCCAATTTGAAATCACTCCCTTCACACCTTTGGATAAGTAGGGCCATTTTAGAATCATTCTCTTTATGCTCACACATCCCGGCCCCATGAATTAACATTATATCAATTTTGACACAAATTTCATTTATATATGTCTTTACTGATTTTCACTTCTATAGGAAATGGGCCCACCTTTAGATTTATCACTTTAAACTTAAACCTAAAATTTCTTGAAACTAATATTTTTATGCAACCTTACTAAATTGGTATTATTCTCAATTTTGTACCAATCCAACCATCAATCACCAAAATAAGAGGGACCCATGCATTGTGAAAGAGATAAGGTCGGAGAATTAATTGCCATATGCATGGAGTCTTTGCATTTGAATTCAAACAATGAGAAAAAGTAGGAAAGGGTGAGGCTTATAATAGAAAAAGTAGAATTTAAATGGTTCACAATAGAAAAACACCACCAACTCTCAATCGTCAAACTATGAATGCTCCCTTTTACTTGAATTCTCAAAGGTCATTTTGAACCTTTGAGATGACTGAATTTTTGAAGAAAATGCTTGAGAAGAAACATAACATTGCATCATGTCCAAATAAAATCTAGCTGTTAGAAATTCAAGGAAAGAAACAAGCTGCAAGGAGCGTTTCTTGGGTACTTATGAGTCTCACAAAATGATGTAATAAAAAGGGCACTTCTTCTTGTAAGACACCGGGGGGTTTTGTAGCATGCCTATATATTTAGTGAGTGCTGTTTTGGATGAACTATATATTTAGTAGTTTCTGCCGAAAACCAACGTAATAGATTTCTTATCCTGTCTAGGCTGAAATGGGTATATCTGCCACCTCAGTTCACTTGTAACACAATATAAACAATATTGTAATCTTTGCTTGCTCACTTTAGAAAAACAAACCTTAATTCAGGCTCCCCATCTTACTCTCATTCTCTCCTTTGCCTTCCCTTAATTAAAACATAATCCCTTTTTAAGTAGCGCGATTAATTGATATGTAAACATCACATGTTTTGTCTTAGTTGTAAGTAATATTTCTTTACTAACATTGAATAGTGAAAGAATTGAATATTTTAGTTTTTCCACACTCTTATGAAGAGATGTTTCTCACTATAAGTAAAAGAGTATGTTTACAAGGTAAATTACATGTTTAAATTTCAAACTGCTACATTATAAAAGATGATTAGGGATGTGAAATGATATTAATTTGAATTTCCAAAGAAGCTTCATATATTAGAGCTAGAAAATTTGGCTTCATTTATGAAGGATATTTGGCTCATGGAGATGGGTCATGTTACTGAATTAGATAAAGACTGTGGAGATAAGCCACAATCCTTATGTGGTTAAACAATCTGAGTCAGATTTTTCGCCTTTATTTTGGAAGGATAGGTTGATTTGGGTCTCACCAATAACTCATGCATTGAATCATTTGACCCTAGCATCTGCAAGGAAAGTCATGTGGGAAGGGGGAAATGTTTCTTTCACTAGGTTCATTGACAACACTATCTAAAATAGCATTTTCTACTGTACTCTTGAATTCTAATTACTGTGGCTTGGAATTTGGTGGGATATAGAAGTCAGGTACCAGGAATTGAGTGTGTTTTTGAATGCCAGGTGATGAGATGACCCTTTTGTTTCTCTTGCCTTTTTTCATGGCCACTCATGGCTTGATATTTTGCAGACTGAGTGCTCGTGAGCCCCCTCCCTGTATGGAGTTATCTCACAAGTACTATAGCTAAAAGGATCCTTCTACTGTATTTGTTTTGACCATTTATGGGAAACCAACAACAGCCCTTTTCATTGATCAGGAAATGACAATGAAGCCATGACTTTGGCACTGGCTCTTGTTTGTTTTATATGGGTAGTTTCAAAATGAAGTAGATGATTTGTAGAGAAGTTGGAAATCATGCCATAAAGGCTGTTCATTTTAGTTTGCTGATAATCTTCTGTCTCTTAACAACAGCCACTCAGTTATGTAGCACTAACTAAGGGACCATGGAGAAAGGTAAAGAGTATCTTAAAGATCATCTATGGTTGTGTCGACCTTGGGACCCTTTCATGGTCAACCAAGAAAAAGGCCACATGGGCTGTGTAATGTAAGTGGATTTTATAGGCCCCATTAGAAACAAAGAATGGGTTGTGGATAAGGCATAGAAAGCTCTACCACTTTTGAAAAACAACAAACAAAGAGATCATTCACCGACGAAAAATCAACTTCAATATTGAATATTGGCAGTTGTCCATCTATAGCTGTTAAATAGAAAGTATAATTTAAATTTCATTGGTCTATCTCATGGCCATATATTGGTAGATTATTAGATTGCACCATTGAGGTTACCTAGTCGACAGCGACACAGGCCCCCCTAAAAATTATAAAATCTAAGGTCATCCACAGCCATTGATTTCAAGTCCCATGTCTAAAATTCAAACCACTCAAAATCACTATCCCTTCTTGGTTTATCTTCGATTGAAATTCCGATCCGTTCAATTTGAGTTCATGAATCGTCACATTGGTCGCTTATGAAATACATGATGAAAAAAGCAAAGGAATCACGTCAAATGTTTTACACATGATGAATATGATGGGGCTCAACTCCAATTAGAGTAGCATTTGGGTCAAATGTTTTACACATGATAAATATGATGGGGCTCAACTCCAATTAGAGTAGCATTTGGGGTAAAGGGAACAATGAGCTCAAACTGTCTAGATTTCAAATCTCACCTTCACTTATGGGCTCAAAGAATTCTCTTGGCTCTTTTACTTGTAATCATCATTGCAATTTACAATAGAAGTGAGGAGGGTCTTCTGGAGAGTTGAGTGGCTGTACACTTGTACTGGTTTTTGGTCTCAGGGAACCCACAAAAGTAGATGGTGATGGTGTGTTTGTAGTTTGTGTGTGTGAGAGAGAGAGAGAGAATAAAAAAGGTTGGTACATGGAGATATATCAACATTACTGTCATTTACCCAAAAAAAAAAACATTACTGTTTGGTAGGTAGATGGAGATACATCAACATTACTGTCATTTACCACAATGAAATTAAGTTCTTGGCTCTCGTGTTTATGAGATATGAAGGGTGGTTTGCAGATGCAGACGCTTATTACATTTATTGGTAAACCCCTACCATTCAAATGACAAGGCTTTGTGGACCAGCTAAGGACACGTTTGGCAACCACCCATGATAAGAAGAGGAATCTTCTGTGAATCCTCTTCACAGAAGATTCCTGTGATTTTCTCATACGATGCCATCCTCGCTGATGATTTCTTTCATGGCGCTCCACGTTTTGGCAAACTATAAATATATTATATCCAACGGTCACAAGTTTTTCACAATTTGCAATGAACCAAACCCTAAAATTTGAACCCATGGCCATTCTTGGCCTTCTGCAAATGATGGATTGTTCAGATCTTCATTGTGGGGCCCATAAAATAAAATATAGTTTTATAGTATTTACTCTTTTTTTTGCAATTTTCTCAGAAAGTACGATGAATTTACGGCTAAGATTTGACACCACGGCCGTTTTGGTGCTTTTGGGAATGATTAACGGTTAAAATCATTAATCAGTGGCACAAAGGAAATAAGAAAGTGCAGTGACAAAAAGGATTACAATTTGAATCCTGTTTTTCGTTCTCAATTTTCTCACGATCCATAAGGAACTAAGCTGCCAAGTTTGACCCTATATCCAAGTGGGCTCACAGTTGATCAGTGTATAGCTCTTTTCACACTCTCTTCCCCACTAGAGTCTACCACCTTTCATAGTTTTATACTCATCAAACTTTTACGTTGAATTGAATATCAAAGAACTCTATGGTTAAAAGACCATTTAACTTTAAGACTGTTATATCAAAGGCTATGATAATATGATAGGACTGAATTTTTTTTTTTTCACTACCCATGAAACCTTTCCAGTTTCCATCCATCCTAACCCCATAAGGAAGCATCCCATAACTACAGTCCATGAAGGTCACGCTCCTATACAATCTTTCTGTATATGGAACGCGGCCATGTTGTAGACTGGCTACTTTTATTTTTGGGTAGAAGTAGACTGGCTAATGGAGTAGCTGAAAGGTACATAACTGTACAATTCACCTCCCACAAGCACCTAGTTAGCTCCCTTCTGATGAATGAAATATTCCTTTTACCCAAAAAAGAAAAGAAGTCACCTAGTTTTTACATGTGTGTGGTCAATAGTTTGGTGATCAGATGGACCAGGTGGCAGATGCAACTGGTTTTTACTGGAGGCCAGGATCTCTGCACAGTAAGAGTGGACTCAGATGACAAGAGGTGGATGGGGAATTTCATTTGGATCATATGTTTCATGGGTGTTAATGGGGATTTAGTTTTAAGGCTTGTTTTTTCAACAAAAAAGAGTTTTAATGCTTATTTTGCATGGTTCAGGGCTTGGGCATGGAATGGAGCAGAAGCCTTTATTGGTCTTTCCCTAGTATTACATGTGTCAGGAGTGTTTTTTGAATTCCTACACCCAAGATCGACTTAGCACATATCCTTGTAAAAAACCAAACGTTCAACTAGCAAGCATCCACAAAAGACATTAATTTTGACTACATTTTTTTCCAAAGAAAATGACACTGCACAAATGTGCCTCCAAAAGGGCCAGTCCAAGGACTTGTTTTTGCCATGATGGATTCCACACTCCATGAATTTATGTTTCCACGAGAGAGGAATTAAAGCATTCTTAGTTGTTACTCTCCCATAAAAAATCAAAATCCTCTCGATTGAAGAAAATTAGTTCACGTTTTTCTTTTTTCTGCAAGAAAAATATGTTGCACCAAACAGAGAAACAATGGGCTAAAAAAAATCAAAAGAATTTTCCTCTCGGAGCACAAATACACCCTGAGTAACCAAGCCGGGATCAATGCCACCCCTAGAAGGAGGCTAGAGGAGATCTAGAAGAACCATTAAATTCCATGGATTCAATTTTATACATTTTGGGCTTGCTTGCAATCGTTTTCTATCTCCAACTTCACTAGCCCCTTGACAGGAGCAATTTAGCAGAATATCCGTGTAATTCCTTACAAACTAGGCAAATGGCTCCAATTTTTTTCGAAAGAGCTAGAACATTTGCTTATCAGTAACATGAGTTCAAATAAAACAAAAACATGGTATCGAAAATGATTGTATGTAGTTTACCTTTAAAAACAAAACAATGATAAATATTATGAGATCACATAAAGATACAAGAAATGATCATAGATATACATGAAATCTTCCATGTAGAAGAGTTATTTTAATCCCTTTGGGACTCACCTTTTCTTAACCCAAGCCATTTGTATCACACATCCTCCGCAAACCGAGTGGAGTGATATACACTGTTTGATCAATGTGTATAAAAAGAGACCCAGTAATTAATTATGGTTTTCATCTTGATCAATCTGATTATGAATATTACTCCAAGTGGAGTGAAATCTCGGACACTACCTATTCACTGAGGGCATGAAGTAACTAGCTCGGATCAAGAGGCAGGGCCAGCATGAGTTTGACAAAATCATCCATGCAGAAATTCCCATGTATCAGCAGAGGATCCTTCTAAAATATATGTATCATTAACCATAGCAACAATCACAGACATGGAACTAGTCATCCAAGTAACTTTAAAAACCAGACTAGCTGCAATTTAAGCCACAGAGACACACTATTCAGTTGAGTCAGGCTTGGGACCTGACTCATCTGCACAATTTTGAAGAACCAGTAAAATATGGTAAACTTCACTGCTGTATTCATGAAAGACAACAAGCAAAAAGCATTACAGAAAATGATCTACAAAGTAACCTCCATTTTCCTGTACACAAGCTACTTCGACTTGTCTGTTAATGTAACCAGAGATCTGAGGACCCCTGGGCTAATCTTGTCAGCAAGAGCTCCCTTCTCCGAAATTGAATAGGACTTCTCCTTCACATAGCTCTGAAGTTTCTTTGCTTCATAATCTAGTCGTTCTTGATCTGCATTATCGAAGATGAATAAGGAGTAAGTACTAAGGACAATAATATCTTAAAACAAATTAGGTTGCAAAGAGAGTATTAGTGAGAAAGAAAAATGTAGGATGCACAATCTCTGACTTCTTATTAATTGGGGCAACTATGCAGTTTAAATGGCTTAAAGCAATACAAGAATAATAATACCTGCAATGGGCCCGCATATGTGTTTGAGAATGGAAATGGAGAATTGGGGTTGGGAGGGTGGTTTAAGGAAGTCAGAGTATGTGTCTTTGTTGAATACTTTCTAATGTATTTTTATGCAGGGAGGAAGCTGATGTATGCATTTGGACTACTAGTCCTGGAAAGTTCTCCACCAAGTCTTTCTACAGTTTGCATGAGGGTGGATCCTCTTTCAGATTCCCTTGCTCACTTGTGTTGTCCAGATTGGTGCCTCCTCGGGTGGAGACTCTACACTAGTTGGTGGCTAAAGGAAAGGTGTCGACGGTGGATAATCTAAGAAGGAGAGGCTTGTCTTCGCAGGAGATTTCAGTGTGCCCTTTATGTGAGAATGGGTTGGAGACAGTGGGTCACCTTTTCTTGCATTGTGATATTTCATCCTCTTTGTGAAGAGACTTCGGTCAGAGATGCGGATTAGCGTGGAGTTTGTCAGGCTCTATGATCAGTATGTTTGAAACTTGGAGATTCTGTCCTTTTTTCAGGATGCGGGGCGGTTATGTGGAGACTTATCCCTTTTGCCATAGTATAGTCCATTTGGAAAGAAAGGAGATAAGAGTTTTTCAGGGGAGTGAGGATGGTCCCAAGCAATCTTCTTTCATTTATTGTGGCAAATAGCAAAGTGGACTTTGGTGAGGGAGGAGTTTACTAATTTCAAAATAGACTATATTATTCATAATTGGGAGGCTTGTTTGCTTTGTTCAGTCCCTCGAATCATGAAGGTGGAAGTTTGGTGTCATCCCCCAAGGGGCTTTTTGAAATTTAATGCAGCTAGAGGAAAGCCAAGGCCGACGGGTGTTGGGGGTGTGCTTAGGGACCACAACGGGGATGTCTTGCTTATGTTCTTTAAATGTAGGTATCAAGGAATCAAATGAGACTGAGGTATTGGCAATTTTAGAGGCTCTTCGTTTGTTTTTTTCTTCATTGCATGACAAATTATTGGTGGAGAGTGACTCGTCAAATGCTATCTCTTGGATCTCAAGCAATGGGGGTCCTTGGAGGTTTCACTTCCTCTTTGCGGAAATCAAGTCCTCATCTTCTTAAGGTTATGTCTCGAGTTTAAGCATGTTAGAAGGTCCGTGAATGCCATGGTGGACTGTCTAGCGAAACAAGGGGTAGATAGGGCTTTTCCTTTGATTGCTTATACCATGTAATTGTTTGCCTTTTGTTCTCTAGGTATAAGTCTCTTATACCTGATTTTGGTGGTGTGTTGTATGCCTTCTTTTTAATATAATGTTTCAATTACCGTTCAAATATGTGTGTGTTTTTAAGAATCATCGTCACATTTTTCCCCCTATACAACCAAAACCTTAAGATGAGTCCCCGTTGTTGTTGTTGATTCAGCGGTCACAATTTGTTAGGAATGGTTTCTACTTCAGTGGAATTAACCCATATTATTGAAGACTCCTAGTTATATCATGTAAGTTACATTAGATAAAGCTTGATTTTAGCAAAGGGAGTTGGTTGAACCTTTCTGTAACTACAATTTTTTTCCTAGTTGTGTGACAAAGCTGAAAAGCCTTTATATATTTGTTACATGCAAAAGGCAACCAGAGAAGGCAAACGCATAACTAAGCTGTTAGAATTTGCTAAGAAATGTTTTTTATAAAGCAGAAACTTTGACATCCAAACGAAAAAATAGGTTATGGAGAAGAACTTCAAGGATCAATAGATTATAATAAGGTAATACATTAGGGACCATTGAAAAAAAAGGTGATAAATTACACTCAGCCTGAAGCCCAAAGAAGATGGCATCCTAAAAATAGAGGCACGGGACAAGGGTCATGGGATTATCCAGTTATAAATGAAGATCTTATCATGAATGCCACGGTTTTGGGTGGAGCAGAAAAGATAACTGCAAAGAAAATGATCAAAATGAATATTATTGTGTTGAAAGGTACAACAGTGCCGGTAGTAGATTCTATCTACAATCGGTATTTCTAAAATGCCTGATGCACTTTAAACGTTGAGTGGACCGCTTTATTTGCAAATCTGTCTAATCCTCACAAATGCACCTTAAGTTGGCCCAAGATGTCAGGAATAACTTCCCCTAATCGGTCAGAAATACATAATATTTTATCACCAGAAAGCGCTAATGAGATAAAAATCCCTCAATTCTTCCTGCTCCTCACATTTCAGGGCCAGTGGAATGGAAGTATGATTTAATTAATCCTAAGGATTCCCTAATCAGTAGCTAAACAGCTTTCCAATAATCATGTGACAACTTGGTCTTGACGCAAATAAGAAACCTAAAAAAGAGGGTAATAGATTTATTGAGCTACTTGTTTATCAACCCTGGCAGCTTAAATTTACAAAAAAAAAAAAATTTCTTATATTAAATTCAATTCACAACCAAAATTAACGTAGGAAATGAGGCAGTACCTTTTTCTAATATGGTATGAGCAGCATGAAATGGTACCCTAGCAAAAACATCTGAGCCTGGGAACATCATCCATGTATGCTCTTTTGAGTTGTAGTCACCACATGTCCGACAAACCTCCTTCACTAAAGGTCTTGATTCACTTCCTTCTATTTCCTGCATGATCACCTCAAAAGGAGAGGGAACACTAGTTTTTGTTGTGCGAGCTTTCTTACGGAGTGCTGTTAAGGCCTCCCTATTTCCATTTCTCAATTTATCATTTTCAACCAGCTGCATATTACAAGATAGCAAATAAAGTGGTCAAAGCCATTATATATGTAAATGGAAAATGAAGATAATAATAATAATGTATCAAAAAAGATGAGAACAAAAACAAACCTGCTGTCGAGCTAGAAGAAGATGCTCTGCTTCAATTTCAACTTCAACTAGATTTTGTTGCAGTTGCCTCATATCTTCATTCATTAGTAATCACTACAGAAAATCTTGAATGGTTAAAGAACACATTTATACTACCTATCACTAGTTAGATATCATAAATTCAATTAGCATTTTCCTCTTGCAACCCACTAAGGAGAAACCAAAAAGGGTGCAAAGGAGGGAAAAACTTGTTAAATGAATCAGAATTTTGACCAAGAATGGCCAATTTGTTTCGTGGAATTGAATTCCTAGGAATTCTAAGAAAAATGTTCCTAAAAGTGGCTAAAAGTGAAAAAAAAAAAAAAAGAGGTAAAACTCAGACCTAGGATTCTCATTCGAGTGGGGCAGATGATGGTGAATTGAAAATGTCTCGAATTTCCCTAATTCTCACTCTACGATAATACACAATAATAACAGTAACAATAATAACCTTTTCTATTTAGTAAACTCTAATAAAGAGTACAATAAAATCACCCTCATACCAGGGAGCAGAAATGAAAAAAACCCAACTAGGAATCTTTCATCAACAGAACAATGAAGCTAGTGGTGGACCCATGATTTCCATTTGACTGGGGAAAGTCAAAATTTCATTACCATATCAAGTTTAATATGTCAAATTCCAATAAGTGCGTATGCACATACACACACACACTCTCTTTAACAGGTAATGAGCACTCATATAAATTGTCTATATTCTAAATATCTCTACCAACCTGTAAACCATACTCAATTTGAGAAGCTCTACCTTAAGCAAACCATCAGAAATATAAAGTCCACATATAATTAATTGAAAATCAGAAAAAAAACAAAATAATCCAAAGTTGACATAAAATTCCAATCTCAAAATCAGAAGAGAAGAAACTATCATACTTCTCCATGTATAATTCTAAAATACAACTGATAATTTGGTGCAATCAGTCAGGAATTGCCCAATTGGGTTTGGAGATTTAGGGATTTAGGCTTCAGGGATTATGGATTGTGGGGGTTGGAATTTGGATACAGGGTATATGGGTTTAGGGGTTTTGAATTTAGGGGTTTTCTTTTCCATCTACATTGAATCATTCCTCGACTCATGTATCAAATTCAGTCATTCAAAAAGGGCAAATAAGCCCTGTATTATAACAAAAATTGCTACAGAGAGAGACAAAATATGTTCATCTTTACATCTATTTCTCTATATCAACATTGATCAAGAAACGCCAGCATACTTCCACAAGTAGGGAAAGATGACTGCAAACAAAACCCTAGAAGAACCCATACCTCGGATTTGAAGATATTTGCAGAGTTTGGGAGCTGAGTCGTTCCCTTTGGAGTCTGGGGGACACAGAGAGCGGGCTTTGAAACAAACCTCTTTTGAAGGACCTCCAGCTACGAATTTGGTTTTTCTAAGGGCAGCACACAGAGAACTCTCTGGGGCAATCACTACTAGCGTTGTCCGGGTCTCGGACCGGTTTTTAACGGTTCGGAACCTCCGTGTAATCGGAGACCAATTTACATCCCTGCTTGTTAGATTTTAATCAAATAAGAGTTGGGCCCATCTACATATTCATAGCTATAAATGCATGAATTTGTAATATTTCATTCATGTATTTTATATATAAGTGATAAATGTGATGAGTCCTGAATCCTATTGGAGTTCGAATTTTGCCAAGGCCATACACAAAAAGGGGCCATTTATTTATAGGAGTTCAAATTTCTAATTAAGTGGGCCCCACTAAGGAGCCTGAAGTATTTCACTTAAGAGTTTGAGCGCCATTACCATCTATCCAGACTCTTTTGTTTGTGATGCTTAGAGGTTGTGGAGACCATTGTTGAGAATTTGTTTATTAATCTTCACATTTTAAAAGATTTTGCAAACATAACAAATTGAATTGATCCAAGTCTAAACAATTGGATTAACTCTCTCTTTGTATTTGGGTGCCAAGAACTTGAATAAGAAGCACTTTAAGTTTTTTAATTTTTCTTTGGAGAAGTGCTTTGTATAGACTGGAATTGCTAAAATCTTGCCTTCATATGTGAGGCACCTCAAAAGAAATGGCTTGAATAGTTATATTTTACCGGTTGATAGCATGCATGAATCCTTGATTTAATGGTTATCATCATAGAACTCATTTTAAAACTTAAGCCATATGGAATCAACATTGAGGCCATTCATCATGCATATATAGGTGGCTACCATAGGGTCGGGTGGTTTGAAGTCCAGTTACAGTAATAAAAAAAAACATTATTAGTCCTCACTGTTAGTTTTACCATGACCCTAATTAATCTTCCAGTTATCATGGCTGTTCCTTGGTGGTTGGAGGCAATGATTTTAAAAAATATAGAACTAAAGAAGATTTTAAGCAGTACCAACTTGCAAGTTGAAAGGGTTCTTCATTTTTCATGTGCCACGGATTAACTAGACTTGTAATTGTTGTAAACTTGATATACACTATTACACCATTCTCTATCAGCTTAAACTTGGTTGTCAACATAGTATCAGAACAGGAGGTCGAGTGTTCGAACCCACGGAGGGTGTGATTCCTGTGCGGAGCTCCCCTGTATGTGGTAATGTGAGATGACCGTTTATCACTAGAAAATAAAGATTCAATATGCCTATTTCATAATATAGTCAACCCCATCATTTCTTGTGTCTCAGAATAATTTATCACGGGCCCATAATTCCTTGTAATCGAAATAAATTGCCACAAAGCAACAAATCCTGATCAAAACCTGCTTGTGGAACAGTACGTAAATGGACTCTGTACAGACATCAAAGTTTCATATGTCAATACCAGTAACTTCTTTGTACAAAGATTAGGATTTCAATACTACAAGAAATCAACTTAAAACTAGAGCAGGTTTGCTTCATGACAAAATTAAATTATGCACTCCAGCGAAGAAATCACAACCACCATGGTTTTTCTGTCAAGTTGCTAGCGAAGGCATACTGAAATCTCATATCATAGGGTAACCACTCCATAATATGCGATAACTTTCGATTGGATTTGGAGTCAATGCACTTCTTGATAGCATCACACAGCTTCTTATCGACGTTGTCACACACCCAAGAAAAAAGGTCATTTGTGCTAATAGAGGCCTCTTTTGAGTATCTCTCAAGAATCCTGGGCAACAACACTTTACTTGACTTCTTCACAACCACATTAGCCCGAAGGTACTCATTCTTGGCAATTTCCAGTTCCTCTTTGACATTTGAGGCAGTGTAGACCCTCATCTGCACAAAGTTCAATTAAGATCAAGTTAGGAAGCTGTGATTTTATCAGGGGTGGCATTGTGCATGGTGAAGGCTGGACATGGATCAATATGGAATTAATTACCCCATTATCATATCATCTCAATCTCATAGGTTTAATGCCAGTTTTGGTTTAATAATGAAGCTTGTAATATAGGCTAGCTCACTGGCGACGGTCACAAATTAGCTTAGAACGTGATTAGACCGAGCCTCCAAATGGAAAGATTAATGACAGGGATGAGTTTGGCCTATATAACACAAAATAAGGACCATCACGGCTCAGATGCTAATAAACTAGACCAAAGAATGGCACATAATGGATGAGGCCTGGAAGCCTGATAGACCAGACCAATGCATGGGTGAAGTTAAGAGTTTATGCTGAAGTATATGAAGATATTTAATTACTGATGAGATCAGAGAATCCGGAGAATACCATGGGATCAGATGATGCCCCATTACATAGCGCAAAGCAAACAAGGGGCTGAGAATTTGAGAGTCCAAATCCAGTACCAACAAGTTGTCTCTCTTCACCAGATTTCCTTCGCATGGCAGTCAAAAGGATGGTTTCAAACCACTACAAAATGAATTAAAAGAAATGAATGGATATGAAGATGTAAGAAATCACATTGCCTAATTTATTTCTCATTTTGTTCAAGGAGTGAATTAATGGATACACAAAAAAAAACATGAATTACAAGAAAAAGGATTATGTATAGGCATGCAACTTAGACACAAAAGTTGTATATATGCCAAAACATGGTTATTTTTTTTCTTTCTTTTTTTAAAGTTATATGCCAAAATGGAAAGAGGAATATTAATTGGAGGATTATGGGAAGGAAAAAGTAGAAAAATAAGATGGATTCCTACCAGATGGAGAAAGCTAGAGAAAAGGGAGAAAGGAAATTAATATAAACTGAAAACATTAATATAGGTCTCTCATTTTCCCCTTTCTTTCAATATAAATTTTCCCTTTAAATTAGAAAACCAGGAACACTGCTTGAATTTATGACACAATATGTAAATAATATCTTGTTTTTATACATTGTAATGCATTATTTTTCTGAAAATTCAAGATCATACATATATATTAAAGAAAAAAAATGAAAGGTAAGATTTATGAAACAATACTTGAGACTTAAATTACACCGTCTTGCATACACCCCTTTTGTCCTTTTGTGTACAATTAATGATATGGGAGTGAGATTAGGAAAATGAAGTGCATGCATCAGAAGTAGGGTGTAAATTTGGGATGTCAATGGACTTCTAATTACCGAGTTATCCAAAGGACCTGACCTGAAATCCTGGTATGGACCCTTTTTTTGGATTTAATTGTAATCAGGTTTGGTCTAAAGTCTAGTCAAGTCCATGCCTGAATACCACCTGGGTGGTTTATATAACATTTATACACTAATAAAAAAAAAATATTGCATACAAATCTTTCATTTGAGAGCTACCTCTCATGGATCCTATGAGAGGTTACGATTTGAGCTCCTTGTGGGATGCACTTATCATCAATCCAACCCCCTCACATTCACAATTAACAGTGTATGACAGTAATCCACATTACAGCATAGGTGGTAGTGCCTTGTGCTTGCAAACAAAAGGTCATATTGCAGTATGATACTGTTTTAACTATTTTTGGATGTTGGGTCAGGTCCAAGTCCATTGGAAGGAGGTTCATCTACATCCCTAGTATAAAGGGGGAAAAGAAAGATCAGGTAATTCATTTTGTTCAGAAATCTGACATGCACCTGCATGAGAAATGATCTTACGCTGCCATTAGTATGGTACCGATGGAAGCAGGTCACTTCATTTAACCTGTGTAATTCCAGCCTTTGCTTATTAAAGCCATTCATGCTGCGCACCACCCTTTGTATGGCAATGGGACCAAAATTTTATTCAAAGCAGTGTGATATCCATTGTTGTGTTGATCATGTATAGAAAATACAGCTATATATGTCACACATGATCAATCCAACATCACATATAACTCTTATATGAGTAAAATCTGGGCCATTACCTAAGCTAAAGAGGAATATGATACGATGACGAATGATTTGGCTCACAAAATGACAGGCTCCAAACATCAGTGCGGCAGCATAGGATCATTTATCTTACAGAATGCTTTGTCATAACATAAAACATATACAAAATAAATACATGAGTCACACTAAATGGTATGCGACATGAATATAGAATGATAAAATGTGAAGCAAAATTTATTTTCATACACGGCCAATTCGCGGTGAACGGCAACATAGTATTGAATGCTCTATGGAATTCGCGCTTATGATGTGTCCCCCAATGTTGTAACCGGCCTGCACTAGAAAAACAAATTCGTTAAGGCATAATAAAAACTCATTGGTCCTCTTCCACAAAAAATATATATATATATTTATGAATTTTCAATCACATGTTTAAGACCAAAACTAGCCCAATTCCGATCATGATCCACTCATTCAGTAGCAAGGAAAAAACAAGAAGGAAAAAAAAAAAAACACTGGATGAGAAGTTTCACATTTGCTTTTACTTCAGTTCACCTGTCTCTGTTTAATAAAGACAATCTAAATTGGTAAAAGTTGCCATAGTGTGATCCATTTTCCAATAGAATGGTTTAATCATAGCAAGAAATTTTAGGAGTTGCAATTCAAATGAAAAAAGTGAGAGTGCTAGAGAAATTTCCTTCAAAAATTCAAAAATGACAATTTTGAACAAACAGAATCTAGAACTGGACAGGCATTGAAATATAATTACAGTTGTCTTAATTTCTTTAAGCCATTGCAAGCGCTTGAACTTCCCATCCTTAAGTTGTCTTTAAAAATTAGATTCTCTAGAGGCAGCAAGTAACTCATCTTTTACAAGAGAACTTTAATCTAGATGAACATCACAAAAATAGGCATACATACTGTACTTAATTAGGAGTGTGAAGCCAGGAAGTTACTAGAATTGAAGCCAAGTTATCTTAACATATCCTTTTGCATCCCATTCCATCATTTCAAGGCAATTGTCATCAGACGATAGATCTTAAAATATTTTTGAAGCAAGAGCACTACCTTTTGAAACAAGGCCATCCTCCTCATAGATCTAATGGGGACTCCACAGACTAGATATGCCTACAAAACAGGTAGTATACAATAAGAAATTACAAAAGTATAGAAAAGGTATGTCGAACTAAATTGTTATCAGTAACCATTACATGCATAACTAGAGAATTGTACACATTGATCCAGAATGCTAGTTTGGCATCAGTTTCCATATGGCTTGGATTCACTCTTTCCAGTTGCTCCACCAAAACCCTGAAAATTTATGAGACCAATGGAAGATTATTCTTTCAGGTAAACCTACAATAGGGAGAGAAGAGGGATAAAAGATTAAACAAAATAATCAAGAAAGGAAATATATTTGATTGCCCAATTTTGATCACTACAAACGTAACATGCAGGGTCAACCTTCTGGTGACAAATCATTCAAATAATGATGGGCCACAATGTTAACAAGGGATACACAAAAATTCACTTCCCATTTCTTCGCTTTAGTTTTACGATTTCGCTCACTAGTAATGGACCATTGACTTTCATTGCCCATTATCAAGCAATGAAACAGATAGCTAGAATCATCTAATAGACAAGACACGAGAGCCTGGCCCATCCAATGATGGGCCAGCTAAATGCCATGGCTTAAAGACAAGAATCTCATTTAATTGGTTGCATCTCACCATTGCTGACCATACAACAAATACTGATCTCTTTCTATCTCTCTCTCTCTCTCTCTCTCTCTCTCTCTCTCTCTCTCTCTCTCTCTCTCTCATCACAAAGAGACTCTGAACAAAATCAGACATCAACTTCCCACCTGTAGCTGCTAGTGGCGTAAGATGCTCGTGAGTGCTGGTTTCCATCAGTCAATATCCTAGATATTTCCATCATTGATCTCCAAGAACGATCTTGATCTCCTCCGACACTTTGTCGTGGCATGGCTACTTTGGTGGATGACCTTGATTCTAATGGCACACAACCGTTTTCTGGCTTTGCAGGTGCTGCATTACACACCCAGCAATATATTGCAGCCATGCATCTGACCAACTCTTCAGATAGCTTGCTGGGACACTGGCAGAGATGATCTTTCAAAGTACGGACTGGCAAGGAATTCATTCCTGCAGTATGTACTTTCTCAGGTACCTGAAGTCGTAAGAAGAAATAAATATCCAGCATCTGAGTGGCTTATAGACTTATCTTTACTCATAAAGAAATTAATGAAAATACTGTGATTAACTTCAAACGCATGAAAAGGAGGTTCCCAGTTTGCCATAGAAGTTACAGAAAGAAAAGCTCTTATGTCACTTAAATTTTTCTTTGGGTTAAGTAGAGACCAAAATTCAGATGTTCCAACATTTCTAGTGTTTCTTTTGACATAAGATTCCAATGTGAAAAAAGGTGAAATTGGGATAAAATGAATATTCAAGGACTATCAGAAAGCATGCTTGCTAGCAGCGGCCATGATATTTTCTACCCATATGTCAAGAAAACGTTTCAAAATGAAAATAATGATCATAACTATTTTTCAGTTTAACTAAGACATCCACTACAAAATTCAGGAGTTTTAGTTGATCCATAAAACAAAATGTACCTATCTAAAAGGCAGAGAAGATATAATCATAAACTAAAACAGGGTAAGAACAGGAAAGTACATGTGCTAGTTACCTTTTTCAAACTTTGAAACTTTGATTATATAGGTATCACATTGGATGAAAAATAGCATGCAACTGTAGAACATATTGGTCGGGTAATTGAATAAGCAAAATCTGAAGCTCAAACGGAAAAATAAGGTATTTGAGATTTCTTAACATAATGCATAAATATAATGTTATCTGGCTCTGGACCTCATGTCCAGTGATCCATTTGACCGTCAATTGATAGTCCCAATGAAGAGAAATCAAGTCAGAAAGGGATTTTGCATTGTGGACCATTGCTATATTTTCATCTTAAATGCCTTACTGCGGGCCATTGTTCAAAAGGTTAGGATTTTCCAATAAGACTTTACGGTATGGAGTTTCCACAATAGACAACATTTTGGATCACCAAAACATGGGCTCCACTTGCACATAATCAAAGACCAGGGATACAACAAATCATCATGTCCAAGATCATACAATTCCTTAAGTGATAGTTGTAATCAACTCTTTAAAAGTTATACACAGGAGTTGAACCAAAATGCAGGGGCACCAAAAAATGAAAGACCCACCAGCAAAGATATCTGTATTTAGAATGTTCCAACTTTTTTTCCTTTTTGCATACCTTAGCAGGATCTGAACTATTGCTGTCAATATGAATGTTTGTTTTTTCATCCAATATGGAATGTCTTGCGTTGGACTGCTGCAATGTGTTCTTTTTCCCTGAATCCTTTTTAGTACCAAGAAGCTGGAAAGGTTGTAAAGAGAACTTTTTGGAGGAGCAAAATGTACTTGAAATTATACTGGGATGTTTTCTAACTTCATTCTTTATGTGTGCAGGAGATGTCATGAGAGAGCTATTCCCCGACGGTGTCCTACTAAGACACTGATCAAAGATATTTCTATATAGAGAAAGAACATGTCGCTCACGGTTTGCAACCTCTTCTTCGAGCAGCTCAATCTCTTGTATAAGTTCCCTTGTCTGAAAAGAAAGCAACTTTCTGGATTACTACCTGCTTAAAGCCTACTTCAGTTCCAGAAGCTGAACAATGCAGCTTTGTACACGTAAAATAAGCATATCAAGAGTACAGGTAGAAAGTGAAAAAAGTTCATTAAAGTGTTCAACATTGTGTGATCAAAAAAGAAATTGATGTTCTACAATATCATAATCTAAACATTTCTTGAGGTAATATTTATAAATTGTTATAGACTAATCAGATGACTAAATTAGTAGTGACATACTTATGAGTTACAATGAGTTGCATAAAAATTAAATTAATATTCGAATATCGTTGCATGATTCAGAAGCCGAACCTGTGCTCACCTATGGTTCTTATTTCATTTTCTCAAGTGATTTGAAAATGGTACAGACTTCAGAATAAATGACCTGTCTGACCAGAGATTCTGAAATGGCCCTGTTAGTGTATTATAGAGGTGTATCTTCTAGAATCTAGACTAATGAATAGCCCAAGACCATGGAAAAATACCGTAGAGATGCCATACTTCTTCAAAATTGATGCAATGAAAAATTTAAGATAACTAAGGTGCCACGCTAAATTCATAAAATTGTGTTGAGATTCACTCTCACAAGAAGTCTATCTCTTCTAATATTTAGGTTTGTGGGTTCATTCGTGTATATACAATAAAGATGTTATGAAGAGTTTCGCTGTCAAAATCCATACAAACCTGAGCAACCAACTGTCTGTTTCCAGGAGACAAAGTGCTAGAAGATCGACCCATTGCTCTCTCAAGCATTGTCCGCATAGATTTCTCTTGATGCAAACACAACTGTAGCTGTTCAATCTGCAAGTTAGGACAACGACTATTGAAATTATTTAAGAAGACTTTACACATGAAAAGTTCTTAAGTTGTAGCTGGCCCCAACATAGTTGAGACAATGCTTTGATGATGATGAGGATGATGTTGACCAAACTATCAAACAATATTTCCCAAGGTTAATTACAAGTTGACATGCAGGTATTCATACATATAGGTACAGGATGCCAGAAGATTCAATAGTTGTAATGGCAGCGGTTGATGAATCTGCCAGTACATACTATAACAAAAAAGTTAAGAACACATTCTATCAATCTCCATTTCTATGGCTTCATCTTTTCATATAGGTGACTTAAGATCCCCTTTGATTTGAATCCACAGTCGTTATCTACTAAATTCCCAACTGAATTTGGTTTCTAATCTTTTTTCCCTAGGCTTAGCTGCTAACAATATGACTCTGTCATCATAATTAGAAGATTTGTTGCAATAAAGACATACAAATACAAGTCTAACCACCACAACAACAATAGTAAATGAATACTTACATCATTCTCTAGGGAAGCACGATGACTCATTAAAGTATCATCGATACTGTCACTACAACCCTGGTAAATAGGGCTCTCTGCTTCATGGCACCTCACCAAATTTCCCCAATCCTAACAAATATAGATAAGATGGTAAATAGCCTTTCTGCTTAATCTGATTAGACATCATGAAAAATAAAATGAGATCAGTATTTCCCTTTCGACTTTTTGTTTCACTAATTCAAGTCTAAACTGTCTGTTTAGAGGATATATGAGCCTTCCTGTCTGGTATATGTAAGAATTCCAAATGTTATACCCCAGCTAGATTCACAAATTCTCATAGGAGCTAGAAGTTTTGAAATTCCCGACATGCTGTCATAAATTCCCAACAAGAAGAAATCCTGTCAGGAATTCTTGCAAAGAATGCCCTTAGAAGGTAGAAGTTTAGAGACAGGCTAAGATTCTTCTCACCTTAGATACATTTGGATCTTTTTCTATGGATTGAGAAGTTTCATGTGCAGAATCTGACTTCTCATCAACAGCGCTGTGGAAAAACATCATCATCTCAATATGAATTACATAGAGCAAATAGTTCTAACATTGTTGGGACAAGGCTTTGATGATGATGATAAAATAGTTCCAGCATAGATAGGCTGGCAGAAGTGAAGCAGTAGATCAATTCACATGCATGCAGAAGAATGATTCAAGGCTATCTATTATGCCAAACTCCTTTTCAAATATAGTTACTAATCATTATAAAAATAAATATACAAGATAACAGATGAAGACACAAAATGTAAAATGGTCAGCTATGTGAAAATTCAAAATGCTGCCCACTTCTAAGTGACCAAGTCATCCAAGATTAAAAGACAAAAGTACCACTAATAATTTGAGTTATTAACACGAAAAAATTGAAAATTCCGGCAAAATGATATTATAGCTACAATAACACAGGATTTACTTAAATCTATTTGAACTTTACATATATGTGATTTTTTTATTACTTTAAAGTATTCTTTCACCATTCAGTTTCAAACATTTTTTTTTTAATTATTTCTGTTGCATTTCTCATCAATGAGCCAGAAAAAGCCCAAAGTTCTGAAAAGTTCCCATTAATGACTTCGTCGTTATTGACCCAACATTGCTATGCATGACAACGCTTGAAAGAACAATCAAAATTCAAAACCCAGCTATACGCACCTCCTCATTTGATAATGATCTGACCATTTTCAATTTGCACTTTGAAGCTTTAAAATCAAGTACTATGCCACAAACCAAAACTGCCACTTTTTTTTTTCTTTTTTTTCTTTTTTTGCTAGTCTTGGGCTACTGGTTAGAAGCGATATTTCAGACTTGAAGACCGAGAGATTGACCCTGGGCATGTGTGTGAAACTAAAGTGCCAAAACCACTCAATCATTAGTGTGTTGGCAACCAAAAGTGTCTTTTTTACCAACCATTTAGAGAGAGAGAGAGAGAGAGAAGCAAATGGTAGGATTATCTCATTTGAGTAGTATTTGGCCCACCACTATTTCACTCTCAAACCTTTATAACCTCTACCGTCTACAATTGTCAAGCATTCAGGTCGGCCCCATCCAAGGGTGAGGGGATGCAGTAATAATATATAATGAGGAATGATCAAGTCCAACTGGTTGGACTACAGTAGGAGTCTAACCCACCATGTGGATCCACTGTCGCCATTTGTGTCATGAATCATGATTGGATAAGAATGATACAATGGTTGTTATGTATGATCTAAATCTCAATTTGACTCTTTTTTTTTTGGGTAGAAATAGGAACTTTTTTTGGTAGAAAATTTCAATTTGACTTGATGATCATAAACCACTGAATCAAGAGAATGCAAGAAAACAGTTCCCTACTAATCATTTCTAGACATTTGTTTAGGAGGCCCCTCATGAGATGATTATGACCATCAAACATTCCATAAAAGTGCCTTCTTACCCAACCACCGACAGAAAAAACACATGTCCAAAGTGGAACCCATGCAATGGTTGGACTATAATTGCAGTCAAAATTGCTGGATTTGACAGTTGCATAGTACACCAAAAATGATAATAAAAAAAACTTAATTCATGCATTGTTTTGTTTCCATGAGTTCTTAAATGATCCCAATAATTGTATTCAAGATCACATCATGTCCTCATTTATTTCATTCTAATTGGTTGTTATGTCCCAAGTGACATTCGCAACAGTTCTAATGCAAGTTAGAAAGAATCAGAACACTAATTCATGCCAAAATACATTGCAAACAGATTTTGCATTCCTACAATCACAGAACAATGCAGCATCATCTACTCACAAAACAGAAGGCTTATTAAAACACCAGAACCAACAACTAAATACAAACAAGAAAAGAACAAAAACCCATCTGAATGAACCACACTTACCACCCCATCAATACCTCAAAACACACAAACATCAAACACTGGCCATTTCAAGGTGAAAGAAAAAAAAAAACACCCAGAAGCAAAAGTTGGGAAATCTACCTTTTAGACCACTTATGCTGCAAATCAGTGTCCAGAAAACTCCTACTATCTCCACCCTTTCTGCTTGAAACAGCATTGCAATCTACTGCAGGGAAACCATCCATGTCCCAAGCTCTTCAAGGCCTCCAACAAGACTTAGATTTGGAAAACAAACAAAATGCCATAATCTCATCCCATCCTATGCATACATCTGTATATTTATCTGTCTTTCTATGGATGGATGCATTAGCATTCTAATAATAGTTAAAGAGATTGGTGCATGAAAGGAAAGAGAATCATGGCAGAAAAAAGGAAGAATCTGATCTTCATGGATTTTTTATTATTTTTTTATGGATATTTATGGACAGTTGAAGTCATTCAATGGAAAACAGGAAGTCCAAAAGATGAAATGAAATGAAAGGAAAAGCAAAATTGTAATATAAGAGGACAACTCCAACTGCTGAGAAATTGAATGATGGCTTTTTGAGTGGTTGAAGAAATAAATGTTGGATTTCAGTGGACTGAGTCAAAGCCGGTTTGGAAACGGTGTGATGTGGCAACGTTGAAAATGTGCAGTAATTCTACTGACCCAATGAGTGGGCCACCCTCTGCCCGAAAATCCCAACCGTTAGTTTATAATCAAGTCCATTATTAGGTGTACTTGGAACTAGGTCCACTTGGACAGAGTTCGAATCCTGAGACTCATACTCATATTAGACAGTCATGCCGCTCCCAAGCAGGGCTGTCCAAAAATACCCGTCAATCCGTAAAACCGATCAAATCCGATCCGATTCGATCCGTGGGTTTTTAACCTATCCAAATGTAAACGGATTGGTAACGGATTGAAAATCTTGTAATTTGTTAGCAACCAATCGGTGACGGATTTCACCCTCAATCCGCGGATTCAGTCCGATTCAATCTGTTGACATTAAATATAAATAAAAAACTTTTTAAGGGGTCTAAATATAAGTTAAGATGTCTAAATATAAAGTAAGAAAAAAAATTTTAAGGATAAAATATGAAGTTTTTTACAACATGTTTGATATTTTTCTTTAAACATTAGATTGAACGGATTAATTGGATATGATCCGATCCGGTCCTCCATAGATCAGATCGGATCGGTTTTTAACAGCTACAGATTAGTGGCAGATTCCAAATTCATCAATCCTTAAGTAACGAATTGGTGACGGATTTGGCCCAATCTGCACCAATCCAATCCGTGTACACCCCAACAGTCCCAAGCGTCCCAATTAAAATTCTTAGCGGTACATAATGGGTTCCGCACTCTTTTATGGGACCTGGCCAAATTTTAACCAATAGAAAATATGGCCAACTATAATATTGGTTACGGATAAAAAAATATAAATCTTCATCATATTTCATTTCTGTTCTTGATATATAATCAATCTGATAGTGGACCCAACTCTTATTTGAAGAATACTCGACTAGTGGCACGTATGATAAAAATCGATTTGTATGATTTAGATTTTCCAACAAGTTGGCTCTTTGAAGAGACTCACTTGGAGAAAGTCCAACTTGTTGTATACACTACACAACTGGTGGCTGTGTGGCCAAATTCAAGTTTAGAATAGCTGCTTGAATTGATGGTGTATAATTAGATAGAAAAGTTGTGGATTGAACGAATTCCAATTTTATTCAATGATGATGATATCTTGGGTATATAGCATTTAAGTAAATCAAAGATTCAAGGACAGCCAAGTCATATATTAAACAATCTTTTTACATAACTTTCTAAAGTTATATGGAATGTGAAATCAAAGATTTTATGGAATCTTTTTCATTCAAGACATGAATAAATAAAACTGAGAAAGATAAAGATAAGCATCTTCAACAAAGCCATACCCCATTAATATGAATCATCAGCCTAAAAAGTATTAATAATAAACTCTATGAATGAGGAGAGAGTGAAATGAAGGTGACAGTAGGGACCATAGGGATGGGATCCATATTTCTAGTAGTGTTCAACATGGGGTACAAAAATGTAAATCTTTTAATCGACGTAATTAATCTTTTGGAAATATATACACTTAACTTAAAAAAAAGAAGAATAGATTAAGGATGTGTTTGTGTGACATTGGATACCACTGCACTAGGGGCTCCTAGCAAAGTTGAGGAAGAATGATTCAAAATTTTTTTCTTGCTCTTGTTAAAAAAAATCATTGAAAGATGGAAAATATGGGAAATCACAAGCATTTACTTATTATAAAAAGCACAAATGAGGGGTCGTTTGCCTTTTACGCATGAAATAGAAAATGAGTTTTGCATATGTAAATGTAATACTTGTGAAACGCATCATCATATTTCTTAAAATCACCATTTTCACATTGAGTGATTTGTATCAAATCATGTTTGTCAAAAGAGAAAAAAAAAACACACATATATATATTATCATCTGACAGTTCTAGATGTATTTGGATATTTTGAACCTTTTTTCACAAATCTCCCAAATCCCATATTAGCAAGTCGCATGTAGGTTTTAAAGGATTGGCCCTATGACCCGTGCCCGACCCATATATTCTGCGGGTTGCAGGTCAAGTATGGGTCGGGTCGGGTCGGGTTAGGTATCTGGTTTGGAGACACAACAAGTGATCAGCCCAAGGAGTTGGTAGTACGTTGGCCTCACCAATCAGTCCCATTCAGCCATGTTTCAGTGGTGGTAGTAAAAAAATATATCAGACAAATAGAGGGATGTATTGCTAAATTCCATATAAGTAAAATTTCCATTATACCCCTTATCTTTCCTTCTTACTCTTCCAGCTCCCATTTTTTTCAAGCCTCTGCAACAAAACCGATCCGTCTCAGTAGAAAATCGCTCGCGATCGCCCGTTACAGAGAAGAAGAAGCAAAAAAGATGCCTGTAAGTCAAAACCCACTTTTCCAAATAGCTCAGATCCATATTGAATCTCAATTTCTAGGGTTAGGGTTTTTATTCTTTCTGCACATCCTTCAGTTACCCAATGTATCTTTTCATCTTCTGTTGAATCAGCTGAGGATTTCTATATTTTCATCTTATGTTGAATCTATTGAGGATTTCTAGGGTTAGGGTTTTCTTCCCTTTTGCAGATTCTATGGTATCTGAATCAGATTGGGATTTATAGGGTTAGGGTTTTTCTTCTTTTTGCACATTCTATGGTATCTGAATCTGATTGGGATTTTTAGGGTTAGGGTTTTTCTTCTTTTCAGCATATTCTTCATTTGCCTCTGAGAGATCTTTGAATCTATGTTGGATCAGTTGAGGAGATTGTTGGAGGTGGAGACCCCGGGCCCACTTAGATATTTGATCGGGGCCGCAATCATGATGATTGGAGTCGTCCTGCCCGTTGGATACATGATGTTTCGAACCAAGCGGGTCCCATCATCTTCCTCCTATGCCAAACAGACGTAGGTCTGCTGCCTTTCTCCTTGTCATTTCTCATCAGTGCCAATTTCTCTACAAAAGATTTCTCAATTGCCCTAGATTGAATTCTATGGTTTTGATGTAATTGTTCTTTGTCATTGCATTGGGTCCTCAGGAATAAAGGTCTGATCTAGAGAAGCGGGTTTTCTGTGGATTGTTTTGGAAGGGATTGCAATGAAGAAAGCTTTCTGAAAAATTGCGGGTTCAACAGTAGTTCTGCTGTCTAGAATTCTTGATTCTGTTCTAAACGAAAGAAAAAAAAAAAGTAGAACTTGTAAGTTTTTTGCCACAAATCATGATGCTATTTCTGTAAGAGTATAAGCACTTGATTATGCATCTATTGTATTTGCTTGGATTTATGTCAATTACAAAAAAATTATAACTTGCTATTTCCTTGTGGTGTTTGAATCCTTGTGCAAATGAATTCACTAGAAGTGTTTGTAAGTGTGCCTGTTTGTTTGTGTTAGAATACATAGGAATTGAAGGCATAGGGTGGTTAAAAACTAAGATTAAGGGTGAAATTCCAAAAATGAGGATCAAATAGCATCTTCTCTTAGGTTCATTTTTGCTCATTTTTGGAAATTCACCTTTAATCTTCAATTTTAACCACCCTATGTATTTAATGCAAACAAACAGGGAAACTTGATGTAATGATGTTGGCGTGGATTTGGACTCTGTGACGTTGTAATTTGCTGTTGTAATTATGGGTTAGGGTTAGTTTGGTTAGATGATTAGATGAAGGATAGTCTAGGGACAATTTGAGCCTTTCATTTGAGAATTTTTCACTGAAAAGTAACTGCTTGCTTAGAAAGGGTCCTCAATCCTCGTGATTAATCCTGAGCTCACTGATTAAAAAGAAAGAACTAATAGCTCAACTTCTGTTTTGTGGTCCATCAATCGTTAGCCCCATAGTACAAACAGTCTGGATCCTCATACATGTGTGCCATCTACCAATTTAGGCCGATGACTGCACATTGGGAGAGTGTCCCACACTGGGTTTTTTCTCCTGTAGATAATTATGGATTTATCGGAGACATTTTGAAGACAACATAGAAAAGTTCATTATTTTGGGGGAGATGGCCTGTCGTTGGTGGAAAAAGATGGGATTCAGTAACAAAAGTTGAGATGTGTCTGGAGGATCATTGGTTCTATTTTGCTGTCAGCTGTGATTAATGTGATATTCTGTGTTCTTTACTACCTTCAGTTTGTTAATCTAGTAAGATAGTGGCAATCAATCCAAGTCACACGAGATGCAAAATTGAATCCATTATCTATCTTGAAGTTGAAGTAAGCCCGATTCCTCTTCCCTTCATGTATATTTTGTAACAAATTCCCAATGGACAAATTATTTTAGTTGATTTCCCACAACACATCATTTTCGATTCAATGGTGATATAATTCTTCCCAATGAAGCTTCTTAGTAGCAGATTCTCCGTGGTCATTGCCGACCCGTATTGT
Organism: Umbellularia californica; assembly: GCA_028538565.1. Taxonomy (NCBI): domain Eukaryota; kingdom Viridiplantae; phylum Streptophyta; class Magnoliopsida; order Laurales; family Lauraceae; genus Umbellularia; species Umbellularia californica. The sequence continues at coordinate 71,193,252 of JAPQWN010000005.1, forward strand.
ATAAGTAGTCTTGGGCCATGTATTTGTATGTATCAACCTCTAAGAAGTGTGCTATGCAGTTACTGAAATCTGAAGCCTTCCATCCAAGTTCTGCATCTACTTCTGCTTAGAGCTCCTATTTCTTTGATGTTTCCACTCCTTGACAGTTAATAATCACTAGCTTGCCACTCCCACAGCCTGGGATCTTCCTTTCTCTTCGTGCAGTTGAAGTTTGTTGTCGGTGATGAGGAGATGTTGCTAAATTTGATTATGGTGTGTATGGGATGTGTGGCAAGTACATCCTTTTAAGTAATTTTGGGCTTGTTCTTCTATAATGGAAGGAGGTATTTTATTTATTGTTCGGGTTGTTTTCAGCGAACGTTGAGAGGTGGCTTGCAGGGTTGTCAATTCCAACTTGAACAGCTTGAATAGGAAATTTGTTTAGGGCTTGTTTAGTTAAAGGCATTTCTGAAAAGGAATTGGGCTTGTTGGGAATTTCTGACATGATGTGATATCTTGTCTCCTTGGCATTCCAAATACTCTGCTTGATGCCAGAATTCATAATTTTAAACCACATGAAAAGGCACTTTTAGCCTTATGAATTCCTAGAATTCCATCATTCCAAATGCTAGAGGGGGGTTGAGCATTTGAAATTCTACTTTGGGGGGTAGCGTTTGGGAATTTTTAGAATTTTCCCAGACAAGAATTCTCACAATTCTTCTGAACAAACAGGCTATTAGATTTGAAAAAAGTAGACAAATAGGACAAAAGGTCACTTTGACCACGTGAGGTTAGTTATACTGTCCATTTGGATAAGAAAAGAAGGCAGAGAAAATGGAGGTGAGTTCTATCCACTTGTTTTCCTGCACCTGTTTTCTTCATGTCCAAACTTACCCCAAGAGTTGGGGTTGCAAATAAATATCCAAGTATCCGAAATCTTCAGTTCTGAATAAAAGTGGGGGCATGGAACATATTTTCATTTGGGATAAATCCGGATCCAGATCCGGTTCCAAGTATTTAGGATTCAGAACATTTGGATCTAGATGCAGAGCCATGGTTTCACCCAAGGATCCGGGTCCGTGACAATTCCATCCACATATTTTATATATATATATATATATATAGGACTTATGGCCTTTTTATTTAATGTAATTGAATCCTTATAATTGTATTTTTAGAAGGGCCAAATTGTTTCATATAATTGAATTCCTAAAGATTTACGACTTTGTACTTTTACAAAGTAGTGGTTAAAAATGAAGAATCAACTATGGTAAAATCCCACTTTTTACAAATGGGCCCACCTATTTTGATAACTCCCACCCACATATACCACATGCCGTCCCATAAACTGGCACTTTTCCAAATTTACTCCAATCATAGTGTACTATCAGTGTTTATTGATCACATGTAATAGCATGATCATTTCAGTGAAGTATTTTTTTTGGTACCAAGCTATTGGGAGCTGGGACCCCACCCTCAGTTGAGGGTACTAGGCCTCGGATGAGGTGATGGAGCCAGGGTGGTCCCACATGCAAGGTCCTTAATGTGGTCGCCCCTGGTTGGATCCAGAAATAGCCCAGGACGGTATAAGCCAGCGGCACATACACCCCCTAAGTTTAAGCCTCCGCCCCTTCCATTCAAACGAAGACCCCTTTCGCTTGCTGGTTGTACATTTGATGATTAGTATCAAGGGACAGGGGCTGTAGATCGGCAGGTTATCGTCTCGGTTCTTCATTTCTACCTATTTCTGTAACACAGTGAAGGAAGAGAAGAACTCAGGCAAGAGATTTTCTTGTACAAGGAAAATGAAGGACACATTTTCAAGCTACTGGGAGAGGCTTGATTTTTTTTTCTTCTCTCGTAGTCAAATAGAGATTGATAAGAGAGAATGAAGTCTTCTTGTCTCTTTTTAAATTAACTTTGACACATGGAAAGTAATTTTGTCCTTTCTTTCATCTGAAAACAAATAGGACGAGCAAGACATGTAGAGTCGAGCCAGCTATTTTATCACTTTTCTTTGGTGGACCTACATATATGGTCCTGGAGCCGGATGTGGGTCTGCTTCCAAAATTTGAAGTTTTGGGTCTCCTTTTGAAATCCACATGAAATTCGTGGGTCCACCCCCAAAATCTATGTAAATTTAAGGTTTGGCCCCAAAACTCAACTACCAATTTGGGTCCGCCCCACTCAAAGGAACATCTTGGGTCAGCCACTGGATGGAGCCCTTGGGTGAGGGAAGGTGGCATGCCCATGGTTCGAATCCTGGGCAGCCAGGTAAGAATTGACACCTCTTACCATGATCATTTCACTGAAGTTAATCTGGTACTTTAGATGTGATCAGTCCAAAGATGATTCATATAACTAGCATGAATATCGATCTCAAACCTGACACATTGGATCGAAGCAGTCATCCTTGCCCTCAAGATGAAATGCGATTGCCTTTTGAAGTTAGAACACCTCAATCCAGCTGTAAATATCATTCTGATCTTAGTTATACTCATGCTAGTTGCAATTTGCAGAATGACTAAACTTAGCAAAAAGTGGTCTCTACAGTATGCAGATTTTGTTCACCTGTATCATGAACTTACCATATTGGTGCTTGAATATACCACTCTACAAAAGGATATTTATTTAGAATATGAATATTGCTATGTATCACAATTTCACAATGTAGAGCTTCTGATACAGAGAAAAAGGCTATATCATTCATCTACCATCTGGGTGCCAGAGTTTCAAGGGTATAGTATCTAATCTTACTTTGACAGAAATTAAAACAACTTGCTCCAAACAGTATACAACAAGTCTGTTTCCAGTTCCAGTCGAAAGAAATCAAAATTTGAACGAAAAGGTTTGCTTGTTTAGATTCGGAATTATAAAACATCATCTCACTGAGATGAATAAATGTGTAACCAATGAGAACCTATAAAGAAATACAAATTTCACATCCAAACATAAAAGATCCTCTTCTATACAAAGCTCGCATCTCTTAACTAGGGTTTTTTTTTTCCTGATCTCGTGGTTATTCCCATGGTATTTTTACCCGACCAGACTATTTCCCCGGGTGCATGCACCATCCTGCCTCTCTTTAACTAGTGTTTTCACTTTTCAACCGCATTCCCAGCAGCTGCTGATTCTCGATTACTGGTCATGTTCATATCCTGCAGTGTAGGGGAGCTCATGGGCGTGCCAGCATTATCAGAGAGGCGTCCCTTCATTTCGCGGTGTTCTTGACAAAGAGCACATGAGTGCATGCAGCAATGAACCACACATGGATCACATGGAGAGTCCTGCACACAAAGTTACCGGCCAGAATCACAAATTGGCAAATTCTTATTTTCCAAATAACCATTAGCAATCGCCCCCGGCTGTATCTCAGCTGGTTAGGTACATGCACGTGAGAGTGAGCATGAGGTCAAGTTCTACATGTTATTATAACCATCAGCAATTTTTATCTCTAATAACCATGAGCAAGTCACATAACAGATGATTGATGAATAAATATGCACGACGCCCATTGATATTATGGCCCCATTGTTGATAGGTGGGGAAAAAATCTGCCAAAGTAAATTATCTTAACCTTAAATCAGTGGCCAACAAAATAACTGGTGATTTAAGGGGGAAGATGGCCAATGTTAAATATAGGTAGAATACTCCTTTCCTATCACCCACCAAAGGGGAAAAAGTATACTCCTTAAATCAGCAAACAGTTTCTGAGCATCCCCCATCCATGGTAGGTCCCCTCAATCAGTTGTCAGGATCAATAAATCATAGGCACCAAAGAATCTAAGCTGGTGTGATGAACCAGATCATGCGATGGACCCTATATGGCCCACCTAGGGCCACGACAATTGTGGTGAATGTAGGGAATAGAAAGAGCTCAATGAGACCTATGAGTGTGCAAAATATCACCCATTAGATCGTCCTAACCTAACCTAACCCTTTGATCATTGCCCCTCGAAGCTTAACGGTTTGGGAAGGCATCAATTTTTTTTTTTTTGGATTTCAATCCGATGGTAAATAATGGTTGGATGAGTGTCAAATTTGGGCTTATGTCCATTCATGAGAGGGTGGTGTGTGCGCAGGTGGACTATCTCACACCTTCATTGCACCATAAGCCCATCACAACAAATCATTTGCCAGGCACCAAGTATGTAACATGAGGAGTACAAATCCACTCAAAAGTTTTCCTTTTGTTTTGTTTTGTTCTGTTTTGCTTTTCAAAGTGAAGTGGGACATGTATTATATGCTTTCTGTGATGTGGTTGAAATGTATGTGCTGGTGGCTAGCAATTGCAAAGAGAAGCAGAGGCATCACCTTAAGATGATATTTCTTCTGTAATGATTGGCGAAAAAGACCAGTATAAATGCCACACATCCACCAAGAAAACAATAAACCCTCACCAATCAGGAATGATGTCCTTGGATCAAAACCATTGCACAGTATCGTAGCAGCTGCAAGTGCAATGCCACCTTCAACAAAAATAGCATGGCACATGCATGCTTGGGATGAAGGAATGTCTTCTCTCAAATTTTCAACATTACGCCCAAACAAAACACATGGTAAGAGCGACCCTGTCCGGCCTGTGATCAGACAGCACTGGGATGTAAGTTCAGCATTGATGGAAGTCTTGTTTACCAAGAATTATGAAAGTTAAAAAAAGAAAGGAACTATTGAGTATTGACACAAAGCATTGGGATATTAATTCAGCATAAGCTGTCTACATCATGGAAGAAGAGGAAGTTAAGGTTAATCAAGAGTTTAGAGAAGATTTGACTGGGTAACTGGAAAATCACAGTTGCACCCCTGGGCTTATTTTTAAGCTGCAACTTACAACCCTGCTATATTCCTGATTGTATCATTTGCATGCATGCTCTTGAATTTCCTTTCTTAGTCTTGTGAGATAATATTGCCCTGCCGTCTGCAAGACAAACATTGCCCTACTTATTCTTGCTTTTACCTCAGCTCCCAATTGGCAAGTTAAACATTGATCATGGGGCAGTGCATCAGCACTGCAAATCCCTCCACCAAACCCAACCCCCTCCACCAAAACCCAGAGAGGCCTAATGTTTGGACACAATAGAATCTAGATTGTCATGCTTTTACATTTAGTGTCCAATTTAGAGTTTAACATTAATTAAAGTTGCTCCATTAATAAAATTTGTCATCGCCATGTCAAAATAAATAAACAATACATAAAGGGCATGTTTGTTGCATTAACATATATAGGAATCGAGCACATAGAATTCATACCATTCGCAGTAAAAAAAAAAGAAAAAAAAGTGAAGATCGATGGTGAATTTAATAGTTCATTTCCCATCTTCTTTTGATTTTCATTCCCTAGAATGAAAGGTTATTCGATGCTCATTTTTTAAAGTTTATATTTAATCTTCATTTTTAACTTCTTATGGTATGAGTTCTATGTATTCAATTTTCATGCATTACAATGCAAACAAACGGGCCCAAAATGTTCATTTTTGTAAGACACATTGAGTCTAAACTATTACCAAATTAGAAAAACCTCGTGGCAGCTCATCCATTGTCCACCATAAGCACAAATGAATAAATGAATCCTAGAGGTAGCCCCATGTGGATGGTGTATCCTAAAAATAGCATTTTTCAAGCAATCTTTTCTTGCTATGGAAGTGTAGATCACTATCTGTATGCATAATTATGAGTGCTACTATCTTAGAAGGGTTTTTTTCAGAATTCGGAAAAAGAAAAAAAAAGGAAAAAAAAAGAGAGAAGAACTTTAGAAACCAATGTAGAATGCGATCCATGTTTAAACAGAAATAGAATCATCCATAACTCTAGAATGTGCAGGATCATAGAAATTGAACAATAATTGTGATAAACCTCAAAGAAAGATGCAGCTTTGGAAGCCAACATTGTACTGAGTTTTACGTCTATAGATAAAACTAGAATCACCCATAATATTTTAAAACAAGCGGGACTGGACAACTCAACAATAACAATGGTATAGATAGAGGAAGAACACTATATAAACACCAGGTTATTTTTTCCTTGGAAACACCCACCAACTCTGAGGCACACCTAGGTGCATGAAAACCTAGGAAGATGCAGCAATTGGAAGGCTTTGGTGTTGATTATGGGAATATGAAATTTCAATCCAATCAAATGAAACTTACCCTTAGTTTTTTATCCTCAAAGTTTAACCGCTGCAGTTGCATACTTAATGTGTTAAAATTTAATGGTGAATAATGTCTGTAACAGTATGGAAACTAGCATCAGTGCCAACTTAGATGATTGGGGCTTGGGCATGGGTGTCAAGAGATTTGAATGATTTGATCAAAGGTGGGACACGGGTAAAAAAACTGGGTTATCTGGAGAATTTGTGCGCAAAAAACACACACAGAGAGAGAGAGAGAGAGAGAGAGAGAGAGTCTCCTACTACTGTAATGCTAAAAAGTAAAACAGAAGATAATCTTACAACTATCTATATCTTCAGCACAGCCACATATTCCAGTAGTCCAAGGTTCATCAGTTGGGGGCTCGTAGCTTTCAGGAAGGACTTGTCCACACTCATGACATCTCTGAACAACCAACTGCCCAATAACAAACATGACCACCAGTTTAGTGAAACGCAGCCTCTAGAGACAGACACATAATAAAATCTGTGACACCAGAAAAGCACAGATGATTGGCTAGTCTGAGAATTAAACCAATGTGAACAAAAAGTGTAAGAAGTGGACCTCACATAGATATGTGGTCCCAAGTGACTGTATTTTGGATTTTGAAAGACTTGGACTTTTTGAGTGATCTTAAAAACAAAAGGGTTCTTGTTTCATTGTTGTCATGACATTTCTGATTGGAAGCTAGGACTATTAAATGGAATATAGCATTGATCCATTCACTATCTTTAATGAAAGGATAGCCAACAATACGTAAGGCATAGAGGAAAAGAGCCAGATCAGTTAGAGCTCCGGTTAGGTTATGAGCACCCATCGCATTATTATATTCCATGGCTTCAGGGATGTTCTACAATATTGTTTAGATTATTATGTATTTGATGTTGTGAATCCTAGATAATTCCAATGAATATGTTAGTGCAAACACAAGGAGGTGTCATGCAACTAAATGATATATATAACCTAAAAAATAGCTGCCTGCTTGCAAGAAAGAAATCTCTCTCTCTCTCTACACGCGATAATTTTTGGTTGGGATTCTTCTATTTAGAGAAAAATGAGCCCCAAACGCGTTTTGAGGGGAAAAAAACCATCTATGAACCTCCTCTTTCCTTCCCCACCTAACATGGTTAGGTACATTGAGTCTGCTTTAGATGAAAGTAGCATTCAACCATCTTTGCATTGAAAAAAAAAAGGAGGGTATAGCAGATAATGTGGTTGTACATCGATACATCATAGGGACCAGGAACTTTGGCTCTTTTTTTTTTTTTTTTTCTTCAAATCTGAAAAATCCCCTTCCAAGCAAACAACCCGGATTTCCAACCTTTCAAGATAAGAGAGAGGCTTTACAGCCAAAAAATTAAATTTGGCAGCAACATTTCACATTCACATAAGCCTTCAATCTAACCACATCCCCCATGGAGGACAAAAACTCATATTCACTCATAATTTTGGAAACAGTACAAATGAAATTCACTAAATTCCTAATACAACATCACTTTCTTTGTCTAATGCCTATACTCTTATTCCAAATTCTCTGCCCCCTGGCAAATGCTGGTGATCTGCACAAATAACAAACTCGAAAGCAGAGGTAGAAAAATGGGCATCCCACCAATCTGGCTTCTTATCATCTCAATCCATCCCAAACACACATGAAAAATAAAAAAAATAACCATCACATAAAACTACAGTAATAAATTGAAATCCCAAAGTCCATTTTACCATAAAACTACAAGTCCTACATCCAAACGCAATCCAAGGAAAGTGGGACTTACAGGAGAAATCTGCAATCACATAAAACTAACCCCCATTATTCATGAAAGAAACCGAAAAGCTCAAAAACATAAGGAAAGAAAGACCTGAGGGATATGAATGGGCTGATTGAGCTCTCCTGGCCGAATCTCCTCCATCGGCGCATCGTGATCCTTCGTTAGTTTCACATAGTGTGACGTGGCTGTCTCCTCTGCCATCGGATCAAATACCGAACCCAATACAATTCAAGGTAAGGAAAAGAAGAACAATTGGGAAAAGCTAGCCTGTTGATTTCATTGTCTGTATTGTCTTTTTTTTATGGCTTTTACCACAACTGTCTATGGGAAAGGAAAGGAGAAGCGTTTCCAAACGGCCCAAGACGTTGGTTTCTCTGAAAATGCAATTAGGATTCCATTTGGCTTAAACATATCCATCCATGCATGAAGATTCCATTGACGCAACGCAAAGAGCGGCAACTCAACGCACGAGGCGAGAATCGAGACGTGCATGAGAATGCTGAGAAAATAACTTACTTGGAGTGGGGCCCAGTATTCGATTCATGATAAAATTTTAAAAACCATTAAATTTGGATGATCTCATCGAGTCCGAATTTTGGATACAGATAGGTCTCACGTAGCTCTTTTCATCTATGGACTATCATGATCATCATGCATCCTAGCGGATCCTATTAAGTGGGGCGTTTTTCTTAAAAAAAAAAACACACAACACACATGTATATGAAGCTATCTAAGGTAAATTTAGGAGAGGAATTCTTGTAGAAATTGAAAACAGTTTTGTATGAATTTCATGCTTATCTAAATTTTGTAAGCCCCTTAGATCATGCGAAAATTTTCACTTAATTTCATATAATGACTGGGATTTAGATAACTTTGAGGCCCTTAAACCGATACTTTAGTTTTATGGTTGATAATTTTTGAATTGCCTTCAAAATAATGAGAAAACCCTGCAACTACAGTTAGCTAGCCTGCATCATTTATCTTTAGCCTAAAATTGAAATTAAAAACATGGTGAAGATACCATGGAGGCTCTAATGGGTTCAAATTCTTACTATTACAACAAGTTACAACAATTTGTGTTCTATTAATATTTGATTAGTTTAACAAAATGGAATGGAAGTTTATGCCTCCAAGTATGGTTGAATGGGAGAACAAAAAATAAAGATTCTCAATTGTAATATTATATATAATAAAAATGTGAAAAATGGAGCCTTACCCTAGTGGTGATATATGAGCACTTCAAACTCGGACATGCCGCCTTCCCTCCACCGAGGAACCCTTACCTTACCCAAGGTCTCTCATTCCCTGGCCAAGGGCTTTCTCACTTACTTGGATTTAATGGGTCCTAGCCCCTAACTCGGGGCAAAAAAAAAAAAAAATACGAATATTGTTTTATTTATAAATGATTTTGCTATTCTCTATTTTAATAGAATGGGCTAAGAACCGACACTAACAAAACTACTGCTATATCGGGCGGTAAATAAACGTCTCGGTTTCGTCCGATACAGCGCCGAAACATATAAAAAAAGGGTTGAAATGAAGCTATAAATATAAGCTCGCCTCGTTTGGCGGGCATTTTCAACTCGAATTTGGCTAACAGAGTAGCTTCCAGAGAGAGAGAGAGAGAGATAGCGAGAGAGAGAGAGGGAGGAAAGGATGGAAGAAGAAGGAGAGAGGTCGAGTTTCATCATCGCTCTCATCGAAAACAGAGCTAATGAGGTATAAATCTCTCATAGATTCCTTTCTCTCTCTCTCTACTATCAAACGAACAATCTTCGATAATGTCGGTTCTTGTAAGCTCTAGGGTTTGAATTTCACTGCGGATGCAACATTTCATCATCTTCTTCCATCATCTTCTTCTTGGAGATCTTGAAATTTCGATCGAAAATTTCGACTCCTTGGAAGAATTTTTTAGAATTGGAGGTTTGGAGCTAGATCTATGGCTATATATGCAAATTCTGTTATAGATCTGAGAAATCAGACATTTGCGGACTGTGTGGTTCAGATGTGTGGTTTTAGGGTTTGATCTTGGTCCATGCTTGGAAGAGTGATCTCTTGTTTGAAGATCAGAAGCAAGAATGATTATATGTTTGATGTTCCAGGGAAGGATAAAAACGGCTTTCTCTGTTTTTGCTGATGAGGTTTTAGTTACTATTAGGGCTCTATTAGGTCTCATGAAGGTCTTGTGTCGGTTGAGTCTTCACGAGATGGAGAGAGACTGAAGTTGAAATCACTTTCGAATATGAGAAGGTTAGCTTCTATAGCGTCCTAAGTAGAAATTGATGGCAGATCCATGATGTTGGAAACTTTGATCCAATTTTATTTTTTCAATACACTAGATCAGCTATAACCAAAACATATGGATTATGGAATGCATCTGGATCCTCTCTGCTGCTTTTAAAATAAGACACGTGTTCGGAGTTTTATTGGGGCCCACTGGCCCTACAAAATAATGAAGGACCTTAAAAATGAAAAAAAAGAAAAAAAAAAGAACATTGGAAGCTATTTGTGGTAAAAATCATCTAGGGTTTTATGCAAATAAACCAAAAGCATATTACTCAACAAGTAGGAAACACAAGGATTTATGTGGTTTGACTATGTGCCTATATGTCCATGGGTTAGATCGAGCTTTCATTGTCTTTGGAGACATTTAACATACACCATTTGAATTTTGATATGATGCCATGAAATGGACATAAAGCAGATAAAATGCAGAGTTTCCATTTTGAGAGTCCAATTTATGGCCTTAGACAAATGGTTTTCAGTTATCACCATCTTGTATATGACAGGCCAATGGGCTCGATGAACTCCAATACATGAGCTAGTTTGAAAAGCATCGAAGTTCCAGAAGCAGTAGAGTATTTAAGTCCTTTGGGAATTCATCGTAAGTCGGTCAAAAGGTCAAAACTAACATAATATGTTTTCTCCCAAAAAAAGAGAAAAAAAAAGAAAGAAACTAACATGGTATGCCTTTTGTTTTGATGAGTTAAAACCTTCTTAGGATTGATCTTGGGAAACCTTTTGCCGCATATTATGATGTGGTTGTTAGCCTGGTCAATAGTTCCCATCTTTCAATTGGATGCATAGTTGAATAAGTGAGGCCCATATCGGATTGGTCTGTTTACATTTCATTAGCTGGGTGATGGTAGTTGTCCATCAGGTGATCGAAAAATGTGCAATGCTATCGATTTTGGCCCTACCATCCATATTGCAAGATCTTGGCTGATGGTTAAGACCATGTGAATAAGGTGATAGAGGTGGGAGTGTGAGGCATCAACAATGGTCAATTCCTATCCAAATGGCTTTGAAGTTTTGTCAAACTTACGGATCAGTTAATAGTTGGATCATCACACACACAAATATACCTATGCTTCTTTCCTAATAGTTTTTAATGGATAAATATCTTATATGCAATAGATTTCAAAAAAAGAAATATATTATATATAGCGAAATACTTATTTTTCTCAAATGGTTGCACTGCTAATGATAATAATGACATACACATTTCATACCAAGAAGTTTGCCGACTAAACAAAACCAATGAGTTACCAACTCGGTGTCAAGAGGTTTACATAAACACACATTTGGCATTGAGAGATTTAGTTAATAATAAAAAGAATAGCGTCTTGGTACAAAGAGGTTTAACAAAAAAAAAATATAGACATTAGAACCAGAACTAACTTGTTACCTAGTGGTTTGAAAACATGATTTTGTTGTCCCATTGTGAACATTTTTCACTTTTTCACCAACAATATCGACATGGCAATGTAAAATTAGTATTCTTGAGTTTGAGTTTGTGAACTCCCTTTTCAGTTTAGTAATTCATTATGGATCCTCTCTTTTCAAGAATCTTCTGTATTTGTTAAATAGTTAATATTTTTCCGTTGTTTAGGCTGCTGAACAATTATTATAGAAGAAAATTATTATTTACAAGGCTTGATTGAGATATCATTTGGTCTACTTTGTAGGTTGGAGTGGCTGCCTTTGACTTGAGGTCAGCCTCGCTTCATCTTTCTCAATACATTGAAACAAGCAGTTCATATCAGAATACAATGACACTGTTGTATTTTTATGATCCCATGGTGATCATTGTCCCCCCAAACAAGTTGGCACCAGATGGTATGGTTGGAGTCTCAGAGCTGGTTGATAGATGTTATTCATCGACCAAGAAGGTAGTGGTTCTTGATTACAATCTGAGTATCTGTAGATTATAATGATTTTATCAGGTGTTTGCCTAATCCTATACTTTTGCAGGTTGTAGTGGCCCGTAGCTGCTTTGATGATACCAAGGTCACTGCCGAAAGTTTTCTTGCTTTCTCAAGTCATGGTTATGTTTTTTGGTTTAGTTGTTTCACAATGCTTTTGTTTTACCAATTTTAAACAGGGTGCTGCCCTTGTTAAAAGCTTGGCATCCAATGACCCTTCTGCTCTTGGATTGGATACTTATCACAAGCAATATTACCTTTGCTTGGCTGCTGCTTCAGCTAATATCAAATGGTACATCGTAATTATGGTTATTCATCAATTAAAATGAAACACATGTTCCTTTCTTTTTTTATTTTTATAAATATACCTTTTGTTTTGTGTTCATGCCCCTTGTCCTTGCAGTCAAAACTATGCGATTGTCAGTTTATAAGGTGTCCTAGGCAGTTGTTTCAAGGTGTCAAAATCAAAGATACAAGTTCAATAAACATATATACATCATCATCATCATCATCATCATATCAAAGCCTTGTCCCAACTATGTTGGGGTCGGCTACATGAATTCTGTTTCTCCATTTTGATATGTCTTGAGCCAAATCCTTAGATACGTTGCAATTTTTCAGACACAGACACATACGTATAAATTGTTACATGGTAAGTTGTTTTCATATAACTTTGTAGAAACCCTGCGAAGTCTTGCAAAGTTTTACTTCTTGTACCAACCGAAATATGACTGAAGAATGAAGATATTTGTAAATATAGGCTTTCTCAAATTCTCAAGGTTGAGCTGAATAGTTGTTGAGATTGTTTAGACCAGTAATTTGTCAAAGAATTGGGGCATTTTTTAACTTTGCTATGAAATCAGACACTTGTTCATTGGAGGAATAATTTATACAGGCTTAAAGACTGGTTTTAAACTATTTGTAATTAGGTCATGGCTGATGGCCAGGATCTTACTTTTGTGTCTCACATATGCTTTATCAAAATAATTTTTAGTATTCTGGCTATGAAATTGCATATTTCCATTGCATATTTGGTTCTCCATCTAATAATAACAAGAATAATTATAATGATAATGCTGATGATAGTGACAGTGACGACGATAATAAATAGTTGATGTTCGTTGCTTCTTGTTGTTGCATCAGTTGACATGATCATTGTAATCCCTTGTACACAAGGAATCTCAAGTTCCAAAATTATGTTTCCTACTTTGATTTTGTTCTTCATTTTATATCCATTTCATGACTAACTTCTATAATATGCTTTTGGAATGGCCTTGTATATAGGACAGAAGCAGAGAAAGGGGTAATTGTTACAAACCGCTCATTGTCGGTATGATTTTTAATCTTATGCAAGGATAATTTTAATAGGTAGCCACTCCCAACAATTAATCATTGACTACCTAGTGTTAACTTTTTTAATCTTCCTTTAAATTTCTTTAGATTTAAATATTTGTCAAAAGCTAATTATAATTATCGATTTCCCTGTGTTTTGGCAACCATGTATATTGCAGATAAATTAAATAAAAATGCTACTTCAGTGGTCATGAATTCACTCTCAGCAGTTTCTTGTTGCATTAGTTCTCAAGAATCTCTCAAAATACTAGCTCTCTTTGGATAATCAAGAAAATTTTGCAAAAACTAGTCTATAACGAAAAAGTTGAAATACATAAAATGGCTTAAAATTTATAGTTAAAAAAATCTTGGAATTATAGGTCAACTTGTGTAAAGTAATCTGAATTTCTTAAATACGATATTTTAGAGTTCTTGCAATTTTATCAAGGTTAGAAGTGTAGAGAAATATTTCTACTTCTCAATTTGCCATCGATGTTTGTAAGACTGGTTACTGATCATTTAGGCCCTGTTAGAATCAAAAGATGCTATTTGATGCTTATTTTTGGAAATTCACCTTTAATCTTCATTTTTAACCACCCTATATATTCAATTCTTATGTATTTTAATGCAAACAAACAGGCCCCTAGCTCTTTCTCCTCTTGTATTCATTATTCCATCCCTTTTCTTACAGACTATATGTGAAAATTTCTCCTATGGGAGTCTGCACAAGAAGCGGTGCAGCATTTCCGGTCCCCACCATCCCAAAAGCAAGAACACCATCCCCTCCCCTGCCCCCCCAACTCTCTGAATTGAAGGCACGAACTGAAAATCCTGCATGACTTCCACGTGTGATTCCTATAAGAGGAAGTTGCCCCAGACTATATTATGTATCTATATCTGTGTGCATGCGTATATGCATACATTATATTATTTGAGAGACAATGGTCTCACTTCATATTCTGAGACCCCTGATGTGGGGTCTCAAATCTATTAATAGTTGGAAAAAGAATTTAATGTCTTTTTGGCATTCCTTTTGACGTAACCCAACTCTCATCCTTTAGAAAATCTCAAAATATTAAATCAAGAGGGTATCAATAACAAGAGAAAAACACGTAAAAAAATTTAAACCAGGTTTTCAACTAGCTTCCATGTCTTCTATCCCTGACTCATATTGATCACATGGGCTGCTTCCAGAATTTCTGTAGTCCCCTAACTGCAAAATTTTTGTCAGAACTGTTGATAGTGAATAGGGACTGTACAGTGGTAGTTCCGCCTGATGACAAAACCAGCAACTTGTGAACTTCAATTTAGTCAAGTAATTCACTCAGTAGAGTTGGTGAAAGTGGGAAAACCCAAAATTACAGCAAAGTTACTAAAATAATTTCTGAATGATCTACATCCTGGGAAATTGGCCAAAGTTATAACTCTTTTGCTATTCTAAATCGTCACAACTGTCCGTCTTAAATCCACAAAAAACTTTCTATTCTGATTAGTCCATTGTAGAAAAATTCTATTTTCATCCAGATAAAAAAATATGATGTAAATGTAATTGAAAACTGATGGGACTATACAATGAATTAGGAAACATCTGGGACTATTGAACTCCATGTATTGGACTGTAGAGGTACGGACGTCTATCAATTGGGCTCCATAGGTTCATTTTGCTTTGTGTCTGATTTAGATGGGTCTGGTACAATCTACTAGGCCCAACTGGGCCTGTTGGCAGTAGGCTGGGCTATTGGGCTGGCTGTGGTCTGATGATCCTAAGGTATCGTTTGGGAAGGAGGTAAAATGAGGGGAAGGAAAAAAAGAGGGGAAAATGGAGGGAATTTTGAAATTGAGGGTGTTTGGGAAGGGGGGAGGGAAAATGGGGGAGGGGAATTTGGGGGTAAAATTAGTGTGGGGCCCACTCCAAAATTTTCCCTTCAAAACTGGGGGGAAAATGGGAGGCAAAGAAGGGATTTTTTAGAAAATTACTGAACTGCCCTTTTGTCAAATTGAAGCTTTTGCAAAAGTAAGGATAAAATGGTAATTGTCTCTCTACCTCACAAACAAACAAAATTATACTTTTTCACTTTTCTTCCCCCTACTTTTTGACTATCTAAACAAGAGGAGGTAAAATTAATTTTCCCTCCCCTCCCCTTCCCCCTTCCCAAACATAGTGTAACAGTTCTGCTGGGGTTTTGGGTTGGCCCAGCTTGGACTCGGGAGTCCTGCTGGGCCTGATTGAGCTGGGACTGGGTCTGGAGAGGGTGCATCACCTTTCGTCTTTTCTAATAATAATAATAACAACAACAATAATAATGGACCTAGTACAACAGGATATGTCTGAACACTCTAAATGAAGTGGTGATACCTTTAGTTTTTTATGGCTGGAAAAATCTAATCATTTAAACGGTCCCATGGCCCCTCCAATAGTGAGTGTTAATCTAGTCAACCAGTATATGTTGCGTTAGGATTATGAGGGCTAAACTTGGGTCAGATATAGGTCGAGTTAGCAGCTCAGGTCAGATTTTGCCGCCCCTATATACAACATATTTATAGAAAATTCTTAATGCCCCCTATGCATGTGAATGTTGTGCATTAGTGACTCAAAAGAGGGCAAAAAGAGCTAAATACGAGAGACTTGCCAAAATGTCTGATGCAGTACAGTCCAAAAAGAATAGGGCCCGCTGATGGGCTCCACAAGGAAAATCTTCTGTCATCTTGCTTACCTTAATTAGATTCTTAATTTAATAGATTTTCTTTGATTTAGTGAGAAAGATTTTAAGTAGTCAAATGGAGAGATTTAAGTGATTTGATTTGATTGAGAGATTTTAGTGATTATTGTAATGAGTCTGTTTCCCTTTTTAGATGATTTCCTCTATTATATATAGGGAGGAATTCTCAGTTTTATGGATGCCATTGATAATGAACAACTCAGTTTTATGGATGCCATTGATAATCAATAAGGGAGAGGCCTATTTTTTTCATCTGAATTTGCTTCTCATATCCCTCTGGTTTAAAATTTTAAAATGTAGGTGTTATAAAAAAAAAAAAATGTGGCCTTTCTACACTCTCTTTGAAAAATATAAAAAGATTGTAGATAATAAAACAGGGTGGTAGGAGGAAGAGAGTGCCACACTTCTAGGGCTGAGAAGAGAGGGACCAGCTTTAGTTGTCGTGCATTGCCTATAGGCTATAGCTTAGTTCTCAGGGTTGAGTTATGTTTCTCATAGAACTTGGGGGATTAGAAAAGAAAGAGAAGGTGACTAAAATATTTCTGCCATTTTAACCCCGAGGGGTAGCTCAGTTGGCTTAGGACCACGGTTTGCTCCTTGAGGTTGAGGGTTCGAAACTGAGCTACCACACTGGGGCCACAAGGGATGCCTGTAGGGTTTAGTCCAGCCCAAAGGGCTAGGACACCCTCCGTTATAAAAATAAAAAATAAAAAAATTCTGCCATTTTTTAATGCTTTTAAATCACCAAGTTTCTAACCTTTGAGATGGATCCAATGGTCATATGTGTAGGAGCATTAATGTTCAGAAAGGTCCTAGACAGCCCTTGTTATATCTTCTATATCTGTTTGCATGTATATATGGACATTGTTTATGCTCTTATAATTCCAGTAGTTTTGGAGTGATGCTATAGATGGACTATTTAAAAAGGTTGGGACATTTTTCTTTTGTGTTATAGTTTAAGATGCATGATGCAATTTTCTTAGTGTAGATTTATAAATGTTTTATTGTTCAGATGAGTGGAGGATTTTCATATTTATTTTGTTTTGTGTCATTAACTTTCCTAGGTCACTTTCAATGGCTCTTATGACCATATGAATATCGATGCAACCAGGTACATTCTTGAACAATAATGGGACTTCCCCTGTAAGTGTATGGAATTGGTTGTCAGTCTTGAATTATCAAATTTCATACTGGACCATATGTGGCCAAAGTTTGCCAACCTGTGAGTTGACTCACCGATATAAGAAGTTGAGTTGTATGATTCATTGTAGCCCGAATATGTGGTGGGTGAGTCAAAGTTTAGTCTAGCTCAACCCATGTGACTTAGTTGAGTTGGCCTTTGAATGTCTGTACAAGATTGTAACAGGTATAGAGATTTGAATTTATGACTCCAGTCTCCAGCACAAAGGTCGGATGATATGCCACCTTAACTTTTATCTACTAAGTGAACTACTTTACTTTTAAGTTTTATGAAGATAAAATTGTACAATGTTATTTTCATCCTCTTATGATTGGAGATGGATCAATCAATCCTAAAAAAGTCACATATTTGAAAATTTTAATTATTTTAATGATGTTATCAAGATAAATGGCAATTTATGGAATTGACTAGGAGTCCGAAATGCAAATTAAGGTAAACTAGATTAATTCTGATTCTTTCAGAACCTATATACTATTTGGATCCTTGTCTATTAACAATCTAACAATCAAGTGAATGGTCTGAAACAGTATAGTGTCTTCTCCACATGCACTCTAAAGGCTCAAAAGCACTGTTTAAGAAACTCATCTAGTCATCTTGACTTGCCTGACTCAGATTAGTCAATTTGATTTAATAGGTCATTGAGTTGGGTAAGTCAAACTAGCACGACCAATTTTGACTCACCCATATTACTTGACTCAATGACCTTAATGTCAACTTAACTTTTTAAGTAATTTGGCTCAAAGGTGTCAGTGTAAACCATTGGGCTAGTGATCATGTAATCACCCAATAAACAAAATCTAAAATAAATGATTTTGACGCATAGGTATCATTTTTCCATTCCCCTTCATCATCTTTTTCCCATTTTACAATTCAAACCCTTGAATGATGATTCATAATAGGCAGCCCAGTGCATTTTATGATGCCATTTGAAAATATTTCATGCATACCTAAAGTTTTTTCAAGTTGTGTTTCTGTATGCATCTTCATCTAAAAATATTTCTAAAAAGATTATATGATTTTTATATCTTTTACAATTTAAATAAAAATTTTTGATGACCACTTGAGATGCTTAGTTGACTCAACTTCTTGCCCGTTGAGGAGATGATTGAAAATTTTTTGGGTAGTTTTATAAATTTCAGTTACAATGAATCTTATGGAAACAATTTACATTACAGTGTTCAAAACTTGGAAATTATTGAGCCATCCCATTCTTCCCTTTGGGGCACAACCAACAAAAAGAAAAGTCTATTTCACTTACTGAAGACAACAAAAACTATTGGAGGGTATGCCGGTGACCTTTTTGTTTGTCTTTTGCACAATTTTCTTGCAGTGCTTTCTTTCATTAATTATTTTAATGTTCTAAATGTAGCCTACTTACTGACAAACCCTTTTAGAATAAATAACAAGAGTTTTTTTTTTTTTCAAATTGGTTGTCCTCTCGAGAACGAGAGCCTCCCCTTATATATTCTTTGTATCAATCATTGTAGATCAATTATAACCCTTTGAACCCCCCTTGATTGGGGTAATTGAATCTAATTCCAGGCTAATTGACTCTATGAGTTCATTATTCTTTAGACTAGACTACCTTATGATGTATTTATAATTTGTTTACCTTCCACAGAAAGCTTGTTCAAGGGTAAACCTTGTTTGTGATTGCACTTTTTATGTGTGATCAACTTTTTGATCTGATCTTGGACAAACCCCTTGCTGATCTGTTTCTGGTCAATTCAGCAATCGGTCAAATCCAGTTGCCGATCTGTGGCTTGTGGCAAAAACCGTGAATCATAAAATATGCTATTGTCATAAAACTTGGAGTCACTAGTGCAGAACGTGGCCCCAATCAGTTTGTAGATCAATTATAACCCTTTGAACCCACCTTGATTGGGGTAATTGAATCTAGTTCCAGGCTAATTGACTCTATGAGATCATTATACATTAGATGAGAGTACCTTATGATGTATCTATAATTTGTTTACCTTCCACAGAAAGCTTCAAGGGTAAACCTTGTTTGTGATTGCACTTTTTCTGTGTGATCAACTTTTTGATCTGATCTTGGACAAACCCCTTGCTGATCTGTTTCTGGTCAATTCAGCAATCAGTCAAATCCAGTTGCCGATCTGTGGCCTGTGGCAAAAACCATGAATCATAATTTATGCTATTGTCACTAGTGCAGAACGTGGCCCTAATTAGTTTGGTGAGTTTTACTTGCTATATAGTTTAGTTGTTTATCCAACCTTTCCACTTTTATGAGACCAGGATATTTTGGGGCGTTATTGAGCTGAACTGAGAGATGATTTTCTGTTTTATATGTTAAGTTAATAAACCTGAGGCCAAGTACTTAATATCAGCTTGATATTAGACAAACCATGTCCCTTTTTTTTTTTTTTTTTTCAGGCTGTGTGTTTGATAATATATCCCACTGAACCAACCTTGTGTGGGACCAACCTCAGCCACACATAATCCTGTGTTTGATGTGCAATCATATAGTTGTTCAACTTGATGCACTTGGAATTTGTCTTGCACAGCGGGTTAGCTGCATACATCTAGCAATAGTGGGTCGTTGTCCTATAAGTTCTATGCTTGCTATTTTATTTTCCATGCATGAAGGATCCATCTCACACTAGATTGTTTGTTCTTACACAAATATGGTGGTAAAGATCGAAGGCATGCAAACTGTGGCTATTTAGTGGTTTGTGAGAAGCACTGGTTGGTGTGCTAGTTTTGGTTTGAGGCTTTGAGCCAATCCAAGCTTATTTTGATTTTTTGTTGACTGCTCTGACATTACATTAATTAAACCGTGGAACTAAGTTGTTCTCAATTTTGGCTAGATTGGCCCTTTAACCTCTGAACTTGCACTTCCTGTATTCTATTTTTCTTCTGTAAATTAACCATTTAAACCGAAAGCCTTTCTCCAAATTTATAAATCATTGTTACTTGATTTCTTCTTTGACTAATTAGCATCCCATCATCTCAGACAACATACACTTCATGCTAGATTTTAACTGTCAAAATTGTCCACGATTTAGAAAAACAAATAGGGCTTAAAAGCGGACTCGTTCAACTTGAACTGAAACTCAATAATCTTTCCACATAGTTCTTGCACTATCCTTTCGTACATGCCTTGTATAATCTCCATATATCCATTAAGGATTATTTTCTCTTCAACATCTTCCACATTAATAAAATAGTATGGTTTCATTCTGCTAAGACGTACCTCTCATGGCTTGTGTGAGAGGTAACTTTGCTGCCACCACGTGAGACCCCTCATGATCACTCCAGCCCCCACTCACTAACTCCCCATGAATTGACACTCCTTTTGATTTGACAATAACCTGAATTTTATTTACTACTAGATTGAATTTACATAAAAAAATGATGCGACTTACGAAACCATTAAACTTTAACGACCCTAAATCAATGGTTGTGATGATCTGATCGAGATAATTGTTTTGTAAAATCATATCCACAACAAGACCTTTCCACCACACTATCCTCACATGATTGGCATGCATCCAATTGGGTCCCAAAAGGGACTTGGGTTTTTACCTCTTACATTAGTCATGAGAGGTAACTCTCTTTGCATCACATAACCCATTAACTGTGGATTATTTTCTCTTCAAACATCTTCCACAATAACGACCATGGCACTCTATCTTAGGCCTTCTCTAAGTTAACAAAATAGTAATGATTCTATGTTCACAACCTCATTGGAGTTCCCATGCTCTCCACCTGAATTAAACCAACATACACAATGGAATAGTGATTTAGTAACGGTCCAAATTTCATTGTAACTAGAGTGATATACGTAATTAAATTAATCACATGTTGGATTTACCCACGTGATTAATTGGATGACGTATATCATTCCGATTGGAGTGAAATTTTGGCTACTACCAATTCATGGGAAGCCATCTGATGAGTGGGTTGGATCGAGCAAGGGAATTCACAGGAGGTTGTCGAAGGATGATTTCACTTGATAAAAACATTTGTAAAAGTTTACCGCTTTATACTCTTGCATGAGTTTTCTCAATAGGATGATAGCTTTTGTTGTGGATCTCCATTGCATAAATCCTGACTGGTTCTTAGAAATATTATATTCTTGAAACCAATTAAAATAATAAATTGGATACTTGTAGTAAACAGTTATTCACTGTTCTTGTAGGTAGTCTCGTTAACATGTTATTGTTTTCACTGTCAACATGGCACTTGTCTTTTTAAGAGTGTCCATCTCTTAAATCTTAAGAACCAACATAGCAAGGCTCTGCTCAGATTTAGGGTCTCATGGCTAGGAATGTGTGTGGACCTTTGATTGCCACGTCACTTGAAGGTAGGGATGGCAATGGGGTGGGTTTGGTATGGGTGGGGGTAAACCCAAAGCCCCCCCATCTTAAGTTTATCTCATCCCAACCTGACCCACCCCATGACGGGTCATTGGTATGTGATACCAAACCAGCCCCATTTGGGTTGGGGTAAGTCGAATTTGAAGGATAAAATTTTAAAAAAATATAAATGCATGTGAATGACTGGTTGAGATCGAACACACCACCTTTTTTATTCCACATGCGTGAAGTTAATGTCACACACCACCTTTTTTATTCCTCACTCTTGACAACCTCCGTTGTCGAAAGGTGATAGTGGTTAATGCCTGCCCTCTTTGCTTGTCAGCTGAAGAAACAATTGACCACCTTCTTTTGCAGTGCCCTTTGGCTACAGATATCTGGAATTTGCTTTTCCAGTCTTTGATTTGTCCTGGGTTCTCCCTTCATCCATTCTTGATCTGTTTGGCGCTTGGAAGTTTATGTTTGGATCCCCCAAAAGGAGACTGCTTTGGCGTGCCTCATTTTTTGCAACCATATGGGCTATATGGAAAGAGAGAAACTCTAGATGTTTCCAAGGAATATCTTGCCCGTCTTCTGTTGTTAGCTCCTGATCCAGATTCATGGTTGTCACTTTGAGGAGATGCAATATACAATATGCATAGAGAGAGAGAAAGAGAAAGAGAAGTTGCTGAAAATCATGTACCCCTTAGGGTTACATCCTTCTGATTATATAAGGGTGGATTACCCTATTATTAGAATCCTAATACAAAACAAGTTTCTAAGTTATAGCTACCTTTCTAATTACAACTCAAGTTCCTAAGTTATAGTTAACTTTCTAATTACAACTCAAGTTCCTAAGTTATAACTAACATAATAATACACGTTCCTAGATTGACAATGGCTACTTCATGGGTAGCTATTCTTCGGGAATTTTGGGGCCTGCCTATAGACTTTATCTTCCTCAAACGGAGGAAGGTGATATCTTGATTTTTGGGGGCTTTTTGTCTTCTGTTTAGCTTTTAGTTTGGTTTTCTAACCTGCTCTTTTGGGCCTCCTTTTTGGCATTTTTCATTGCTTTTCAGTATATCTCTTTTGTACTGTTAAGCCTTTGATTAATACAAGTTATTATTAAAAAAAAAAACAGAAGAGTTAATGTCAAATACCATTTAAACCACATGAGTTTTATTTATATTTTTAATAAGAAATAAATATATATTATATATACGAGGCGGGGCGGGTATGACAATTAGCAACAAAACCCAAACCTGCCCCACACCAAGAAAACCTTTACCAAACCTGCCCCTAATAGGGGCGGGGCAGGGCCCTATTTTAATCCGGCCCATTGCCATCCCTACCCGAAGGACCCGACCCAAAAAATCCAGGTATGGACCCTCTTTAATGGCTGATTTATTATTTGGTTTGGGTATGGAGTCCAGTCAATTCCATACCCGAGGACTTGTGTACCCTAGCTATATGTATTAAAAAATTTAAATCCTATATTATATTAAAAAATATACACTAAATGTCATATAATAGGTAACTCCTTTGCTGATGAATGCACACTCAATCCAACAGTCCAGTTCATTCGGATGCGTGCCAAACCCCGGGACCTATGGCTATCTCGGGGGGGGGGGGGGGGGGAGTTCCCTATTTTATGGTCCACTTGGATGGATCAAAACAGAGGACCCACCACATGTTCCAAAGCACCGGCAGCTGAGGCTGGCTGCATATAATATATATTATATGATAATACATATGACAAAAGCTTGCAGCATAGGAGATGTAGATTATCTCATCTTTGTGACCACAAGATCTCAGATTCAAAGTGTATTACCAACTTTAATATATAGTTGGTAGTATATACGCATTATATTTTTAACATATTTAAATGTTTGCACCATCGACCCGACCTGTTTACATCCCTATTTGGAGCTCCAATTCATTGTTGATGTAGAGGCTTGAATGTATAATAATATAGTATTTGTTTTTGTGGACACAACCATTCCATGTATTGTATGCCTTATGTTTTTTTGCAATCCATGCATTGTGCCACATGAGCTGTGAATATTACTAGTCCTTCAAGCAACGTCTTCTTTTGCTTTTATTGGCATTAACTCTATGCTTTCCACAGGACTCGACTTCTTCGGGCCAATTTGCTGCAACCTTTAAAAGATATAGAGACTCTCAATGCTCGCCTTGATTGCCTAGTTAGTATTATTTGTTGTTTTCTTAGTATCAATAAAAATATTCATTTAAAATGTGTAAGATTTTTTTAGTTTCTCTCAGAAGACTGTTTTCCTTTTAGGATTGGTATAGCTTACCGTATCCATCAATGTACATTTGCGTGATGGAGGTGCTTATTTACATGGTTGGGATATATTTTATGCACATAAGTGATTATATGTGTGTGCACACGCACATTACAGAACAATTATTATCAACAAAAGGGTTGGCCTTGCTTTTGATGTGGCAGAGTCGCAGAGACCAATTATGTGGTGCATAATATGTAGAATAGTTTCCTTCAGTACAACTTAGTAATCTAGCCTAAGTAGTCAGACCATTCCTCTTTTGCATATACAATTATGAATGAAAGAGCACACCTAAATAGTCTTGATATATCCCTATTTCTCAAGTGGGCGCAACTTGAGCTGGCACCTCGTGCCTCCACTGTAATTGTCGCTGGGCTATAGTTGGGCCATGGCCCCCCATGACGTGGACCCCTGCGATGCATCAGCACACAAATCAAGATACACTTAGTTATGGTGGTCCATATCTTGTAAGTATCAACAGGTTCCAGAAATATGGACAGTTTCAAGATCATAAAGGATTAGTTAGATAATGGTTAAATGATTACAATTAAGCAATTATTTTATTAATGGTTGGTAGTTGCTAATTCATAGTTGGAAATTGAAAGGAGCGAAAATATGCAGTTAAAGAGAGAACTGGAAACCGACACCATAGTTCCAGAGAGGAAACTCTTCTGGAAAGGAGTTCTAAAAGGAGAAAAGGTGGGAATGTCCAATACCCTGATACAGATTGATCTACGACCAGAAGAAGGGTTGCCCATAGATTGAACACTTGGATGCTGCAAAACCAACACAAATCAACGTGCAGTCTACACTTACCATTGAGAGCCACATGCCCACTTTCATGCACTCACAGATCCCTTGGACTGTTGCAAAATACTGAAGAAGGAAATACAACCAGGAATTAATTGTTGGATGCTACATATTGTTATTAATATGAGGTTAAAGATTTTGCTTGAAACAGACCTGGAATGAATCCAGGCCTCATTTGATCATAACTTTAGCTAAATAAGTCCATGTCTCAGCCAATGAATGAAATAAAGGCTTAATCAAACCATAAACTAAGTGGTTGATATAATCATAATAATTATTATTGTGTGTATATATATTGAGATATTGTGCTCTTTAGAAATGAGTGATTCCAAGAGCATTTAAGGGTAGCATCAATAGGGGATAAAATTAGAGAAACCCATTTGGGATGGTTTGGGCATGTCCAACACAAGTCGACAACAGTACTGGTAAGGAAAATTAGGGCTATGCAGATTGATGGCCCAAGAAGGGGAATGGGTAGGCTGAAGAGGATGTGGATGGATGTAGTAAAAATTGATACAAAGAAGTGCAACTTATCTAAGAATTTGGCTCATGATAGATCGGAATGGAGAAACATACTTCATGTAGCCGACCCCAACATAGTTGGGACAAGGCTTTGATGATATATATATTGTGCTCTTGTGAAGGACCGTAGCCAGAAACTTAGCCCAGCTTGTGTGAAACCTGGTTGGTCTGCTCCAGTCCTACCTAAGCTCTGTGAGCCAATCCTGCTGCTAGGGCTTGGCAGGATTGGTGGTTGGCCACTTTGGGCCCAATGGTCCTACCAGGTTATCTAGTGGGCAAGGCCCTCTTTTGGGCTGCATCACCTTTTAGTGACTTTGGTAATCAGTTCTAAATTGGGCTTCTTGTCTGATTTGTAATGTAATTTACCCTCATAGCCACATATAATTTATAAATGAGTATTTTGTTGGGAAGTCTCACATCGCCTAAGTAATAGGCTTGACATGTCTTAATATACCTGTATGGGCCTTCCACCTGTGAGCTTAAGCTTTTAGTTTGGTATATGGTTTATTACATTGTATCAAAGCGGGTTTCGATCCCAGTGTTCTTGTGTAGCCCACATGACAGGCCCGTCCATGAAATTTGTTGGGCCTGCATGTGGGGGAGAGTGTTGGGAAGTCCCACATCGCCTAAGTAATAGGCTTGACATGTCTTAATATACCTGTATGGGCCTTCCACCTATCAGCTTAAGCTTTTGGGTTCATACATGATTTATTACATGGTATCAGAGCGGGTTTTCGATCCCGTCGTTCTTGTCTAGCCCACATGACAGGCCCGTTTATGAAATCTGTTGGGCCTGCACATGGGGGGAAGTGTTGGTAAAGTAAAGCCCCGCATCGCCTAAGTAATGCCTTCGGCAAGGCTTCAAATATACCTATTTGGGCCTTCCACCTATGAGCTTAAGCTTTTAGGTATTACACATTTTATTGCAAGGTTCTTCCGTGTGCATCTTACGACTCAAGAGTCCATGATCCCTCCACCTCACCAAAACCCATCACTCATGAATTACTGAATTAGCATTGATTCCACTTTGATCGCGATCAAAATGATGTTTTTTTTTTCTTTCAAACAGTGATGACGGTCGAATTCCCAGAACAACCCCCGAACTCCATTTTTATAATTAGTAAAGACCGAAATAGAATGAAATTAACTTGATAATTAGATTTAGAAAATAATTTGAAATTTTCTTCATATCACTATGCCCATTGACAGTTTTTTTTATAATCGGTATTCATTTCTATTGCCAACCACTTATCGGTGCCTTGGCTGCAACAAGCATTTTGCAGAAGCATTATCCTCATATTGTTTAAATTATTTTCAGGATGAGCTAATGAACAATGAGGAGCTTTTCTTTGGACTGTCACAGGTACTTCGCAAGTTCCCAAAAGAAACTGGTAAGCTCACGCTATCATGTCGTCTGTACTTACTTTTATGAAGTTGTTCCAAATGACAATGTCCACAGAAGTTCATTTGTCATTCTTTCGATGTAGATAGAGTACTATGTCATTTTTGCTTCAAGCCAAAGAAGGTTACAAATGAGGTGTTGGGTGATACAAATGCTAGGAAGAGTCAAGTGTTGATAGCAAGCATTATCCTCCTAAAAACTGCTTTGGAGGCACTTCCCTTACTTTCCAAGGTATAACAATGTGATGGTTTACACCCTTTGTTTTCCTGAAATATCTGAAATAATTAACCATTTCAGGTGCTTAAGGATGCAAAAAGCTTTCTTCTCTGCAACATTTACAAGTCCATATGTGAAAATGAAAACTATACTAGCATAAAAAAAAGGTATGGTTATGCATTTGCAACATTTTGTCTATATATTTATGAATGCCTTGATTGGGTTAATGTGATCACCCATGTGTCCTTTTTATTTGTAACCCACTTTCGATCAATCAAACACAATCACCACCTTGGAGTTTGCCCCACTGTTCAATTGATCACATGTCAGACATGTCACTAATTCGATTGGAGTTAATCATATAATTTACATGTAATTGATCCAATGGTGGTGCCCACTCCAATTCAAGTGAAATGAAAAATCCGAGGATAGCTAGCTCATTGGGTAATTATTTTTAGGGGATGTGTCATAGTTTTTGAATTTCCTTATGGAGTGCTTTCTCATGTCTTCTTAGGGTAGCACAATCAATGCTTTTAGTTAGAGAGGTTAGTCTTGTTAGGAAAGTCCCACATCCCACATCACCCAAGTAATGGGTTTGATATGGCTTCATATACCTGTTTGGGCCTTCCACCTATCAACTTAAGCTTTTGGGTTGGCACATGGTATCTTACATGGTACCAGAGCAGGTTCTGTTCCCGTCGTTCTTGTGTAGCCCACGTGGCAGGCCCGTCCATGAAATCTGTTAGGCCTGCACGTGAGGGGGAGTGTTGGGAAAGTCCCACATCCCACATTGCCCAAATAATGGGTTTGATATGGCTTCATATACCTATTTGAGCCTTCCACCTAGCTTATGCTTTAGGGTTGGCACATGGTTTCTTACAACTTTGAGGGGAGCTTAGTGGCGTTTTTTGGATGCATGTGGTTGGATCTTAATATTTCCTTTTGGACTAGTTCTTTATGTTTAGGTATTTTATTTCCTTTCCTCAGCCGCCAATTAGTCTCTTGTTCAGTCACCCTCAAACACGCACAGACAACTGTGTGCACACCACCATGAACACACACTTGCATACATGGAGAGAAATTTCTCACTTTACTACACCTCAGTTAGAATTTTAGAATTTAAGATGGCATAGTTCTTTTATAGTTACATACTTCATTAGAACCCTTCAAGGCAGCTCTAGATAGATGGGATAATGCTAAGATGTACTGTTCAGTTGTTCATGTTAGTGAATCTGTTTTTGTGAGCATGTGGATTTCTCAACGGCCGGTTAGTGATCCTATAACTTCAGTAATAGATTCTACATATTACCGGCATTGTTTTGTCATGTAGTGCATGCATTTGGTCATTCAATAAAACATGAATGCCTAGTGTGATTCTTTAATACATGGCTTCCCTGAATAGCTTTGTGTGTTTGTTCAGAATTGATGATGTGATTGATGAAGACGTACTTCATTCAAGGGTCCCTTTTGTTGCACGTACAATACAATGTTTTGCTGTCAAGGCAGGAATAGATGGACTACTTGACATGGCGCGCCGATCCTTTTGTGACACTAGTGAAGGTGTTCTATTTCTAGTAGTTGCTAAGCTGATAATTTAGTTGATTCTATAACCTTGCTGGAATCCTGACAATGCTGAAGTGGCAGCTATACATACCCTTGCAACCAAGTACCGTGAAGAATTCAAGCTACCAAATCTGAAAATGCCTTTCAACAACAGGCAAGGATTTTACTTCAGCATTTCACAGAGAGACATAAATGGAAAGCTTCCTAGCAAATTCATTCAGGTTCTAGTACATCTTCCATGCGACCTTCATATGCAGTGCTTTTCTGTATTTTTTTTTTTTTTTTTTGCTGACTACAGTTATGCTTCCGAGACAAAAACCAGGTTATGAAACATGGGAAAAACATCCATTGTTCAACCCTTGAACTTGCTTCAGTGAGTAGAACTTTCTAGTATTTTCTTTTTTATTGTTGTTATTAATATTTTCATAGGGTTCATAGGTCTCTAATGACTTTGTTATCTATCTACATGAGGAGAGAAACTTATCATCCATGCTGGTTTCATCATTATTTTTACATTTCCATAACTTAATCTAGCGTATGCTAGGTTCTTGCTATCACGAATTTTCTTTAGGGCGTGTTTGTCTGCATTAAAATACATATGGAATTAAATACATAGAATTTTTGCCATAAGTAGCTAAAAATGAAGACCATAGGTCAATTTCCAAATATGATCATTAAATAATCTTTCCTTTTATGGAAATAGAATCAAAGGAAGATGAGAAATGAATAACCAGACATCACCTTAGTATTCATTTCCTATCTCCTTTTAGTTTTATTTCCATGAAAGGAAAGGTTATTTGATGGTCATTATTTAAAATTCACCATTGGTCTCCATTTTTAACCACTTATGGCATAAATCATATGTATTTAATTGCTATGTATTCTAATGCAAAAAAAAGGCCCTTAGTGGCTTACTGATTTATTTATTTTGCTATTTTTTACTGTACCAATTCAATTTATCAGTACCATGTTGCAACTTTAGTGGATCGATGAGAATAACAAACACTGTTAAAGTCCTGACATGAAAACCAGATTAGGATATTTCCTTCACAAACTTTAGCGTAAAAACTCAAACTACCTCTCAATAAAAAAACTTAATGGTTTTCATTTAAAATAGGACAATTCCTTTAAACACTGTAATTTAACAACTTCAACTGCTCTCTGGGCTGAAGTCTTTATAGATTTGGTTTAAATGTCTTAAACTTCTTTTTGTACGAGAATTATGGTCTTGGACCTATCTTAGACAAACTGATAATCTGTGTCCATCTTATGACGTGCATGACTCTTTCCTGGAACCTGGATTTACCGAATGTGGTTGAACTGAGTGTCATAATTTATAATCAATGATTATATATGAATTTTCCTTCATTCAATGGTCAACAATTAGAGCCAAATAACCTCACATGTAACTGCAACTATGGCATTTTCATTGTTATCTAGGCTCTATAGATTGTATCTCTTTTTAGATACCTGGGTTCTAGATACTTAAAATAGTCTAGGTACCTGTATTACTTTGCATACAAATATCTAAAATTTGTGTAAAAGCCATGTCCCTGCAGTTTCCATGGCATGTTATTGCCTACCCCGTATCCACGCCATGTCTGTGCTTCATAGGATGTGATAGTCTCCAATCTGCTACAATCTTTTTACGGAAAAATCTCTTTTGATTGAGAGAAATGTACCCTTCCCAGGAGAAAATTTGATGAAAGGCAGAGTTCTCTACAAAAATCCAGATGTGGCTTTCAAGTTTCAGCATGGGAGCTAGTACCGACACCTGTGGCATAGATGTCACGCCCCCGGACTGGGGCCGAGGCCCTGATCCGGCGCCGCGACGTTTCCCACAGGTTCCTGCGGTGAGGATTCCAGCATGTTCTTGAGAATTGAATCATCTCACTTTCAAGCATAAAGATTTATTTGTGGAAGCGCGTGGCAAACACCCAAGTAACATCACACATATAATAGAGTATAAAAGAACTCATGTCAGAGGGAGAAATATAACTAGAATAATCAAATTTAAGGTTTCAAGTTGTACATCGCAGGAAACATAAAGTAAAGTTAAGTTTTACAATTTCCCAAAAGATAGCCAACAAAGGCTAATAACACGGTTCCCAAAAGTTAGAGATATATATATATATATATATATATATCCCAAGTGTTTCACATCTCAAGACCCAAACCGACGTCTACATGACATTGTTGGGTTGCCATTCTCGCTCTACTAGCTGCTCAATAGCCGCCTCCTTGTGCTCCTCCTCAAGGGCAACAAAACCTGGATCTGAGCACCAAAATGAAAGGGTCAGACACGACGGTCTGGCAGGCAAAAGAATGAAGTACAATCATGCAGTAAATCAATAGTTTTGAAATTAATAAAAACAACATGTACGATAAAGCAAATCTGAATAAAACAAGCCATTTCAATGACAATATCATTTATAAGATCAGATGCTAAATCAAGATGACCATTTGAAAACAATACCTTGGGAACCACATGGAGCTACATTCTCCTTCACACGAGGTGATGAGAGCACTCAAGATTTTCCATCACAAAATGATGGAGGGAGACACTATCATAAATTGTAGTAACCCAGTAAAACTGAGAACCACACACGAGTCCCGCCACGGAACGGGCTAAACAAGCAAATAAGGACGTACGTATTTTCCAAACTAATGTTGGATAGGCGGCGGATCAAACTAGCAATGGTCGTCCAAGCTGAGTGGAGCCGACACAAAAAATCACGCACTTTCAAAACAATGTTTGACACTTCCAAATTCAGGAACTATTCACTCTATATCAAGTACTCACATGCTCGTTCTAAAAAATTCACGAAATAATAGTCCCGACACGATGTATATATATAAAAAAAAAACCACGATTCACGCAATGACTCCCAAACGGGTTTTAAATCAAAACCTTGGAAACATTCTTTTCAAGACGACACGAATTGCAAAAAGAGAATTTGGTTTATAAATCATAATTCCACATTGAGACCTTGAGACCGTACCCGTCGAATTAGTATACACTTTGAGATCCCATGTCGATCATTTGTTTAGATGGTGTCCCAATTTTTAAACGACATTAAGGGTATCAAGGTGTACGCATCGACTAGGGAAGGTCCACAAGTGATTGGGATAGAAACCCCTACATTCCCCTTCAATTCCCAAAATTCTGGGGGAGGTCGATCACCTGGCGGTTAGCCACCAATGTGTTCGGCGGTTAGCCACTTACTGACTGCGCGGTTGACCACGGGTTCCCTACAGAATGCAACATACTGGAATTGTAACCGACTCTGTTCAGTTAGCGAGCCAACCGGTGACCGCTAGATGACCGCCCATTCAGAACTGGGAAACAACTCTCTGGAATTGTGACCGAACCTGGGTCGGTTAGCCGCCAGTCACTAGTCGGAGGTGACCGCTAGTTGACCGCCCAGCTGTGGGAAATTCACATCAGGTTCAAATTCGAGCCTTTCCATATTCAAAATAGTTTTCCTTGTTTCCCATATGTTTTCCTGCAATAAAATGAGCTAAAAAGCTCCTCCAAATTCATCATTCAACACTTCAATTCCAATCCTACAAATCCAACCAACCAAACCTCCTTCAATTACTTCCAATTTCCAACAATCCAAACATGACAACTCCAATTTAATTAAAACCAATGGAAAAAACTGAATTCAATGAAATGTATCAATTATGATAGCCTTAAACCACATGTTTAGTAAGCTAAACTTCAAGACAAAACAAGGTTAACATTAGTAAGTTCCAAAAACAAGAAATCAAGCTACATTTTATAAATCATTGTATGCACATTCATATCTCATTCATTCACTTGCCTTGGTTCAAAATGTACTCAAAGGTGATCCCCCAACACTCCTTTCTACAGCTGAACTCCAATCTACAAGAAGCCCCATGAAATGAGCTCAAAACAAAAGAAATTTTAAAAGAGAAAGGGTTCCTCCTTAGGAAGCCTTGCATGCATGATAATGGTGCTCTAATGAACTCCAAAAAGCCATGGTTGGAAGATGAAAACCATCACTTACCTCTAGAAGCTCTAACAATGGAGAGAAGCCTCAAGAGGAAGAGGATCCCAGCTGAAATCCCTTGAAAATTGTATCAATAGAAAGCTTAGGAGATGAGAGTTTGGTCAACTCAAATCTCTAATTTTGTCAAAGAAAGCACCACATGCAATGGAGGGAAAGCAAGAATGGCCTGGTTTTTCTCTCCCTGGACTTAGCTGATTTGAAACATGCAAATGGAGAAGGGAGGGAGAAACAGTGAAACGCACATGGGTTAGTGTATGGGTGAGTGGGGTATGGGCCCCTTCAAGCCATTTCACTTCAGAGGCTTGGAAACCCATCATACGGGTCCCGGATGAGATCGACGAAAAAGAGTAAAATGATCGTTGAAATATCTAGTTTCCAAAAATATAATTTTCACATGATTTTGCAACTATTGAAATTCATGCACAGATTTCGAGGTGAGAAGTCTGTTTTGCCCTTTTTGCTAAAAATGCGATTTCGTAGTTTTAAAAACGAACGAAGAGAACATAAAAGTTGTAAATGTTATTTTGACAAATCAAAGGAACTAAAAATCATAATTTTTCCAAAGATCAAGAATCCATTCTCCCCACACTCACACGGGTCCCACAGGCCACCCCCGGCCTGTGTCAAGCTAATTCCACGACTCTCAAAAATTCCCAAAGCTATGGAAAATCTATCGAGCTCACAATCTAAGCTAACGTCATCTAATCGCACTTAAGATCTAATCTCGGTTTAAACGACGCTAAACAAAGCAAACCTGGATCGGGGTCTTACAATAGACATAGGCAGTCATATATCAGCGCGATTGATCTATCTCCTAGAAAGTGTCTTGCATTTTCAAGTTGTCAATCAGCTGCTCTATGTCCATTAACAACTGCCAATGTTCAAATTTATAGCTGCACAGCTTGCTTCCCAAACATCCAATTATTGTCATGAATAACCCACTCTCTTCGTTACAGCACCTCTTTCTCCAGAAAATGCTTGAGGTTCTGTATACCTTTGGTTCTTCATATAATCTTTGAACACACTACACTGCAATAATATACTTACAGTACAGGCATAATTATCTATGTGTACAATCAGGTAGTTTAGTTCTGTTGGAAAAAAGGTCATTCCCTTGGTTTTTAACCCGATAAAACCAATTGCATCTGTGAGCTTGCTTCAGCTACTAAATCGATTTCTCTAGTTATTACACCATGCCAAATTTTGCAAAGCAAGGATACCTGTAGCTAGACAGATTTCTTGCAAATATAGAGATAAACTTTCCATGCATGCATGAGAGCACATATCTAACAGTTGTTATATGTGCAACTTGGAAGAAGTTCATATCATTTCTGTCAACATTTCCCCACATTGTCATCTCTTGTTTTAAGTTTCTTTTGTACAGTGTAACTTTCCTATTAGATAATGAGCATGCCACATTTGGCATCGCGTTTTTGTTTAAGATAGTACTCTTTTTTTTTTTTTAACATAGGGTACTATTTGTTTGATCATAATCATTCAAGTGGATTTGCATCAAATCTCAACACTTTTTCCAATGTTGAAAGAAACTATTTTTGTTTTTAGAGTCTGTATTTTTTTCCCTTTTTTTCTTTTTGATGATGGTATTTGTATTAGAAACAGATAATACAAAGATAACAGGACCCACAAGACTATGGACTTGCACGACAATGAAAAGAAAATCATTACACAAAAAACAAAAAAAAATGAAAAAATGAAAAGAAAATTAGTTTATCACGATATCATTATTATCAAATAGGAATCTGGATCTGAGAACTCTCAGTTCTGCTAACCAGTCTGCTTCACCTTTAGCTTCATATGGAATATGGCTTATCATTGTTAAACTAAATTTCATGACTTTCCTCAATATAATCTGCCAGCTTCCAAGGCCACGTTTTAGCATTGAATACCCATTGATTTGCATTCCTCAAATTTCCTCCAACTATCAGGGAAGCAACATAGGTGAAGAAGCATATCAGATGCCCATCAAGAAAGAAAAACTTCAGCTTCATTAGCATCTCAAGCACCCGCTGTACCTGAATATGCCATAACAATCTATCTTTTCGGATCTTGTAAAACATCTCCAATACCTGTAGGAGTTTTTTCAGATGCAGAGTTTATATCTTTAGGGTCTATTTCAAGGCTTTTTATGTACATCGTGCTTAGGGATTTCTTTTTCATTTATTTTCTTAGCCTGTCTTTTTTGTTACTTTTACAGTTGAATGTCCGGAACAAATCTGCAGCTGCAGAGTGTTATTTGCGAACTGAAATTTGCTTGGAAGGTGATGCTGGATGCATTAATGCATTAATAACCATATGCATGTTTTTAAGTGGTCTAGTGCTATATGTATTCCTTTCTCCCCCTTATCGTGGAATATGGAATGGTGTCTCTGTTTTGTTCATTTAAAAGAGTTCTTCAATATTTTAGCGACGGTGCTTACAAGTTCTGGGACAACTAAATTCCATTTCATTCAATGTTGAATGCCAAGGATCATTGACCGTTAATATTTTATGTTGAAGGAGGGGAAAAACATAGAAACTCATCATTACATCAAAATCCATTGGATTGGTGGATCTTTACCAAATTTCTTCAAGATAATTGCTGGTTCAAGTTCCCAGATTATGCAATTTCTTGATTTGTTGCTTTAAGGCCAAAATCTTTGGCTTTTCAAATCTCAAGTCTCAACTGAATTTTTTCAAACATCATTCAATTCTTTGCACCTGTTGTATTCAGTTACTGATGTTTAGTTTACTTAGCAGGCCTAGTTGATGCCATACGGGAGGATGTCTCAATACTTACACTCCTTGCAGAGGCATTGTGTCTTTTAGATATGATTGTAAATTCATTTGCAAACACTATATCCATTAAGCCTGTTGACCGATATACGAGACCAGAATTTACAGGTGGTGTGCACTTTTCTCTAGGACAATCTTTCAAGATTTTTTAAGTACTATTGAGATCTTAATTTCATGTTCTATTGTTGGATAGAAAGCGGTCCTATGGCAATTGATGCTGGCAGGCACCCCATACTAGAGAGCATACACAATGACTTTGTGGTATGTTCATTATTTGGTTCCAGTACGTTGATCTTTTTGCCGAGCAATCATAGATATGGATAGTTTTATCCAGAATTCCTTAGCATGATTCATTAATGCCTTGAAATGTTTAATTGGTGACTTCTCTCATGCAGCCTAACAATATTTTTCTTTCGGAAGCATCCAACATGGTTGTTGTGATGGGCCCAAACATGTAAATATCTCCTTGGAAAGTATACCTTTTAAACGCTATTAACTAATCAAGAAATTTTCATCTTTAGGCATGATTTCTTGTTATTGAAAATTTGAAGTATATTTGACTCCTTTATTGAAGATTTGAAGTATATTTGACTCTTTTATTGAAGATTTGAAGTATATTTGACTCTTTCATTTACACACACACACTCTCTCTCTCTCTCTCTCTCTCTCTCTCTCTCTCTCTCTCTCTCTCTCTCTCTAAATCCTCAGGAGTGGAAAAAGTACTTATCTCCAGCAAGTGTGCCTCATAATCATCCTTGCTCAGATCGGTTGCTATGTTCCTGCCCGTTTCTCATCTCTACGGGTGGTTGATCGTATATTTACACGAATAGGAACAGGAGATAATTTGGAATCCAACTCTAGCACGGTGGGTTTCTAATCTTCAATTGTGCCCGTTGCATGGTCAATCACTTTACTATATATACGTTTGGTCAACTTGGAAGTGCATATAACAATTACCAAAGGCATGTATTGTCACTTTTTCTCTAGGTTTCCACTGGCAAAATTTTATCGACTTACACTTTGGGTCTTTATAATTTTTTATTGTTAGTTTTTTGAATAACGATGCATTGTGTATTGATTTGAAAGGTGTTCCTTGATTGAAATTAGCTTTAAAGCCAACAAGATGAAGGAAAAAGTAGAAACAGTTAGGGTTGAGAGAGAGAGAGAGAGAGAGAGAGAGAGAGAGAGAGAGAGAGGAGAGGAAAAAATTGCTGGAAGGAAGTCCTCTAGGGTTGGATAACCATCCTGATGCTATTATTTATACTGTTTGATATTTTGGAAAATTACAAAAAAAATGACTGTTTTCAGTAACTACAATTTAGTCCATTACCCTAAAAAGACAAATTAGTCCTTGCATATTCCTTAAGCTAGTGCATAGATTACAAATTTGTTTAGTTCTAAATTAGAACCATGCATTAGCTGTTGCTTTTTTCCCAATATAGTCCCTCGAGCTGACCACAAGGAAAACTATATTACCAATTTTTGCCAGTTTCATTTCAGACCCTGTTTCGGTTTGATCTTGCATTGTAATATTTCAGCCAATCTGGCATTTTGGTGTTTCATTTCAGAGTTCAATTTTGGTAAAATTATAAGAAAAATATAAAAAAATATTTACTATTAGAAAAACAGTAAAAAAGTGAGATTAACATATGTACTTTATATATTAAATTCGTTCTAGTAAATCAACAATGCTATATGTTATTTCTACATGACAAATAAATAATGTATAATCCATGTGCATAATGACAATGTGAAATGGGACATCCATTTTAAGGTCTCATGTGCAATTATCAGTATCAATAGACAAAAATAACTTAAAATAAACACACATTTACATGATCACTGTATCATAGTAGGACAAACTCCTACCTAAATCAAAACGAAGATATTTTTTGTTAAAAAAATGCAAAGAAAAGTGCACTGCTATCCCTGCTGTGCCAAAATCTTGACCAAAACAATAGAACAGGTCTGGAATCTGGACCAAAATAGCTGAACAAATCCGAAACTTGGACCAAAACTTTTCACAGGGTTGTTCGATTCAGTCACTTCACCGAACCGAATAGTTTCAGCCCATTCAGCTGAAACAAACTGAAATTGACTACTATGTTTATTGGTCCAAACTTTATGTTGCATCTGTGTATGTGTACTGATGTTCTGGAAGATAGATATCAACCAACTACTAAATCAAGAACAGTATTGAAAGATGCACGCAGCATTGAGGATTGATGCATGGTTTACTTTTGTATAAATCATGAAGGCCAGACATATCTGATATCCCCTCTTAGTTTGGACGTAATTTTCCACCAACACAGAAGTTCATGAAAATTCTGATTGAGAATGAAGTAGAGAATGAAAATGAACAAGTAACAAAAGAGGTTATGTCTTCATTAAAACTGTTGGGAAAGGAAGCTGTTTATTCTGGAAAAAATTGAGTGCAG
This sequence comes from Umbellularia californica, assembly GCA_028538565.1. NCBI lineage: Eukaryota > Viridiplantae > Streptophyta > Magnoliopsida > Laurales > Lauraceae > Umbellularia > Umbellularia californica. Next base: position 71,231,010 of record JAPQWN010000005.1, read on the forward strand.
TCATATTCAAATATTCGAACACCAATTTAAAAGCTAGAGCTTTAGATTTTGAGAGAAAAAAAGGAGGCGTCTACAGGATATTGTCAGTTGTGTAAGCTCTCTGCAACACATATGCTGGACACGGTGTTCTCTCACATTGCATTAATTATGTTATGCGAGTCAATTGATAGTAAAAACTTTTTTTCATTTTATAGCATTCATTGAATCTTTTTCGTAACCTTCTTGTGGTTTGCAGTTTATGACAGAGATGAAAGAGACAGCTTTCCTAATGCAGAATGTTTCCCCAAGGTAAACATTCAGCATTAAGATATTGTCTCCGTTGATTTTGTGATATTCATTGAGAAGTGTTTGTCTAACAGCATTGATACTTGATATAGGAGCCTGATTGTTATGGATGAACTTGGGCGAGCTACTTCTTCTGCTGATGGATTTGCAATAGCATGGAGCTGTTGTGAACACCTGTTAGCACTCAAAGCGTAATTACTTCACATACTCAACTCATTCATCAAATAATGTCTCTACACGTAGGACTAACTTTCGAACGAAGAACTTTAACTGATCTTCCTGGCAACATGAAATTCCTTTGCTTGCAGTTAGATTCCATGCTTATCGGGTTCCCAATCTCAAATCCAACCTGTTTGAACCCTAACTTGATGCACCTTTTTCAGATTTTTTTTTTTTTTTTTTTTTTTTTTTTGACACTGATCCAAGTATGGTCCGCTGCTGAGTGCTGACTGGCCAAGTGAAAACACCAAATTCACTCTAATGGAGTACAGGGGTTGGTGGAATGTTTAGATCACCATCTGGATGGCCGGATAGGGGATGGATGAAGTTTCACACCCATCCAATAAGCATAGGAATGTGATTTTGGGCCAGGATAAAAGGAATATGTAGTACAGTTTTCTTTTGAAAGCCATGTGTGGTGAAAAAGATCCCAAGAGCACTTTTGCAATTTTTCCTTCCAATAATTTTTTTTCAAGTATTTCTTGTTCCAATAGCTCTAACCATTACCTAAAAGCTCTAAATTGCCATTATTATTTTGACAGTTTTAGTCAATTGCTTTGTTTTTTTTTTACTAAAAGTAAGTCCTTGTATATAAATATTTTCTTACATAGTTGTTCATATGAGGTAAATACTGGTGTGTTGATGCCTTTCATCTCAGTGTTTCAAAAGTTTCACTTCGTATGAAATGAAGAATCTAATCCTAGAATGATTTCCAAAGATTGTCAGAAAAGAGAAGAAAAGGAGGACGAAATGTCTAGAGAGAATGGGTTAACTAGCCCTAACCTATTTATCACCCCTTATATACCGGTACAGTGTCCAGCTTGACATGTCATTAAAAAGTAGCTAACAAACCCGGTGGCTGATACACAGATGGAACCAGTTCTTCTTTTTGCTAAAACAGATGGAACCAATTAAAGGTAGCTAATGAATGCGCATCACGTGTTTTTGCATTTCTTTATCTAGATGGTATTGAGATTTAACCTTTAAAAACGAAAAAAGATATTGTTTCTCCAGTTTTGATTTCTTTTGACTCCATTTTTCCATGTTCTCATCTATCCCCTCTTTCTTTTTAAACATTTGCGTTTCTTTTCATAAACTCATAAATCATGTCCCGTCTTCCTTAGATATACCATATTTGCATCGCACATGGAGAACCTATCTGAATTAGCAACCATTTACCCCAATGTGAAGATTCTCCATTTCCAAGTCGACCTGAGAAACAGCCATTTGGATTTCAAGGTACCAAAAAAAAAATAGTTACAGCAAAGCCTCTTGAACAAAGAGTTTTTTTTTTTTTTTTTTTTATCCATTTTATACAACGAAGCCTCCTGAACAGAGTGTTATCTTTCTTCCAATTTTATTTCATCAGTTTATTCTCAAGGACGGACCGCGACATGTGCCACACTATGGCCTCCTATTGGCTGGAGTTGCAGGATTGCCGAGCTCAGTGATTGAATCTGCTAGAAGTATCACAGCAAGGATCACTGAAAAGGTAAATGGGTTATTTTTTTATCACACTCTCGTATGCCGCAGGGCCTGACTTGTTCCCACCATTAGTCATTTGTGTCTGTGTTCACTGGATGATAAAGTTTGGATGTTCTTTAATAGTTTTAGTATTAAATTAATACATGTTTGATATGTTGGGTTGTAATGGCAGGAGGTCAGAAGGATGGAATTAAACTGCATGCAGTATCATCCCATTCAGATGGCTTACAGGGTTGCTCAGAGGTTGGTATGCTTGAAGTACTCTAACCAGGATGAGGATGGTGTCCGGCAAGCCTTGCAAAGTCTTAAGGAGAGCTACAAAGAAGGAAGACTTAATAGTTGATAGCCCGTAGGAAAGAAGAGCGCGTCTATATCAAACAAATCTAGTGAATGGGGGGGATCAGTCCTGTTGCTGTATTCCATGCACCAGTGTCTATTCTCTGTTGTGCTTATTTCTTTTGTGTCTGTATATGCGCAGATTCTGAAACATGAACCACAGTTGTATCAAGTCATCCTCATTAGATGGTTAAATTGATGTGGCATGTTGAACTTTCACTTTTTTTTATAGCCTCTTGCATTTTAATTCTCTGTATCGGTTTTGTATAAAATTTTGCGTAAGGAGCCCAAAAATTTTCATGTTTGAAAAGCAAATGTTGACAGGCGCATGGAAAACAGAAGATTTCATAGCTTTATCCAAAAACATGTAACTCATATAATGGTGCCGGTGATTACTGTTGGCTTGTTGATGATGATGATTCAAAGAGCATCCCTCCTGTTAAAGACCAATAAAAAAAAAAATAGAAAACCAAAAACAAAAACGAAAAGAGAGATGACAGATGTGGGTTACAAATATGCGCACTGAGAAGATGAAATCGTGCTAAAGCATGGGATTTGCTTTTCATGTCTTGTGATTCAAAACCAGCCCTAGATTTGCCTATGTGCCTTTGTGTGGGTTTAGCATTCATCATCAGGGAGATTAGTCTTTCTTCGTGTGTATCACTCGCTAGTGGGGAGTATGGACTTACAAGGCCGGACACATAAAGGGGTGCACCACTGTAAAAAAACGGTGCATATATGATGTGCATGGGTGCAAAGGGTACATGGGTATTTTGGTAATTAGGTTTTTTTTTTTTTTTTTTGAAAAGTGGGCGTGTTCAGTTATTTTTGTGGTGCAAATAGAATTTCTCAAAAAACATTCACATGAAATAATTTAAGATGTTCAAAAGAGGAAGGAGAAGCCAAGGGAAATGTTACCTTGTGTGTGGAGCAGCCTGTGGGGCTCATCTGGATGGGTATCAATAAATGGAAATAAAAGAAGGGAAAGACCTATTATGATGATGTGCCTGCCAAAAAAAATCTGGCCCATCCGAAAATTAACTTATGGGCCAGAGATTTATGATATTTTCTTATGCATTTCCTTAACTTTTTTTCCTTTTATAACCCACCCTTGACTGTGCTTCCAATTATTGTCAAATTGGTCTTTCGGGGTGATGTGGGGATTGATCATGTGAACCCCACAGATTGCCCCCAAAAAAGTCAATACCAGACGCCCATCGAAAGATTTCAAATAATTAAAATACATGGAAGAGTTCTAAGACTTCTTCTTCTAAAACTGAGAAAAATTAAAGCAAAGCTGAGTTTTATAAAAAAAATAAAAAAGAAATGACCCCCTCTCTCTAATGGGAAAATGAATTAAAGGGATACAGGAAATCAATACCCATGCATTGAGGCATTGCAATATGTACTAGATCACATGAAGATCACCTTCCACAAGCCATGCAGTAACAAAAATCAACTTCTGCAAACCACTACAATCAAAGGAAAATCTTCTACCAAAAACACTTTAAAAAAATCAAAGAAGAATCTCAAAAAGCTTCAATTGATGCCATGGTAACAAGAATTCCTTGAAGCCAGGCCAATACTCTCAAATTCTTGGTTTAAACATGAATTTACACAAGAAGATTATTCCTTTAAATGAAGGAATTTTACATATGAAAAACAAAATTTCTAAGCATCAGTTTAGGGGGAGAAACACAATCTTCACTCGGCAATTTGCCTTCTCAGCATCCCAATCAAGAATGGTAAAAATATATACGTGGGACGCCAGTAAGAAAACTGAATACAAGGTGCATGAGATCAATCACTTGGCGATTAAGAATTCTGTACGATGGCGGACTAGACTTGATAAGGTTCAAATACAAGGATTGTTGCTCTTTGCTCTGCTGATGAGAAAACCACTTGTTTATAATTTCTGTGTCTCTGGATCGAGTTAAGTCATCAATAATGTCCAGATCCTTCTGGATGAGTTCTTCAAACTCAATCTGGAGAAAATCAGTTAAAGCCTTAGCTGCAGCAAACTGAGTAGGAAGACTTCTTTCCCATGCAGCATCCGGACCCAAAACTGCATCGCAACCCTTCAAGCCCTTTCTGATCATATCCACCTGCATCAATGCCAAGCCTTATATGAAATCAATCAATGAGCCCTATTAACTTTACAAATATATATACATGGATGACCAGGTGTCGAACATCCACCATGCTGCCTGTCACCTACATACAAAACTCACAATTTGGTAGTCTTAATTATTAGTCATGAATATATGATTATGTATTGTTCCTGCCACCTACAAGCAAAAACATCATTCCTTTTAACAAATCCACAATTTGATTAGTCTCATTGAATCAGATATGATTAAATATTGTTCATGTCACCTGCATATCGTCACCTTCACGACCCTGTCACCTGCACACAAAACATAATTCCTTGCACCCTTCACAATATGTTTAGTCTCAATTAGTCATAGTATATATATGATCAAATATAAATATATTATCAACCACACAAACTTCATTCATTCAACCATACAGATTCATATAAGTACTTACACATATAGTTAATATGTCTCAGATCCTCGCCCCTAGTTCAAATTACATCGGAACTACGGGGCCCTTATTATAGTGGATTCATACACACAGACATAAGTAGAACATGTGCAAACAGCAAGCTCAGACTGCACCATAATGCAAATGGCAAAGCAAACTCCTAATTTTAGTTCAGAAGCCACGAGGATACATTGGTATGATGTCCTTCAAGGAGCGGAAACCATTACTGATCAGGGTGGTTGGTCCTTCAATGATAAAATCATCTGTCGTCCCAGGGGCATAATTGATGAGAGCATAAGTGTCGCCTTTAAATATATATGCTTCATTTTTTGCCGTAGATGAAAACGCCGCATCGAAGCCATCCTTGAAAATGGTATTTTTCAAAGAGTAGAAGCTATCTGTGATCTTCTTTGGTCCCTGAATTATGTAGTCATCCGTTGTGCCCGGTGCAAAATTAATAAGCGCATATTGGTCACCTTTGAATAGATACGCTTCACTTTTATTAGAAGCAGTAAAGGCCGCATCAATACCATGTTCAAAAATGGTACCTTTCAAAGAGTAGAAGCTATCTGTGATCTTCTTGGGTCCTTGGATAATGCGGCCACCATCATCCACAAAGTTGATGAGTGCATATATATTATTTCTAAATATATACGCCTCATTGTTTGTAGAAGAGGTAAATGCAGCATCAATCCCACTAGCAAAAATAGTATCCCTCAAGTAGGGAAAGCCATAACCAATGCTCATGGGTCCATTGATAATCTTGTTATTAGGCGCATAGTTGATATGCAGGCATCGATCAGCAATGAATAGGTATGCCTCTTTGGTATTGCTGAAGTTGAATGCACACTCGATGTAATGTCCCACACTCCAAATTGGGTCGACATATGCTTCTTCTTTAACAAGTGAAGTTGTGGTCGTCGTGTCCGCCGCGGTATCTCTCTTTTCAATGCGATGTTGCTGTTGCTGCGGCCTAGTGAAGACGAGGTTAATCATCATATTTCTCCCAGTTCTAACATTTCTTAGGCGATTCAGGAATATCTGTGTAGTATGCCACCCATACGAAGAAGTTGGATTAGGATTGAAGCGACCATTACGGTAGATGCGATCCCCGAATGGCGCATAGACTGGGAATTGTAATCCTGGGAAAAGAACGACTGCATATGCACGTGCTGATCGAATATACTGAGGGCCAATCCCACCAACAAAAGCGATCTCCTGCTGATTGCGATAATTGTGACGGTGGGGGGGTATGGTTAGCACCGTATCGATTCCCCCTGGGGCAAATATCTCATAGCGATAAAGGATGGTATCTGCTGTGACCTGAGGTCGCCATGTAGTTGATCTTGTCGTGCTAACAAACACTGAATCAACAGGTATGCCGTCTACAGGGGCTCCTCCATTGTTTACATGCCGCTCTAAGTTGTAGTATTCTTCCAAACTTGTGAAATATTCATCTCGGGGACGGGGAAGAAATCCTGTCTGAAAGATTTCTTGATAGGGACGCTCATCCCACCGATACACTGCCTCCACAATGTCCCGGTCCTCCTCAGGTTCCCGATATTGAATTCTTTCCCCGTCTTCATTGCATTGTGTTAATAAACCTATATGATTACTGCTCACATCATAGATATACCGTTGGGGAGCTGGCTGGGGAAACGCTGCCGCTACTCCACGAAATTCTGAGTCAGGGGCCACTGTCTCGTCATTGTTATTGTTTCGGGCCAATTCCATATCTGCAAGACAAGTTTTTTTGCTACAAGAGGTAAAATTTAAAATTTATGGAGAGGGGAAGAGCCTCCAAAAGGATACAATATATATATATATATATATATATATATATATATATATATATATATATATGGGGTCTTCATATGCATCCATCCAATTCCCCTTTTGAGGTTTGGTGAGGGATGGATGCATATGAACATTTCCCCTCACCACCATTGTGGTGAGGGATGGATGCACTTGAATATTCTCATATATATAAAGCACACAAGTGCTTCCAACTGTGAATCACAATTTACAAAGATGATGCAAGATAACAAAAAAAAAAGAAGAAAAAAAGAAAAATTATGGGTGTTCATGGACCGGGTTGGCCCAAGTGCAGCCCGGGCCAAGACCGATGCGGCTTGAGCTTTTGTTTTAATTATCGGGCCGGGCTTGGGCATACTGTGTAAAAGCAGGGCCGGGCGTGGATATTCCTGAGCCTGGCCCATGAACACCCAAGTCAACCCAATAAATTTGTACAACTTAAATTATATAAATTATACTATGAGAAATGCAAAAAAAAAAAAGAAGACTTATATGAGGTTGTTTTATGTTTAACTTAAATTGTGTGAATGTTATTTTAGTCTTTTTAATCATACAAGTCTATTTTCATATTGAACATCATCTGCTTTATGAAATTGATATTTATTGTTCGAAAATGGGCAGCGGATTGTGGTGGGCGGGAGGTACCAGTGGGATGGTCCGATAGGTAGGAGACAATGGGTGAGGGTCTCACAGGAATGGGAAAAGCGGTTTTTTTTTTTTTTTTTTTTTTTAATTTATTGGAATGGCTGGGCTCTAGAAGGGGCCGATCGGGAGGAGTGGATGCACCAATGGGATTTCGGTATTCCACAAGATGGGTTTTGGGTATGGCAGCAGGGTGAAAGGGGATGGGGATGATAAAGGTGGACGAAGGTAGGGATGAGACTAGAGGGTAACATGCCGACGTATTAGAATCATGGTATAAAAGATCGGCCGATACCGAGTCATATCGGCCGATATGACTCGGTATCGGCCGAGACCGAACCGATATCTCAGTGAGATATCGGTCTCGGTCATATATCCCTTAAAAATGCCGATATCTCGGCCGAGATGATATCATCTCGCTGGGAACCGATATCTCGGCCGATATTTTCAAAATATCGGCCGAGATGATATATAATGAATAAAAGCCCTAATTTTTTCTACTTTTTCCCTATCTTCCTCTTCTTCTCTTCTCTTCTCCAACCATAGTAGCAGCCAGCAGCCCAGCCACTCCCTCTTCAACATTTCAAAATCCCACATTAATTTTTTGAAGAAAATATTATCTAAGGTATGAGAATATCAACCCAAAGCATTTTACCATGTGGTTTTTTTTTTTTTTTTAATTTTTTAGATGAAGTATAGAAATCATTAGGTTTGTCATTTGTTTGTGTTCTTCATTTAGAAGTTAGATCTACATACTTTCATGCTAGATCTACTCATACACATGATTTTGAACTTTTTTTTCCAATTTTTTTTATTTTCAGATTTTTTGATATTTGAATTATTGTATATCATTTTTTGGGGATTTCATCGTAACTATGTTCTTTTAATGATTCATGATCATTGTATGGTGTATAAATGATTGATTTACAAACTTTTATGCTAGATCTATGTATTTAGGATTTTGAAAATGATTTTATTAAAAAAAAATTCTTAAAAATAATTTAAAATTTATCTATCTTACTATTATGTTTCTGATTTTAATGTGTCATCTTCAGGGTCTTGAATTTCACAACTTATTTGATGATTGAGTTAGCATTAAATGATGATTGATATGTTATCTTTATTTTCTTATATTTTACACTAATAAATTGATCATGAGTATTAATAATGGTTGCATTATATGAAATACTAAAAAAGATAGCGAACTGCGACACAGACCGGACTCATAACTTAAGGTGACCGAGATTTTGATTTATTGTTATTACTAATGGAAAAATGTATTGTATTCCAGCATTTTCTAATATTCTGGATTTTTTGAATATTTTTGTAAATTTTTTTGGATTAAAAAAAAATTCACACCGCGACAACCGCGACGGACCAATATCCGCGACCGATACCGATATCATATCGGTTTTTCGGCCCGGCCGATACCGCGACCGAGACCGAGATTTTAAACCATGATTAGAATTGTTCGGCTTTGATACCAATTGATTTAATCAGGTGTCTGACGACACTTCGAACGTCTCGAAAGAGGCCATACACGAGGATGCACCTCAATGAAAAAACCCACAATTCTATTCAATAAAAGTCTATTGAATAATTCTTCACTACAATGCTATATAAATAAGAAAGCATGCTTAATGTCTAAGAAAACCTAATCTAATAATGGAAACTTTTCTAATAACAATCATTAAATAAAAATAAAAACTAATAACTATAATTAAATCCTAAATCTATGTGGGCCCTACACATGTGGCCAAGAGGTCTGTATTACATCGGTCATCATAATTAGGTCCATGTAATTTTTCTAATTTCAACAGATCAACGATGACAGATTTGGGAGACATCCTAAATTAATCAAGAAAAAATAAAATGATCTAGAATTACTCCCTAATTCCTTGTGCAATATTCGTGTGCAACTCACATTAGTAGTTCTCAGAATTTACTTAAATTTTTTGCTATTGAAATAATCCTAACATTATTTAGTTGGCCCAAAAATTTCAGTTACCCGATTGGGAATAGCGAAAATGATCAAAGTCAAGATCCTCTAATGAGAGGGAGTTTTAATGGCACTAATTCTAAGTAAAATAAGGCTCTTACCAAAGAAAAAATGAAACAGAACTAATATTCAAGTAAGAATCATCAAGCAGTGGTCATCTTAGTGCCCAAAACCTCCTCTCAGCCCTCTCGATCATGCTCCGAAAATGCGGATCTGCGCTTTCGGAGCGGATCTGTCTTCAAAGTGCGGTTCGACCGAATATGGAGCGAACCAAGCAAAGTTTCGATTTTTTATGCATTTTCTTTTTCTGTAAGCTTGATATTTATAATTTGAATGAAGAAAATTCTTGACTTATTAATTATTGTCTATTTTATGTGATCAAATTGCAAAGTTAATTCTTTTCCCTACTTTTTATGCTTGAATATAGAGGATTTTACCGGAAAAAATACTTAATTTGCACATGGGACCTGGTCAAGCACTTTAGATGTTGTTGCACCAATTAAAGCAATTAGATTGAAAACCCCTTCTTTTTTACCAATTTGGCACATGGTCAGTGCCGACGTTAATTTACACTACCTAAGGTTGGTGCCAACCCTTTTGTCACGAAAAGTTACAACTCTTAGTGGAAAAATTAAAAAACCTGCATGGGCACCGACCTTATTTTTAACTAATAAGGTCCCTACGGACCTTGTATCAAAACTAGGAAAAGAAAGTTGCCGACTGAATCTTCAATGCAGCCAAGCTTGGCTTTCATGTTTAGAAGAGAAGTATTAACAAAAACATGCAAAGAAAACTCACTCTTTGCAATATGGGCATGCACCATTTTACCCAGTTCAACAGATTCCAGCCCAATACAAGATTGGATAACAGTGGTCTCAGCGAATTTTTCCGGAATTACTCCATGATTCTGCATCTTGCAGAATGATTTAAACCCATCAAGAAAAAATCCATTCTCTATCTATCCAACAACCATGACCGTCCAAGAGAACACATTTCGTTCAGGCATTTGATCGAACAAGAGATGGGCATAGTCGATTTTGGAGCACTTGCCGTACATATGAGCGAGATGATTGTACAAAATAATTTTTTTAACAGCGTTGTCGTGAATGAGATTGGATTTTGACAAGAACCCATGAAGTGCTTTCCCTTGTTGGATTGACCTACTATGTGCACAATTGCATAAAAGATGGATGAAGAAGGCCTGCACTTGTGCGTCATTATTGTTGATTTTTTCGAAGACAGGGACAGAGACAATTGGTGTAGAAATATAGCTTTTGAGGATTTGGAATTGATGATGATGAGATTCTTGGTGGGTAGTGGTTGTTGGAGGAGATAGAGGTGCCGTTATCTTTATGTTGAAAGAAAAGGGAGGGTTTCGAATTTGGAATCTGAGAGAAGAATGTTGAGAAACACTGGGGTTGAGAGTATAACCTGTAGTTCGTAGACAACATCAGTGCTCACACTGTAGAAGATACACTACTGGTTACTTTTTTTATTTGTATACTAGAGCATTATACTCTTCTGTAAACCTTACCTCGATTGGCTAGAAATATTAATACGTGAGTGTGGAAAAAACTCTGACTTTATCTTAAAATAAAGTAATTATTAAAATATTACGTCACTTTTGGGCTTTCAAAACACCAACCTCATTTTCAGGCTTTTTAAGGATGTAGTTTATCTCACTTTTCTATATGTTTTTTTTTTCCCCGCTCTTGAAGGCTTCTTCAATTTGTGATTTGGATAGTTCAATATTTTTATAGAACTAATAAACCCCCGGGTATGAAATATGGGTTTTGAGAGAGTTGTGAGAAGAGAAAAAAAACTATAATTCCTATTTTTCTCATCTTTACCGACCTTACTTGTTAAAAATAAGGTCGGTGTTGACGCAGGTTTTTTATTTCTATCACACAAAGCTCTTTTCATGACAATAGGATTGGCACCGACCTTAGGTAGTGTAAATTAAGGTCGGCACCGACTACGTGCTAAATTGGTAAAAAAGAAGGGTTTTTCGGCCCAATTGCTCTAATTGGTGCAACATCTAAAGTGCTTGATTGGGTCCCACATGCACATTAAGTGTTTTTGGGGTAAAATCCTCTTGAATATATGGATAAGATATATTTGTGCCCATTAGTTCATTGTTTATAAACCCACAAGCACTATATTGTATAAGAGCTCCGGAGGCGCTCTGGATATAAAATTATTTTAAAACTTAGTGTTTCGGCGCTCCCGCCCCCGCTCGATGTCTGGTGTTCGAGCACCAGCGCCTGGGCCTGGCAGAAAAAAATGACTAGAATCTGCCCAGAAACGGAACTGGGCTGACTGAAATATTCCAAAGCCAACTGCAGCTGACCCAAGTGATTGGGCCAACACAGTGGGCCCAGCAGATTATACCTAGCCAGTTGGGTCAAGCGAACTGGTCCGAGCCCAGTTCCTTAGCAGGTCGGGCCTAACTTTGTTGGCCCAATAGATTGTGCTGAGTTGAGTAACGATGGCCCCGACGGCTGGTCTGAACGCATTTGACAAAAATGGTTGGGCTGAGCGCAATCAGTCAAGCAGATTGAGCCCGAGCCCAGTACAACTAGGCTGAGCATAATTGGCCTTGAAAGTTGGGCCGAGCCCAGTTCTGCCCCCACTGATTGGGCTAGTTCAGCCATTAAAAACTTCAAATGCAAATACAGAAGCTAGCAGAAAATAAAATGAAACAGACACAAACAGAAAAGAACCAAACAAAAAAGAAACGCAGAAACTGTATCTAGTAAATGGAAATAAAACTGGATAACAGAACGAAAACATGATCATGGCCATTAATCAAGAACCAACAAAGATGGGCCCACTATTAAACTGTCTCTGATACCACTGTTTGAAACTGGCCAGCGGATTGTGGTGGGCCAGAGCAATCTAGATCCATGTCCCAAAATATGCTCAAAAGCGATCTAATGATCGATCATGTGAATTCCTCAGGATCTAGCGGCTTAGATGATCACCGCGACAGCTACAATGGAATCGATCAAGTCGGCCATGATCATGCAATTCATAAATACTTCCATACCTGATGTAGTGATCCGGTGATGATCCTGATGTGGTCTTGTTGCAATTTCCTACACTCTATTCCCCTCCCATGACTCTATATATATATGGGGGAGGGGACTTGGGGCCCAGTAAATACTCCACATGTGAAGACTTTTGAATTCTTTTTTATATAAAATAATAATAATATAGAATATTAACTACTATTTATATAAAAAGCTTTCGAATTCATCGAACATTTTTCTGTTCAGTGATAAGTCCTTAAAATTGTGCATTTAACGTATAGGTCCTTATAGAAGCTTCGATAAGACACAATGATCTGATCACTTCTGAACATAATTGGGACTCCAGCAAATGCTTGCTTCACTTGCTTTAATAAGAATTCTCTACACATGATGCATCTAACGATTTCTCTCCACACCCAAAGAAAAATACTAATAGGAAGAAGAGAAGTATTCGTTCCAAGACAAGAGCAGGTTTGTGCAACTTAGAAATAGTGACATTGATAGATACATTTTAGTAACTCCAAGGGGTTGGCCAAGTGGTGAGGACCACCGTTCCTCTATCTTCCGGAGCTAGAGGTCTTGGTATCGACTCCTGGTTCCCCCCTTTTCAGAAACCGAAGATTGAATCCACTTGTGCTACCACCTAGGGGTCACACAAGGGTTTTACCCGGCTTCTCTCTGGGCCCGGCCCGGAGGGAATAGTCCAGCCTAAAGGGTTCGAAACCCTTCGTTAGCAAAAAAAAAAAAAAGAAAAGATAGTGACATTTTAGTAATGTGAATAGATTTTTTTTGCCACATATTTGATGGTGACATTTTAGTAATGTAAATAGATTTTTTTGTCACATATTTGATGGTAGATCAAGATTGTGCAGAAGAATAAATTTAATGAAAATAAATTATCTAGCCCTCCGTGGCAAAATCTCAAGACGGCCAAAAATTATGAAAATACCCCCCCTAAAATTACCGGAAAATACGAACCCTTATATAAAACAGATAATAAGCGTTCATGTGAACACTTTTGAAATCTTTTTTTTTTATATATATAAAGTAGTAGTAATAATAATAATAAAAAAAAAATATTAATTACTATTTATATAGAAACTCTCGAATTCATCAAACCTATTTCTGTTCAATAAGAAGTCCTTAAAATTGTGCATTTAACGTATAGGTCCTTACACATGATGCATTTGAGGATTTCTCTCCACACGCATTGTAATATACTATTAGGAAGAGAGGAATTCGTTCATGCACAATGACACTGGTCAGTAACACATATTAATATACTATTAATGAAGAAAATAATTCGTTAATTGATATGCATGGCATAATATTAATAACTACCATTTTATTTGAATTTGCTAGTTGTTTATTTTGTCCTAAATGTTCTAACTATAGCATCGTATAAATCATGAAGGCCAGACATATCTGATATCCCTTCTTAGTTTGGACATAATTTTCCACCAACACAAAAGTTCATGAAAATTCTGATTGAGAATGAAGTAGAGAATGAAAATGAACAAGTAACAAAAGAGGTTATGTCTTCATTAAAACTGTTGGGAAAGGAAGCTGTTCATTCTGGAAAAAATTGAGTGCGGTCATATTCAATTATTCGAACACCAATTTAAAAGCAAGAGCTTTAGATTTTGAAAAAAAAAAAAAGGGCGTCTACAGGATATTGTTAGTTGTCTAAGCTTTGTGCAGCGCATATGCTGGACCTTGTGGAAGCAACAAGAAAACATTTATCCGATGTTGGCCGCCATGGCTCATGATCTATTAACTATTCCAATATTTTCTATATCATTAGAACAAGCTTTTAGTGCCGGTAGACGTGTGGTGGATGACAGAAGAATAAATGTAACTGAAGAAACAATGGAGTGTTGTATTTGCCTACGAGACTGGTATTTGGCAGATAAGAGGAAGCGAGAGTTGGCAGCAATGAAAGATTATGATTCAGCAGAATACATTAGTAGACTACACATCTGATTTTTTATTTTTCTTTCATTGTAATTTGTGAATATACAAGGTTTTTTTTTTTCTCTATAAAGATTGTAAGGTTTTGAAGGTAATCCTATTTACAAACCTTCAAGAAATTAAGATCCAAATGGTTTTCTTCTCGGTGGTGAATACCCAATTAAAAAGTTGCTTTTGGTAGAAGGTGAAGACCCACTGATGGGCGGTAGGTGAACACTCCAGCAAAGAAAGACTTCGACATATGTGTGGGTACGTAAATGAGTATTTATCAAATAATAAATAAATAAATGAAAATAAATTATAAAAAAAAATTCAATGGTAGCCCGACATTGAATGTTGCCGTGCCTTGACAAATAATTTGGTTTTTTTCTTCCTTGTGACCCACCAATAAATTTTCAAGACACATACATGGTAATGAACATTAGATAGCTTTAGCTTGTCTCCATGCCTTTTGATTATTAGGTTAGGCAGTGATGGAAGGTTTTGATTTGTAGGTTCAGAGTCTTTTTGCAATTTTTTTCATTTTACAGAATTCAATCCAACAATAAATCATGATCATAAGTGAATGAATTGATCATAGGTGGGACCTATTGTTTAGACCCAACTTCTCTACTTCTTTTCTCCCCAGTATAAGCCTATAATTATTTCCCATGAATTGTCATACATACAATTAGACACACATCTGATTATCCACCTTTGGATTAAGGCGCATGCATGCTGATTAGAGTGATAATCGCGGTTGGTTTCATCATGCTTCAAGCAAAGTAATTAATTTCGCTTTGTTGTAGGAGTAAATCCTTAGAAGAATCCAATGGTGACCCAATTAAAAAATTCGGGCAACAGCTGGGCTTTATGTGGGCACCAGGTGAAGACCCATTAAAAAAAGACTGGGCACTAGTTGGAAGACCCATTAAAAAAAGACTGGGCACTAGTTGGGAGACCCATTAAAAAAAGACTGGGCACTAGTGGGAAGAGCCATTAAAAAAAGACTGGGCACTAGTGGGACGACCCATTAAAAAAAGACTGGGCACTAGTGGGCATTTGATGGGCAGCAGGTGAAGACCCATTAAAAAAAGACTGGGCACTAGTGGGCATTAGAGAAGTTCTACATCAATGAAAGTTATCAACTTCTCCATTAGAGCGCAACCGAGCTCCTAAGGTAAAATCTGCATCCTTGTATGTTGTGGATTTTAATGGATGCTTGTTCGTTTCTGTTCTATCTTTAAGATAGTTTTACTTACTGTATGTGATCATGAGATTGAGGGTTATGCATCCTGGATTGGGTTTTTTTGCCTTGTGGATACTTGATCCCTGAGTCAAGTGGGTCAAAAGTTTTGAATATCTATCCAAGAGGCCCACCTACTTCCAACAAGTAGAACATTTGCAAACAGCAAGCTCATACTGCACCATAATGCAAATGGCAAAGCAAACTCCTAATTTTAGTTCATAAGCCACGAGGATACATTGGTATGATGTCCTTCAGGGAGCGGAAACCATCACTGATTGGGGTGGTTGGTCCATCAATGATTTTATCATCTGTCGTCCCAGGGGCATAATTGATGAGAGCATAAGTGTTGCCTTTGAATATATAAGCTTCATTTTCTGTTGTAGACGAAAACGCTGCATCAAAGCCATCCTGGAAAATGGTATCTTTCAAAGAGTAGAAGCTATCAGTGATCTTCTTTGGTCCCTGAATTATTTTGTCATCCGTTGTGCCCGGTGCAAAATTAATAAGCGCATATTGATCACCTTTGAATAGATACGCTTCACTTTTATTAGAAGCAGCAAAGGCCGCATCAATACCATGTTCAAAAATGGTACCTTTCAAAGAGTAGAAGCTATCTGTGATCTTCTTGGGTCCTTGGATAATGCGGCTACCATCATCCACAAAGTTGATGAGTGCATATATATTATTTCTAAATATATACGCCTCATTTTTTGTAGAAGAGGTAAATGCAGCATCAATCCCACTAGCAAAAATAGTATCCCTCAAGTAGGGAAAGCCATAACCAATGCTCATGGGTCCATTAATAATCTTGTTATTAGGCGCATAGTTGATATGCAGGCATCGATCAGCAATGAATAGGTATGCCTCTTTGCTGTTGCTGAAGTTGAATGCACACTCGATGTAATGTCCCACACTCCAAATTGGGTCGACATATGGTACTTCTTCAACAAGAAGTGGAGTTGTCGTGTCCACCTCGGTATCTCTCTTTTCAATGCGATGTTCATGCGGCCTCAAGACGACGTTAATCATCATATTTCTCCCACATCTAACATTTCTTAGGCGATTCATAAATTCCTGCGTAGTCTGCCACCCATTTGAAGAATTTGGATTAGGATTGAAGAGATCATTATAGTAAATGCGTTCCTCGAAAGGCACAGAGACTGGGAATCGTGACTCTGCAGGATAATAATCGTTTACAAATGAACGTGCTGATCGAATATACTGAGGGCTAATGCCACCAACAAAAGCGATCTCCTGCTGATTAGTATAATTGTGACGGTGGGGGGGTATGGTTAGCGCCGTATCGATTCCCCCTGGGGCAAATATCTCATAGCGATAAAGGATCAACCTTTCTGTGACCCACGGTCGCCATGAAGTTGATCTTGTCGTGCTAACAAACACTGAAACATCATTTGCGCAGTCTGCAGGGGCTCCTCCATCGTTTACATGCCGCTCTAAGTTGCAGTAATCTTGCAAACTAGTGATATGTTCATCTCGGGGACGGGGACGAAATCCTGTCTGAAAGATTTCTCGATAGGGACGCTCATCCCACCGATACACTGCCTCCACAATGTCCCGGTCCTCCCGAGGTTCCCGATATTGAATGCTTGGCCCTTGTTCATTGTATAGTGTTAATGCAGCTATATGACTACTGCTGACATTATGGATATTCCCTTGGGGAGCTGGCTGGGGAATCGCTGCGGCTACCCCACGAAATTCTGAGTAAGGGTCCACAGTCACGAGCTCATTGCCAGATGCCATATCTGGAAGACAAGTTTTTATGGTAAAATTTATTGAGAGGGTAAAGAGCCTCCAAAAAGATACAATACAATATATAAAACACACAAGTGCTTCCAAATGTGAATCACAATTTACAAAGACGATGCAAGATAACCTTTAAAAAACAAAAAAACCCGGGTGTTCATGGACCGGGTTGGCCCAAGTGCAGCCCGGGCCCAGCCGATTTGGGCCTGGCTTGGGCATGCTGTGAAAAAGCAGGGCTGGGCGTGGATCTTCCTTAGCCTGGCTCATGAACACCCAACTCAACCCAGTAAATTTGTACAACTTAAATTATATAAATTATACTATGAGAAATGAAAAAAAAAGAAAAAAAGGACTTATATGAGGTTGTTTTATGTTTAACTTAAATTGTGCGAATGTTATTTTAGTCTTTTTAATCATACAAGTCTATTTTTCATATTGAACATCATCTGCTTTATGAAATTGATATTTATTGTTCAAAAATGGGCTGCGGATTGTGGTGGGCGGGAGGTAACAGTGCGATGGTCTGATAGTTCGGAGACAATGGGTTAGGGTCTCACAGGGATGGGAAAAGGTTTTTTTTTTTTTTTTTTTCTTGTGTGAATCGCTGGGTTCTAGAAGGGGCCGCTGGTAGGGAGGAGTGGATGCACCGATGGGATTTTGGTATGATGAGAATGTCCGGAAGATGGGTTCTGGGTATGGCAAGAGTGAAAGGGGATGGGGATTATAAAGGTAGATGATGGTAGGGATGGGGATAAAGGGTAATATGCCGACGTATTGGAATCATTCGGCTCTTATACCAATTGATGCAAGCCTTAAAGTTAGGGCTGCTAAGGCATAACCAGGTGTCTGACGACACTTCGAACGTCTCGAAAGAGACCATACACGAGGACGCACCTCAATAAAAAAACCCATTATTCTATTCAATAAAAGTCTTTTGAGTAATTCTTCACTACAATGCTATATAAATAAGTCAGCGAACTTAATATCTAAGAAAACCTAATCTAACAATGGAAACTTTTCTAATAACAATCATTAAATAAATATAAAAACTAATAACTATAATTAAAATCCTAAACCTACGTGGGCCCTAAACATGTGGCCATGAGGTCTATATTACATCGGTCATCATAATTAGGTCCATGTAATTTTTCTAATTTCAACAGATCAACAATGACAGATTTGGGAGACATCCTAAACTAATCAAGAAAAAATAAAATGATCTAGAACTACTCCCTAATTCCTTGTACAATATTTGTGTGCAACTCACATCAGTAGTTCTCAGGATTTAGTTAAATTTTTTGCTATTAAAATAATCCTAACATTATTTAGTTGGCCCAAAAATTTCATTTACCCGATTGGAAATAGCGAAAATGATCAAAGTCAAGATCCTCCAATGAGAGGCAGTTTTAATGGCACGAATTCTAAGTAAAATAAGGCTCTTACCAAAGAAAAAATGAAACATAAATAATATTCAAGTAAGAATCATCAAACAATGGTCATCTTAGTGCTCGGAACCTCCTCTCAACCCTCTCGATCCCGCTCTGAAATCGTGGATCGGCATTTTCATAGCAGATTTGTCTTCGGAGTGCAGTTCAATCGAATATGGATCTAACCGTACAAAATTTTGATTTTTTGTGTGCATTTTCTTTTGCTGTAAGCTTGATATTTATCTTTTGAATGAAGAAAATTCTTTTGACTTATTAATTATTATCTATTTTATGTGATCAAATTGCAAAGTTAATTCTTTTCTCTATTTTTTATGCTTGAACATAAAGGATTTTACCGGAAAAAACAGTTAATGTACACATGAGACCCGATCAAGCACTTTAGATGTTGTTGCACCAATTAGAGCAATTAAATCGAAAAACCCTTCTTTTTTACTAATTTGGCACATGGTCGGTGCCGACCTTAATTTACACTACCTAATGTCAGTGCCAACCCTATTGTAATGAAAACTTACAACTCTATGGGAAAAAAAATTAAAAAACCTGGGTTGGCACAGACCTTATTTTTAACTAATAACTTCGGTACCAACCCTGTATCAAAATTAGGAAAAGAATGTTGCCAACTGAATCTTCAATGCAGCCAAGCTTGGCATTCATGTTTAGAAGAGAAGTACTAACAAAAACACGCGAGGAAAACTCACTCTTTGCAATATGGGCATACACCATTTTACCCAATTCAAGAGATTCCAACCCAATACAAGACTGGATAACGGTGGTGTAGGCGAACTTTTCCGGAATTGCTCTATGATTCTGCATCTTGCAGAAGGATTTAAACCCATCTAGAAAAGTTCCATTCTCTATCTATCCAACAACCATGACCATCCAAGAGAATACATTTCGTTGAGGCATTTGATCGAACAAGCGATGGGCATAGTCGATTTTGGAGCACTTGTCGTACATGAGCGAGATAATTGTACAAAATAATTGTTTTAACGGCATTGTCGTGAATGGGATTGGATTTTAACAAGAACTCATGAAGTGCTTTCCCCTGTTGGATCAACCTACTATGTGCATAATCGCGCAAAAGATGGATGAAGAAGGCCCGCACTTGTGAGTCATTATTGTTGATTTTTTCGAAGGCAGGGACAAAGACAGTTGGTGTAGAAATATAGCTTTTGAGGATTTGGAATTGATGATGATGAGTGTCGCGACCCCGGACCGGGACCCGGGCCCGCGACTGCGCGGCGGCGGCATGATTAACCAACACAAGACACACCGCCGCTGTTTTGATCTTTTTCCCACAGGTTTCCGCGGTGAGGATCCCATGACACGGGTCGAGCTCACACGAATAGATATGCGGAAGCGTGTAGCAAAACAATTCATACAAATCTTAAATGATAAGATACAAGACAAATATTTAACATCGAGACAAGGTATCAAAAGAGAATGTCATCCAAGCATTCCTAGCATGAATAAAGTTTAACATTTAGACAAAGTGTTTTACTTGCAAGTTACACAACCCCCAAGAGGCCAACAAAGGCCAATACAACATATGGAATCCCAAAAAGAACAACCCGACAAAACCCGAGCTAGGTGAAACGAGAATCACGATCCCGACCGGCGTCTAGATGACGTCGTTGGGCTGCCACTCGAGTGCTGGGGGTGGCTCAACAGCCTCCTCCGGGCACTCCTCGTCACGCGCGAAACCACCGGCACCTGGACACCAAAATACAAGCATCAAACACGACGGTTTGGCAAATAAACAATTTAGACATGAATAATTGGAATAATGCTAAAACAGTTCAAAGTTTAAATACACGTTTCAATGCTTACGAAACTAGCACGAATACATATAATATCATGAAAAGATAAATCCACATGAGCTCATCCTTTCTCCGTCATTCATGATGACAAGAGCAAACACGCACGACAAGCACGACAAGAAACACGATCCCACGCCACACAAGGTAGACGGGGTATCCGGCCACGGAACCGGACCACGAACACGCACGATGTGCCATTCAAGACACGACTAGTCTGCAGACAGTCCACGAGTTTAAGGACCCCCAGGTAGTGGATCAAGCTAAAAGGGCGGTCCAAGCTCAGTGAAATTCACTTATATCATGAATGCACAAAACACGGCAATACGCGATCGAAAACACGACAAAACAAGAGGGAAATCATTTAACGAGCACGACGTGGCAAGACTAGCAAAATAGCATGGTGTTAATGCTTACAAACTTAAGAAATGATTCCCTTTTCGATTCTTGAAACCCATCTTGAAAACAACTTGCACTTGGAAATCAAGCGAGAACACGAGGATGCACGAAGCATCATAAACAAAGATTCAAACATAACTCTGTCAAGCATAGGCTAAGACCACATCTTTGACCCTTGTGGAATTGAAAACCAAATGTCGAAATTCAATAAAACTTGGTGTCCCCGAAGGTATATTACATTTTGGAAATTTCAAGTGCACAAGGTCAATAAAAAGGGTCTGAGACCAAGTCTAGTTTTCATTCCTGCAAAATCCTTCAAAACAGTACTTTTTGGTGTGGTTCATGCCTCTCTACCGGTAGAAATTCCGGTAGAAGATGTTCTACCGGTAGAACTTCCGGTTGAAGTACTTCTACCGGTAGAACTTCCGGTTGAAGCACTTCTACCGGTAGAACTTCCGGTAGAACTGCGGTTCACAGTTTTTCTCAACTCTCTGCCACAATTTGGGCCGTTTCTACCGGTAGAACTTCCGGTAGAACTTGGGGTTTTTAATTTCCTCAACTCTCTGTCAAAATTTGGGCCCTTTCTACCGGTAGAACTTCCGGTTGAAATACCCCTACCGGTAGAACTTCGGAATTTCAATTTTTTTCCACACTTCATTCACTTCTTCACTTCCACATTTTCACCACCTGCACTCCCCAAGCCTACATGCTTCCAAGGGATGATTTTCACACCAAATCCATTCACATTTCATTCAAAACATCAAAATCATAAACCCATTTACATTCAAAACATAAATCTAATAACTTGCAAACCATTCCATTGAAAACATACTTCCATTGAAGATGAAACCTCTACATTAGATAGAGAAATTAGGGCTCTTGCTTAACAAGATTAAAACAAGCTAAAAGAGATTAATGACATGCAAGAAAGATAGCTTGATAATAAACAACATTTCCAAAAGTAAAAATGCCCAAAAACTCAACATGCACTAGGGAAAACTAAAAGGTTTACTTGCCTCTAACCCAAGCCAAGCCAAAGCTTCACAACTCAACAAGAAAGGGGTGCTCCACGAGATCTACACAAAACCCCCAAAATGGAGCATACAAAAATCAACATTTTTGGCCATCACAAATCCCCATTTCGAAAATGGGTTTGAAAACCATGAAAACAAGCTCTAGGTGAGCTAAAGAACATCAAATGGAAAGAATGAAGAAGGACACCAACCTTGAGCTAGCCAAACAAGAAGAATAAAAGTAGAAGATGATGAATAGTGCAGTGGCTTGACTCCAAAAACACTCCAGCTGTAGCTTGAGACGAGAGGAAGAGGATGGTGGTCTTGGATCGAAAAATGGAGCCTTCTAGCTAGATGATTTCAAGGGAAAAGGATCAAGAAGAGAGCTTCCTCCTCAACTTCACCCTAGGGCAGAATCGTTGCAGGAAATGGAAAAAGGGCAAATGAAGGAGAAGAGAGCTTATATAGTGTCTGGAGGTGGGTCCCTTTAGCAGTGAAACTTGGAACGCTTGGAACATGGTCTTGTGGACCCCGGATGGAATCGACGAAGAAGAACAAAACGATCGTCGAAAAATCTAGTTTCGGAAAAGTATTATTTTGACATAGTTTCGCGACTTCGAAAAGTGTGCCCAGATTTACATGCAAAGACAGATTTACCCTATTGGGCCAAAACTTGGGCTTCTGGGCCTCACATGCATGCAGCTTGAAAACAAAAGTTGTCACAAATAATAAAACCATTCAAGAGAATTAAAAATCACATCCACAACAAAGATCTAGCACAAAAACCCATTCTTACACGTGCACTCAGGGCGTCCCTGAGCGTGTCTGACTCATACTAAACGTCCTCAAAATCCCCAAAGCTATAATCCAGACTAAGTCTAATCACATTCTAACCCAACTAGTACTAAGACTCACTTAAGACTAAACGTTTACTTAATTAGTACTAATCGAGTTGGTCTGGGTCGGGGTCTAACAATCCTCCACCCCTTAGGATATTTGGTCCGCCAAATATAAATAATTTTACCTCTGGTAACAGGTGTGGATACTTCTTTTGGACTTGATCTCTCAATTCCCATGTTGCTTCTTCTGGCTCGTGGTTCTCCCAAAGTACCTTGACCCAATGGACAGTCCGATTCCTCAATTCATGCTCTTTGGTGTCGATGATTCTAACCGGTTTCTCCACATACGACGCGTCTTCTCGAATCTCTAAAGGCTCGTGTGGAATAATGTGAGAAGGACTGTGAACATATTTCTTGAGCATGGAGACATGAAAAACATTATGTACCCCGGAGAGTTCCGGCGGTAACGCAAGTCTGTATGCAACATTTCCGATCTTGCTCAGAATCTCATATGGGCCAATGTATCTGCTAGACAATTTTCCTTTCTTTCCAAATCTTAGAGTACCTCTGACCGGTGAGACTTTCTAGAACACTTTGTCACCCACTTCAAATTGCAATTCTCTCCGGCGAGTGTCAGCATAACTTTTCTGTCTGCTTCGAGCGATCTTCAATCTGTCCTGAATCTGCTTAACCTTGTCGCTTGTCTCTCCAACTATCGTCGGTCCATGAAAACTACGCACACCGACTTCTTCCCAACAAACTGGAGTTCTGCATCTCCTACCATAGAGTGCCTCGAAAGGTGCCATTCCAATGCTAGAATGGTAGCTATTGTTGTACGCGAACTCACAAAGAGGTAGGTTCTCGTCCCACTGGACCTTGAAATCCAACACACAAGCACGCAACATATCTTCAAGAGTTTGTATCGTCCGCTCTGACTGACCATCTGTCTGAGGATGATACGCTGTGCTGAACTGAAGTTTGGAACCCATGGATTCAAGAAGAGATTTCCAAAATCTCGAAACAAATCTACTATCTCTGTCGGAAGTGATGGAGACGGGCTGGCCATGCTTACTAACAATCTCGTCTATAAATAGTCTTGCAAGTGGTGCCATATGCATCATATTCCCAGTCTTCATCGGAAGGAAGTGCGCAGACTTCGTAAGACGATCAACTATAACCCAAATTGCATTGTTCCCTCTCTTGGTATTAGGCAAACCGGAGACAAAATCCATAGTGATATGCTCCCATTTCCACTCCGGAATCTCCAAAGGCTGTAACAACCCAGGAGGCTTCTGGTGTTCTGCCTTGATCATCTGACAAGTTAAGCAGCGAGACACAAAAGCTGCTATCTCTCTCTTCATATTATTCCACCAAAATCTATTCTTCAAGTTATGGTACATCTTCGTGCTACCCGGATGTATAGAGTATCTAGTATGGTGAGCTTCAATCATAATTTCATTCTTCAAATCGTCAACATTCGGCACGCACAACCGGTCACGAAAATACAACACTCCATCAGAAATTCTGAAATCTGGACGTTCTGCAATCTGATCTACAATCTTGGCCAATTCCGGGTCTTGCAACTGACTATCTTTGATTCTTTGGATGAAGGTAGGCTCCGACACGGTCATATTTGCCACTAAGACACCTCTCCTCAAGTGTTGTACCTCCACTCCAAGTTCTTCCAACTGTTGGAGAACGCTAACTCCTCTCAAACTAGCTATCACTGCTGACTTTCTGCTCAATGCATCTGCTACCACATTCACTTTGCCCGGATGATACTTGATTGGGAAGTCATAATCTTTAATATACTCCATCCACCGTCTCTGCCTCATATTCAATTCCTTCTGTGAAAACAGATATTGCAAACTTCGGTGGTCTGAATGGACTTCAAACTTCGCTCCATAGAGGTAGTGTCGCCACATTTTCAAAGCAAAAACTACTGCCGCTAACTCCAAGTCATGAGTTGCATAGTTTACCTCATGATTCTTCAACTGTCTCGAACCATAGGCAATCACCTTGCCATCTTGCATCAAAACACATCCTAATCCCACGTTGGAAGCATCCGTAAACACAACAAATCCACTGCTGCCCGATGGTAAAATGAGGATTGGGGCTGTGGTTAACCTCTTCTTCAACTCTTGAAAGCTGCCTTCACACTGATCAGTCCAAACAAAAGGGACATTTTTCCGGGTCAACTTCGTCAATGGAGCTGCAATGGACGAAAATCCTTGGACAAATCTCCGATAATATCCTGCTAACCCCAAAAAGCTTCTAATTTCTGTCACACTGCTAGGCCTCTTCCATTCAATGACTGCTTCTATCTTGGCTGGATCTACTGCTAATCCTTCTCTCGAAATGATGTGACCCAAAAAGGAAACTTGCTCTAGCCAGAATTCACACTTGTTCAACTTAGCATAGAGCTGGTGGTCTCTCAAAAGCTGCAATGACGTCCTCAAGTGCTCTTCATGCTCCTCCTTACTCTTAGAATACACGAGGACATCATCAATGAACACCACAGTAGAGTGATCTAGGTACTCTGCAAAGACCTTGTTCATGAGAGCCATGAAGACTGCGGGCGCATTTGTCAAGCCAAAGGGCATCACTAAGAACTCGTAGTGCCCATATCTCGTTCGGAAAGCTGTCTTCGCCACATCGGACTCTCTAACCCGCAACTGATGATACCCTGACCTCAAGTCTATCTTGGAAAAGTGCGATGCTCCTTGTAATTGGTCAAACAATTCATCTATCCTTGGCAAGGGGTATTTGTTCTTGACAGTCACATGGTTCAATCTTCTATAGTCGATGCACATTCTAAGACTTCCATCCTTCTTCTTCACAAAAAGAACTGGCGCTCCCCACGGTGAAACACTTGGCCTAATGAAGCCTTTGCTCAACAATTCTTGCAACTGAAGTTTCAATTCACCCAACTCTGCAGGAGCCATCCTGTAAGGTGCAATTGAGATCGGTGCAGTCCCTGGAAGGAGTTCAATAGTAAACTCAACTTCTCTAACTGGTGGTAAACCCGGGATTTCTTCTGGAAAAACATCTGGAAATTCACACACTACGGGGATATCCTCCACCCCTTGGGACTGTTTATCCTCCGTGATAAACGCTAAAAATGCCTCACAACCACTGCTCACCAATCTGTTGGCTTTTAAAGCCGAAATGAACCCACTGGAACACTTTTTCCTATTTCCCTGAAACATCAACTCTGTCTGTGGCCCTTGCAATCTGAAGGTAATGGTCTTACCAAAACAATCCATGGTAGCATGGTAGGTCTCTAACCAATCCA
Organism: Umbellularia californica; assembly: GCA_028538565.1. Taxonomy (NCBI): domain Eukaryota; kingdom Viridiplantae; phylum Streptophyta; class Magnoliopsida; order Laurales; family Lauraceae; genus Umbellularia; species Umbellularia californica. The sequence continues at coordinate 71,257,144 of JAPQWN010000005.1, forward strand.
TGCCTAAGATAATGTCAAAATCATGCATGTCTAAAATTATGAGGTTGGCCGGTAATTTGATATCTCCTAACAAAATCTGACAACTAGGGTAAAAGGTGGTACAAACAACATGTCTACCTACGGGTGTAGTGACAGTCAAATTATAGTCCAATTCTGCATGCTGTGCATCAATCTTCTTTGCAAACAAAGGTGATAGAAAGGAGTGTGTGGATCCTGGATCAAATAAGATCTGTGCTTCTACTCCACAAACAAGAAGTTTACCTTCTATTACGTCACCTGCTGCTTCAGCGTCAGCACGGTTGATATTGTATACACGTCCCTGCTGGTGTGGCCTGTTCTGCTGCTGAATCTGTCTGCCCTGATTGTTCCTATTCTGCGGTGGACGAGCATTCTGGTTTTGTACTTGCCTGCCTTGTTGCTGTTGTTGCTGTGGTGGTCTCATCTGAACTGGTATGGCTTGATTCTGTGGTGCTATCTGCCTTGGCTGCTGATATCGGTTGGCTTGACTCTGGAGGTGTGGGCAATCCTTGATTGCATGGTCCATTCCTCCACACCTGAAGCAAGCACCCGTTGCCTTGCGGCATTCGTGGGTAGGGTGATTCTTTCCACAATGATTACAACCAGACTGTCTAACTCGAGTCTGTTCTTGCCTTGGCTTCTTGCCACTTTGCTGTCTTTGGTTTTGCTGCTGGTAGTACTGCTTTCTATCCTGGATAATCTCGTTGTTAAACTCTTCAAATTTGTATGCCCGACTAACTGCTTCATCAAAGGTGACTGGTGGGATTATTCCCGAAACATCCCTCTTGAGAATGGGATTCAGTCCTTCCAAAAACTTAGTTATCTTTTTCTGTTCAGTGTCAATAAGCTCGGTAGCATATCTGGCAAGCCTCTCAAACTTCGTGACATACTCCAAAACGGACATACTTCCTTGCTTCAACTGTTGGAATTCAATTGCCTTCTGTCTCTTAACATGGGAGGGGATGTACTTGTCTGTGAAATGTGTCTTGAAGGTTGTCCAAGCAACCTCATCCGCCATGACTTGGTATGGCTCTTTGACCGTTTGCCACCAATCGTCTGCAAGCCCATAAAATAGAGAAGCTGTGAGGTTCACCCTCTCCCTGCCAGTGCAAACGAAAACGTCAAAAATCTTAGCCGTGTTCGCGAGCCAATCATCAGCCGTCAAAGGGTCCTCTTGACCGGAGAACTCCTTGGGTCCCCTCTTCCGAAATCTTTCAAAGAGGACATTGACATCATCAGCCCTATTCTGGTACACCACATTTGGTGGGGCTTGATGTTGAGGTCTATTTTGGAGGACTTCTAGAAGTTGCCGCTGTACTTGAGCCATCTCTTCATCTTTCTTAGCCATTTGCTCTTGGAATTTTGCTTGCGTTTCATTGGCTTGTCTCTGTTGCTCTAACATGGCCTGCATGAGTTGTTGGAACTGAGTAGCAGTAGGATTCTCAGTCGGTTCTGTCTCATTCTGATTACTGCCCGAAGCATTATGATTCGGAGCTTTACGTGGAGGCATGATGCTGCAAGACAATTCGTTAGCACATATATTGACATAATCGGGTTGGTCATGTTGTCTAGACAAACATTCTATCGAACTCACGAATCCTCGCCACGTTCCTAAGATTTTCTAGTTTCTTTTAAGTGCCTGAAACATGTCCCGCTCTGATACCAGTCCTGTCGCGACCCCGGACCGGGACCCGGGCCCGCGACTGCGCGGCGGCGGCATGATTAACCAACACAAGACACACCGCCGCTGTTTTGATCTTTTTCCCACAGGTTTCCGCGGTGAGGATCCCATGACACGGGTCGAGCTCACACGAATAGATATGCGGAAGCGTGTAGCAAAACAATTCATACAAATCTTAAATGATAAGATACAAGACAAATATTTAACATCGAGACAAGGTATCAAAAGAGAATGTCATCCAAGCATTCCTAGCATGAATAAAGTTTAACATTTAGACAAAGTGTTTTACTTGCAAGTTACACAACCCCCAAGAGGCCAACAAAGGCCAATACAACATATGGAATCCCAAAAAGAACAACCCGACAAAACCCGAGCTAGGTGAAACGAGAATCACGATCCCGACCGGCGTCTAGATGACGTCGTTGGGCTGCCACTCGAGTGCTGGGGGTGGCTCAACAGCCTCCTCCGGGCACTCCTCGTCACGCGCGAAACCACCGGCACCTGGACACCAAAATACAAGCATCAAACACGACGGTTTGGCAAATAAACAATTTAGACATGAATAATTGGAATAATGCTAAAACAGTTCAAAGTTTAAATACACGTTTCAATGCTTACGAAACTAGCACGAATACATATAATATCATGAAAAGATAAATCCACATGAGCTCATCCTTTCTCCGTCATTCATGATGACAAGAGCAAGCACGCACGACAAGCACGACAAGAAACACGATCCCACGCCACACAAGGTAGACGGGGTATCCGGCCGCGGAACCGGACCACGAACACGCACGATGTGCCATTCAAGACACGACTAGTCTGCAGACAGTCCACGAGTTTAAGGACCCCCAGGTAGTGGATCAAGCTAAAAGGGCGGTCCAAGCTCAGTGAAATTCACTTATATCATGAATGCACAAAACACGGCAATACGCGATCGAAAACACGACAAAACAAGAGGGAAATCATTTAACGAGCACGACGTGGCAAGACTAGCAAAATAGCATGGTGTTAATGCTTACAAACTTAAGAAATGATTCCCTTTTCGATTCTTGAAACCCATCTTGAAAACAACTTGCACTTGGAAATCAAGCGAGAACACGAGGATGCACGAAGCATCATAAACAAAGATTCAAACATAACTCTGTCAAGCATAGGCTAAGACCACATCTTTGACCCTTGTGGAATTGAAAACCAAATGTCGAAATTCAATAAAACTTGGTGTCCCCGAAGGTATATTACATTTTGGAAATTTCAAGTGCACAAGGTCAATAAAAAGGGTCTGAGACCAAGTCTAGTTTTCATTCCTGCAAAATCCTTCAAAACAGTACTTTTTGGTGTGGTTCATGCCTCTCTACCGGTAGAAATTCCGGTAGAAGATGTTCTACCGGTAGAACTTCCGGTTGAAGTACTTCTACTGGTAGAACTTCCGGTTGAAGCACTTCTACCGGTAGAACTTCCGGTAGAACTGCGGTTCACAGTTTTTCTCAACTCTCTGCCACAATTTGGGCCGTTTCTACCGGTAGAACTTCCGGTAGAACTTGGGGTTTTTAATTTCCTCAACTCTCTGTCAAAATTTGGGCCCTTTCTACCGGTAGAACTTCCGGTTGAAATACCCCTACCGGTAGAACTTCGGAATTTCAATTTTTTTCCACACTTCATTCACTTCTTCACTTCCACATTTTCACCACCTGCACTCCCCAAGCCTACATGCTTCCAAGGGATGATTTTCACACCAAATCCATTCACATTTCATTCAAAACATCAAAATCATAAACCCATTTACATTCAAAACATAAATCTAATAACTTGCAAACCATTCCATTGAAAACATACTTCCATTGAAGATGAAACCTCTACATTAGATAGAGAAATTAGGGCTCTTGCTTAACAAGATTAAAACAAGCTAAAAGAGATTAATGACATGCAAGAAAGATAGCTTGATAATAAACAACATTTCCAAAAGTAAAAATGCCCAAAAACTCAACATGCACTAGGGAAAACTAAAAGGTTTACTTGCCTCTAACCCAAGCCAAGCCAAAGCTTCACAACTCAACAAGAAAGGGGTGCTCCACGAGATCTACACAAAACCCCCAAAATGGAGCATACAAAAATCAACATTTTTGGCCATCACAAATCCCCATTTCGAAAATGGGTTTGAAAACCATGAAAACAAGCTCTAGGTGAGCTAAAGAACATCAAATGGAAAGAATGAAGAAGGACACCAACCTTGAGCTAGCCAAACAAGAAGAATAAAAGTAGAAGATGATGAATAGTGCAGTGGCTTGACTCCAAAAACACTCCAGCTGTAGCTTGAGACGAGAGGAAGAGGATGGTGGTCTTGGATCGAAAAATGGAGCCTTCTAGCTAGATGATTTCAAGGGAAAAGGATCAAGAAGAGAGCTTCCTCCTCAACTTCACCCTAGGGCAGAATCGTTGCAGGAAATGGAAAAAGGGCAAATGAAGGAGAAGAGAGCTTATATAGTGTCTGGAGGTGGGTCCCTTTAGCAGTGAAACTTGGAACGCTTGGAACATGGTCTTGTGGACCCCGGATGGAATCGACGAAGAAGAACAAAACGATCGTCGAAAAATCTAGTTTCGGAAAAGTATTATTTTGACATAGTTTCGCGACTTCGAAAAGTGTGCCCAGATTTACATGCAAAGACAGATTTACCCTATTGGGCCAAAACTTGGGCTTCTGGGCCTCACATGCATGCAGCTTGAAAACAAAAGTTGTCACAAATAATAAAACCATTTAAGAGAATTAAAAATCACATCCACAACAAAGATCTAGCACAAAAACCCATTCTTACACGTGCACTCAGGGCGTCCCTGAGCGTGTCTGACTCATACTAAACGTCCTCAAAATCCCCAAAGCTATAATCCAGACTAAGTCTAATCACATTCTAACCCAACTAGTACTAAGACTCACTTAAGACTAAACGTTTACTTAATTAGTACTAATCGAGTTGGTCTGGGTCGGGGTCTAACAATGAGATTCTTGGTGGGTGGTGGTTGTTGGAGGAGATGGATGTGTTGTTATCTTTAGGGGATTTGACATATTTGGCCCTCTAAATCAATGTTATCCCAAAAGCATGACTCATTGTAGGATATTGTCAGCAGAGTCGTTTGACTCTGGTCACCCCTTTTTCTCTTCCCCTTTTGCCCAGGATCCCATGCTATCATGGGATCCCAATGTAAAAAGTCAAAAGGCAATCACCTAAAAGAAACTAACCCCGTTTTTTCCCTCCTTTTTCACTTTTCACCTTCCCCTTTCAACATCTCTGGTTGAAACAAGAGTTTGGACCCAGCTTCTCCAACGATCCAACCAGAACCAAATGGGTCCTTCTTCTCCGGTCAGCAGATTTGGCGTCGACGAGAATGGCTGAAGGAGTCTAGTTCGTCTTCTTTGTCTCTGACTGGCAGCGACCCTTGGGGGTTTTTCTTTTCTTCTATGGCTACAGCAATAAGCAAAAGCAAGAAGACTCATTTCTCTTGTGTATCAGAGAAAGAGAAAGGAGGCACAATTTGTTAATGTAAAATTTCATTTTCTGTAATTGAATTATTTTTTATGGAGTTTTTCTCTTTTGTGTTGATGTCTGGGAAATGGGTTTTATGTTTATTGATAATAAGAGCTATTTCAGGGTCTTTATCTTTGTCGTTTTATCTTCTTATCTTCTGGGTTAGGTGTGCAAAAAGTGTCGTCTCATTGTGTTTTGGATGAGAGAGAGATTTTCATGTATTTGGTTCTTTTTCTTTTGGGTTGATGTGTGAAATTAGTTTCATGGTCTGGATCATTAGATATGTGAGATATTTTCATAATGGGTTGTTTATCATTTCCCTGTCTCTTTTGGTTTTTATGTGGGAAATGGGGTTATATTTTAGTTTTTTGAAACATCTCCAACTGGCCCCATTGCCGTCCTTAACGACCCCACAGGCAAATGCACTGCAGAGCAACATCATTTCTAGGACAGACAGATCATCTACTTTTGTGAGCTGTTATTTAAAAAAAAAATCCAAGTTACAGATTTTACAATGACTTTGTTTGTGACTTCTTGCCCAGAATTCAACCCACAAATGGAAAGTGAATACATAGATATTCTCATTATCTTCCAATGATTATGTTTCTCATTTTCTTTTTTTATTTTTATGTTTTTATGTGGAATCTAGTGTTGGCATAAATGATAAATGAGATTTGATAAATGTGTGGCAAAATGTTTTTTTTTTTTTTTTGTTCTTTTATTGTGTTGCTTTGAATTAGGATGACTCACTATGAATATTACTCCTTTATGTTTCATTTTTTTTTCGTGGACAATGTCAACTTCCTTGAAGATGTTGGATGGTGAGCTATTGATAGTGGTCCACTTCGGTGGTCAATTTGAGTGGGATAGAGTTCATCCTAACTACATCGGTGGCGATCAAACTGCTATCTATGTTAATAGTAACTTAACATACATCTCATTGGTCGAAAGTATCCTACAAGCAATAAATTGGGTAACGTCTGAAGAGCCTCCTCGTATTCAATACCTACATCAAAATGGCAGAGCATTCACCTTGATTGGTATAAAGAATGACAATGATGTTCGGGTAATGATCAAAGCATGTGGAGATGTGACAAATTCTATTTACATATATCTAAGTAGAAATATCAATGACGGTGTAGATCATTACCACTCAATTTCTTGGTAAGCCATTTATGTTTAGAATTAAGAACAATAATTTTCCAAGTTATATACATGTAAAAATTTAATAAATAGATTTACATGCATGAAAGGAATGAACGAGTTGAAGAGACTGCCGGAATTAGAGATGGATATTGTTGCAATGAAAATCTACGTGGAAGTAGGCCAAGAACTGATACTCCTAAACATAAGAAGTCTAAGGCTATTGATCATGAGGATCCACCGAGTAGAGGGCTGACCACCAGGTTCGTTTTCGTTCCATATTAAAGATTTTTTGGCATTTGTTGTATTTTTAGATTAATGTAATAATTATGGAGGTTGTCATTTGCCGATTATATTGTCCCGGCAAATCACCTATGAATTTTGATGTGGATGTTTACAGGGATGAAATTGGTGATATCCGTGAATACACTTATCCAGATGTCAATCTCGTAGAAGATGTAGATGAACATTTCTCGTACCCAACCAATGAGGTTGCTTATGAGACGAATGCAAGTCATGAAGAAACTGATGATGATATTGATTACAATGAGGACTTGGATGATTTCCTGAATGATGAAAGTGACACCGATCGCAATAGTGAAGACACCTCACATGATTCTGTCAGATGTGTCAATGGTCTTAGCTACCAACAAGAAGTCTTAGATTTAGAATGCAACAGAGAACAACCCAAAGCTATGGAAAAGTGTAATATTGAGGACACACTAGTACCAGTGGAAGATGAGGGTGAAGATATTGTCACTGAAGAGGATTCTGCACGTAATATGTGGAATGGCAGAACTTTTATTGATTGCAACTCATTTAGGAAAACCTTGAGTAAGTTTGCAATGTACACGAATTTTACTTTGCGGCATCTGAAGACATCTCGGACACAAGTTACTGCTAAGTGCGAAGTCCAAAGTTGCCCATGGCGTATTCATGCCTCAATAGTGGAATCAGGGCCTCAATTTCGAGTTCGGACCTATAATCCTAATCATACTTGTTCAAGACCAATGATGGGAATGGCTCATCCTCAAGCAACGGCTAATTTAATAGCAGATTTTATTAAGGAAAAAGTTCGTCTTCATCCTGAATATAAACCAAAGCAAATTATAAATGATGTTAGATTGGAGTTCGGTGTTGTTGTAGGCTATAGGAAGGCTCACAGGGCAAAAGAGATTGCGCTGGATGCAATCAGAGGTTCATATGAGCAGTCATTCAAGATATTGCCAAATTATTGCGCAGAGTTGATTCGAACAAACCCCGGATCCCATTATCATCTTGATACGGATCGGGACTCTTCATTCTCAAAATTCTTCTTTGCCTTTGGATCAAGTATCCAGTCATTCAAGACCTATATGAGGCCATTGATCGCCATTGATGGAGCGCACCTCCGTGGCAAATATCCAAGAGTCCTATTTTTTGCTGTGACTCAAGACTCCAACCATGGGATGTTCCCCATTGCATTTGCCATAGCTGAAATCGAACGTTATGACACATGGGTGTGGTTCTTATCTTGCTTTAAGATCGCCGTTGGACCATTACTAGGTTTAACTATTGTTTCGGACAGATAGAAAGGCCTTGTTGAAGCTGTTAAAAATGTATATCCGGATGCCAACCATTGTTATTGCTGTCGTCATATTGCAGAGAATGTGCGCGGGCGTTTTAAAGACAAAGCAATTGTTTCAAAGTTCTGGTGCGCAGCGAAGTCTACTAGAAGTTGTGATTATGAAAGGCATATGAATGATTTAAGGAATGTGAATGAAGAGGCATATGCATACATCGAGAATATTGGCAAAGAGCGCTGGGCGAATGCGTTTGTACATGCAGGACGATATGACATGTTAACTACAAATTCAGCTGAATGTACAAATAGCTTACTGAAGGACATTCGAGAGATTCCTATAACAAGGCAGGTAGAGGAAATTCGTATAAAATTAATGGATTTCTTCCAACTCCGCCGCGACATGTCACAGATGATAGAATCGCGTTTGACTCCATATTTTGAAAGATTTTTGAGCAAAGAAAAGGATGGTTCTCGTCGACTACATGCAAGGCAAGCTGGTCCTGAAGAATATCAGATTGATTCTGGCTATTTTGTGGATGTTGTCCACCTTGATCGACGTTCTTGCACTTGTCGACAATGGGATTTAATGGGCATTCCATGCTCGCATGCTATGTCAGCAATTAGTTACAGAAGTCGGGACCCATATGATTTTTGTGAAGAATGGTTTTCTGCTGAAACTTACCGTGCAACCTATAGTCAAATCGTGCATGCAACAACAGACATCCAGCAATGGGAGTATAGACAGGAACATCCAATACTACCTCCACACGCGAGGCGTCAAGCTGGACGACCAAAGAAAAAGAGGATTAGAACCGAGGATCGGATAAGACGACAGGTCACACGCTCAAACTGTAGAGAAGTTGGACATAACCGTCAGTCTTGCCAAAATCCTCCTTTCAGAGATTGAAGTGATTTACATAATATCTTTTTTGCTTGTCATATGTGTATATGGTGTTCTGTATATAATTTTGGTGTTCATTTGTTTTGTTGGAAATGGATAAGCCTCTCCCTGTATTTTTGGATTCTGTCAATCAGCAGCCCAAACCCAGAATGCTTGAACTTCTCTCCGGAGCTTGTCAGTCGCCAGATGGTTTAATATGCTGTGGGGTTGAGCAATCAGTTGTCACAGTTTCATTAGTTCTGATCAAAGGGACATCATCAGAGGTAGTTTGCTTGAACTTTATTCCTTGTTGTTGTTGTGGATGCTGTTGCTGTGGATGGTTACAACTGTTGTAATCTGATATATATTCACATTATATTTTCTTACATAAGTGATGCTATGTTGTCATTATTGGAAATGTAGAGGTTATTATTCCCATTTACAAGAATGAGGCGTTTCGGAGAGACTTCTGCTTCGAAGAAGGTTGGCCCCTCTCTCTGTCTTAGCCCTGTGATTTCAGATTGCTTTTGCCTTATAACTGGATTACTGTTATCATCTTCTCATTAGTGTCAAATATTAGTACAATCTGTTAGTTTATTTGCTTTTCTTATAGCTAATCCTACAATTGGATTTTGCCTGTCACAGTTGTACAAATAGCTATCGGAACTGCTCTGGATATAAACATTAGTAATGCACCTGATTATACAGTTGTAGCAGCATTAGGTGGCCCTATAAAATCTCAACTGGTACATCAGGTGGATGTTCTTGGTGGTGAGATTTGAAAAATGGCTGAAGTGTATATTTCCAGATAATTCTACCTTTTGATGAAGTTACAAGGCTCTCTTTCACCCTGCCATGTTTTAATAACATGCTGTTTCTGGTTAGTATGTTTTGCACTCAATTGTATCGATGAAAGGGTTGAATTTTGATTTTTGCTTTCCACTAGCACCAAGTCTATGTTTCGAGACGTGGAATCTAGATTGTACTTATGCTGGATTTACTGTGCTAATGCAGATGCAGTCACTGAAAATGGAGTTGGTTGCAGGCCTTCGTCCTCCCTTTGAAACAAGAGTGTACTGGCATTAGTTTGATTGTTTGGTTCTAAACATTGTGGCACCAGGGGCTTAGGTTTTGAATTTTTTTTTTTTTTGTGTTGATTAAGTGGATGAATGTAGCTAGAATGTTGAAAGGCACCAGGTGCTTCAGTTTGATTGATGTATGTTGTATGAAAGCTCCAGGAGAGCTCCTCTTAATGAGATCAGTGGAGCTATCGCTTCTTTTAATTGTATTGGTGTGTCTTCTAATTGTCCACAGGAAAATCAATTGATCAATTGCTTAAAAATTTTGAATTCCTACAGTCTTGCCACATTACTCACTGATCATGAGTATGGCCTCACTGACTAGCTGTACTGACTTTATCTTAAAGTTTGGATTCTTCGGCTTGAAACTTCAGTACAATCTCTAAATAAACAAAAGTGAAGATGGTATTTGTTTTTTAATTAATATGATGTTGGTTGTTGCATCCAAGTAAGTTAAAATGTGTCATCTGAAGTTTCCACTAGTGATGGGAAATACTTGCATTCAAAGAAAAATCCATATAGGATTGGTTGATGCACCTGTGACATGGGGGATACTTGTATCTCAAGAAGCACTTGAGAGCTGTGGTTGCTCAAGCAGATAATAGTACCCTTATCTTCACCTCATCTATTCTGCACAATGATTATAGGTCAATGCCAATTGAGATGGAAAACAAGGCATAATTCATTCTGATTGAGCTCATTACTCACTAATAATAACATACATGAAGGTAAACCAAAACATAAAACTATCATTATATAATAGTCTGATTGAGTTCATTAGCTATACAAGTTGTGCATGGTCATGGATAACGAAGAGGAAGAGATATTTTTCCAAAAAAAAGGCCATAGAATGCGCTTCATCAACGACGAAGCATTTTAAACATTTCAATCAGCTGATTATGAATGTTAGAAAAACCGGCTGCCACCCTTTCCTCCATGTCAGAAAAACCGATTGCCACCCTTTCCTCCAAATGCTCAATCTGAATAGACTGATCAAACACTATATTTTCAACCATAGCCGCTTTTCAATAGAATTTGCCTTTGCATCGTCATCTTGGTCTTGATCCATTTGAGGACGTCGATGCAGATGTGTATCAGACATTGCAAAAAATCTGCCATCTATTTTCTGTCGTTTAGCAACAGACACTTCATGGGTGTACGCTTGGCAACCTTCTTCGATCATTAATTTACAAATCATTGCACCAAACGGAAGAGTGAGTTTCCGTGGTTCATGGTAAATGCGCAGCATTGACTCAAGTATCGTAAGTGGAATATCAACAGTGGTGCATGTGCCTAACAAGTAGAGAAGCAAAGCTTGAGTATAGAGAAGATCAGATGAATGGCTTCTAGGCTCAATATTATTGCATACAAATGTGTTGAGCATCCGGTAATCGATGGTTAGACCAGTTATCTTCATAGGAGTTCTCCATTTAGTGGGTTCACTACAGAGAACAGCAGTCACGTCATTCGGTTCTACGGGCATCATATGAGGATCAATTAATGGATAGGATCTCGGAACAAGTCTCCCAAGATTGAGTAAAGTAGCAATCTTATTTGCATCCAGTTTTAGTGTCTTTCCCCGAACATAGGTTTTGAAGCCATTACTTGTAACATCATATATGTTGCAGTAAAACTCCCGCACCCAGTCCTCAAAGCATTCATTATTCAAATCCATTAGAATCATGCACCAGTTGAGATTTAGCCAGTGCAAAAACCTTGTACTGGTGAGGTCACGATGCACAACTAGCCTCTCAAATATGACTGTGCGGTTAATGAAACTTGATTTGAAACGTGCAGCACACTCCGCATCCCTAAACCGTTCGGTATTAAAACGAGAGGAAGACGCCGCTGGTCGCTTTCCTTTGTAGGTTTTAGGAGGCATGCTGTACCATAGAGAGTCACATAGACAAACAAAAAAAAAAAAAATAAGGTGAAAGATTTCTCTCATACAATTCAACAAACAATTATTGCTGAAGATTTCGCTCAGACAATTCAACAAATACTTAGTTTGCAAACAAAGTTCATATCCAACTTTCATGACTTCACATAATCCTAAAGGTTGAACATCATATAGGATGTTAAAACATAACATATAACACGGTATATCAATTAACAGCACATGCATTTAATCCTAGACATCAAAGTCAATTGCACTTTTTCATCTTTCTTGGTTCTCGAATGCAGATTGTGTGGGGGTTGGTAGGATTCAGACCGCTTTGGAACAAAATCCATTCAAACGGCTCAACTTTCAAATTCAAACTCCTCATTGCCATGACTCCACTAATGTTAGGTCATGCACATCTTTAAATTGACCACGGCTAAAAAAAATAATTTTAAAATAAAATTTTCTTTCATTGATAAAAACAAGTTATGACATTTGTTTTAAGTGGTTTGAATTATAAATGTGAGATCCACTAATTGATATGTAGTGATGGGCTGGAGAATTTCTAACCCATTTTAGAACTATTCTCATTAAGAGTAAATGACAACAGGAAGTTAGGAATTTATCTTGGTAGTTGAGGTGGATTCTCTGCTCCCAGAATTTCTTTAAAACCACATGCACTATGAAAATTATCTATCTATCTGTTATGGTTGGCCAAATTTTGTTTTAGCTTGAGTCTTATTCCATAATGTGCAAAACTCTGAAATAAACAAGCAAAAAACATTAAAATTAGTTATTTACGTGTTTTACGTGTGATCAATGAATTTGATGGTGTGCTCATGATAAGAGCATAATATTTAATATTTTTAATTCCTTTATATTTAGTTTTATTACGTATTTTGTGTTTAAGTGTGTTGATTAATACGTTTATTGAATCAGGGAAGCATTGAAGGTAAAAGACTGGATATGGAATATATTGTGCAAAGTTTCCAGCTTTTAGGCAGATTTGATCCCTGGAGCTTCAATTGAGATTCGGATGGCATTAGAGTTTCAGAACGAGAAAGTGGTCTTCATGAAGTTTTTAGAGGACGTCTTAAGCTTTTCAGAAAGGTCTGGTTCGCAAAAATTCGAGTTCGTTTAGGCCTCCAAGCGTTGCTTCAAAGTCTGGCCCGGAAATCAACAATATTATCAATAAATGCTTGCTCACCCATTGACTTGTTGTGGAAGGTTCGGTATCCTCACTAACCTCCAAGTTAAGGGATTGGGCCAACCACCATCACGAAGCTGGGTTGCGACAAAATTGGTCTAAAAAAGAACATGGCTTACAATTAGTTCATAACAAATGTGTGCTTGGATCTTAGATGAAACTGATGATATCGGTATTTACAAAGAATTCTAGAAACTGAACGTAGACAACACTATTTAAACTGTTGTAGTATTCCCATCTTCCTACTTTGACGTTTCCCACCAAGAGGTGAAAATGATTGTCTGTACACATCGGGAATATCAGCCAATCGCGAGAGCTGAAGCTGTAATGGTATCTTCTCTCTTGGGATCCAAACGAGATATGGTAGGCATCCGGATGTGTCTTCGGATCTCTGTACCATTCCTGTGGAAACAATGAACGGTAGATTGAATAACTGTGTGACTATCCTTAATTTTGTGAAAGCAGAAAAATTAGGCTGGTGGGAGGCTTTAATATGAGCATACCGCAAGGCTAGCATGGAAAAAGTGAGCACCCCGCACCCTAGTAGCCAAAATTTCTAACCAATAATCCACGGCCTGCAAAATTGGTCCGTTTTGGTAAGAACACACAATTCCATATCAAATATTTGTTACGCACACACGCAAGTTATTGAAATCAATTATCCATTGTATGTTGTCTGTACTAACCTTGGTATCCAGCCATGCATTACGTAGGAGTTCACGCATTTTGTCGGCAGGGATAACCGTGCAGAATTTGGCTAACAATGGATCACTGCAATATTGGAACTTATTCAATTGATAACTGATAATTGCATACGACTTGTCTAATAGAGTTGTCAGCAGAAGTAACTTACTTTGCTTTATATTCATTCCAAAAAATATCAAGTAAGGCGGCCTCCTCAATTGTAAGACTGTACTCAGCACTGCGGGCACCATAAGTTGTCACTTGGTAAGGCTGAAACCGCACAGGCAGCGTATTCTTCCGGTATCGGGCTTTGATCCTTATTATCTTGGACGGGAGAGACTCGCCTGGGGATAGTTCTACAACAGATCCCTGTGTTAAGACTGGCCGTGGAGGGGTGAGAAAACCACTTGGAGAAGATAGGATATCCTCAACAGGTTGGGAGGATATGCTATCTACATGAATTGGACTTGGTGGGATGTGATGTGGAGGCATTTGTAATGGAACATCACTGGGTGTCAGTTGACTGATGATATTATCCGATGTTTTTGGTCTCTGTAATGCATATAAACATTTATTCAATCATAACCACATAAACATTAATATTTGAGAAAGAGATTAACAACAAATAAGTATGTGCCACATACCTTGCTCTCCTCCTCGTCTGAGCTGGAGCTAATGCAATCTTTCATCTTAAATTCCTTAAATCTGGAAGCACATGCTAATTTAAATCGCATGATCTTACGACCTATTCTATCCAAGAATTCATCAATTTTTTGTTCCTTATCCGGTTGCTTCTTCATATCTTCAACTCCTGACAGTAAATGGGAAGCAAAATCACCAATCTCCATCATAGTTGAGTCGGACAAATCTGTTTGTGGATGTGAATGAGAGGGACCTGGATCTTGTTGTGTGTTATTATGCTCTTGCTCAAGGTCAGGGTTAGTGGCGCCTTCCACAACGTCAAATCGTCCGATTCTCAATCTGGTGATACCCCGATACCACTCAAAGTACTCATCGGTGTGACGGTTGCTATCAACCTCAACTTCCCCTTCAAGCACCGATTTCTCTCTATCATCCCACTGTTTAAATCCTTCTTTCATTTTCTTTGAATAGTCTACGGGGGCCTTCAAGACCCTATCATCCCTATTGAATGCAGGATAGAAGGGAGGGGGAACTATCTGTTGAAGGCCAAATTGCTTCATCACTCGACTGCTATTGTGGCGTTCAACAATCCAGTAGCAGACCAACACAGTCTGTGAGCTAAATACATCCATTTCATGTTCATCAACTATCTTCGCCAATTCCTCTTTAAAACCAACATATGGCCGCCAATTGAACTGCATTTATTAAATAAAATGTCAAGTACATTTATCTACAGTAAAATGTAGTACCATATGTTATTATCCCATAAATAAATATTATATGTGAGTGCTTACATTATCTGAATGTTGGTTGTCAAGTTGTTTACGAACAACTTCCACCGTGGAGAAGGTTTTGTGGCTCTTCAAGCGCCGGGACCACATCAGGCTTAGGGGGAACTCGAAGTGATCATCCCATTGTTGGGCTGATTTAATTTCTCGCCCGATTGACATGCGAGATATGGCCCAAATCTGTTTCAAATAATTATTAGGCATTGTTAGAATATTATTAGGGAATAAAATTAGGTAATTCTTAGCACCAGTGTACAAATGGGTAAGCGAATTTACTTGCAAGAGTTGAACAGGCCCGCCTAAGGTCTTCTAGTGGTCGGTAGGCCTCTTAGAACCTTTATGCTTGCCGGTTGATTTGGCGATTGTTCTTCTTGATAACTGTCGGTAGAGGTTCGCCAAGCAGGCTGGGCCCCAAGCAAATTTTTTAAACTCCCTGAAAAGCTCCAAAATCCATGCGCCCCCCATCGACCCAGAGGTATTTGTAAAAATTTGGCCCGCAACCAAACAAAAAAGATATGCCCTTGTAGCCATTATTTGTTGATTCTTCGAAGCTTTCTTTGTAAGTTTGCTAAAAATTTTCACCAGCCAAGTCAATTTTAGGTCACAACCATTGCAATCCCTGCCTTCTTGAGGTTGTTTACCCAACAACTCTAAACAAACTTCACTAACTGTGGTAGGGCTACAGAATGTACGTCCTGTGACTACTGTCCCATTTATGGGTAGCCCATATATGTAAGCAACGTCTTCAAGAGTGATCGTTGCTTCTCCACTGGCCAAATGGAAAGTGTTTGTCTCAGGCCTCCATCTCTCTACTAATGCAGAAATGAGTGCATGGTCAATCATGATTTTTTGCAACTTAGAAAGGTGATGGAGGCCTGTTTCTTGAATGAATGCTTCTTGGGTCTCGTTCAAGGACCACTTATCTTGTAGTATGGTTGCTGGCTTACAAACGACAGGTCCCACATCCTGTATTAGAATAATTAATGCAAATATATCATGTACAGTTATATGGGAACTTAAACAAAATGTATTCTTGTATACATAAAATTCAACATACCCTCCCACTCCATATAACTTCAGAAATATTGTAATCTTGGTCTTGTAGAATGCTTTTGTCAAGTGGACCAGGGTTGAGTTCCGCCATCTATAATAAAATAAAATCCATCAATACAAGTGTGTACACCAAATGAGAGATAAATTTCAATATGTATGTACAAATTAATGCCACTCCATATATCAGTCCAAAGGCCATTTGTTCTAGTTATAGTCCACTTTGGATATATCTGAGAGTGTGTACTGTCATATGCCACATAAAATCAGTTTAGAAATAAAATTCAATATAGTCCTTGGAATTGAATCATGGTATATTGAGTTCTACCATGACACATTGATGAGACATGAAATTCCATATAGAGAGGATAGGTAACCATGACTTATCATCCATGTCGATTATTGCTACCAAACTGGTATACACACTTAGAATTGAGGGTAAGAGAAATTTTTACGGTGGAATAAATTTTAATGAATGTAAATTTAAGTTCTTTTGAATGGTAGAAAAGTTGCACTGCAATTAAAAAAAATTACTAGAATCTAAAGAGTGATCTTTTATTTCTTCCTTCTATTGTTACGCATAGAGTGTGCTATGATATGAAAGTTACAGAAGCATTGGCAAAGTTAAAATAGGAGACTTCAATAAAATTGGGTGAGGCCATATTGAGCATTCAGAACATCTATGCACAATTACAAAAGAGAACATAGATGCAAAGTTACAAATAAGAAGCTGAAGCAATACACTACATTGCAATACTTCCCAGCTGATAGCAGAAAGTTTTGTTACACCTTAAATGTCAACCCAAGGAATAGGTACCTTGTAAGAATAACCTTTTTACATATGTAAATCACATTTATGTGGAGATGCATAAAATAAAAATGACCCCTAAAGTATTTCATAATCCTTAATAACCAAGAATTAAAACGTCTTAAAAGATCCTACCTTTTTCCACAAGCATCCACACAACTGATCAAGACAAAGAAAAGGGCTAACAATTAACTACTGCAATTTCTCCCGCAGTTGGCACCAACACACCAACCACCAGCACCCAACAGAACCCAGTTGATTAAAAAATGAATTAGAAAAGGCATATACATTAGAATACAGGAGACCAATGGGCAAGCTGGTGAGGGAGATAATCGAAGCTGCTGGTGACGTGGATTGCACTTAGGAGAGAAAAGACAAAAAGAAGATGGAACAAGACACTGAACCTTTTTTTTTCCAGGACTGGGTTTCTCCCCAATGATAGACTCCTTTACACAGAAAGGGTTTGTATAAAGGGTTTGTCTGCATTGATCAAAACAAAGCAAACATTTTCCAGTTAATCAAACAAAAGCATACATCACCATCAAATAAAAAAGAAGTCATGTACATTTTCATCTTCCAGAATCAAACGAACACATTTTAATAGAAAACCCATCTCTGACATCATCCAAGAGTTCGAATCCATCTCTCTCTCTCATCCAAAACACAATGAGAAAACCTTTTTTGCACACCCTCAACCGAGAAGAAAGCAACAAGGAAAAAGAACCCAATGTCTGAAATAGCTCCGAAAAAAAAACCTTGTAGAAAAAGAACAATGGATTTTATTTTTGTTGATGATGAGAGAGATATCTGTAATGTAATGTATTGAGAAAGAATAAAGGAAAAGGAACCCAGTCCCTGAAATATCTCTGAAATTATCAATAAACATGAAACTCATTTCCAAACATCAACACAAAAGAGGAAATATCTCTCAAAGTATCAATAAATATAAAACCTATTTCCCAAACATCAACACAAAAGAGGAAAACTACAAGAAAACGAATCCAATTACAAAAACAGAAATTTTACATTAATAAGTCGTTCGTGCCTCCTTTCTCTGATAGACGAAGAGAGAAATTATTGCTTGGTGCTGTAGGCGAGAAGGAAAGAAGACGAACAGAGTGCTTCGTGCTGCAGGCGAGAAGGAAAGAAGACGAACAGAGTGCTTGCAGAAGCAAGGGTTTCACTGTTACAGGTGAAAAATTCGAAATGGGTGAAAGGGAAAGGTGAAAAGTGAAAGAACTTTATGAGTATGGTTTTGGTTTTCTTTAAGGTATTGGGTTTTTGACTTTTTACATTGGGATCCCATGATAGCATGGGATCCTGGGCAAAAACGGAAGCAAAAAAGTGGGACCAGAGTCAAACGACTCTGCTGACAATATCCTATCCCCAGTCATGATTTTGGGATAAAATTCTTTAACATGGGCAAATATGTCAAATCCCCTTATCTTTATGTTGAAAGAAAAGGAAGGGTTTCGAATTTGGCATATGAGAGAAGAAGAATGTTGAGAAACGCTGAGATTGAGAGTATAACCTGTAGTCCGTAGACAACATCAGTGCTCACACTGCAGAAGATACACTACTGCTTACATTTTTTATTTGTATACTAGAGCATTATACTCTTCCATAAACCTTATTTCAATTGGCTAGAAATATTAATATGTGAGTGTGGAAAAAAAATCTGACTTTATCTTAAAATAAAGTAATTATTAAAATATTACATCACTTTTGGGCTTCCAAAACACCAACCTCATTTTCAGGCTTTTTAAGGATGTAGTTTATCTCACTTTTCTATATATATATATATATATATATTTTCCCGCTCTTGAAGGCTTCTTCAATTTGTAATTTGGATAGTTCAATATTTTTATAGAACTAATAAAACCCCAGGTGTGAAATATGGTTTTTGAGAAGAGTTGTGAAAAGAGAAAAAAAATATAATTCCTATTTTTCTAATTTTTACCGACCTTACTAGTTAAAAATAAGGTCGGTGCTGACGCAGGTTTTCTACTTTTTTCACACAGAGTTGTAATTTTTCATGACAATGGGGTCGGCACCGACCTTAGGTAGTGTAAATTAAGGTCGGCACCGACTACGTGCCAAACTGGTAAAAAAGAATGGTTTTTCGGCCCAATTGCTCTAATTGGTGCAACAACATTGAAAGTGCTTGATTGGGTCCAACGTGCACATTAGGTGTTTTTTCCGGTAAAAAACTCTTGAAGATATGGATAAGATATATTTGTACCCATTAGTTAATTGTTTATAAACCCACAAGCACTATGTTGTATAAGCGCTCCAGATGCGCTCTAAATATATAATTATTTTAAAACTTAGTGTTTCGGCACTCCCGCTCCCACCCGATGTCTGGTGTTTGAACACCAGCCATGGGCCTGGCAGGAAAAAATGACTAGAATCTGCCCAGAAACAGAACTGGGGTGACTTAAATATTCCTAAGCCAACTGCAACTGACCCAAGTGATTGGGCCAACACCAGTTCCTTAGCAGGTCGGGCTGAACTTTGTTGGCCCAATAGATTGTGGTGAGTTGAGTAATGATGGCCCAGATTGCTGGTCTGAATGCATTTGACAAAAATGGTCAGGCTGAGCCCAATCAGTCAAGCAGATTGAGCCCGAGCCCAGTAAAACTAGGCTGAGCAATTGGCCTTGAAAGTTGGGCCGAGCCCAGTTCTGCCCCCACTGATTGAGCTAGTTCAGCCATTAAAAACTTCAAATGCAAATACAGAAGCCAGCAGAAAATAAAATGAAACAGACACAAACAGAAAAGAACCAAACAAAAAGGAAACGCAGAAACTGTATCTAGCAAATGGAAATAAAATTGGATAAGAGAAGGAAAAAATGATCATGGCCATTAATCAAGAACCAAAAAAGATGGGGCCCCACTAATAAACTGGCTCTGATACCACTGTTTGAAACTGGGCAGCGGATTGTGGTGGGCCAGAGCAATCTGGATCCATTACATGGTCCCAAAATAAGATCACAAGAGATCTTACAATCGATCATGTGAAGTCCTCAGGATCTAGCGGCTTAGATGATCACCGCGACAGCTACAAAATATCAAGTCGGCCATGATCATGCAATTCATAAATACTTCAATACCTGATGTAGTGATCCGGTGATGATCCTGATGTGGCCTTGTTGCAATTTTCTCCACTCTATTCCCCTCCCATGACTCTCTCTCTCTCTCTCTCTCTCTCTCTCTCTCTCTCTCTCTCTCTATATATATATATATATATATATATATATATATATGGGGGAGGAGCAAATACTTCATAGGTCAATTTCTGGCACAGTAACACAAATTGAATGTTTGCCTACCTCAAAAGATCCTCCAGGATCCTACGCGGGCGAAGATCCTACGGGGCAGGCGGGCGGGCGCAGGCGAAGATCCTCCAAAAAAAACTCTTGCGGTCCAGTTGACTTTCACCTGGGTAGGGTATATATATATATATATAAACTCTAAATAACATATTAAATGTCTGCCCACCTCAGATGAGCCTCCAAAAAATTATATATAAAACTCTAAATAAAGTTGTTGGAGGATCATCTGAGGTAGGCAAACATTCAATTTTATTTAGAGTTATATATATATAGGAAAATATTCTTATGCATCTATCCCTCACCATTTTTGGTGAGGGACATCCCTTTTGAGGGTGTTTCAAGCATGGTATAAAATATCGGCCGATACCGAACCGATACCTCACTGAGATATCGGATTCGGTTAAATATCCCCAAAAAATCCCGATATCTCAGCCGAGACGAGATGATATCACTGTGAACCGATATCTCGGCCGATATTTTCAAAATATCGGCCGAGATGATATAAAATGATTGAAAACCCTATTTTTTGCTACTTTTTCCCCATCTTCCTCTTCTTCTCTTCTCTTCTCCAACCATAGCAGCAGCCCAGCTAGCCCTACTCCCTCTTCAACATTTTCAAATCCCACATTAATTTTTTGAAGAAAATATTATCTAAGGTATGAGAAAATCAACGCAAAGCATTTTATCATGTGGTTTTTTTTTTATTTTTTTTAATTTTTTAGATGAAGTATAGAAATCATTAGGTTTGTCATTTGTGTTGTGTTCTTCATTTAGAAGTTAGATCTACATTTTTTGGGGATTTCATCATAACTATGTTCTTTTAATGATTCATGATCATTGTATGGTGTATAAATGATGATGATGATGATGTATAAAGTATGGAGCATATCTTCTTAGCCAATACCGAATAAATGATGATGATGATATCGAGCAAGGGCGACATTCCACTTGGAATTAGGCTGTCAATCTGTCATACACTCATACTCATCAATCTCTCCCTAGTACTAGTCCCCTCTAATTTTCAGGTGAACCATGAACCTTTTGATGCCCAAGTGCTTTATGATTTATCCATCTCACTATTATGTTTCTGATTTTAATGTGTCATCTTCAAGGTCTTGAATTTCACAACTTATTTGATGATTGAGTTAGCATTAAATGATGATTGATATGTTATCTTTATTTTCTTATATTTAACACTAATAAATTGATCGTGAGCATCAATAATGGTTGCATTATATGCAATACTAAAAAAGATAGCGAACTGTGACACAGACAGGACTCATAACTTAAGGTGACCGAGATTTTGATTTATTGTTATTACTAATGGAAAAAAAATATTGTATTCAAACATTTTCTAATATTCTGGATTTTTTGGATATTTTTGCAAATTTTTTTGGATTAAAGAAAATTTCACACCGCGACGACCGCGACGGACCGATATTCGCGACCGATACCGATATCATGTTGGTTTTTCGGCCCAGCCGATACCGCGACCGAGACCGAAATTTTAAACCATGGTTTCAAGTACAAAAGGGAGGTACAAAGTACCCCTCTTGTACTTGAAACACCCCTTATATATATTTATATATATATAAACTGTTGAGGTCAACGTCCACCCTTGCTCCAGAGCGGTCATAATCGTGGTTGAACATTCGCCCTCACCATAAAACTATTGTTGTGCCGTTTCCTATCACCAATTGATTTTGGGATAAATGGTCGCTCAATAGGATGTAAGATCTTATAAGTGATATCAGAGAATGATAGGTTGGGTTATTGATAAGTGGTAGCCCAAAAGAGTGTAAGACTATTACAATATTTGCAATGGTTATCATGGGAGGGTTATTGATTTGGTTAGTGGCAATGGGTAGGGTAAGGTTGGACCAAGGATGAAAATAGCGCTATGACCGCCGGCAAAACGCTAGGAAGCGGGCACTATATAGCGGCGTAGCGGTGCATTTTGAAAAACTCACCCAAAGATTCCGAATTTTTTTTTAAATCCAAATATATTGTAACATGATAGAAAATATTTTTTTTTTTAAAAGTAATTATGATAAGGGGGTGTAGCAGTTCCCTCATTGTATGATGTCCTGTATCGCTGTATTAATAGAAAATAATAGTAATAATCATTTTTTTTTTCACTCATATTCATGTTGCTTAGTTATGTTAATTTAGAAACTAATGAAAGGGTCACTGAAGTAAACCTTGCATGTTAACAAGAACATTGAAGGAAACCTTGCATGTTAACACACATTAATACACTACTGAGGAAGACAAAGAAAAAAAAAAAAAAGGTTAATGCACAGTGTGACAAGTCAATTTATAAACAGTGACATTTCAGTAATGTAAATAGATTTTTTTTGCCAAATATTTGATGGTATTTGAGAGTGATGGTGCAACATAATAAATTTAATGGAATTAAATTATCTATTTAACGATGTCAAAATGTCAAGAAGGACAAATTACAAAACTACCCCCCTACATTACTGGAAATTACAAACCCTTATGATAAAACAGATAATAAGCATTCATGTGAAGACTTTTGAATTCTTTTTTAAATAAATTAATAATAATATAGAATATTAACTACTATTTCTATATAAAAAAAACTTTGGAATTCATCAAATATTTTTCTGTTCAGTGATAAGTCCTTAAATTGTGCATTTAACGTATAGGTTCTTACAGAAGCTTCGGTTAGACACAATGATCTGTATCACTTCTGAACATAATTGGGACTCCAGCAAATGCTTGCTTCACATGCTTTAATAAGAATTCTCTCCACATGATGCATTGACGATTTCTCTCCACACCCGAAGAAATATACTAAAAGGAAGCAGATAAGTATTCGTTCCTGCACAAGGACAGGTCAACTTAGAAATAGTGACATTTTAGTAATGTAAATAGATTTTTTTTTTTTTGGTCACATATTTGATGGTAGATCAAGATTGTGCAGAAGAATAAATTTAATGAAAATAAATTATCTAGTCATCCGTGGCAAAATTTCAAGACCAAACCCCACCCCCCCCAAATACGAATCCTTCCCTACCAAATACGAATCCTTATATAAAACAGATAATAAGCGTTCATGTGAACACTTTTGAAATCTTTATATATATATATATATAGTAGTAATAATAATAATAATATATTAATTACTATTTATATAAGAAGCTCTCGAATTCATCGAACCTTTTTCTGTTCAATGAGAAGTCCTTAAAATTGTGCATTTAACGTATAGGTCCTTATACATGAAGCATTTGACGATTTCTCTCCACACGCATTGTAATATACTATTAGGAAGAGAGGAATTCGTTCATGCACAGTGACACTGGTCAGTAACACATATTAATATACTATTAATGAAGAAAATAATTTGTTAATTGATACTTGATATAGGAGCCTGACTGTTATGGATGAGCTACTTCTTCTGCTGATGGATTTGCAACAGCATGGAGCTGTTGTGAACACCTGTTAGCACTCAAAGCGTAATTACTTACTTCACATGCTTAACTCATTCATCAAATAATGTCTCTACACGTAGGACTAACTTTCGAACGAAGAACTTTAACTGATCTTCCTGGCGACATGAAATTCCTTTGCTTGCAGTTAGATTCCATGCTTATCGGGTCCCCAATCTGAAATCCAACCTGTTTGAACCCTAACTTGATGCACCTTTTTCATATATATATATTTTTGACACTGATCCAAGTATGGTCCGCTGCTGAGTGCTGACTGGCCAAGTGAAAACACCAAGTTCACTTTAATGGAGTACAGGGATTGGTGGGATGTTTAGATCGCGATCTGGATGGCCGGATAGGGGATGGATGAAGTTTCACACCCATCAGATAAGCGTATGAATGTGATTTTGGGCCAGGATAAAAGGAATATGTAGTACAGTTTTCTTTTGAAAGCCATGTGTGGTGAAAAAGATCCCAAGAGCACTTTTGCATTTTTCCTTCCAATAATTTTTTTTCAAGTATTTCTTGTTCCAATAGCTTTGACCATTACCTAAAAGCTCTAAATTGCCATTATTATTTTGACAGTTTTAGTCAATTGCTTTGTTTTTTTTTTACTATAAGTAAGTCCTTGTATATAAATATTTTCTTACATAGTTGTTCATATGAGGTAAATACTGGTGTGTTGATGCCTTCCATCTCAGTGTTTCAAAAGTTTCACTTCGTATGAAATGAAGAATCTAATCCTAGATTAATTTCCAAAGAATGCCAAAAAAGAGAAGAAAAGGAAGACGGAATGTCTAGAGAGAATGGGTTAACTAGCCCTAACCTATTTTTCACCCCTTATATACCAGTACAGTGTCCAGCTTGACATGTCATTAAAAAGTAGCTAACAAACCCGGTGGCTGATACACAGATGGAACCAGTTCTTCTTTTTGCTAAAACAGATGGAACCAATTAAAAGTAGCTAATGAATGCGCATCACGTGTTTTTGCATTTTCTTTATCAAGATGGTATTGAGATTTAACCTTTAAAAACGAAAAAGATGTTGTTTCTCCAGTTTTCATTTCTTTTGACTCCATCTTTCCATGTTCTCATCTATCCCCTCTTTCTTTTTAAACATTTGCTTTTCTTTTCATAAACTCATAAATCCTATCCCGTCTTCCTTAGATATACCATATTTGCAACGCACATGGAGAACCTATCTGAATTAGCAACCATTTACCCCAATGTGAAGATTCTCCATTTCCAAGTTGACCTGAGAAACATCCATTTGGATTTCAAGGTACCCAAAAAAAACCTAGTTACAGCAAAGCCTCTTGAACAGAGAATGTTATTTTTTTTTTTCGTCCATTTTATACAACGAAGCCTCCTGAACAGAGAGTGTTATCTTTCTTCCAATTTTATTTCATCAGTTTATTCTCAGGGACGGACCGCGACATGTGCCACACTATGGCCTCCTATTGGCTGGAGTTGCAGGACTGCCGAGATCAGTGATTGAATCTGCTAGGAGTATCACAGCAAGGATCACTGAAAAGGTAAATGGGTTAATTTTTATCACACTCTTGTATGCCGTAGGGTCTGACTTGTTCCCACCATGAGTCATCTGTGTCTGTGTTCACTGGATGATAAAGTTTGGATGTTCTTTAATAGTCTTAGCATTAAATGAATACATCTTTTATATGTTGGGTTGCAATGGCAGGAGGTCAGAAGGATGGAATTAAACTGCATGCAGTATCATCCCATTCAGATGGCTTACAGGGTTGCTCAGAGGCTGGTATGCTTGAAGTACTCTAACCAGGATGAGGATGGTGTCCGGCAAGCCTTGCAGAGTCTAAAGGAGAGCTACAAAGAAGGAAGACTTAATAGTTGATGGGCCGTAGGAAAGAAGAGCGCGTCCATATCAAACAAAACTAGTGAATGGAGGGGATCAGTCCTGTTGCTGTATTCCATGCAGCAGTGCCTATTCTGTATTGTGCTTATTTCTTTTGTGTCTGTATATGCGCAGATTCTGATACATGAACCACAGTTGTATCAAGTAATCCTTATTAGATTGGTTAAATTGATGTGGCATGTTGCACTTTCACTTTATTTTTATAGCCACTTGCATTTTATTTTTCTGTATCGGTTTTGTATAAAGTTTTGCATAAGGAGCCCAAAATATTTCATGTTTGAAAAGCAAATGTTGACAGGCGCATGTTGTAAGGTCCCAGACCTTAATAGGGTGTTTAATTTTCTAATATTGGCGATTAACCTAATTAATTGTGATTCTAGCTAATTAGGCGGGTTTAGTGGCTAAGCGAGTTTCTTTTATCATTAGTAAGATGTTCCCGAAGTTTTGTTTGATTCTGAGTGCGATTAGTCGTAATAGGGGGTTAGGTTGTGATTAATAGAAAAATTGGGTATTTTTCCAAAAATTCCGTTTTCCCCGAATTTGGGTTCGTTGGAAAGATCTCGTCGCGCTCGCCACTTTTCGTTCTTGACTAATCACGATTCGACGCCCCGAAGTCCCTCAAATAACTGCATTTCTCTCATTTGACTCAGATGGGCATTCCAGACATTTCCTTCTCCACCTCTCATTTAAACCCCAACCCAGCCCTATCATTCGTTCTTCCTCCCTTCACCCAACGGTGCTGCAACCTCTCTTCTTTTTCCTCCTTTACTCTCTCATCTTGCATGTGGAGCTTAAAGGCCCTTCCAAGGACATCCAACTACACCATTGTCTTCCTCTCTTCTTCTTCTTTCCTTAGACCTCAAATTTGGTAAGTTTCCTCTTCTCCTTCCCTTCCCATTTCGTTTCTCATGGCTGTGAATGGATTGCATGTTGATGGATTTCCTTTCTTTCTTTTTCTTTGTGTTCCTCAAGTGTAGAAGGGAGGCTTGGGAGAGTTGTGTTGGCTAGAGTGTGTGTGGGAGCTTTCTTCCTCCTCAATCTTCTCAATTTCCATTATTTCACTCCCTTTGGTGAAGGCAAGTAGATTTGTTTTATATATTGGGCATGCATGTATTATTATTGTCTCTTGTTAACTCATTGTTTAGATTTTCCCCAAAATTCCAAGCTTGTCATAGTTAACTAGATTACACATGCTAAAATTGGATTAATGGGTTCAATGGGTTTTTATTATGGGTGGATGACTTGATGAATGGATAAAATGTGGTTTGGAGGAGAGCATGGTGGCTCTTTGTGCAGGTTATGGCCTTTGGAAAGGTTTGGAAAGGGGTTGGAAAAGGAACCATTCAAAATGATTGAATTTTTTACTCAAAAACTCATGTTTCTACCCAAAATTCGGCTAGCCGCAGGAAATTCGGTCGCCATTCGGTTACTTTTCCAGTAACCATGTTTTTACAAGACATTTTCGGTCACTTTCGGTCACCTTTTCGGCTAGCCGCATGGGCCAATTTGGCTAGCCGCAATAGGGCAGATTTCATGAATTTTTGGCAGATTTCAAATGACCATAACTTTTGAACCGTTCGTCGGAATTTGGAGTTCTATATACCCTTGGAAAGCTCTTGAGATGTAGAATCCAATGGTATATATATATCTTAATGATCAGAGATCGGAAAAGGAAGTGGCTATTGAATCAATGTACCAAGCCTTTATCTCTTTGGAAAGGGATTCTAAACCTAGTTTGGACCGTAGGTTGGAACCCATTGACCGTACCCTTGCATGACCAATTAGGGGAAAATGAAAATGGAGCATGTTTGGCTTGGTGTGCTTCGTCGGTTGTCCGGGAATTTCCGTATATCAATGTAACTTGGCCGAATGCATGTGGAATTGAGTTAATTGGTGCCCAACAACTCCCGTAACCATGGCCCCATCAACGTAGGACACTATTGACTCATTCTCCATACGTACTCCGTTGGGGATACGTTTGATACACGGTGGACAACTCTTGATCTAGGATTGGCTTGTTCTTCACTCTTGACTCTTGAATCATGTATCCGTAGCTTGTCGTATCTTATGCACTCTATCTTGTACACTTGTATAACTTTTAACTTAAATTGTAGAATTAGAATGTGACCGGACTTAGAGTGTATCCTTAGGTACCTTGTCTTGTATTGATAAACACGTGTGGATAGACTTGAAAGAGGACTACTCATGGAACTTGGAACTTGACTTGTATCTTGGCTTGACTTGGAGTTGCCCTCAATTTGTTATTTTGTACTGGGAACCTATCCACGTGTATTTGTCTTGGAACTTGTGTCGTATACAAACCATCATCATCATCTTGCATTCATAACCAGCTGCAGACTGAGGATTATAAAGTGGGCCGGATACCGGACACGAGGGTGGGCAGTCGGCTTTGAACGACGTTCATGGCGGGAATAGCTGGGAGAGGGCTAGGACCGTGCTGCTATTCCTAGGACTGAGAGCTAGGATCCCCCTAGAGCCAGACTTTGGGTATTCGTAGTCGGCTTGGACGTCACTTATACTCCCGTGAGATGGCTAGGACATCCTCGGAGTCTCCTCTTGCTTGACATTGCATTTCATGGATGGTTATTCTTGTTTATCTTATTAGGATTTTTATTGTTACTTGACTCTCGTACTATTCATGTTTATGCATAGCTTGTACCTTGCTATCTTATAATCATGTACTTGT
This sequence comes from Umbellularia californica, assembly GCA_028538565.1. NCBI lineage: Eukaryota > Viridiplantae > Streptophyta > Magnoliopsida > Laurales > Lauraceae > Umbellularia > Umbellularia californica. Next base: position 71,285,478 of record JAPQWN010000005.1, read on the forward strand.
CTTTATTCTCGTTTGAAACATGTTATGAATAGTGTATATTGCTTATCTTCTTACCAATATATTGTTGATCCTTTATTCCATGGTGTGCAGAGGACACCTTCTACTATCATACCGACCCGGATGCCGAGGCAATCCCAGAGGATCCTCAACCGGGGGAGGAAGACGAGGTACGAGAGTGGGGTGCCGATGAAGTAGCTTAGCGTCATCACTCCCGGCACTAGTGCGCGTTACACGGGGATATCTTCTAGCGTACCGCCTCATTTCATCTTTTGCGTCTTAGATCTTGTGGACTTGTTTGTTCTAGTACTGTATATCTTTTGTACCAGGATCTAAGTTTTTGGGGATGGTCCTGATGTTTATAAACTTTATATGTCTTATCTTTTGAAACTTGAATATATATAATGGGACGAATACCGTACTTGCTTCGATATTTCTACAAGCTAATGTTGTGTTTACCGGACAAGTCTCGTTGATTAATTTATTAATGAGGCTCAACTACACAATCCTCACAGCGGACTTTGATCCTTGGGCATTAAGGGCAAAATTTTTTAATTAGCCCTAAATTTCACACCCCGGATCCGGTTTATTCTCTAATCGGATTTGGGGACGTGACACATGGAAAACAGAAGATTTCATAGGTTTATCCAAAAATATGTAACTCATATAATAGTGCCGGTGATTACTGTTGGCTTGTTGATGATAATGATGATTCAAAGAGCATCCCTCCTGTTAAAGACCAATAAAAAAAAATAGAAAACCAAAAACAGAAACGAAAAGAGAGATGACAGATGTGGGTTACAAATACGCGCACTGAGAAGATGAAATCGTACTAAAGCATGGGATTTGCTTTCCATGTCTTGTTATTCAAAACCAGCCCTAGATTTGCCTGCGTGCCTTTGTGTGGGTTTAGCAGTCATCATTAAGGAGATCAGTCTTTCTTCTTGTGTATCACTCGCTGGTAGGGAGTACGGAGTTTCAGGGCCAGACACATAAAGGAGTGCATCACTGTGAAAAACCGTGCATATATGATGTGCATGGGTGCGAAGGGTACATGGGTATTTTGGTAATAAGGTTTTTTTTTTTTTTTTTTGAAAAGTGGGTGTGCTCAGTTATTTCCATGGTGCAAATAGAATTTCTCAAAAAACATTCACATGAAATAATTTAAGATGTTCGAAAGAGAAGGGAGAAGCCAAGGGAAATGTTACCTTAGCCAAGTAGATTAATAAACCCATTCCCAGCATTCTGTTCGAAATATAGCAGAAGAGGAAAAAAAAACCACCAACTTGTGCGTGGAACAGCCAGTGGGACTCATCTGGATGGCTATCAATAAATGGAAATAAAAGAATGGAAAAAATCTGGTCCATCCGAAAATTAACTTATGGGCCAGGAATTTATGATATTTTCTTATGCATTTCCTTACTTTTTTTTTTTCTTTTATAACCCACCCTTGACTGCGCTTCCAATTATTGTCAAATTGGTCTTTTGGGGGTGTTGTGGGGATTATTCATGTGAGTACAGATTGCCCCCAAAAAAGTCAATACCAGACGTCCATCAAAGGGTTTCAAGTAATTAAAATACATGGAAGAATTCCAAGACTTCTTCTTCGAACACACAGAAAAATTAAAGCAAAGCTGAGTTTTAAAAAATGACCCTCTCTAATGGGAAAATGAATTAAAGGGAGACAGGAAATCAATACCCATGCATTGAGGCATTGCAATATGTACTAGATCACATGAAGATCACCTTCCACAAGCCATGCAGTAACAAAAATCAACTTCTACAAACCACTACAATCAAAGGAAAATCTTTTACCAAAACACTTTTAAAAAATCACAGAAGAATCTCAAAAGGCTTCAATTGATGCCAAGGTAACAAGAATTCCTTAAAACCAGGCCAATACTCTCAAATTCTTGGTTTAAACATGAATTTACACAACAAGATTATTCCTTTAAACGAAGGGAAGGAGTTTTACGGATGAAAAACAAAATTTCTTAGCATCAGTTTAGGGGGAGAAACACAATCTTCACTCGGCAGGCATGAATTGCATAACAGGGAACATGAAGAAAATTTGCCTTCTCAGCATCCCAATCAAGAATGGTAAAAATATATCTGAGGGACGCCAATAAGAAAACAAGGTGCATGAGATCAATCACTTGGCGATTAAGCATTTTGTACGATGGTTCAAATACAAGGACTCTTGCTCTTCGCTCAGCTGATGAGAAAAAACCACTTGATTATAATTTCTGTGTCTCTGGATCGAGTTGAGTCATCAATAATGTCCAGATCCTTCGGGATGAGTTCTTCAAACTCAACCTGGAGATGATCAGTTAAAGCCTTAGCTGCAGCACACTGAGCAGGAAGATTTCTTTCCCACGCAGCATCCGGACCCAAAACTGCATCGCAACCCTTCCAGCCCTTTCTGATCATATCCACCTGCATCAATACCAAGCCTTGGGGGAAAAAATATATGAAATCAATCAATGAGCCCTATTGACTTTACAAATATATATATACATGGATGACCAGGTGTCGAACATCCACCATGCTGCCTGTCACCTACATACAAGACTCACAATTTGGTAGTCTTAATTATTAGTCAATATATGATTATGTATTGTTCCTGCCACCTACAAGCAAAAACATCATTCCTTTTAACATATCCACAATTTGATTAGTCTCATTGAATCAAATATGATTAAATATTGTTCGATCATGTCACCTGCATATCGTCACCTTCACGACCGTCACCTGCACACAAAACATAAATCCTTGCATCCTCCACAATATGGTTAGTCTCAATTAGTCATAGTATATATATATGATCAAATATAAATATATTATCAACCACACAAACTTCATTCATTCAACCATACAGATTCATATAAGTACTTACACATATAGTTAATATGTCTCAGATCCTCGCCCCTAGTTCAAATTACATCGGAACTACGGGGCCCTTCCCATATTAGAATAGATTCATACACATAGATATAAGTGGAACATGTGCAAACAGCAAGCTCAGGCTGCACCATAATGCAAATGGCAAAGCAAACTCCTAATTTTAGTTCACAAGCCACGAGGATACATTGGTATGATGTCCTTCAAGGAGCGGAAACCATCACTGATCGGGGTGGTTGGTCCTTCAATGATAAAATAATCTGTAGTCCCAGGGTCACACTTGATGAGAGCATAAGTGTTGCCTTTGAATATATAAGCTTCATTTTTTGTTGTAGACGAAAACGCTGCATCAAAGCCATCCTGGAAAATCGTTCCTTTCAAAGAGTAGAAATTGAGGGTAATCCTTTCAGGTCCCTGAATTATGTTGTCACGCATTTGAATTCTGCCGTCAGGCATTTTGCACGGTGCAAAATCAATAAGCGCATATTGATCACCTTTAAATATATACGCTTGATCTTCTCTAGAAGAAGCAAAGGCCGCATCAATACCATGTTCAAAAATGGTACCTTTCAAAGAGTCGAAGCCATCTGTGATCTTCTTCGGTCCATAAATAATGCAGCCATCATCCTTGACAAAGTTGATGAGTGCATATATATTATTTCTAAATATATACGCCTCATTTTCGCTAGAAGTGGTAAATGCAGCATCAATCCCACTAGCAAAAATAGTATCCGTCAAGTAGGGAAAGCCATAACCAATGCTCATGGGTCCATTAATAATCTTGTCATTAGGCGCATAGTTGATATGCAGGCATCGATCAGCAATGAATAGGTATGCCTCTTTGCCGTTGCTGAAGTTCAATGCACACTCGATGTAATGACCCACACTGCAAATTGGGTCGACATATGCTTCTTCTTTAACAAGTGGAGTTGTGGTCGTCGTGTCCGCCACGGTATCTCTCTTTTCAATGCGGTGTTGATGTTGATGTTGCTGCGGCGGCCTAGTGAAGACGAGGTTAATCAAATATTGCCCACATCTAAAATTTCTTGGACGACGGCGATTCATGAATTCCTGTGTAGTCTGATGTTGCTGCGGCCTAGTGAAGACGAGGTTAATCATCATATTTCCCCCACATCTAACTTTTCTTAGGCGCTTCATGAATTCCTGTGTAGTCTGCCCCTCATTCGAACAAGTTGGATTAGGATTGAAGAGACCATTACGGTAGATGCGATCCCCGAATGGCGCATAGAATGGGTATCCTAGGAAAGCATAGACTGCATATGGACGTGCTGATCGAATATACTGAGGGCTAATGCCACCAACAAAAGCGATCTCCTGCTGATTGCGATATTTGTGACGGTCGCGGGGTATGGTTAGCACCGTATCGATTCCCCCTGGGGCAAATATCTCATAGCGATAAATGATGGTATCTGCTGTGACCCGATCAGGTCGCCATGAAGTTGATCTTGTCGTGCTAACAAACACTGAAACAACAGGTGCGCAGTCTGCAGGGGCTCCTCCACTGTTTACATGCCGCTCTAAGTCGTAGTAATCTTGCAAACTAGTGATATGTTCATCTCGGGGACGAGGACGAAATCCTGTCTGAAAGATTTCTTGATAGGGACGCTCATCCCACCGATACACTGCCTCCACAATGTCCCGGTCCTCCTGAGGTTCCCGATATTGAATGCCTGGCCCTTGTCTATTGTATCGTGTTAATGCAGCTATATGATTACTGCCGACATCATGGATATTCCCTTGGGGAGCTGGCTGCGGAATCGCTGCCGCTACCCCACGAAATTCTGAGTAAGTGGCCACAGTCACGAGCTCATTGTCAGGGGTCAATGCCATTGCCATATCTGCAAGACAAGTTTTTTATGGTAAAATTTATTGAGGGGGAAGAGCCTCCAAAAATAAACAATACAATAAATATAATATATATATATATATATAGAGAGAGAGAGAGAGCAGGGCTTTCCTAAACGGCAGCTTAGTAAATCCGAAGTTGGAATAGGGCTGGTCCCACAAATTAAACTTTGATTATATCTATTTTTTGCATAATTGAACTGAAAAATCCAGTTCTAATTGGATTTATCTTGATTTTGGAGACGATCATCATCCAAAAAATGGCATAATTGACTTTGATTTTGTGGGACCAGTCCTGTTTCAACTTAGTATAAGTTAAGCTGCAGCTTAGGAGAGCTGGCTCCGTGTATATATATATATATCGAGGGGTGCCACATGGGAAAGAGATTTTTTTTTTTTTTTTTTCTTGGAGGAGATGAGATGTCATTGATTTGACGTCTCTCCCATGTAGCACCCCCTAAGTGGTCCAAACAAGGAAACCATTTTTGGACCAAACAGGGATCTATTATTATATATATAAAAGCAGCAGCCTTTTCGTGAAAGTGCGACACGTGGCGCATTCTCAATTTTTTTTTATTTTTTAAGGGCGCCAAGAATGACTCCTTACCTAGTGGAAGGAGTGAAAGTTATTAAATAGTGAGCTATCTACGGCTTGAAACTTAGGTACACCTCCTTTTTTTCCACGTGTGCGGCAACCTTCTCACTATGTGGGCTTTCTTCCAATGTGTGCAGGTGTCTTTTGGGCCCCATTGACATGCCATTCATAGTAGATTTCACTCTAATCATTGTATCCACAAAAATATGTCCTTACTCTGGTATTTTTTTTTTCTTTTGGTAAATCAGATATAACATTAAACAGAAAACAAACCAAACCATAACATAAGCAAACAAAATAAGACAAGAATCCGAGATAGAGCAAAAACCCATGCCCTAAACCCACAGAGAATTTATTCTTTATTATTAGTTGATTAATCTTTTTCTAGTAATTATTAAAGATGTCAAAAAAATATCAAACACATACTTAAAAAATCATTTAGAATTCTCAAAGGCACAAAAGATATCTTATTTATTCTGATTTTGTGATATTCTACCCTTTTTTCTAGTTTGCTCGCTTGGAACTAAATTTTAAAGAGATGCAGGTATCCGACAAAACAATTGGTGCATGAGATACATCTTCTTTAAATATTAACTCCTAATATTATAACTTTTCATTGTAGTGCACCTTAAGCATTTCTACTCAAATCAACTAATGGGGCCATGCAATTTTGTTCCAATCAACATATTTGCTTTTTTTTTTTTTTTTCTCTTTCTTTTTTTAGAGAAATTATGTTAAACAGGTGTTAAAAGCATGCACGGTGTTGAGAGAGTTTTCCCCTGGGAGGGTTTTATTATATAGTTGTGATGTGAGGGGATAGATTACTCTTGTACTTCTGTGTTTCTTTCCCCCTTTTATTTCCTTTTTTCTTGCACTCTTTGTTTGTATTTTATTCTCTTTAATATAAGTTGTTGTTACTGTTACCGATCAAAAAAAAAAAAAAAAAAAACCAAAACAAAACAAAACTAAAAAAGTACGTCATATATTATAGGTTCCACTAAGGAAATTAAAAGAATTGGGGTTAGAGTAGGATTACAGATTAAATTTAGAGAAATTACACCCCACTTACTGAGCACTTGTAATGCAATTAGACCCTAATGGTAGATTCTCACAAGTGTGATCAGGCTTCAAACCCGGCCACTCCCCAGACCCTTGATTATGTGAGTCGCTTTTACCAGGCCTACTTGCATGTAAGAGCTCCTATTACCTCACAAACTTCTTCGTGAGTGGAAGCCTTAGAGCATCAAAAGTCATCTTACCATTCTCCGTAGATAAGAGCAAAAAATATCTGATATTTGTCTGAGCAACGTTTGGTTGCCTTCAAATAAATGAGAGAGAGCGAGAGAGAGAGAGAGGCAAATGATTTTTTTTTTAGAGAGAGGCAAATGATTTTTTTTTTAGCTGGCCTAGTGGCCAAACAGGGATAAGTAAACCGGCCCTCCCCGGAATTGAACCCTGGGAGGAGCTGTGGGAGGTGGATTGATGCAGTGCAGCACAAATGGAACAGGGCTCACATGTCTTTGTTTCTACATGTTAGGTGTGACTTTCGTATTTCGGGGGAGGGATTTGGGGAAGTCTTCTCCTTCCTTAGACTAGTCCTCTATTCATAGAGGAGGGCATTATTGACATGGATGGGGATGCACATGGACGGTTCGGATCGGTTTAGAGGGAAAATCATCAATCAAACCGTACTCATCTGTTTTTTATTTTCCCAAATCGAACCGTCCATGTGCTCAAACCGAACCGAAAGGAACCAATTCGATTACGGTTACGGTTTTTTTTGTTTTATTTTATTTTATTTTATTTTTACAAAAAAATGGCAGTTCAATTGGTGAAAGACGTTAGACTTTAAGTAATGGAGTGAGAGTTCAAGTCTTCTTCATGTAATTTTTCATATTCCTTTATATATTTTATAAAAAATATATATATTTATATAATTGGTTCAGTTTGAGCGGTTTAGCCGTACTTTCAAACCGAAAACCGAACCAAACGGTTTGAAGAAAATCCAAATCGAACCAATCTACTACAAAACCGATCCAAACCACCTGATTCGGATCGGTTTGGATCGGTTTAGCGGTTTTTTTGTGCACCCCTAATGTGAGACATGTTATTGAGAATAAAAATTCAGTGTTGTATGTTATTTGGGGTTATTCCCTTTCTAGTCGCATTAGGGCTTACGTCTGAGAACTCAATCAATTTTTCGGGAGATTGATCTTTTATCAATCGGATCAATCGAGTCTGGGGCTACACAGAGACAACCTTTAATCTCCGAAAGCAAATGAATTCATTAATATAAATTCTTGAACATAAAACTCTGTATAAGATGAATTGAAAAGCATATCAAATGAACCTACACCGTTGAACTTTTTGATCATGTTATCTCAAATAACGAAATGCAGGCTCCAACGTAAATTAATCAGACTTTTTGAATCCATACCTGCTTTTCTGGATCTGTACAAAGGCACAATAATGATAAATGGAGCAGTTTGCGGATTGTATTATGAACGAGAAATGAGGCGATGCTAAAAATGGTAGAAGTTGCATGCTATTTATAGATAAACGTCATTGTATTTCCCTCCGAAAGCCATTCTTTCCTTTCATGGGAGGACAGAAAATCAAATGCGTACAAAGAAGAGAGAATAAAGAAAAGAAGGGCTAAAAGCCTAAAAGAGAGGATGCCTTGTGTCTTTTACCAAAGAATCACTATTCAACATTACTGTGTCCTACCATGTACTTATTTATGCTATTTTATGGTTCATGCCTAGATCCAGCGTCCAGGTTTGAAAGTCAGGCTCATCCCCAGCAAAGTTGCATATATATGGGAAATTCTAAAAAACGCCCCACTTTCAAAATGCTTTTTTTTTCGCCCCTCGTATTTTTGGTCATGGGGCCCACATTGAGTCAATCTAGTCATTTCATACACACTACCCTTCCATGAATATTCACAAGTCCAAGTTTGACACTCATCAAACTTTTCTTCACTGTTGGATTGAAATCATGATAAAATAATGCCTCTAAATCATTAAATTTTAGGGTGATTGATCAAAAGGTTAGGATGATCTTAGGAACTCAAGATTTTGCATATAGGTAGGCCTCATATGGATCTTTCCACTAAATGACCTTCCATGATCACCATGCATCCTAGTGGGCCCAACAAGGAGGGGCGTTTTCTCCTAAAATATGCCCGGGGCGCTGTGTAGCACTACCCTGTATGTATGTATATATATATATATATAATCCTTGATCAGAAATATGTTAAAGGCAGATCTGATAGAGTACTTAGGCCCAGTGCCAGACCTGTTAATTATTGATCCCAAAAGGAAGGCCCATATCCAATTCCTGCCACAAACCTATTAATGAAGCCTAGGCAGTCGATGGGCACGGAGTAGGCCTGTCAATGGGATGGATGAAAAGGGTAAAAAGCCCGGCCCTGCCCATCCCAAGCCCGAAATACAGGGCTTTTAAAAAAATTTGAGCCCAATGGGACTAGGTTTGGACAATACATTTTAAAGCCCAACCAAAATGGGAGTGGGACTGGGCAGAAACAACCCAGCCCATTCAGGCCCGGCTCGGCCGGCTGCAAAGTCCTTCAACAATAATTATATATATATTGAGGAACAGCTCTAGGGGTCGTTCTTACAAAAATACAATAGGGAAGGAGGAGAATATTGAGGAACAATTATGGGGTTCACTGGTATATGGTCAATAGAGCGGAGCCTCAGCGGCTCTTGTGTCCATTGTGGCTCACATGCTAATACCCTCTTTTTCGAAGGCACCATTCTTTATCCACCTGAAGCCTGGAAGTATTTTTCGATCCAACCAACCAACCCAAAACTAAAATAATGATCACATAAACTACCAATTAACATATATGGTTGATAGACACCATTTCCTGCATCCAATTGAGAGGAAAATAATATTGAACTAGCATTGTGATCTAAATCTCTTATCCATGGAGGGTGTTGATGCCACAGGACAACAATCGTTGAATGAAAAAGAATCGGTAGATTAAAGGATTAGGATCATCAAAAGCAAAGCTTATTATGATAGATGATATTTCTCTTGGTATAAAATAGCTGCTTGAGGCATCAACTCAAGAACACCTAAAAGTCCCAACTATACCATCTCTCTTCTCAAGTGTCCCGAAGAATGTGTTTACCACCAGGGCCTTGAGTTTATGATGCAGATTGCTTATAAGATGACTCCTAAAAAATCTCCCAAATGTGGCAGCCATATACCATTACAGCTGACCTGAATGTAGAAAAGTCCAGATGATGGACCTATAAAATGTTACAAACTACTGAAGCATAGAATGGGTTTTGCTTACAAACATAAAGGTCCCAATTAGAGAAACTTTTGCTTATCTCCAAAATCGGGCTAATCCCAGGCCCAGCCCTGTCCCAGCCCGGGCCCGTACGAGACGAGATTAGATGTAGGCCCGTTTAATTTAGGGCCGGGATTGGGCAACACGTGGCAGGCCCGTCCTATTTTCCGGACGGGATTGGACAACCCAAGCCCAGGCCCGGCCCGGCCCATTGACTGGCCTAGTATGGAGGGCATGTTAAGTTTTCAGCCTGAGCTGGGACAGTACTCAAAGGGCTTGTGGGGAGGGTTAGGCCAGGCTGTTTACTGAAGTGCCATGTGGCACTTGACATCTCCCTTGGAGGGAAACGGATCCCCAACCTGTTTGGACCACTCGGGGGGTGCCATATGGGGGAGATATGTCAAATCAATGACATCTCATTTCCTCCACAAAAATATAAAAATAAAAAAAATTGATTTCCCATGTTGCACCCCCTAATTGGTCCAAACAGGGGATCCTTTCCCCCTTTGGAGATGCTCTAAAAAGGCGTAATATAGGAGTAGCAGGAGTAGGGACATGGGCTTTAACATCAAGTCATAGCCCAGCCCAGCAATGGTATATATAGCATCTGTTATAAACTGTAAGCTCAACTAGTTATGATCACCAATCTTACCCTCGGGGCCGATGTTCTTACTAGTCGTTCCAAAAGTTCATACATATTGAGCTACGCAGTTGTCAAAATGTTCACGCAGTTGTCAAAATGTTCATACGTGGATATCATACCTAGCTTAGTGGTGCTTGTTCATAAATACAAAAATTCATAATTCAAAGTAGTAAAGAAAACATGAGTTTCAATTAAAACATGTGTAAAGTCCTTTTTAGTAGGGTCCAAAGGATCCCACTGAAGTCACGTAAATTCTAGGAAAAAGAACGTAAGTCAGTGGTAACAGGTCATTATCCGATATAATCTCCATCCAGTTCATACATAAAATCACTCCTTTTCAACATCAAAACCAACCTCACAAACCATTTCCATCTCATTTCACAAAAATCTGCATACTGTAGATTGTAGAGACCACTCTTTGCTAAGTTTAGTCATTCTGCCAATTGCAACTAGTACGAGTATAACTAAAATCAGAATGAAATTCATTTACAGCTGGATTGAGGTGTTCAAGGCAATCACATTTCATCTTGGAGGCAAGGATGACTGCTTTGATCCAATGTGTCATGTTTGAGAACGATATTCTTGCTAGTTAGATAAATCATTTTTGGACTGGAAATGACACTGTAATCAATTCCTACCTAGCTGCCCAGGATTCGAACCATGGGCATGCCATATTCCCTCACCTAATGACTCTATCCAGTGGCGGATTCAAGATGTTCCTTTGAGTGGGAGAGACCCAAATTGGTAGTTGTGTGTTGAGGCAAATCTTAATTGTAGATTCTGGGGGCGAACCCATGAATTCAATGTGGATTTCGAAACGAGACCCAAAACTTCAAATTTTGGAAGCAGATCCACATCCAGCCCAAGTCCACCAAAGAAAAGTGATAAAATAGCTGGCTCGACTCTACGGCCCGTTTCTTTACTAGAATTCCTTACGGAAATATAAGCTGTCTTAGAATTCAAAATTCCTATCAGGAATTCTATATTTCATTACTAGAATTCTTGGGTATTTGAAATTCCAAGCATTTGAAATCCCAAAAAACTCAACATTTGAAAATCCACTTTAACAAGAAGGAATTGAAAATCTCACTTGGCACTTGAATTCCTGGAGATGTACGACGGTATTTCGAGAGCTCAGGCTAGAATTCAGGCCATGAATGAAACAACGAATTTAGAAAAAGAGACTTCATTCTCTCTTATATCTCTTGGATAAGAAATCAGGCAGGGAATGATTTTATCCTTTAATAAATTCAATATCGAAATCAAAATTAGCTAATAAGGCTTGCCATCTACCAAAAATCTGTTTAGCAATAAGGTTTTTAACATCCTTTTCGAGGACTTCTTCTGCGGATTTACAATCAATTCGTATTAAAGCTTTTGATTCAAAATACCACTTTGGAATCTTTGTATGCTGGAAACAATAGATTCAAAAAAAAAAAAAAAAAAAAGACTTGTTAGATGATGATATTACCTCCATGTGACATCCTACTTCCACCACTGAATGAAGTATCTCCATGAACAATAGTCCCTAGTCCTTACATTACACAGCGGCGTGTCTGAAGACCCTCCAGCAAACAGGACTGGAAAAATCAGTCAATTGATGGCCGCTATTATGCAACCGGAGTGTATACAATGATCATGGCTATCAATGTCCAACAACTACGAAACTTGGACGATGATAGATCAAAAGATGACCATCCCATAAGTCCAAATCACAGGGCACAATGGGTGTGTGCCCAATTAGTTTAACAGTTCGAATTATAACAGCATTCCTCCCTCGGTACATTTCAGTCATCTCATTATCAGCATTCATCGCAAACAATGCTTTCAAAATTGCTTTTTCCATGTAGAAATTGCAACCTTCAAATTTTTTATATGAAGAAGTAACCAATGAGACATGAACATTTCCACCGTCAACATAATAAGCAGCAAAATTTGGCAAATCAAAATGAAAACTAGCCAAAGCATCATCTTGAGTATAACAAGCATCCGAAAATATAAGCCTAAAAATGGCAATTCTCACCAAAATCCGTGCAAACCAAAAATGAAAAGAAAGAGAGGGGCAACGGTACGAGGTAAGTAGAGCCACTGTGATCAACGATAACGACGCAGTGAAAGGGTATTGTTCCTCTTCCAGGTTGCCCTTCTGGAAGGACGTGCCTTGTGATGCAGGTGTCCTTTGCCACGAAGACCCCTGTACTTCTTCCCAGCAGATGTAAGGCCACGGAGCTCCCTGTGCTTGTGGACAGGTTTGCAAATCCAGTTAATCCTGGGATCATTGCGGATGGCATTATGAGCTGCATCCACTAGGATTATTTCGAAGTATTTGTAGGTTGAATCCTGCAGGAAAAGAAGCACAAAAATATTAGTCAATTCAGCTAGAACAACATAAAAATAGGAAACAGTTACTTGCATCATAATTTCCTAACCTCATTAATCCAATAGGAGTTGAGAACCTTAAGACCTCCCAATCTCCGACCAGCTCTTTCTTCTGCTACCGACCTCTTGTTCCGTTGGAATTTGAGTTGGGTAATACCTTGGTTCTTAGGCTTTCCATAGACTATACCCTTGGGCACAGGCCTCTTGCGACCACCACGCCTGACACGGACACGATAGATCACATACCCCTGTACAGATTTCAGGGGGAAACAAAAAAAGGATTTACATATCTTCATGCCATATTTAAACAAATGTTACCATGATCTTAAGCTTTGGGAAGGACATAAGGTGGGAATGAACCCTTTCAAAAGAAAATAAAGTAGGGAATTTCATAAGTTTGGGCCCTCTCTGAACCTGTCATACAAGGGACAGTTTTGTGATGACCATAAATGAAGAATCGGCCCCATTGAATGCTGCCAACATTCTTTTCGAAGGCAATGATTATGAACCATTCGCCATATCTGTATTCAGTTTGTCTATATGGACAAACTCATGAATAGAATTTGGGACAAACTGTCCACGTGGAGCAATGTGATTAGGACAATGCATTTCAACTTTTGAGAGAGTCCAATCACGTTGCGCCACGTGGACAGTTTGTCCCAAATTTTGTCCATAGAGTTTGTCCAAATAGACTTTTTGATCTGTATTAACCACCCACTTCACTTGCCTTTCATCGGACAGGTAATAACATCCATGATGCTAAGTTTTACACATAGCTAATCCGTCAAAACTTTCTATTCAGCAGGACCAATAGCCCCACCTCCATGCCATGTGTCCTATACTCCTATCCAAGTCGGAAGTTCTGCTAACCAAGTTCGTTAAAAAGTGCAGTAAGCAGTTAATGCAAACTGTTGTAAACAATTTCTTTAATATAAATTAACTGTAAATGTTCATATCCGGTTTCCAATTGACAGTTGCCAGGATATGAAACTAGTTGCCAGGATATGAAACTGATGCATGAAACACCTCATTCACAACATTATTTATAGCATTTACGTTGAAGCATGAAATGTAGGTATCTTTTCAGGGGAAAAAAGGTTCTCGGCAAGTAGGTCCTGGTCACATGCAAACTAGTGTTCATAAAAATGACTTAGAGCATGTTTGTTGGCATAGAATACATAGAAATTGAATGCATAGGAATTTATACCATAAATGATTAAAAATGAAGTCCCAAGATGAATATAGAAAAATGACCATCATATAACCTCCCCTTTAATGGAAAGTAAATCAAGGGAAGAAGATGGGATGTGTATACCCAGCCATCACCCTAGTGATTCAAATCCTAGGAAAGTCAAGATCCCATCTACATTGCTACCTTATATCATTCACCCCTCACCAAATCATATCATTCACACTTCGCCTAATTAATAATCCTTTGATGGAGCTCATTTGACCATAGATTCCTATGTATTTTAATGCAAACAAACAGATCCTTACTAAATAATAATTTCTTTCAAGGCCGATTTGACTCAAGAAATATGCAATTAATCAAACAGGTGTTTATTTTCAGACCTTCAAACCGGCAACCATATAATCACGGAATAATATGAGAGCAAAGAATAAACATCCATAAAAAAAAAAAAAGAAGAAATGATAACAACAAAATTGAAGCTACACTATAAAATTAATTTAAGTTAATGGGGAGGGAAATAAAAAAATCAACCTGCTTTGCCTTGTATCCAAGCCGGCGGGCCTTGTCAGGCCGTGTTGGATGAGTAACACGAACAATGGCAGGATGCTGGCGGTATTCCCAGCACCGCACCCTCTGCAAGAAGCGCATCACGTCGGACTGCTTCTTTCTCCAAAGCTCTGATACATACTTGTAAGCCCCTAAATGCCAAAACAAACACAATAACATTAAACGTCAGCTTAAGCAATTTGGTATTTTTGGGGAAAGTTTTCACAGAACCACCTGTTTTTTCTAACTTTGTCAATTTCAGTTTGGTTGAGCCGAACTGACAAAACTATTCATTTCAGTCCACTTTTCATTACATTTTTTTTAATATAATATTCATTACATATCATCTCCACGTTTCAGCCGCACTGCCCAAAACAATTCGTCTTAGTCCACTTTTCATTAAGTATCTGCTCCACTTCTCCTCCTCTTCTTCTTTATGTATTTCTTTTCCTTTCTCTTCTTCTTCTTTATGTATTTCTTTTCCTTTTTTCACCAAAGCAGGGGTTGGGATTCATCTATTTGATGTCATATAGAACATTACAGTGTTGATTTAATAGAGTGAATTAACTATACTAATTAATGCAAATTTCAATTTTTCATATTTTTTATATTTTCTAAATATATATAATATTATTATTTTCTGAAGCACAACTCCAAAATGCCAAAACGGCCAAAATGTTCCAATATGGAGTCAAACATGGCCCAGAAAGATATTGAAAACTATGCTTTTTATTTCTACAAACAATCACCTTGACTCTCGATGAGAGGCCGACTTTTGGCGATTGATGAAATCTGACATGCCATCCTGCAAAAGGATGAAGGTCTAACCTGATTCATATTAAATTGTGTGTTTTTCTTTCTTCTTCTTTTCCTCCTCCTCCTCTTTTTTCCTTTTTTTTTTCTTTTTTGTTCTTTTGAATGGTAAGTTTTAATCCTATATTCCTGTTAAGAGGACTTTTTCACACCATTGCCCCAAGTTTAATCAATGAGATTAGATCTAAGGGAATTTCATTCTTTTAAAATACGATGAATTTCAACAATGGGTCCAAAACAGTCTATTGACTAATGGTCAATAAAAAGTTGATAAAAATAGCAATTTCCCAACAATGTTGTTAAATCCTAAGAATCATTATATCAATCCTGCTATTCTTATTGAATCTTAAGAAAAAGATTTGAACCTATAAAATGAAGCCATAATAGGAAGTCTTATAGTTTGGGTTTGAATGATATGATTCAATACTTCTTGTATCAATCACATGATTAAGGCAATTCATCTGGTTGGGAATAGAAACAACTGAATGGCTATTTTGGCCATCCCTTCACTTTTTCTTTTCTTTTTCCCTTTTTTTAACTATTTCTATTTTTAATGGGTATCTAGAGCTCAAGCTCTAGGATAAGGTTTTATGACATTTTAGACAAGTATTTTAGTGTGACTGGAGCGTTAGATTGTAGGCATAGGAGCGTGACTAGAGCACTGGGCAGTAGGTAGTTTTTACCCTACAATCTTTATTTTTTTCCAGTATTATTTTTCATTTTCATAAATCGCTTCTTTAATTCTATGTGCTGCATCTTAAACATGAACATTGATGATTTCAATTTTACTTAATCTTTTAAAGAGACGAAAAAAAAAACTGCAATTAGTTTTTCTTCCCACTAGTAACTTTGATATCTTAAACAAATTCACATCTTTCTCATAAGTGACATCTATACATTTCAAATACATTTTTCATATTGACTGTACTGTAATCATATATTTAATGTATTGTTGTTGCCATGGACATGAACAAATGGATTGTTAATGGCTGCTAGTTTTCTTATTTTGTTTACTATTCTTTTATTTTTCCACGTTCAAAATGTATGCTCCAACACTCTTTCTCAAAAACCCGAGACTAAAGCAATAAAAAGAAAACAAGATTAAGTAGGCTAAATAAAAAGAAGGGTTCAGTACTTCAGTTCCATGGAGAATGGCTTTTACTGTGTGAAGAGTATAGATTCATTTTGAGGCAATGTAAATCATCGTTATTTTGGTGACCCAGCTATTTTAGGGGGAGCTACATGAATTTTGTCTCGCCTTCTCTCCACAGACAAATCCACAAATAGGTTGCAGTTCCTCGTATCTATCCTTACTACTTTGGTACATGTCTACTTCGGTTTACCCCTTTTCCTTGAAGGAAAAACTCTTCCTACCCGTGCCGTTATTCACCTACATTGGACATGTCAATGTCTCTCAATTATCACCCACTGATGCTACCCTTAAATGCTCCTTTACACTTTCATTTCTGATTCTATCTTTCCTAGCACATCCATCTCAATATTCCCATCCATCCTACACTCTCTTTTTTTTCCCTGATTGGAGAACATTCTACTCCATACCATTCATAAAAACAAAAACATTCAGAAGAGACATGACACCTATCTAATCAATCAAACATTCCTTAATCCAAACTCCAAACCCTAACACAATAAATCATTTCATCTGCAACAACAAGATGAGAGGACAAAAGCAAATATGGGCAGAATCGCATACAAAATCTCTAACATGCTTTAATTCAAACACCACCAAAAACCATAACCTAACCCAAACACAATAGTTTCATCTGCGAGCAAAAATGAATGAATTAGAAGGAAATGCTAGAAAGAATCGCATTACAAAAGCAAAATCGAAGATCTGAAACAGGATTCAAAAGAAGATTACAAAGTGATTTGAGGAGAAAATGAAGATGCCTTCTTCTTACCCATCTTTCAGAGATCCTCGTCGCGATCGCAAGCAAAATTAGGGTTTTGCGCTTCACAGCGAGACGGTTAGAACAACTAATATGAAGGGAGAGGACGGAGGCGGGTTTTGGTTTTAATAAATCTCAGCCGTCCGATTAGGGAGTCAAGATCTCATACAGCTGCTACGTCTTTAAAACGCCCTTGTTTGTAGGTGTATTTACACATCTGGCCAAGGGTCCAAGGCAACTGAAGGTGTGGGCAATTTACTGAGTTAGTAAAAGTAATCTTATATAGGGTTTATAAAAGTAATGGAAAGCCTTCATTTTTCAGATAATGGTTCATATCAAAAATATACATCTTTAAATTTTCTTCTTTTTTTTTTTTTATAATAAAATAAGTTAAAAGACTACTTCCTTTCTCCACTAAATGATTAAAAACAATTCACTTTTTATACAAAAAGTTAAAAAATTATTTACCAGTCCACTGAAGGCGAAATATCATCATAGCCCACTTATATTTTATTCACTCTTGATTTGATGCTTTACATCACTTTTATTTATATAGTGAAGTGCTAAACTGGCTCTTAAGTGATTTGCCGATGTCTATAGATGTGATTAACTCAAATGACCTACCTTAGAAAGTTTATGCTTCAGTACAAAAGATAAGAGAGAAGGTAATAGAATTCACCGCAGTGAAATTCAAGGCAATTTGTAGAATTAATAATGTCAAAGATTATGCTCTCGTGAAAATAGGTTTAAGTTCAAATCTGATTGTTTATCTATTACGGATGAAGTAGCATGTAATTATCTTTCTTAAATAAATCAACTATGTTTCCAACCAAAAAAACAAAGGGTTAGTCATTCGAAAGTGATGAAAATGATAAGAATTATATATTTTAAAGCAAAAGGGATAGGTGGGTTGTGAGGGGTGCCATCTCAGCAACCCAATAATTCTCCTTTCAAATAAATACGAAGAAAAAACATAGAGTGCTTTAAGGTGTCATATCATCACATGCCACATTTTTTTCTCCAAAAAAATCTCTTTATCTATATCCCCTATCTCCTAAAGTCTCTCAATCAATATTTCCTGAAATCTCTCTATTTTGCTACTGTTGTTCTCTCTCTCAACACATCTATCTTCCATCTTCTCAAGATTGTCATCTTTTTATTTAATATTTGGGCCCACCTTTCAACAATACCTTCTGGTAGACCACCTCATGGGGCTTATGATAAAAATGTTTTGAGATTGAAGGGTTTTTTTTTTTTTTTAAATCTTATAGGCATCCTTTTCTAATTTGATTATATAGGCATATGACCCTAGGTTTGGCCCACCATAAATTACACTTTCGTGGGCATACATGAACTTATAATTAAGAGATCTATACATCGATCCAAGGTGGCCCAATTATTACTGGGATCAAATAACACTAGTATGTGGTTTTAAAGTCTCATAATTTATGGCTTTTAAAGTTAAGATGTTAATATATATATATATATTTTAAATCTAGAGCTAAAAAACGGTTTGATCAGTTTTAAAATGTATTGGTGCTACTTCAAAAGGGTAGAAAAGAAATTTGTGTGGAGGGATTGAAACGACCATTGGCCTATGTGAAAATAAAAAAAGGTACATTTGTGCAAGAGGATTGCACATTTTTATGATTTTATTTGTTAACAATATTATATTGTTTGGTGTGATGTATTTTCCTTGCATAGAAGGAAAAAAATGAATCATTTTTCTTTAATAGAGAGGACTTTGATTTTCTATAAAAATACAAAATTCAATTCTCATGAGGAAATAAAAATCTACATAAACTAAAATCATCTTGTTGCATGAACAAGTCCAAATAGGGTGGCTTTATTTTATTGGGCTTTGAAATTATCAATGGGTAACAAAAACTTGAATGCATTTCTTATTACTAATATTATATATATTAACAAAATTCTCTTTTTTATATCATATTTTTATTACTAATATTATAAAAAAAACTTATTTTATATTTATTTTATCTTAACAATATTTCAAAGGAATTCTTAAATTTTAACATATTTTCATTTTTTGCCAGGGCTTAGCAAGGGGCTTTGCTTGTTGCTAGTATATGTACAAGATAATGGAAGGAAGAACAATGGAAAGCAGAGAAAAAGATTACTCTCTTCCCATTTTGGATGCCAAGTCTTGAAAAACGGCTTATGTATTCATCAAAAGCAAATTCCACCCGGTATTCAGAGGGAACCCAAAGAGGGATGAAGAGAGATGGGGTTTGAATGGGGTGGTGTTATTCTACCAAACTCGATGGATTGCAAATGTTAAAAGAGGATGAGTTTTCATCTTGAGATCTTTCATATTAGACATTTTTTTTTATTAGACAGCTTTGATAGAAGATTAAAGTCCATGGTAAGTGAATTCACATACTCATGCAATCTGAAAACACTTCCCAGAAAACACATTTCTCCACAATCAAACAGTCCCAAACATGGATAAAAATACGACCACTGCTATGGCCAATTTATCGCCTATCGCACCCGTAACGGCCGCTACGGCCGATTTAGAAAAATTCATGCTTTCCAATTTTTAAAAAAATGTATAATAAGACTTATTTCTTTTATTCTTCTCTCCAAATAACATTTCTACACAACTTTTCTACCTTCTTATATTTAAAAGAATACCAAAAAGCACATGATCTTGCTGAATTACAATCGATACAGAGAGTTCTTCTCAAGGATTCATCTCTAAATACATCCTATTAGACACCCCATTTGGTAGATGTATTTTTTTCTCTAGGTACTCTTAAATCTTGACTTCATGACATAGTTTTTTTATTTTTTATTTTTTATGAACCTTTCATTAGTTTCTAAGCTAGCATAATTAAGCAACATGAACATATGTGAAAAAAATATGATCATTACTATTATTTTCTATTTATATTATTCAGTGATACATAACCTCATACAATGAGGGGACCACTACGCTCCCTTATCTTAGTTACGCAAAAAAAAAAAAAAAAAAAAAAAAAAAAAAAAAAACATTTTCTCTCATTTTCCAATATTTTAGATTTTCTACAATTTTTTTTATTTTTGACGATTTTTTCACATCGCACCGCTACGCCGCACACAAGAACTCAAAGCACACAAGAATCAAAATACAAAGAACTGGGATCAAAAGAGAGGAAGGATTTAGCACCAACACTCATTCCCAATTTTAGAAAATAAACACCAGTAACACAAACTCAATAATTCCTTCAAGACCAACACCAATTAAAAAATTACAGAGAGAGAATACACCTTTACTAAAAGTTTAAAACCCCTCGTTTCCTCCCCCATTAGCATCAAATATCATTTCAATCAATTTATATATATGAAAGATAAGCTGATGGCCCCTTTGTTTCCATGAAATTGAACTCCTTGGAAAGCTAAGAAATGTTAAAAGAAACAGTGGTGAAAAACTGAAAATCCATAAATAGTCATGAAATCATCTTCCATTCCTTGAAAATGCATCAAGAGAGCCATGGAAAATGATTACATTTTCATCTTACATCCTTTCCAGGAGAACCCATTTTACCTTAAATTCCTATGAATCCAATTCCATGAAAACAAACATGCCCTCAATTTTACATTCATTCACCCTGTGATCATCGTCCCGGCGCCTTCGTCCGTGAGGATTTCGAGCAGCAGCGAGTGCGGAACTCGCCCGTCGACGATGCTCGCCGTCCTCACCCCCTGCGCCAGCGACCGCACGCAGCAATTCACCTTCGGAATCATCCCGCCGGCGACCTTCCCCTCCTCCACCATCTTCCTCACCCCCTTTATATCAATCTCCCTCACCAAGCTCGCCGGATTCTCCCTATCCTCCAAAACTCCGGCAACGTCCGTCAAAAGAATCAATTTTTCCGCCCCTAACGCCGCCGCCAGCTCCCCCGCCGCCGTGTCCGCATTGATGTTGTAGGCCTGGCCGGCTTCGTCAGCGGCGACGGTCGCAATGACGGGGATGTGGTTAGCGGCGAGGAGAGGGTGGAGGATGGCCGGGTCCACGCGGGCGACGTCGCCGACGAAGCCCAATGTGGCGGAGTTGGCTGAGGGGCGGGCGGTGAGGAGGTGTCCGTCCTTGCCGCAGAGACCGACGGCGGTGGCGCCGGCGCGGTTGATGAGGGAGACGAGGTTCTTGTTGATCTTTCCGGCGAGGACCATCTCGACGATTTCCATGGTGGCGGCGTCGGTGACTCGGAGGCCGTCGATGAACTGTGGGCGGATGGAGAGGCGGCTGAGCATGGCGTTGATTTCGGGGCCGCCGCCGTGGACGAGGAGGGGGCGGAGGCCGACGCAGGAGAGGAGAACGAGGTCGTTAACGACGGAGGACTGAAGGTCGGCGGACTTCATGGCGGCGCCGCCGTACTTGACTACAATGGTCTTGCCGCGGAATTTCTGGATGCAGGGGAGGGATTCCGAGAGGATGTCCACGCGAATCTGAGCCGTTGATTGGGTGGGTACAGATGATGATGATGAAGAAAAAGATGGGGGTGTTGGTGGGGTTGTTGTGAGAGGGTTGGAGAGGGATTTGAGAGGAGAATGAGAGGGTTTAGAGTTTTGGAGAGATGGAAGGAAATGTGGGTGTGGGGTTTTAAGGGTTTTAGAGAAGGAGAGTTGGGGAAGAGAGGTGGTTGTTGGGGGTTTAGCTGTAAACATCCTCTCTCTCTCTCCTCTCCTCTCCTCTCTCTTGTTAGGGGTTTAAAAGAATGGTATTTGCTCTCTGTCTCTCTCTCTCCTCTCTTGTTAGGGGTTTAAAAGGATGGTATTTGCTCTCTCTCTCTCTCTCTCTCTTGTTAGGGGTTTAAAAGGATGGTATTTGGTCTCTGTCTCTCTCTCTCTCCCTCTCCTCTCTCTTGTTAGGGGTTTAAAAGAATGGTATTTTCTCTCCCTCCTTTCCTCTCCTCTCCTCTCCTCTCTCTTGTTAGGGGTTTAAAATGATGGTATTTGCTCTCTTTTCTCTCTCTTCTCTGCTAGTGATTTTGGAAGGATGGTGATGTTGGGAGGGTTTAAACTTAAAACCAAGTATCCTCTTGCTCCTATAAGTTGGAGGGAAAAGGAAGGAGCAAATGTTGGGAAATTTATAGTTCAGGTTTAGAGCTTGGAAGCATGTTCTGTGAACAAATCAGAAAAGATGGGCAAAGGCTCAACCTGGAGAATAAAGATGCCAATTTTGAATAAAGTCGCCTACTTGGTGGCATGTTCCCTTGAAATAATTTCATATCATTGAAGTATTGGAGTATTGATGCATGAACAAAGGGAATTTTCGGAGGATATGTTGATCTGGTTGTCAAAGAGACAAAAGGGCATGTTTATTTACTGGAATTCTAGTGGTTGGGATTTTTAAGATTATGCCCCCTTGGCATTTCCAAATCCCTTATTTCTTCATGAGAATTTATGAATTCTAGTAGATGATAAGTCCTACTTGGCTTTTAAGAATTTAGGAATTCACCTTCTTTGCATTTCGGTGGAATTCGAAAATGCTCATGCCTGTATGAGGATTTAGGAATTCCACCTTATCTAGAAATTCAAGAATTCTCGATACAAGAATTCCTAGAATTTTAGTAAATGAACAGGCCGAAAGTTCTTGATAGAAAATGGGGATTGGAGTGTCCCAGTGGGCACCTTAATTCAATGGTGTCATAGTTTGGTGTTCTAACTTGGCCCACCTCTTTGATGGCTGGATCAAGATGTCTGCATGCCAACATTTTCACTAGCCAAGAGAGAATTTCACAAATGGGTCATTTACCTTTTATGCATGGTAAGAAAGTGGATTTCGCACATGCAAATGTTATATTTATACATGTGAGACGCATTATCATATTGTCAAACTCACCATTTTTACACGAATAAATAAGTACATTCAATGGTTTCAGATATATATGGGTGTTTTGGACATCTTTTTTTCATTACCAAATGTGCTCTTACTGTATAAGGATTTGTGTGTCTTTTAAGTTTTTTTAAAAGATATTTATATTAGATCTTGAATTACACATACTAATACATATCTATATGATTTTTTTTGGGTTCTTGAAATTGTATAAAACTTCTCATAAAGAAGTTGCTTAATTCATGTTTATTGTTTGTGCAACAAGATGATTCCACTCTTTGAAAATTTTTATTTCCATGGACGAGATGAATCTTTCCATCCTATTTTTTTTTTTTTTATAGTTTGTCAAAATCCTTTCCATCGAAGAAAATCATATCATTCTTTCCCCCTCGACGAGGAAATTGCATTTTACCTATAAAAGACAAATTGCATGAAATGTCTCTCAGGCTAAAAGTGGGGCCCACAGGTGCTTCCCTCCCACAGTCCCACATCCATTGTCTCTCGGCCATGTTATTTCTCGTCATATGCATTTTCTTCCAGAACACGTGTTTACTTTACTTCTTTCTGCTGTAATCTCCACCGTTGCCAAGCCGATCAACTTCACATAGCGAAATTTCCGCGAGATTTCAACGGCTAGGATTGACGCAAAACATACGACCGGCAGTTAGGAACAGCCTTTTATTTTTACCCCCCTGCGCTCGTTACAACTTTTTGCAGAAGGACCTTTTTCCTGCAAAAAACTATATATAAAAACAAGCTCGTCGTTTCCCTTTCCCACTTTCGGTTAACAGACAGCAAAACGAAAAACGAAAATCTCACCAAGCCCCAACCTTTTTTATAAATTCCAAATAGCACCCATTTTCTCTCTCAAATTCAAGATTTCCCCCATCTCCTACACATTCGACATTCTCCTCTCGCTTGGATGGATCCGGTAAGAGCTCAAATCCCTCCCATTCGTTTTAGGGTTTCTAAAGAACCGAACTTTCGATCTTTCCCCTTTTCCTCGAATCGATTCGATTGGAATCCTTTTCGTGGAATCGGTTTTCTTTGTAATCCTTTGTTGGTCCTTTTGCATTGAAAAGCGATGTTGTTCGCATCGAATTAGGATTTCTATATGTGAGGAACTGTAGCAGCTTTTCCTTTAGAAATCATTGGTTTTCGTATCGGTATTGGACACGTATCGGCACGTATGCCGACACGGGATAAGACGGATACATATCGGGCGTCTGCGTTTTCGTAGAATGAGGATCTGATTTCTTGCTTAGTGGATTTCTGTTTGCTTTCGGGCGTGGAAACTCAATATCCTCTCTGTTGTAGAAAATCAGTTCTTTTTTCCCCTTTCTGCAAGGAATGGTATTGCACCAATGATGGAAAAGCAGGCAATGTCGATAATTGGAACGTTTTTCCAATCTATATTGTCGAATTCTCTCATTATATGCACAGGCCTGTGAAAAATCATGTTTTGGATGCACCCGTGTTGTTCTGTATGGGTGGCGGAGATGTGAATTGTATATAATGTGGAGTTCTGCATTGATTTATTGCAGAAACAATTGATTTTTGCTGGCCTTGTTTGAAACCATGACCTGAACCCTAAGCACGCAGGATTTTGTCTCTCAATCCCATTGATTGGTGACCCAAACCTTTGTTTTGGTGGCCTCAAAGAATAATGGGATTGATTCCCCGAAATGTTTTATGTTTTTGAAGATTGGAATAAAGTAATCATCGGAATGATGCGGGTGGACGATAATAGTGGAATAATTCCTTCGGATTGATAGGAATACCTTTTTTTTGTTTTCTTTTTCTTTTTTTTTTTCTAGATTTATTCCATATGTTGGTGGCATTTCTTGTCTTGCTTTTTCTTTACTTTATTTGAAGCATATTCACTGTGACTTCAGCTAATCTCCTTCTTGCGGTTGTTAGAATTTGGTGGCAACCATGGATATGGGGCCCTCTGACAGGGGAGAATCAACAGCTCCTTTGCTGGTAAGGATGAATGCATCTATCCATTCAGTGTGTCTATTGTAACCTTAATTTTTTTATCAGTATAGCCAGTTGCATGTATCCTTCACTCATCGAATTCATAACCATCTATGTGAATGAAATTGTGTCCCCGTTGCTGACAATATGACTAGTTGAGAAACTCTTTCGAGAATTATTCATTTCTTTTTTAAATACAATGTTCTTTCTAATTTAGTATTACTGACGATTAATGACTGTATTCATGCACACAAGGCTGACAGCTCTACACACTTATCTTTCCTTGGTTTGAACCAAAGATGCCTTTTAGTACATTTGTTTCGTGATAAGTTTTAACTTTCGGAGTGAAAGAAGATCTTTCAAAGAAAGAGAACACTGTGGTCTTACAAATTGTGGCCCCTGAATCAAGAATCGAAGATGTAAATGGTAACAATAGTTCAAACTATCAGTATTTTTTTTTGGTAAATTCAAAATATCAGTATTGGTGATCGTTTTGGTCACTGGAAAAAAAGGTACGTATTGTCTATGGCTGTATTGGTCTGTATGTAAACGTTATCTTTTAAGCCCAAAACTTTAAAAGCATTACACCAGAATATTGGACAAATGGTAGAGTTGGCAATTTTCTTTGCATTTTTAGATAGTATATGAGCATGTATAGGACCCTAACTTTCTTGTGGGTCATGTATCTCTGTATGTTCTTATACTGTTGAAGCCGTTGTGGTCTACTCATTCTAATCACTTCATGGCTCAAAGTTGTAGAATAGAAATTTAAACATGTAATTAATGTATTTCATTTTATTTATGAATGATGGAATATAAACTCAGACCACATGAAGACTGGAGTAACCATTTAAAGTACAAACTCTGAAAAATATTGAAAAAATGAAGCAAGTAGTTAAAATTCTATAGAATTGAGAAATATAGAGATAGTGCAATTAATGAGTAAAGAGTTGAAAATAGAAGTTGGTTGGTTAAGGACTAATAATTATCTCCGTGAGAAGAATGAAAAAAAAATTTCAAGATTACAGAAATAGCTCAAATAGGGTAGTACAGATCATTTAAACATCCTGGAGTGTATCTTAGCTCAAAACGTCAAAAGAGAACCTGATTTTTTGATATATTTTGATAAAGATGAAAAAAATTGAAAGAAATTCAATTAAAAAAACCCAACCTTGCATTTTGTTGGGTTTAGGGGTGACTTCTGTCTATAACAAAGAGACTACCCGAAAAAGGTGCAACGTTTTTTGGCATAATTTGCTGCCCACAAAAATATTGAAGAATCTTGTATATTGGCTTTAATCAACAACTGACTCTTGTAATCATGCTTTTATCCTCAAATCTGTCCTTAAGCATCTCAGAGAAGCATTCTCCCAACTAATTTCTAGAAAACCACAAAATTGAGGTTAAAAAGTGAAAGGTTTCATTATGTCATTGGCTGTGTCACCTGCAATCCATGATGGTTCATATTTGTTATATCTGCTGATGATATTGGTTTTATTGGTCCATATCAGTGGTATGGCCACTGTAGTCGTTGTTTTCCCTCATATGGCCAATTCTTACTTATGAAGCATACCGACCGATGCCCGGTTCTTAAAATGCTGGTGCAATAGTTATTAGTTGAAACTTTGAACATGGGGGGAATGGCACTCTTAAGTAGATTCTCTATCACCAAAACCTAGTAGATGTTGCTTTTATGATGAAAAGGAGAATAAATGCACACATGGATAGTATTATGTAATATATATGGCTGTTCACGATAGAAAAAACCCAGCTCACGTTCTGGTTCAAAAAATAACTAGGCTTTGATTTAAATGCCTTATTCAAGGGAGAAGATAGAAAGGTTAACAACTTTCCTCTGTGCATAAACCATATGATAGTATGATGTCTTGGGCCTTTTGAATTGTCTCTCCACCTGGAGGCAACCGTGGCAGAAATACTGGAAGCCCCCCATAGAATGATCGTTCCTGTCTTTATGTCTGTACATATCTACGGACCTTTTGTCCTGTCCTTTCATTGATTTGGTTTTTACAGCAGCTTTTTCTTCTAACTAATTTAGTATATTATTAGTAAATCCATAGTATCAACAATCGCTTTGGTTCTTTCTTGCATATTTGTATCTTTTCTGCTTTAATTGTTTTCATGCACTCTGACTTCAACAAGTGAAAGCAATTTTTCTCTTTTCTGAGAGATCTGACTTGTTGCTTTAACAATCATCATTATTTTTTTTTTTTTTTTTATTTCAGGTCCGAAATGATGGTTTGCAGAATGAGGGGCTTATTCCCCAGCTTTTTACATCAGTCCCAGCTCTCAATGAAGCTGCCACTTATGTTGCACAAACAACTTCATATTTGAGTCAGTGTTTCTCCAATCATGTTGGTAGGTTCCTTTTCAGTCACTATATTGGTTTTCTCTTGATTTAGTAATTTACTTGGATCCTCTGAAAACTAGAGTACATCAGTTTCAGATGGTAGGCAGAGGATAATGGAGACCCTAGTTTCAGACTCCTGAGTCATATGGGTTTTAATATTAGACCTGCTTCTTCTTCTTCTTCTTCTTCTTGTTATTTTAAAAGATCAACTTCCAAACAACCTTGTGGATATTGTTGGGAAAGCCTTTCAACAAAATTGAAGTCTCTAGCTGTAGTAAATCCTGTCATGCACTTAGTGGAAGGTGACTCACTTTATGCCATTTAGTGGGCTTCTGGCTAGTGTCTGGCGCCTTGGGGGCCAGCTAATGTAGCAGAGGAAGTCATTGATTTGGGAAGAGTGTTGAACTCTTCTCTTACCCATGTTAAGTGGAAGGCAAATGAGGGAGCAGACTGTGTAGCTAAACAGGAAGTTGGGTATCCTAAGCTGGTTGTGCAATGCTTTTCTGATTCTAGTTTGATTGGCTTGTCTGTCCAACTGGTCGGGCTCTGGTGTTCCTCTCTTTTCTGGGTGGAGAGGAGGGCTAATTCTCCTTTTTGCATATGATTTCCATCTCATCTGATCCCCTTTTTTCTTAGTATAGTTCTAATATATTCTACATCCCTTTTTAATTTTAATGCAAGTTTTCATTATAAAAAAAAGGTAAAACATTTATGTTGTGGTGTGAAATATACACCTTGATTTGCTCACTTCATTATCTTTAGTGTAGGTGTCTTCTTTGAAATGTCTTGTGTTAGTATACCTGCATGTTTTTATACCTTTCCTTGATCGCGGCCTCTTATTTTTCATACAAAATTAAGATTCTCGGCTTTTGGCATGGGTCTCTTAACTATATTCTGTATCATGCTTTTCTTGGGGAATTGTGTATGGTAACCAAGTGTTTGAAATCCATATAACTTTCTATGGATGCATTGCTCTTATAGAGGAACCGGTGGCTGAAAATGCTAGCATGAGTCTGGTGGAATTAGCGACATGTTCATTTGGACAAAGAAAAGAACCACTTCCTAGTGATCACCGGCCTTCATTTGGGAGTTGTTCTACAGCTGTGGAATCTTCTTCTGCAGACAGCTGTTCTTCTGATATTGGAGCAAGGAACTCGATGAATACATCTCATGGTAGTAATGGACTGGTGCTGTCAACTGCAAACAACCAAGGCGGAACTAACATTTTTCAAGAGTAAGAATATTCATACTTCTAGTTTCTTTATTGCATTTTAGGTTGAGCATAAGTGTACATGGTTTATACTCCTAGCCTCATCCCCAGTGAAGGATATGAGATAGAACAGTTCTCGTAGCTAAATTGACTTGTCAATGAAGACCTTTTTTTCCCTTAATTTCTTTGGGTGTGTGCATGGCGGCATGTATTTGAATGCATGTGAGTGACAGGTTTTCTTTCTTTAAGGTCTGGGTTCATTATCTCTAGTATTAGTTTGAAAGCTCTTGTAGGAAGTGTGGCGCAATGTGCTTATCAGTAAAGCTCCTTTTTTTGCTCTTTCTCTCGCTTTTATAACTACTTAATATCTATTGACCAAAAAACAAAGGGCTATTAAATATTAATACAATCCTATTTAATAAAATCCTGGTAATGAAAAAAAAAAAAAAAAACCTGCAATCCCTTACCTAAATGGCTAAACCTATCTCCACTCTCACTTTATATTGTCTTTCTTACTCTGCAATGAGCTAGATGCAGACTACCTCGCATCATTGCTCTAGCCATATGTTCCCTACTCTTGTAAATACATAATTATCTTGAATATATCAACTATTTCTTTATTTTCCGATCACCTCAAAGGGACAAATCAAATAGTAGTCATCCTTACTACGCTTTTTGTTTGTTTAATTGCACACAGTTTAAGATCTTGTTAGCAGTTTCATGAATAACAATCAATCTCACAATCTTCCTTTCAGCCTTATTTCTCGGGTTAGAAAGACTGTCCGTGGATCGGCAGATGATATAGGCTGGCTGCAAAAAGCTTCAGGAATGCCACCAGTTGAAGATGGCACTAAAAGGTTTAAGGAATTGCTTGACAACATAAGGTATTCCTCTACCATCACGCCATTCATCTGTGCTGCAAAAGAATCCTTTCTGACTGGTTCTGCCTAAGATGGTTACACTGTTTATTCTAGCCAGTAACTTTAACCTTTTTCTTTCTGATAGAAACGGCGAACATAAGTTGCCTAATTCTGTGGTGTACTTATTGGTACCAGGTAACAGTTGCAAATCTTTCAAGATTTTGTTAGTTGACAAGTGTATGATCCTCAATCAAGGAAATGTATAGTATCATCAAGCCTTGTGCTTGTACATTTGGGCCCATGGTCTGGTAATCTACTCTGATATAATGGTCACTGCCATGGATGGACAATCCTCCATAGATAAGAAAGATTAAATATATTAGCCTTCCCATATATGGTCTTGATGTTGCATTGCAGATTTAAGCAGATTTAACCATCTGTTAGCATTTGTTTGTAGCAGCTTAGGAAGTCGAGTAGAGGCCATCTTGGGCCATGATCTATCCATGTTGGGTCCTATGGGATCATCTTTTTAAAATATAAACCATGGGCCCCACATGCTAAGTTCTGATACTATTCATATCTTACAGGTCAAGAATCAGTCTCTCTCTCTCTCTCTCTCTCTCTCTCTCTCTCTCTCTCTCTCTCTCTAATTTGCTTATAGCCTTTTGTTATTGATTTTTGGTTTGGCAGGGCTTTTTAGCAACCATGGCCCTCTTTATTTTGTTAACACGAAAATGTGTTTCTCGAAGATGGGTCTGGCCTGTCACATTGCCAAGATTCATAGTGAGGTATTAGTTCTAGCTATTCATGGTTCTTTCATTTTTGTAATCTTTTTCCAACATATATATATATATGTTTGTTTTAATATTGAGTATCATCAGGCTTCAGTTGAGAAAAATGCTAGAGAAATAAAAGAGTACATTGAGGAAATATATTGGGGCTCCAAGAAACGTGTCTTGCTCCTTGGGCATAGCAAAGGAGGTGTTGATGCAGCTGCTGCATTATCCATGTACTGGCCTGATCTGAAAGACAAGGTTGCTGGGTTGGCGTTAGCTCAGAGCCCATATGGTGGTAGTCCAGTTGCTTCTGATATCTTGCGTGAAGGGCAGCTTGGTGACTATGTTAATTTGCGAAAACTCATGGAGATCCTGATCTGTAAAGTGATAAAGGTATCATTTTCCCTCTTTATCTATGTTAAATTGTTTTGGATACTGAGCTGATTACTAAGCTGACCCTAGCATTGTTGGGACAAGGCTTTGATGATGATGATGATGATTGAACTGATTACTAGAATGTTTCTAAATGGTTGTAATGGCTTAATGTATGTTTATGAACTTTTACTACCCTTTCCTGCAAAATGACACGCTGATGGAGTCGGTCATTATGTATCCACATGGTACATAGAAAGTAGATAACTTTTCTTTGATCATTTTCTTATCCAGGTTAGTTGGTCTTTTTTGCAAGACATAGTAGCAGGTACAGTTGCCTAAAGAATGTGATACTTGACAACAATTGATTTGATAGTTGACAATCGACATTGCTGCATGATATTTGGCACCTTCATGTGGAATACAATCCAACTAGGGATGTCAACAAACCAAGCAAGCCAGCAAGCCAGCTCAACTTGGCTCTATGATGCAGGCCTTAGGGTTAGGGCTTGCGTAGATGCCCAAGCACGTGTCAAAGACACCTCAAATTATCTCCACAAAGAATTCTAACATGAGGAACACCTCTCCCAAGGGAAAATCCCATTTTTTACTCTATTCCAAAATCTCATATTATCATCTCTACAATGTAATATAAATAGGCAAAGTAACTTAGGGCCTAAGAAAGCCTAATCTAATAATAGAAACTATCCTAATCAAACTAGAAAACTAAATAAATTAGAATGCTAATCCTAATTACAATAAAATTAGGAAGCTACTAAAAAAACTAAATATCCTAAAATTATGTTGGGTGGAACCAGTGGAATTATGGTAGCCCGTTCTGCATCATTCCCGCCAGGTTGAAAGAAGAGTTTGACCTCGAACTCGAGTCTTCTTCAAGTTGCCTCTGTATATATGGTGTATGTGAAGCACTTCCTTTGTAGCATGGGCCTTTGATTTCTTCTTCGGCGAGTCTGATTTCTTAGGATGGAGAGTAACTTCCTTTCCACCGTGCATGAAGGTATACGTATTGTTGCGCATCCCATGAGTGCCATTCTTGTCATACATCCATGGGCGACTCAATAGGATATCTCCACTGTCCATTGGTAACACATCACACCAAATTGTATCTTTATAATCATGACCAACTGCAAAAGTAACTTGACATGTATGTTGCACGTGTACTTCATCACCTGTCATTGGCCATTTGACAAAGTATGGACGATTGTGCTTGTAAACCTTCAACTTCAAGCGATCAACAAGAGATTGGGAGATAATATTTTCACAACTTCCACCATCCACCACAATTGTACAATTTTGCTCAAGTATTGTACCTGTGGAACGAAAAATATTTTTCAACAGTTGGTAAAGACTCTTGTTGCACCAAGAGAAGTGCACCATCTGTTTCAACTGCAATTTCCTCCACTTCATCGAATTCTTCACTTTTGTTTCCAGTTCTTCTTGTGCACCTTCCATTAAATTTATTCTTTTTGGGCATTCAAACGCATGGTGACCCTTTTGCTTACAATGAAAACATGTGAACTTATTCTGATCTTCAAACTTTGAGGAAAAATTTTCTGAGGAACTGGCACTGGGATTGAAGTCTGGCTTTGTGGGGGTCTTTTGTGCAAGCCATTTAGAAACACTAAACTTGCGAGCTTGATAATTAGCAATGTCTTCAGCTTTGATGGCATATTGGATGATCTCATCTACATTATCAAAATTCTTGAATGTAAGGATATGTTATATGTCAATGCGCAACCCATGAAAATATTGATCAACCAACACATCATCATCCTCCTTCAAGCCACAACGAGCTTGCATGGTTAGAAAGTCCTCAGCATATTCAATAACAATTTTGGAACCTTGTTTCAAATCTTGAAAACTTGAATGGAGATCTCTGGAATAATTCATAGGGAGGAATTTTTGTTTTCAACAAATTCTTCATCTCAATCCATGTGTCAACGGGGTCAATATTTTGATTTCTTCTTTTCTTTTGCAACTCGGCCCACCATATCGCAGCATAATTGCGAAAGTGAGTTGCCACCAGTGTAACCTTATGACCATCCGTCATTGGCTTGTGTGCGAAGATATTTTCAACACACACTAACCAATCCATAAATTCATCCGGTTTCAATTTTCCATTATATTCAGGAATCACAAGTTTAATACCCAAATCACGATCACCATTGACTGCATGTGGATCTCGTTGATTCTGATTATGTCCTCCATCAGCTCGATGATTATCCTCACGCCGATTAGTTTCTAAAGTAGTTAATCGGGTTTCAATCCTTGCAAGAGTGTCTTGCATTTGAACCATCATTGCGGATAGTTGATTAACATTTGTTGATAATTCCGCAACGGTTCCACTCAAATCATCATCATTATTGGAGGAAGACTCCACTTCTACATGCTTCTTGGGAGGCATTTTTTTTAATGCAAATTCAAAATTTGCAACTAACCTGATGTGTAGATCTGCTCTCAACAATCACACTGGTAAAAACGGATCTAAAATCTGACGGCGGATGGCTGTGATAGTGCAGAAACAAGATATAACGGTTGATCTTGGTCAAATATGTCGTTAATCAAATGTGCTGATGTCTGTCCTCTGCCTGAATTTTTAGTTGTTTATAAACTGCTGGGCTTTGCAAAACAGGTTGGGCCCTGAACTGGCTGGACAGTAGATGGTGGAACAAGTCGGGTCGGGTCAAACCCAAACTAAGGAAAGGCCCACAAGACTTTTTGCTGCCTCGATTATGGCGCCCAAAAGAGAAGAGAAAAGGGTTGAAGTTTCCTTTCAGATTGTCTTCAACGAGACGAAGGGAGGATGGGGAATGCTGCTTTCGGCCAGTGACCAGCGACGAAGAGGCGCTAGCTACTGGACGATCGGGCTGCTGGTGGGGTGCTGGGACGAGTGGAGAGAGAAGGTGCTGGCGCGAATGGAGAGAGGGCGACCGTGGTGAACAGTACACACTTATTTTCCTTTTTTCTCCTTTTTTTTCTGCTGAGTATGGGATAGGAGACGATTGGGGTTTGTGGGTGTCGGTGGTGTAGCAAGAGTAGGTGCTCGTCTGGGGTGGGGTGAGTTGCAAGAAGAGTAGGGGTTCGGGGGTTCGAGGGTGTGTTTTGTTGGAGAAGGGGGGTTCCGACAGGGGATTGACGAAGAGCTGGGTTCTGGAATGGTTTGGGAATGGTGGACTAGGGTAGCGGATCTGGAATGGGGCAGCAGATCTGGAGTGGGATCGTGGTGGTCGTGGGGTGTGTCAGGGAAGAATGGATGGTGGATGATGGGTAGGTTCCAATCGGTGATCGGAGACGGATCGGAGCGTTGTGATCTTCGCTCTGATACCAACTGATGCAGGCCCTAGGGTTAGGGCTTGCGTAGATGCCGAAGCATGTGTCAAAGACACCTCAAATTATCTCCGCAGAGATTTCTGACACGGGAAACACCTCTCCCAAGGGAAAATCCCAATTTTTACTCTATTCCAAAATCTCAAATTATCATCTCTACAATGTTATATAAATAGGCAAAGTAACTTAGGGCCTAAGAAAACCTAATCTAATAATAGAAACTATCCTAATCAAACTAGGAAACTAGATAAATTAGAATGCTAATCCTAATTACAATAAAATTAGGAAGCTACTAAAAAAATAAATATCCTAAAATTATGTTGGGTGGAACCAGTGGAATTATGGTAGCCCATTCTGCATCACTCTATTAAGCTTGATCTCAAGCTCAGCTTGTGGTCTCACGAGCAAGCTCAAGCTAGGGTCAGCTCATATTTGCTTGGCTCAAGCTAGGGTTGTTAATAGTCGTCTATTTATAGTCATTTACATAAGTAAATGATTCACATTCGAAATGATTGCTTTTACATATCGTTATGTTTGTTTGCCCTGATTTATACATGTGATCTGTAAATGAGGTGTGAAAATCGCATGTAAATGTTACCATTTTCACATGAAAATTTACACACCTTAAGGGGTGGTAAAATGGTTACACACGCCACTGTAACGAGGTGGAGTACAGTCTGGGACACCAGACAAGTTCTGGGTTCGACACCATCAATGACATTTTTTATACTTTTGTGGGCCCTAAATTCATGATCTGAACCGTCCATCTTCTTTATAGACACCAACACAATAATTTCATGACTTAAATCTTCATGGATTTCAAGAAATTTGTGAAAAACGTCAAAAGAATAAAATAAAATAAAAATCCCAACCTATAGATCTAATTTTATGCACTTATATTGATCCCCAATTCATGATCCAAACTATTCAACATTCTTGTATTACTGGTAAACATTTAGGCATTTAGTTTCATATGTTAATTCTTCATGGATTTTGAGAATTTTGAGAAAAAAGTCCAAAAGATCCAAATATGTCAAATTGTTAGATGTACTCATTTACTCATGTGAAAAATGGTGATTTTGACAAACATGATAATGTGTTTCACATGTAACATTTGCATATGTAACATTTACATATGTAAAACCTATTTTCCTATCTTGTGTGTAAAAGGCAAATGACCCACAAGTCTTAACTGGGCTTGACTGAAGCTTGGTTCTTAAGGGGCTTGAGATGGCTCTGTGTTTAATTCAAAATATTTTTTGGTGAATAGTACATAATATTATTAATCTAAAATTATTAAAAATCAATTCAATTGGGTTATACTACTAAATATGTTACACTGAACTTAATTTTCTTATACCTTTTTGAGAATTACTCAGCAGGGTATGATTAATTCAGAAATGATCATAGCCTTACTACAGGAGTATATTGCATTGATCCTTAAAACCTTAAAGTATACACCTGCTGAGATCCATTTAGGTTGATTTTTAGGCTATTCCTTCTTGGTGCCTAGGTCTCTGGTCTCTTTATTCCTCTTGATATGCACTGTAAAGCTGGGCTCTTTTCTTTTTTAATTAATACTAGGCTTGAGCTCGAGCTCAATTTAATACGATCAAGCCTTAACTTGACATAGTTCAAGGCAAGCCAAGCTGGGCTAAGCTCTCCCCAGCTTGAGCTCAAGGTGGCTTGTTTAGTGTGGAAGCCAATCTCAAGCTCGGGTTAGCTTGGGTGGGCTCGAGATAACTTGTTTGGTGTTTGAGCCAGCTCGAGGTGACTGAGTAGCTCAAGCTAGGCTACGCTCGAGTTTGAGATGGCTTGTATTAGTGTTCAGCCCAGGCTCAAGCGAAGCCAAGTTTGGTTCTGCTCAGGTCATTTACATCCCTAAAGCCAACTTCTATAGGAGCAAAATACAGAAATGTAGATTTGGATAAGGAACCAGGAAAGGGTTTTCCTGTACAAATAAGGTTGTCAATAATTGTAGGCTCCTGTTGCTTACTTTGCAAATGGGATGCCATGATTCTTGGTGCCTTGTCTTCTGAAGTAAAATGTGTTAGCAACCAATCTTTGTGCTTCAGAACCATTCCCAATTTTCTTAACTGAATAAAAAGAAGAGGCCTTTAGATTGGCTGTAAGGGGCAAAAGAAGTTCCAAGCAAAGGCTATATTACATGGATACCTAGGATCTTTGATCTGGAGGACTATTGGGCAAACATTTGATGTGGCCCAGACTCCCAGCCGATCGGTTTTCCTTCTGATTGTACCATCCCCATGCATGGTACTTGTGTATTACCATCAGGAAACAGGACACTGTGCACCTTATGATATGCATTACTGTAAGGGGCAAAAGAAGTTCCAAGTAAAGGCTATATTACATGGATACCTAGGATCTTTGAATCTGGAGGACTATTGGGCAAACATTTGATGTGGCCCAGACTCCCAGCTGATCAGTTTTCCTTCTGATTGTACCCGTCCCCATGCTTGGTACTTATGTATTACCATCAGGAAACAGGACACTCTGCACCTTATGATATGCATTACTGCATTAGGACCATATAATCTTTTTTCTTATGTGTAAGATGCAATAACCTGTAGGTAGGCATTAGAGTCCATGTTGGTCATTAGATTCATTTACGTTGAGACGGCCCTGATTGAACAATGAAGTGATGCCATGAGCTTCTGTCAGTTCATTTCCTTGTTTGTCTTTCTGTCTTTATCTAGTGGCTGGCATTCAGTTAAACTCGGGTAAAAAATTAGTCTTATTTCTTTAATGTATGAAGTACTACATGAAACCTTTCCAAGAAATGTATGTTTAATTTTATTTATGTGCAATACAACACTTTCATTTCTTCTAGTATAAAATCTCCCATCTATGTCAAACCCAAACCCCTTCCCCGAATTGGTTCTCACCACCCTAACTTTGACACTCATCTGGCTGTTATTGTTGGATAGAAAATTCAAAATCTTTATGCCTTTAAGACTATAAAGTCTTAAGTGGCTAGGATGATGTGATAAGCTGTTCTTTTTCTTTGCACCCATCCATATGGATTGGGCTGTTGGATCGAGAGTCAAATTTTCTTCTTTAATACAAGTCGTTAAAACTTGTGGGCCAAAGATCAAGGACTAGAGGCATGCGATTGACCCCGAACTTGATAGATGGACCCATCAAAGATGGCTCGTTCCATCTCCCTGGTCCCATTACTAGTGGGGCATTTCTCATATAATATGTATGTATGTATGTGTATGTATAAAGCATTTTTGCTTTACCCTAAAATAACAGAGAGACGTTAGAATGCCATGACAGAGAATAAAATAAAATTAAGAAAATAATAGTACAATAAATACCATTGTCATTGTTTTGAAAATCAATTCATATCGAAAATCATTCAAGTGATCAAATTGAATCATATCGTGAATTATAGGGTTTTTTTCTTATAAAAAAATAAACCTCAAAAAGAATTTTTTTTAAAAAAGAAAAAGTAATATTTATAATCCATCCATAACAACATCAATGCAGTGAAAATTAAGACTATAATTCAATCATATATCATAAATGATAACATGTGTGAATAGTTAGATATGTTTAAGATATCAATTTTACTAGGAAAAATTAAACGAGTTTCATTTTTTCTTTTC
This sequence comes from Umbellularia californica, assembly GCA_028538565.1. Taxonomy (NCBI): domain Eukaryota; kingdom Viridiplantae; phylum Streptophyta; class Magnoliopsida; order Laurales; family Lauraceae; genus Umbellularia; species Umbellularia californica. The sequence continues at coordinate 71,323,026 of JAPQWN010000005.1, forward strand.
TTTAAATTTAAAAATAAAAAAAATGCAATTCATCAATGTTGCTCTTGAAGAGAAAAAAAGTGTCTATGAAAAAAAAACATATAGGAAGAAACCACCGTATGTATAGTTGAACATTCCAGTCATATGCAAATTCCTTATTTATCTTAAGATTAAATCATAAGAGTGTCACTTGAATCCTAAGATTCACCTGTCATAGGGTTTTAACAATAATTTCTAACTGCAAGATTAAAATACATATTGGATTTGGGATCATAAGATCTACACCAACCTGGAAATTGTTCAAACTGGAATTCTGAATGAACTGTAAGTTAAATTGTAATTTCTAACTTCAAGAATAAAATACATACTGGATTGGGATCATTAATTCTACACCAACCTTGAAATTGTTCAACCTGGATTCTGAATGAACTGTAAATTAAATTGTTACCATCAGTTCAGTAAATTGGAAAATGATTAGAAGTCTTAACTACCTTTCTCGTGGTCATGGGGGATTGATTAGGCTTCATATTTGTAATTGCATTTAAAAGAATTCCACTTCAATTCAAGTGATACATCAATTCTGTTAATTACATTTAGGGCTCATTTGTTTCATGCAATCGAATTCCTAGGAATTCGAGGAAATGTATTTCTAGAAGTGGTTTAAATTGAAGAAACATAGGTGAAGATCCAAAAATGACCATCAAATAACCCATCTCCCTTCTAATGGAAAATGAATCAAGGGGAGATGGGAAATTATACCCAGCTGTCACATAGCAAATCAAAAAGTAAGGTCCCATCTACATTCCCACCTTATATCCTTCATCCTTCACCCTTCACCCTTTAATATTCCTTTATTGGGACCCATTTGACCATAGTACCTAGGAATTCAATTCCATGCAAACAAATGGGCCCTTATGGCTTATGCAATTACATGGTTCTGCAGTGCAAGAATGATCCAAGCTCCCTGGATGTAGTTCTTTCCTTAGCCAGCAATCTGTAGAAGTTAGGATCTCCGATTTCTAGATATATTCAAGGCATCTTCATACATCCATGTTGGGGCTCGTCAGAACTGTTGTGGTTGGGATGAACAAGCTCGTTGAAGGGAAGATGTGCATTTGTTGTAGTGCTTATAATTCTTCATTTTGCCTAAATTGGAATAAAACCATTACAATTTAATTGAGAGAATGGAGCATTAGTGTTTTAGAGTCCAGAATACTATCAATATCAAGCACTGTCATCTTCATCAAAATCCTTTTGCATGTTTCTCGGTTATTTGCCTGTATGTAGATGAATTCCTTTGTAGAACGGTTGTCATATTCAATGCTATCATTTTCCTCGCGTGGCAGGGTGACATACAGTCGCTCGATGACCTGACATATGAGCGAAGAAAGGAGTTTCTTAGGAAATACCAGTTGCCCAGGGAGTTGCCTGTTGTTTCATTCCACACAGAGGCAGGCATTACTCCTGCAGTTCTTGCCACACTATCTCATGTCGCCCATGCTGAGCTCCCCATGGTTCCATCCCTTGCATCTGGGAGCCAACCAACGAAAGTCCCAGTGGTTATGCCTCTTGGTGCAGCAATGGCTGCATGTGCACAGCTACTCCGGGTCAGATACAGCGAACAGAGCGATGGGCTCGTCACAAGGCGGGATGCAGAGGTTCCAGGGTCAGTTGTAGTCCGACCAACTCGTAAATTAGACCATGCTTGGATGGTGTACTCATCCTTGAATGATGACGCTCGTGAAGGTGATGCTTCGCAGGTGTGTGAGGCCCTTCTCACACTGCTTGTGGAAGTTGGACAGAGGAAGAGACATGAAATTACCATGAAAGATGAGTAGAGCTAGTGACCTTTCTTGTATCAGCTGTGTATATTATTCATTTTTTTCCCATGAACAGGTCCAATATTTTTACTTGTATTTTTTGTTCTATGTTCTTCTGTTACGAGAAAAGAAGAAAAAATAACAAAATGAAAAAGGTTCAGTAATGTACATTTTTCCAGGTGAAACAACGGACCTTCTTATCATATGGGTGCATGATTAAATCCTACTCATCCATTCGTCTTATGCTCACATCAGATCCTACCCATTCAAATGGGACCATTACATAAGATGGCTTTACAGAGGATTATATGAAGAAGCTTTGGTTTTATACTCTTGACTTCCATGTTTTGTCCATGTGGACCCCATGTAGATGAATAAGATGGGCGACTGTGATGAATCTAGCGGGTCCTATTAGAAGAGCAGGTTGGCTATGGTAATCTTTCATCCAGTGGGTCCCTCAGATGAGTCTGGTTCCTCTGATGGTCTCACTCGCGCTTCTCAACCGAGCCCGCCTATTTAAAATGAGCAGCTCAAAATGAAGGCCCTCCAATGTCTCCAAATTTGACTCCTATTGAAGTCGATCCCTCCGACAGTAAGATTGAGCATACGATTAATAATGTATGGAATGTGCAACTGTTTAAACTTTCAATTGGCAAGCCCCTCTGTGAAGTTTCATTTTGTCACTCACGGGAGGAGTGAGACACCCGGGATCTGGATTTCCCTCAGATTTGGCAATTCTGAATGCCAAGCCCAAGCCCAAGCCCAAACCTAGCCTGCATTGCATGTTGGTAAGCTCAACACCAAGCCCAGATGAGGCCCGAATTTCTAGTCCGAACCTAAGCCCAGCTTTAGAATGGTAAAACAGAACCCAGGTGGTGTTTTGACTTTTGAGCTTGTACACTAACATTATATATGTCATAAGGGCCATAACTCCATAAACGGGAAGCCATGGATGACCAGTTTGGGCCCTTAGGCCGCTATTTTGTGTCTTGCTCAGGGTTGGAAAACTTGCAGAGCTGACTCTTGACTCAACCAAGTCACCTCATTTTGGACAAAACCTAAGTCAAGTTCATGGTAGACTTGGCGTGTACACGAAAAATGTAAAAAAGTAGAGTTTTTTTCCTTTCATTTTCGTATCTATTGAATATGTAAATTTATTAATTTGGATTGATTATCATAAATAAGTTGAATTAATCTATTTATGACATTAGAAACACTTAATCTTTTTCTAAAAATTTCTATAATACTTTAAAAGAAAAAAAAAATGGCACTCCCTAGTGACTGTTAAGACTCCCCAATGTCAAGTTTTCCACCTTCTCTTTTTCTTTTCTTTTCTGAATTGGATGAGTCAAGTCTGAGTTTTGAGCCTTCCAACGTTGCTTTTGCTTAAGTTTCCAATTGTACCAGATCCTGCCACATCAAATGGGCCGACCACCACCAGATCAAGTATGAGTTTCCTCTTTGGGATGAGCTTTCCATAAATCCAGTGCCTCTTCATCTTCTTCTCCAGATCTTTCTTGATGATGATGATGCAGAAATCATCACAGTAAATGTGATTTGGGTACCCAGGCCCAAACCCAAGCCTGAATCACATTTTCATAGGTGCTAAGCATTAAGGGCTCAGGCTTGGCCCAGCCCAAGTTGCACTTCTGTAGGCCAGTAACAACTGAAATAATCTAGAATATGGATATCCAGGAAGTATCAATACAGCAATTGCATTCATAGAGAAATCAATATAACCCATAGTTCAAATTCAAATAATGATGCTACTGAAAATGTAAAAAGGGTGGGTCTGTGTGTGGTAGTGTTGCAGTTCAGACGGTATGCAAACATTAGGTTTATCAACCAAACCACATCAGAACCACACAACATGCAAACACTGAGTTTCCAGTGCAAATTACAAGCTAGAACTACCAAAACAGAGAGCATGAATCCATGCATGCTGGTACACAAAAGAGAGATTGTTATAATGTTAAAAAGAACCATGGGCAAACACCCCACAAGCTTTGAAATGTAAGATGATGGAAAAATTGCCCATTTGATGCACATGAATCGTCCATTCAAATGGTTGTTTTAAGTGATCGCTTGGATTCCACGGTAAATAACAGTCTCGAGTCTTAAGTCCCTACCGCGGTACTTGCCTCCCTACTTGCTTTTGGCGAGAGAATGATTGAGCTGCCATGAGTGCCACTTTTATGGGTTCCGATGAAGTATAACCTCGTGCCTGCATCACTTCATGAATCCTTTCTGCATCCCGAACAAGCCCACCAGCTAGAAGCCCAGTTATGATCCTCTCAAACTCATCAGCTCTCAGTGACTGTTTCTCGCGTTCCACAATCTCAAGGGCTTTGCGAGCCTTCTTTTCATAACCGGCCCTTGAATACATATCACAAAGACTGATTTGAATCTTTAAAGGAGTATCTCCCTTCTCGACTGCCTTACCCAATAACTGCTCGGTTTCATCAACTAGCTGTAGCTTAGCTAACCAGTCCACCAAGACTGTGTATGTGGCAGACCCTGGTTCAAACCCATCCTTCTCAAGGTCCAAGAGCAAATTCAAGGCTTTATCAAGGAGATTCTTCTTCTCATATGCTGCTATCATGCTGGAAGTGCACCGATCGTCTGGTTTGTGGCCTGATTTCATCATGTAGTCGAAATTGTTTCTGGCTTGATCTGGATCACCTGCTTGTCCATAGGCTTCAATGAGCAATGTGCAAGACTCCAGAGTTGGTTCGAAACCGGCAAACTGCATCACATTGACAATCCTTTGTGCCCCATCAACATGGCCACGGTAAGCAAATGCCCTCAGAAGCTCCATGTAGATCTCCTTACTGGGCTTAATATCCCTTATTTCCATTTCTCTCATCAATGATTCACCCGCTTTGGGTTGACCAGCATTTACATATGCCATAATCATTAAATTGTAAACCTTCATGTCCGGCTGGAAGCCTTGGCTCCTCAACTTTTCAAATGCATCCTTCGCACGATCAAGATTACCTGCCGCACCATACATATGAACTAAGATAGTTGATGTCAGGATGTCAGGTTCAATACCCTTTTCTGTCATTTTATGAAGGATTCTTTCGGCATCCTTGATGCGGTTTGCCTTTGCATGGGCATCAATCAGTCTCGAGTAGTCCCGAATGTTAGTCCCGAATGATTCTTCACTCAAAATAATTTCAGCCACCTACACACAAAAGAAACAGCATTTGAAAAATAATCAGAAATATAGATTATGATTCCCAAATTCAGTATGGATACAACAGGGGCTTGTCATGAATATGGCAGTGACATAGACTCTACATGTAAAAAGCAGGCACGGGGTACAATAAATGTACATAATGGAATACTTTTCGAATTGCAGAGGGTTTTTTTTTTTCCCTCTTGTGCACGCGCATGTGGTGGTGGTTTGGGGGTGGGGGAGCAAGCAATATGCAAATACTGAAGACCATGGCCACCCTGAATATCAATGGTCAGCAACCACAATGGTCAAGCCTCCTGGGAACTAAAGGCCTCTGTGTGGTCAGTGGCGACCTAGGATTTTCCTTTGAGGGCTGCAGATCCAAACAAGCAAATTGGATTTTGGGAACAAATCCAAGATTTTCATATGGGTCTTGGGGGCGGACACAGGATATTTATGTGAGATTTCAAAACCAAGCCGGAATTTTCATTATGGATCTAGAAGCGGACCAAGGTCCAGCGGGTGCGACCACCCCCACATGAATGCGCTTGGGTCTGCCTCTGCATGTGGTTCTTTGTAATTGAACCTAATCCTGTTTGTCTAAACTGCAATAACGATTTTCCTTCCTACATAACGAGTTCCATATTGGAAAACAATTACAGTAATCTTTTACAAGACCCTAATTGGAAGAATATTATGTATGAGTTATTCCTAATCCATACGTACACCATGGATAGAGTTTGTGACAGACAAAAACAGCCACAGGTACAATAATCTTATACAAGATCCTCATGGGAGAAATATTATGTATGAGTCATCCCTAATATGTATGTACTAAATGGATGCGAATTTGTGACAAGCGACACTTATCCTTTGGGGGACAAAAGATAGTTTTAGCAGTAGTCCTGATATATGCATTTCATATCACCCCCTCAACCCCCAACTCCCCAACCCCCTTCCCTAAACAAAAACCATAATTCCTTCGATGAAAATGTACAACACTGAACTGCTGAAATGAGAAGTGGAAACCTTTAACAGTGTTACACAAATGTGCCCTTAAAGAAACCCACACTGAACAATCTTAAATAAATAACCTTAACAAATGAAACATTAAAAAAGTAAATGGTGAGGCAACATGTGTCTCAGCTAAAATGGTATTTATCTTTGGCAAAAGACGATTAGTAATTCAATGGAAAAATTATTTAAAAAAAAAGCAAATAACATTTCATACTTACAGAGGCTAGAAGTTTCAACCTAACTTGCCTTCTACCGAGCATTACATATTCATGTTACAAACATTGAAAACAACTGTCTCATAACATTTCATACTAACAGAGGCTAGAAGTTTCAACCTAACTTGCCTTCTACCGAGCATTACATATTCATGTTACACACACACACACACACACACACACACACACACACATAAACAACTGTCTCATAACATTTCATACTTACAGAGGAACTTGCCTTCTACCGAGCATTACATATTCATGTTACACACACACACACACACACACACACACACACACACACACACACAAAAACAACTGTCTCATAACATTTCATACTTACAGAGGAACTTGCCTTCTACCGAGCATTACATATTCATGTTACACACACACACACACACACACACACACACACACACACACACACACACACAGAGCTGCGTTAAGTTTGTAAATCTTTCCTGTGAGAGTGCTGTTAGCAAGCTTACATTAGCGCGCGCGCGCGCGCACACACACACACACAGAGCTGCGTTAAGTTTGTAAATCTTTCCTGTGAGAGTGCTGTTAGCAAGCTTACATTAGCAGAGTCTTTGGTCAGTTCAGAGAAAATCTCATATGATTAAGAAAAGGGTTTCATGTTAGATTAGATTATAACCTGTAGTCTGACCCTATAGAATAAATTGAAAAATAGAACCCTTTTAGTTAGAACCTTTTTCAGGAACTTTCTGTCTGTATGTCTGGTTTTACCGGACAAATAGATTGAGGATCAAAGAAAAAGTAGGCTATAAGAAAAACTCCTTTTCTCGATCTCCTTATAGCCGCCTTGTTTCACTATCAACATTAAGCCCCCTCGCGGATTGCACGCCACGTGGACACTTTGTCACTGTGCAAGGTAGAAAATATGGCATCAAGTTGCTGGAGTGGGGATAGGAAAGCCAGAATCATAAAGTAACCCCACCAACGGCATGACTGAAGCAGTGTACAAGCTTATCCAATGCTTTTGACAGAGATGGCATCCAAGTAAGCTGGTCAAGTATTCTACCCACCATGGGTCCCATGAAAGAGCAGTCAGAAGTTTCCCATTGAAACATACAGTCCAGGAGACAGTGCTCCCAAGGCCTCTTGACTTTAGTTTGTATGCATAACTCTAAGCTTAGTTCTTTTTGGGTTTTTTTTTTTGGACAGGACAAGAAAATGAAATTTCATGGTTTTCCCTATCAAGTACATTGATCAACATCTTTGTATTTTTAGTTTTCCATTGATTAAATTTGATCCTTATCCATTTATTGGTTAAAAACATAATTTCGAGGTTCTTTACCTCATTCCCCATATTGGAGCATCAATCACGTCATAGCTTTGAAGAAAATGACTTATAAGTACTACTGAAGCACCATGCTCTCTATGGTCAATGAATCCATTCGACGACATGCTCAATCTCCATGGTGGACAGATTAATCCTAAACATAGGTGAGAATCCAACTACCCTCACTCTCTCACTACTCACTAGTATCACTAAGACAGTCATGCAGAACAGCAGAACACTCCTACGCAGTTAAAAATATTTTGTCCGAGAGAACTTCCCAAAATTCACTACTTCAAGTAACAAGATATTCCTTAAAGCTGATCGCAGGTCATGAAGAAAAGAAACAAGGAAAGGAGAGCCTTAATGGAAGACATCTATCTTGGAAGAGCTGATAGCAAAGGTCTGATGTTCACTCATTCCATAACTCCAAAACAATAAAAAAATCAACTGTCGCAACACAAGCTAAACTGAAGGCATGCATGATGGATTTCAAGCCCTTCACAAAGGCAAGCAAGTCTTCCCACCTAACCATCATTAAAAATGAAGCTTTAATCTGGCATGCTAAGGGTGGCCCTTATACTGGTCCGTAGGACCCTCATGGATTGGTGTTTACCTGAAGCCTAATCATTTGGGCTAAGCGGAAACCAAAGTTACAATTAGAAATGATTCGAAGCATTGGTAAAAACTTGGCCATTTCTATAATTAAAAAACATATGCATTCATTCAATAGCTTTACTGGAGGCAAGTGGATCTTATGGAATTCACATAAAGTAGAATATTTCGCTTCTAACGGATAGAGTATACCTGTGATCGTGGATTATCTATGTTCTTCCTGGACAAAATTCGGTTTCACCGATATGCCAGGCCAGTACAAACTCAATGATAAGGACAAGTTTGGGACAACATTTTGGCTAGGATCAACAGGTGTAGAATACCATGGCTTGCGGAGGACTTCAACTCAAGTTTTTAAATACAGGTGCCACTTGAGACGGGGATGAGTCAGTGCGGGTCTAAAAGTCATTAAAAATCCCAAAAAATCCAAAACAAAGCTACGAAAAAAAATGAATGAAAGAATAAAATAGGTTAAATGTGGAAAATGAGCTATTTAAGTGGCACCTTGTCTCGATTATAATGATGTTTAATTTTGTTGAATGCTGGGGCGATGCTCATGACTTCACAGAGCTAATTGAAGGGTCATTAAACACTTACAAGAGTATAAAAATACCAATACCTCATAAGGACTCACGAGTTGACAGTTTCCAAATGACAATTAAAACTGAAAAAGTCAGGATGTGGAAATGGGGCACCCTTCAATACCACATGGAGAATCAAGCAGTGAGACCTACACCCACCACCATTAGCAGCAGCAGCAGCATCACTGTCATTAATTATTATCATTGGTGGATAATTTAGGGCACCAGATGGATAGAAACCCTTTGGGTCCGTCATGATGGGGCATTTCTCTTGTATGTAGTATTGATATCAACCACATAAATCATAATCATCACCACAATTGATATTGGCCACATGGCTCATATCCACATTGATGCTATTCATAAGGATTTAGATTTAGGATTGAAATTGGATTTCTGTCCATAATGTCCCCCGTGTTGAGGCCCAGAGCCCACAGCCCACATTTGATTGCCACAAGATCTTCAAGTCTATACCTCAAACAATAGAGCTTGAATTCTAAATTTTAGCTAAAACATTGGTGGATGTAGACCCTACAAGCCTACACAGTGAGAAACAAATGGAAGGAAGAAAATGTGGAATGGAAGAGAAGAATCAAAATCTTAGGACTTTCTATCATGAAAGATGATGAAATTCTGCAATTAGAAAGGAGTATATAGTACAAAATCACCACTAGGGCACCTTATAAGAGAGGAAAGGAAGACAGGAAGCAAAGCTTCAAAAATGAAAGAAGTAAATAAAGGGGTGAACGAGTCAGTATGAGTTGCCTCATTCTAATTCATTTAGCACCAGTCAATTCCAGAAAAGTCATGATGAGTTGCCCCTGGCTCATTCCAAAGTGAATGAAACCGGGCCTTTTCTCCTCCTGCAGACGCCATTCTGTTTCAAATAGACCAGCACCAAGTCAAATTGAACGAATCAACCCAGTGATAAATGAAATTAGAAGCATATGTTTCAACTGAATATCAGATAGTATGATAAACCAAAAGCATCCTGTTTTCCTTAACATCCCCTATTAAGAATTTTCATGACTTCACTATTAGCAATTGTTTAACCAACACTAGATTCTTAGGACCTAAATATATGCTGTCTAACAGACAATCAGATTTACCCTAAGTCCAGGAACATGTTGATCGAGCCTTTATCAATGATACTTGGGTTGATAAAATGCCAGATATGGTGACCAGGCATCTTCCCAGCTTAGCCTTTGACCATAGCATGACTCTCATCCATCAAATCCAACCAGGGTGACAAACAGCCTGACTCAGTCAATCGACTCCATTCGAGGCTGACCAAGTTGCCCATCAATTCAAGTTCTTAGAAATTTTTTAACTTAAAGGTATTGCTAAAACTGTATTAATTATTACGAGATAAACAATTACACATGAAAAGGTCTAAACGGACGATGAGGGTCACTGCTGGTTCGCTACCGACATGAGGGCCACATCAGGCCCCTGTATATGTGATGCAAATCACGGTCGAGTGATGACGAATAAGCCTGGATTCTAATGAACCCCTGGACTCAAACCAAATATACAAAACAATTACTCCAAACTATATATACTAGACTCTGGTGTCATAGTGTCATATCAATGTATCATAGCTTCTAAGTTCTCCACCATCTTTCTGCACTGCTTTTTTTTTTTTCTGAATAATTTATGTTCTAATTTTCTTGCACCCGTCTCACCTATTGCAACAAAAAGAAAAACAAATTTCACATAGTATTCTCTGAACCACAAGAATTACCCATCCAAAACAAAACTTTCTTTGACCCAAAAAAAAAGGAAGGAGAGAAAAGAAAAGAAAAGGAAAAAAAAAAACAAGGTGAGAACTAAGAACCTTATACTCGATGACACCTTCAATAACTGTAGCATATAACCCAGCACATTCACCCAAGCTTAGGAATTGAAGATAATGGCATTACTTTTGTTTATCTCTCCGAGGCAAGAAAAAACTTCACGCCATGGATGTTGTGGCATTTCAATTTTTTCTTTGGGCAGATATATTTTGTCATTTTTTTTAATTAAATGAATTTATAAAGGATTTTAAAGATTGATTGATATCAGTATTACATTTTTTTTTTTATTAATCACATGCGGTCTAAGTAGGTAATTTTCACTAATAGACATAATCAGCTAAATGAAAATGAAGAACAAGAATTCATTCTTCATAATTTAGTAATATTGTCAAACATTAAACTATTCCACATCACTTCTTTTTTTTTTTACAATCAATTACACTTTTTGCTAGGTATCTTGATCTAGAACCTGTAGTTCATTTTTTTCTACTTTTATTCTTAACGGCGCTTTTTACAATAACAGAAGCCACATATAGACAAAGAGAAACTGATAGTAAAGTGGGGAGGTCTATAATAAGGAGCAACTGGTATCAACTCTGGTTGATTTAAGTTTCATGCTTCCCTTTTCTATCGGACCACCTGAGATTAAGAATGGAAAAAAATCTCAACCCCATCAGATTATCTGAACACATGATTGATGTACCACAATGTTTAATATCTCCAAGCTATGTATTCTTATATTATAGATTCAATTCATCGGTATGAAAATATACTAACACATGATTGATAGACCACAGTTTTTAATATCTCCTATTCTAATATTATAGATTCAATTCATTGGTATGAATATAAGTAGGGAGAGTGTCAATTTATTGGAGAAGCTACAAACGGAGAGATGAAAAATATGGAAGATAGAGAATCTAAACACTCACCTTCAAGTAGAGACCAACATTTTGCTCTTTCAATCGGTCGAGCAATCGGAGCCAATCGACCCTACTAGGTTGGAGAAGCTCCTTCCATTCAGCCAAAAGCGCGGTCGGGTCATCTTCCTTCTTCAAACCAAGAATTCTCTCTGTCACCATCTTGCATTTCCCTGCAATCAACTTGGGTTCTTCTGGGATGATGATCTTCTCAGCTTCATGTATTCTATCAGCCACTTCCGCCCACTCCTCGCTCGACAAATCAAGACCATAAATCTTATACTTTATCTTCCCCCGCCTCTGAGGAAGAGTGACAACTTTGGGTGGTTTTTCATCTACAGAAACCTCCCCTTCAATACGCATAGATTCTGAACTATCATCTTCGCGGGTTTCTCTCCTGATGCGCTCCAATTCCGCATAGAACTCGCTCTCTTCCATTTTCTCGCGCGCCCATTTGAACCTGAGCTCCCTCAGCATTGCTCCTCGAATACCAACTTGACCCGCAAAGTGGCACATCTCCTTCACCTCCTCAGATTGAATGAACTTCTTCATTTCTTCCCTCTTCCGCGCCTTTCTCATGTCTTCAAGGACTGAATTGCTGACCTCCCAGACAGTCTTCCAAAGGTCCTGGCTCAAATCCAGCGACTGGGTCATCTTCGAAACGTCAAGCATCTCATCCAAACCACCTCTCTCCATCTCAAAGACGACCTTTTCGACAATAACCAGAAGCATCCCATTGACTGTTTCCTTGTCGCAATCGGGATAGGCTTCAGAGATCTTTCCGCGGATCACGTATGCGAATCTGGAGAGGAATTCGTTCATGGGTCCATCGTTTTCTTCGTCGTTTTCAGTGTCTGGTTCGAGAGGTTGGAGTTGGTGGAGGGAGTGGAGGGATCTGGTGAAGGAGGAGATGGGGTTGAAGGGTTTATGGAGTTGGGGTTTGAGAGGTGGAAGAGAAGATGAGGGAGGTGAGATTGAAGGGGAGTTGGTGTGAAAAGAGGGGGAGAAGGGGGGTTTTGGGGTTGTTTTCCTGAAAAGGGTTTTAGCTTGTTTGGAGAAGAAGGGTTTCATTTTCATGGATTTGGAGAAGGGAAAGATGAGAAAGCTTAAACCCTAAAACATCCCAAAACCTTTGTATCTTCTGAAACTAGATTCAGAGAGGTTTCATGGGGGTGAGGGGCTCCAAGCCTGCAAGTGGGAAAATGGTGTGGGCTAGTGAAGGCTGAAGATGGAGAGGATTAGGGATTTTTGTTTTGGGAAGGGAGTCACCAGGCCTGGCCCGGCCCAACTCAGAAGCCCGCACAATATATGAAGAATAACCACAAAATGATAAGATAATTGTCTACACGTGTTTTTTTTGGACGAGATTACCTTAGCTCACGATATCGTCAATTCAGTTAACGATATCATCAACTTCGTCATACTCTCGCAACTTTTCTTCTTCTTCTTTGACTTTTCTTCTCTTATTCAATGATTTTCATATATCAATTCTAAAGGTTTAAAGATTCCAAATTAACGAAGTGAAAAAAAGAAAAAAAAAAAACTATTGCGATCTAAAACTCTATACAAACAATATAATACCTAGGAGAGAACCTCACATTTACTACTCAAAAAGATTGTAGAAAACATGACTCCTTACGTTGCCTACAAAATCTCCTTAAACAAATTGCTTCAATTTCTAACCACCACCAAACAAATGTTCACAAAAACATACCCAGACTCAACCCCTTCAACCTCATTCAAGCCACCACTAAATTGAGAGAAAATCCTCATTTAAGTATTTCATCGAACACCTCGCACTCCAAGCTCGAACTCTCAAAACTCATACATATGGGGCGACAAATGCATCGAAACTAAGGATGAGACTCATAAACTTAAGGAATATTGCCGATCCACTTAAGGAAAACCATTAAGACACAAAATGCGATGATTTTCATAATCTTTCCATCACTAGATAGAAGATGGAGCAAAATATCATTTTTTACAATGAAAGTTGACAAGATGACAATATCATCAACTATGGCGATTACGTCTAAAAAATGTACGAACAATTAGCTCGTAATTTTATGATTTTTTTCGTAAAACCATTTAATTAAACTTTAAACTTAATATTTTCATAAAAATCCAAAAACAAAACATGGGTTCTGTCGGCATAAAATTAATATTAAGAAAATTATGTGGTGAAACAAGTATCTGCCACATGTAATTGTAAATACATATCTACTCCTATATGGATTGGTCTAGATAGGCTCTGATACCATTTGTAACGCCCATGGGCGTCACGGTTTTTATTTTTGGTAGGCCTCAAGTTCAACCCACCAAAAGGCCTCATGCAAGATAAGAGTGCAAATTCTGATATAATCCGAGTCACTTTCCTCTCTATTGTCGATATTCACTTTTCTCTATATTGTCAGTGTGGAACTCCAGGGCATCACAATACCTCAACCCTATCTTTGAACGGTAATGTGTTGCATCTCATGACAATTACAACATCTTTGCTGAATCATAGTAAGATTTTGTATTATTCGAAGGCCACTACCACGAGCTTTGGAGGTTAAGTTAGACAGGAAACCGTGATTTCAGCCCTCTTTGTGCATGTTATAGGCCATTGCTTTCATGACTTACATGTCAAATTACTGGACCAACAAAGGGAAATTAGAATCCACCCATCTAAAAATATAGTCAGTATTCATTTTATAAATCCATAGTAATTAACCTTATAGTGGGACTCACCTATTAAAAACCTAAATTACCTAAAATAATTATATCTAATTGCATGGGCCTTCGTGGGCACATTTCACCCCAATAGAAGATGGGTCCACATTTGGCACATATAAAACACATGAATTTCTTTTAATGTTCTAGACAATTATATTGTGCTTGATCAATAATGAGAAGTGACCCAATTAAGATAAGGAAATCTGTTCTTCGGTCTCAATGTTGATGTTGCTGCAAGAGGTAAGTCAGGGCTGGCTGGAATTGGGGGTGTTCTTCGTAATAGCAAGGGTGGTGTTATTTTTTATGTTTTCCAAGTTTATGGGTGCTTGTGGTTGAAATGAAGCGGAGGCGCTAGTTATTTTGAAGGCGCTGCAGTGCTTTTGAAAGAACTTCCATGGTGATTTCATTATGGAGAGTGATTCATCTAAGCAATTGCTTGGAACTCTAATAACAAAGCCAACCCTTGAAATTTTCAATTCCTCTAATGAGATTTGGGCTTTAGCTGTTGCCACTAAAGTTGTATTTCCTCATGTGCTGAGATAGACGTATTCTATGGTTGATGCTTTAACTAAGCGAGGGGTTGATATGACTCTTTCTTGGGAGGGTATTGTTATGTGACTGTTAGTGGTTGAGAAGGTACAATGCTTTTGCACCTTTTCTGTTTTTCTTTTCCTTTACATAGGTGGGACTCATATAAGATGTCCACAGGGTCAGGTCAGGTTGATCTCACTCCCACATTTTTTTCTTTTTACCTACAAAGTCTCTCAGTAGAGAATTCCCTGGCAAACCCAAACCCTACCCATTTATTAAACGGGTCTAACATGCATCCCACACTGACTTGTTTACATGTAGGTTCACCTGACCTTATCTATCACGAAATAAGAATATCACAAAACTACAATTTAGTCCTATCTGAACACTCGATTAGAAGAAACTATTGATTGACTAAAGGTTGAGATGATTGAGCACCGTGCAGGCAACTGCTATGACATAAATATATAAACTTCACTCTATACGAAAGTGCGTTTTCATGTAACTTCTGTATATTTAGATTTCGTTCGTGACAAAATCTTACACGGACGGTCAACCTATCTAACACAACCCTTTTCCTTTACTTTGACTTAGGATTTGACTCATGATAAATCGAAATGGCGAAACAGAACTCAAATAGCCGACCCCAACATAATTGAAACTAGGCTTTGATGTTGACAATAGAAGCTCTCTGTATTAAGTTAATATTTCAAAATATGGTTAAACACACACGTGGGCAACAAATGAAACAGACAAGATGCTGGCTTTCAGCACAAGATTTTGTTCAGTTCTTTCTTTTTTTTAAGTGTGCAAGCTGGTTCCACTGTAGAGTATCAAAATTCATATATCCTTCTTTGAAAAAAAAAAAAAAACAACTACTGGTCTTGTTGATAGCACAGAATGGAGAGTAAAAAACAATTGAGAATCAATCTATTAAGACTTATCAGCAGAGCTATTCCCCAACAGTGGTTGGGTGAAACAGAAACGTCCAAAAAGACTGAAACCCACAAGATGCTGGAAGTTTGAACTCATGCCCATGGTTTGGTGATCCAGAACAGTAGCAAGCACAGCCCCCAAATGAACTTCCATTAAAATATTCCAACCATCCAATGTTTAACATTTACACATTTACACTGGCTGTTTTTCTTCACAAGACCGTATGTTACAGATCTTTGATCAGACTGTTATGGTTCCTTGGGCTGTTCTCCAGAGAACCTCTCTTCTAGGGAACACCGGTGCATGTGTCCCCTTGCCATAGGCCCAAACTGTATAGACAGCAGCTGAGGATACTACAGTAAAATCCGGTCCGGACTGACTTGCCAAAACAATAAACACATTTAACAATTATTGTTGATAATGTTCATATGTACATTTACTCAAGTCCAAGATACAGTAGCTAAGGTCATATGTGGAAGCAGCTAGGCACTCTTTTGTCCTGAACTTTCAGCTTCTGTTTCAATAATAAAAAAAAAAAGAAGAAGAAGATGAAAGAATTAAACAAACCATTAATCAATCAACCATACAAATAGAAAAGAACAAAGATGAACTAGGTAATATAACAATTTAGAATTGCAAATCTCCATCATTATCATCCACCTGAATACATCTGCAGATCAAAAAGCAAAAGGTGTATCCAACATTCAGAAGCTCATAACAACGCACAACATCCTACAATAAGCAATCTAAAGTATGCAGCTCAATACCAACATTGTAGTACAACACATTGACCGACTAAACTGGGTGACTCAGGTGAACAGCAGGACAAGTCAGATTTTCATATTTTAGAATATGCATTCACCAGTACACCACAACCACTGTAACTCCTAAAAGCAGCAGCCTCCATTGCAACCTTTTTTCTTTGAACTGTAAGGATTTTTCATTTTTTTAATGATCAAGAGTTTTCTGAATGAAAACCAGAAGCAGCTGAGTATATCCTTGTGAAATGCAACTTCTATCATATAAAAGGCCGGCAATAACACTAGCCAACTGAACCAACTTGTGCTATACATGAAGGTTTTAAAAAATAGCCCACCAAACACACCAACTTTCACGTCATTTGGACTTAAATTGGCACAGAGAAGTGTGGGTTTTACTAAAATAAATAAATATGAACTAATACTATAATGGTGCCACTTTTGCACAATGGGTGCACCATTGCTATTGCAAGGCTCCAAATTTACATAATTTGCCCAGGAAACTGATTTGATGAGTTCCATTTTTTCCCCGTTTTCCCATTGATATTGTTTCAATTCAACGCTTTTCACCATATGAATATGAATCCAAACATATGAGAGAGCATTTTGGTCACTTGAGAATCTTCATCCTAGGGGAACCATTTTCCTCCTCTCCAAAAAAATGCCCAAAGTCAAAGTGCCCTTTTCTGAATGGTATCAGATCCAAAAGTGCCCGTACAAAGTGCACTTGGTGGAGTGTTGTATACTCAATAACAAACATCAAGGTAGCTTTTATCATCTTTTTGTTAAAGACTAGCACTATCATGAAGGTGTCCTCTTGCTGAACCTAACAGGGGTGCTAGATTATCACGTCTCGTTTTTATTAAAAAAAATGTACTGCAATATCGACACAAGCAGCTATTCACATATTATGGAAAACAGCCATAAACATTGCTTTCTCAAAAGAAAAGGTACACTCCAAGCCAGATTGTCAAATGCCCTCTTGCTAAAGAAGCATAACTTGATACATCTCCGTTTTCTTTTAATGATATGGCAACAAAAAGTTTTAGAAAAAATGACTTCCTGATAACATTTCTGGGTCATTAATTTTGACCTAGATAGAAAAATGTTGAGTGTAAATTAGTGTGCAAAACATTGTGTCTCCTCTTTGCCAAAGACCACCAACAACATAATGTTCAGGTGATCTGCCTCTGGTGGTGGATGCACCGATTCACACCAGAACCAATAGCAGGATAAGAAATGACTTCGTATTTATTTGGGACATAAAATGTGGAACAAACAGAATCCTTCTTTAACAGGAATTCCATTTATGAGCTGCCTTGCACAGGCAAGCATCACAAGGAATTTAAAATAATGAAATCATGAACAAGTTCCACTCCAAATGGCAAGGGAAAGAAAAAGTCAACATGCAGAAGCACACTGATCCAAATTATACAGCCGAAAACACCAGTAACGCATGAAAAACTACACAATTAGCAATGAAGGATACTGCTAAAAAAACTTGAATGCGATAAGTTGGAGATAGCATTTTAATTTTTAATGTTCAGATCAACTGCTGATCAGTTATTGAAAAGAACTGTCAAGTCATATACCTTCAATTACGGCTGGAGCTTCCGAGGTCGAAGTCCATAGTGTAGTCATATTCAATTGTTGGAATAACAGAGGCCATGAACTTTAAGAACAAGAAGAGGTACCTAAGAAAAGTGGACCCAGATAAACAACCAGAACCCAAAAGTATAGCAAGATAAGAACTCATCAAATGAAGAGAAACCAACTAGAATCAATACCATAGACCATTTATACAGTTATTATGATCTATTTATATAAAATCTAGATACATTTTTCTTTATTCCATGCTACAATAAACTAATAAAAGCATGTTTTTAAAACATACAATGTGAGCATGACCCACTTGTAACGGCTAAACTTTTTTTTTTCAACCTTCAATGAATAAATTTTTGCATATATTATGTTCCGTATGAATTTTACATATTTTACATTCATTAACTAAAAGTTGTGAATGCAGTTAAAAGTTCAAACAGAAACAATTCTCAGTTGAACTAAACCATATTGACACGAAGAACCATTACATCCGAAGGAACCATCAAGTGATGACGTTGGGTTTGGTTTGCAAGCGGTTGGAGTAAAGGCAAACCCGCCCTGACTCACACCTGCCCCACTCCATACTCGACCTAATCCATTATAGGTTCATGACATGTGATACCAAACCCGACCCATGATAGGTGGTTTGGGTAAGGTTGATACGGTTGCTCTTTATTTTTTTTAGATAATATATATATATATATATAATAAACTAAATACATTAGTTGAACTTGTAACCTCACAAATCTTAACTCTTCAAATGTCTATACCAACGCAAGCCAAGTTACGTACATAACATAAACTGTCCATTTTGTATATAAATTTGAACCTGGCCCACAGGCGACTCAGGTCATCATCCACAGATATATACCCACCCCAGACCTAGAAAGAACACGCTACCAAATCTAGTCCTAATAGGGGTGGTTCAGGGCGGGTTTCCATTTAAGCCGACCCATTGTCATCCCTAGAGCTGTCCCCTGATGAACCCTGGGCGAAATGGCTTTGTCCTGCTGAAAAAACATAAACCTCATCACCCTTCTTTTACTGCCCACCAACCTGAACTCTTGTAACATCATGACATCCATAATGTGTTCCTTAGTGGTATGCAACTGAGAGCAGTTTTTTTCCAGTACACAATATTATAACATCCATAATGTGTTTTTTAATGGAATAACTGAAAGCACTTTTTCATTAGTACACAATTAATGCAACCATTGCAATGAAAATACTATAATTTGGACAATGGTTTGACATCAGAAAGAAATTATCAGCGTAGGATACTGCAGCATATGCCACAATCTCAAGAAATTTACATGATAAGAGTTACTGAAAACATATTGGAACTTGCAGTTACTGGAAACAAGGCTGCATATAAGGTTGAGAGGGATACTAGAACTCACAAAGTTGAGCACACGGGATAAGGCTTCATGGTGATGATAATGATGATGATTACAACGACAAAGACAAGACTATGATAATAATTTTTCAATTATTTACACGCAAAAGATTTATAGACATATATTAGAACTATTAATTTACAAATTTACCAAAACATAGAAATGTTAAATTATATTTTCCTATCGGAACGAAAAGAAAGAAACCGCAACTCCAAGGCCTTCAGAATCATCCCTAACCATCCATGTTACAGCACCTAAGAACTGATGAGTGCATCATCAACTAATAATACTAAGGTCACATTCTGGCAACAGGTGAGGAATCCACAGATTTGAGGTTCCTCACTGCCCATGGAACAGGGCTTTCCTCACTGGGGATTTGAATAGCTGAGGATTCCTTAGTCACTTTTGGTAATAGGAGAGGAATCTGCACCTGTGAGGATTTTATACCCTCCCCCTTTCAGCCGAGGATTTCCACATCCTATTGGAGGGGTCGGACCTGAGACTAAAAATGGAACATCTTAGATGGCCCAACTCCTTTAAGGATTTACAATTGCCAAACAGGATTTTCCCACGACTTTGTGGAAAGTGGAAATCTTTTCCTCAAGGATTTCATCGCCAAATGTGACCTGAGGAAGGATTTCATGCATGGAAGATTTTCTCCTGCGAGTGGACCGCATGTGCAGTCCAGCTCTATGGTATGGGGCCCACTTCATCCCACCTTTGACCAATGCAACCCCTTTCACACGCTTGTCATCTCTTGATCTGGCACCACGCCAACTTTACGTTCATTAAACCTACACTCACCATGGGATTGAATCTCAGAAAAATATATGGTTAAAATGCCCTTAAACTTTTAAGGCTGTTGAAAGCAATGGCTAGGATAATCTGGTGGGGCTGATTTTTAACGTGACCTTTCCATCCCACCTTCCCCATCCACCAATAGGCATGCTCTATGTGGACCCAACGAATTGGAGTGCATATGAACAATATGCAGTCTGCCTGTAGGAGAAGGTTTTCCTTCATATGCTCTGCTTTCAGTACTCGCAGTCCCTATATTCTGCTGTTCTTCTCCCAAAATGAGAGAGGACACAGAACACAAAGGTTAAATGACACAACCAACCCCCATCCCCAAACTGTAGATCAGCTGGCAAGGGAGATGGGCGTATGCATGAGCATGAGTTCAATCACCAATGTAGCCTGAAAACGAAAAAAAGAAAGAACCAAAAAATGAAACACGATTTAAGATTCTTAATTTTGCAATGGGGTCTAGTTCTTCTAGTTCTGAGTTTGATCCCCACATCACATAGGTCACATTGGGAAATACACTGTTATAAGGCATTAATATGTCAGGGCTCAGGAGAGAATGCAGAAAATTACTTGTCAACTTCAGGTTCCACCCCATGAGACATCAGAACATCAATTATCTTTTTCATCACAGCCCCATGTCGGCACGGGTGTACAGATGCATGCTTCCCAGGCAAATGGGGGTGGTCCTCAATAGTTACCTGTATTGACAAAAAAGTACATACCAATAAATAAAGTAGCACATTTAAAAAAAAAGGTGAATTATTAAAATAAAGAATATTTACAGGGGAGCAAAATGTTGAAAGACAGTACAAGCTTCAGTAGCTACTGTTCTTTCACAAGAGTCGATCAATCAATTAAAATGACAAGTTTAAAGATCATTACCGTTTTACGTGCATGGTCTTGACTAACATCTTCAAGAACAAGCTCTGGTTGTAAAAGCATCCTTGACTGCATCAGTGAAGCAAAAAGATGTCACGAACGCAGCACAATTAACAATTCTAATGACCACATCTATTAATATGGTTGCCTAAAAAAGCATCCAGACAAGAATGGCTGATCCTGTAACAAATACAATCAGTCTCATTGACCAAAATCACATCTACAACCAGTATCATTGAGCAAAATCTAGTTTAAGTCAATTCATGGTGAACATCTTTTCTTTCTTGGACAGTAAAATCAGCTGCTGCATTGTAGTCTGAGATTGTCCGAGTTTTAACTAAGTCAATAAACAGACATAACTGGAATCACATGGAGCCCTTTGGTAATTATGTGAAATGCGTTTTTGAAAAAAATAAAATAAAAAATCCACTATAGGCATTTGCAAGCACTAATATCAGTAACATGGAAACATAAAATGTGGGTTCAATCAATACATGAAACAACTTAGTCTTTTCGATGCTCATACAGAAATGTAAGATGGAAAGCATGAATGTGATCGACCAACCTCGTCATATCCTGTAAGCCATACGCGAGGAGTTTGATAATATTTATCATACCTGGATATAGAAAAAGAAATGATAAGTCAGTACTTTTGTCATGTGTGTATTGTGTACATGGCAAGTGCACATTCTGGCAAGGAGTGGATTATGCTACCTACAAGGTGAATGAGAACAATAGATTCATTGATATGAAGGGAACACAAACTCTCTAAAAAAATCTAAGAGATCAAAAAAGTATTTTTTTTTAATTTAAATAATAAGAACAATAATGAGGCCAGATGTTAGTGGGAGTTGAGACCATGAATTCACTTTGAGGCCCAGAGATTGAAATATGAATGGAATAGCGTTGATAACTTCATTTGCGCAAAAGCATGAGTAAATGTAAATGTGAAGAGGTTATAAAAAAAAATGTAAATGTGAAGAATGTAGGAGCGGGTCCAACGGTTTCAGCAACAAAGGTTTAAACATTAGGAAGAGGGCTCTTCCATGGTCGGGCCATGGCTGTTCTCTTGTCTAGAAAAAATATACAAAGCTAATCTTCAGGGACGAACCAGCTTTACAAGTTTTTCATTTAACAAGTGGGGCCACAGTTCAATGCCCAATTATTCAATACAACAGACCCCGTGATCATGGCTCTTGCCCCCACATCCTTCATGATGGGAAAATCCTAATGCAACAGTTAGGAGTTAGGACAACTCAATCACGAGTCTCATGTACTAACATAAGCCCAAGTAAGTTTTTTTTATATATTTTGGAACGATAACTTTCACTAAGCAAAAGCTACTCCAGTACAAGAGGAAAAGGCCATACATATTCTCATGTCCTATGCTAGCCAAGTAGGAAAATGGGATCGTAGTCACATACATTAGGGATACAACTCGGGTGCTGGGTCAGGTTTATCAACCTGAGCTGCAACCAATCTCTCAAAAACCCCAACTTAAGCTAACCCAAAACCAAGACCGAACTAAGGTGCTATTTCATTGTCTCCAGGAAAAGCAACAAATAGCTGGTGGTTGTGTGATCTAGTTTTGCAGCTAAATATAGAGCAATGACTCATTGGAATTGTGAGTTGTTATCTTTGAATATTCTACCCAAAGATTGGGCTTTACATGAAGTGATTCCATGAAATTACATTGTGATAATACAATTGAGTGCTATTTTCTTTCTTTTTTTCTTTTTTTTTTCTCTTTTTTTTTTTTTCCAGCTGACGAGGGTATCCCTGTGGTATTTGAACTGACAGGACTAATCCCCGGGGAGCAAGCACAACCCCGCAACACACGTGCACCAAGTAACTCTGGGGGGTGTCAAACATACAACATGGGGAGCAAATCCACATGTTATACCAACAAACCAACACCCAGAAAAATAAAGGGGAAAATTGCAAATTTATCACTTTTGTAATTTTGTTAAAAACCTTATGGACTTGGTTTTAACTTTCAAGACAAGTCTGGGCCTGTGGCACAAAAGAGGTTCATTATTGCAATATTAAGGTCATAAGTTCAAGTCATGTTACCAAAAAAAGGTATTAAGTATTCACTTTCAAAGCAAAGTTTTGGGGATGGTACAGTGCTACCAAAACTGCTCCTGTATGACCATAACACTACGAATGGCCATTATCTTGGTCAAGATGCTGAACTTTCTGATGTCGGAAACAAAGTGAATGGCATCACATTGGAGCTTTTTATGGAATCTATACTGTTTTAGGGAACTTAGAAATAAAAATAACATTGGAACACAACAGAAAAGTCAATAATACAGTTTCTTACTAATAAAAGCAATAATGCAGTTTAGATGTTTTCAAATTCGGGCCAGTTCAACCAAAATATTGAATCAGTGCTGGTCGAAGCAGTTATGCTAATAGATGTTACTTTACAGCTAGTTTTTAAAGACCATGTTCATAGTTGATAAAAAAAAAATTTGCTTCAATTAGATCATCATAGCAATCGGTTGGTTCCATTTGAGTTCTTAACTTGAGCTGCCATGTTCACACTCTTGCTGGGTGGCGTCAGATCCACTCATTTTCTAATGAAAGCCTTGGGAAATTCAGAGAGATAGAGTTTATTTCTTGGTTTATTCTTTGCATGTCATCCAGGATCTATGGGTTCAAATCAATTCATAATTTCTTCACACCTGGACAACTACTTTTAATTGCAGCAAAGCTATGTTGGGGTCGGCTACATCAATTCTGTTTCTTCATTCTGCTCTATCTTGAGAACTGACCCTCTGTAGTTATTCACATAATTTGGAGGAGGATGTTGGAATAAAAAATAATGACCATAGTCTAACTGATAGGATGTTGATATGATTTTGACTGTAGAACAAGACACCATCTGACAATTCAGGCCCCCAAGATTTGTATCACCTCACAGAATACTCAGGATAAGGTATATGGCTAGGATTGTCACACATACAATCAAGACATCATTTATCCAATGCAAGGAGCAACTCCAATTGTAACCCAACTGAAATTATACACAATACATTATATATATGTAGCAGGTATGAGTTCTAAATCCACGTAGATCTAGAATATAAGTTTCCAAACAGTATCCCTTGAATTCATTAGAATATCCTAGTATCTAACTGAGTTGTTCCAATTTCTTCAAAGGATCCAAGTAGCATAGATCAGGTCACACATTTATCTTTCTTTTTTTACCTAAACAGTTGGAAACACACTTGCATAGTCTTTTAGCATTTGTTGATGTCAGTTAATGGCATGGTGCGTGTGTTGGCCAAGAAAGGGGTGCATAGGGAAGTCTTTGGTTGCTCCCATTTTGTAATTTTCCTTTTATGCTTTAGCATATGATATATCGGACTCATACCTCTGCTTCATTCTTTCCTTCAGGCGTCCTTCATATTAGTGTCAGTACTCATCCTTCAATTTTTAATGTAAAAAACGGACTCACACCTAACATCTTTTGTTGGTAAGTTACACATTACATTTTCCAATTCCATGATTTTAATTACCACTATATAAAAAATGTGAGGTTAAACTTTAGGAACATAGCATATCGACGATGGAGCCCACTTCCTGAAAAACTACAGCCACCAGCACACACAACTCAACTGTGAACAATGGATTGAAAGAGTGGGTCCAATGGCCCACTAATATAGGTCTCTTCATAGCTATGTATTTTATAATACTGAGTCAATGAGTCATTGCATGTCTTAATATAAAATCAGGAACACTAAGGACATGGGGGATTACACCCACACCCCACTGTCAATAAACATTCTACATCATGATCAAGGTAAGATCATAAATGATTCTGCCTATAAAAGCAATTATTAGACATTGGACTGAAGAAGTCCACAAGTACATGAAGTTTCCACTTTTCCTATGATAAATTTCATCTATGTATATCAAAAATGTAATGAATGGAAATGAAAAACACCTCATACAAAATGAAAACATCATAAAAACTATAATTCATATACATACATACATATTATTCATCATTATGGAAGGGGCTTCATCTTTAACGAAGGAAGAATGGATTCTTACGTTATGCTGATGTCATATGTTCTTGTTCGTAGAATGTTGTCGTCATCAGGTTCATGCTGAACAAAATATGCAGAATGAAGGGTTGCCTGCGTTTGTTAAGCCACATTAACACGAAAGATCTCAGAACTTTAAAGTCCATGGAAAATGGAGAAGTAAAATAATAATCAGTGATAGGCATGAGAGAGAGTAGAAAATATGAGTGGGCAATAGCGTTAGCAATTTTTCTTGCATGACATGAAAAGAAGCAGCAAGAAACAGAACACTAAAAGATGGGTCAAAGAAGTAAAGATGTAAAAGTCAAACGATAAAGAAAATGTGTGGAAAGTTGGGTAATAAAAAACCAATAAGGGTCTCTTGAGAGTTTTATTCTTCGGTGACAGAATAAAGCTGGCATAGACCAACATCAAATCTTACAGAGAATAGAGGTGGTAGATTACATACAGAGTAAACATTAAAAAAATTAAGTCCGTATATAGTAACTTCATCAGAGAGTTGGTATCACCATCATTATCAAAGCCTTGTCCCAACCATTTTGGATCGGCCACATGAATTCTATTTCTCCATTCCGATCTAGTTTGAATGACTTCATCAGAGAGTGCACAACATTATCCCTAATATAGTAATATGAACAAATAATCTGGAAGTTCAAGAAGCATGGCACCAGCACCCATGGTCTCTAGACCTTCCTACTCAAACGACCACCAATTATAGCCATGAATATAATAAGGTGGTACCATTCCACACACACACACACACACACACACACACAGAGAGAGAGAGAGAGAGAGAGAGAGAGAGGTACTTTCATAATTCAACATGCTATTTAAGAATACCAAGTTCCGACATCACATGTACTAATGCTTCTCAAACTTAAGATTCATAATTGACAATATGCATAATATTACTAGTATATGTTAATAGTACTGTATTGGGAAACAGGGCCTAAAGTCCTTTTAGATAAGCTTCTTAAAATTGAGGGTTGAGGAATCGTTTTACGGTCTGAATGAGATGCATTAATGACCTTAAGACAATTCCTAGGGCCTCAATTCTTAGGATTTCACAGGATAGTACAAACACTGACAAGTGACAACGGTGAGGTACTTGGTGTTGGCTGCTCACAAGTTGGGACATCAGTCAGCAACATTGCAAAAAACAAACAACAAAAATTAACACATTACAATTTAATATACACGAGTTTAAAGTGTTAGTTTTAGTTACAATTGCATGGGAATACACACTTACAGCATCTGCCTCCAGAATATTTTCATGGTCATTAAACTCAGTCATGTCGGGTATATCATCCTCATCGTCACCACCAAAATACGAGGAGATGGACTGAATAGTCCGGCTCTTGCCTGTTTCAAGAGTCTCCATGGACGGCAGGTTCTCTTCCTCCCCAGACTTATCCTCTGGAAAAAAGAGAGTTATTACAATGTTGAGATGTTCAGAAATAAAACTTTGTTGAAGAAGTAAATCGTAATGACAACATCCCTTGAAGTATCTGAAGCAATAAAAAGATCTTTTCTACTAGAGGGATATGCCTAGATTTTCATCAAGACTTCAGAAGGCATGTACCTTTTGGTTTCCCATGTGTTGCCAGCCAGCCATCGGTATCTTCATTATCGAGAAGAACTTCCCCTCCTGCAGCTTCATATTCTTCTTCTACAGAAATTGCCCTCCGAAGACAAGGGACTGCAAAGAATGTTAGAACACTGAAATTATTTGATGGAATGCATTAATCTTGCATTATTCTGTTTCTGCCCAAACAAAGTGTGATCTACTGTAAAGAAATTGAAACAAACATTCTCTAGGCCAGTAAAATTTATCCTCAAATTCATATAGAGCTTCAGAATATTGGAAAATAAACTGACACAAGGGGAATCCAATAACAAGAAAATTTTCAAGAGAGGACATGTTCCTCATTTATGTTCTTTTAGAGAAAGGGTACTTTTCTTTGAATGGTGGAGAAAAGGTACTTTTAATAAGCCTGCCAATGATGAATCCAGACCCCAACATACGCTTACCCTTCTATGTATCGGCATTCATCCCAATTGAACTCTCAATGGACTAGTATACACTTGGGTTTAAATTTTAAATTATAAAGTGCCCTTTCCCGAGAAGCAGAATTTTCAGGCCCCCATATGAAGAGTTTGGATTATTTGATTGGGACCATGTTTGGCATGCCCCTAATCTGCATGTAACCCTCCAATCCCCCAGTCATATTGTTATCCATCCAAATGGGTCCAACAAAAGTCATTGATTGTAATATAAATAAGTAACAATAAACAAAAACAAAAGAGGGAAACATACATACACCAATCACGACCCTTGAAAATTACAAATCATGAACTTAGAAATCTAAAAGAAACAATAAGAATAAAATAAAGAGAGACAAACATCCTCACCGTTTCTAGTTATCAAATATTGCTTCTCAGCAGGTAAGTATGACTTCCTCTTGCTGGGCTCTCCTGATTCCCTGAATTAAGATAATAAAGAGAATCTTAGCACACATGGCAAGTAATTTAAGCCCATCGTTAAAAACAAACATGCAACCAACTGGTTTTTTCAAATCTACAAGGGCCCAAATCAGCATTCAAGTCTATCCAAGTGCAGATTACTAGAAACAGAAATCCACCTTCTGTATATGTGAATTGGAATAAAACCAAACACATAGCTATCATAGATTTCCGTCCAAATCACCAAGGCACCTGAATTCCTCGAATTTCTAAGCAATGTGTTTCTATAAGGACTAAAGTGAAGGGTTGAAGGTGAAAATCCACAAGGAACCATCGAATATTCTACCCATTGATACGAAATCGAATACCCCCAACCATCACACTAACCAAACCAAACCAAGCCTTTTCCCACTAGGTGGGGTCGGCTATATGGATTTGACGACGCCGATCAAATCTGTTTAGGGCAATGTCCTCCGTTAGATCCATGTAGGTAAGGTCATGTTTAATAGTTTCTTTCTAACTTCTCTTGGATCTCCCTCTCCCTGTCATACTCCTGGCAATCTCCATGCTTTCACACCTTTTAACAGGTGCCTCCGTTGGACGCCTTCTAACATGGCCGAACCATTTTAGTCGATTTTCTCTCATTTTATCTTCAATCTGTGCTATTCCTACTTTGCCCCTAATCTCCTCATTCCTAACCATCACACTAGTACAAAAAATCCTATAAAAGTGATGGCCCCAGCTGCATCTCCAACTTAGACCCTTCACTCCTCATCTCTTTACTACTCATTCGATAAAACCCTTTTTACTAAGAATTACTAGGAATTCGATACGAAGTAGCCAAACACTACAGACCCCAAGCAACATTTAATTACATTCAAACTAACCCCAACAGATACAAATGGCAGGTAAAATCAGTGACAAAGATTGAAACTTTCCCTCAATGGAACAGAAATAAAAACAACAGCTCATAAAAAGAAAACCCAAATTACAAACAATCTCTCAAAATCAATCCCCTTCATCAAATCTCATCATTAAAGAGACAATTTAATGTAAGCAACTTGGTATGGAGCCATTACGCATCAATTTGGATGAACCCAATCCCAATCCAAGCAAACAAAGGGAGAATTTGGATCATATGAATACAGAGGAAGAGAGATTGAATACCAAGACCAGGTGGGGCATTTGGAGACGAGATTGTCGCCGGCGATGACGAACTCAGAGATGCTGAGAACGCCCTTCTCCTTGAAGGCGGAGACCGTGCGAGGGCCTGTGATCCTTTCTACTGTGCCTTTGAATGCCTCGTGGAGCTTCTGAGACAGAACCATGGCTTCTGTGGATCGGATCGAACGATAGAATAAAACCCTAACCCTAGATCTTTGGAAGAGGAGAGAATGCAGAAATCCCCAAATTCCAGTCCCTTCCTCTTTCGCTCTTTTGTTGAGAAAAAAGGGGAAGGAAGGCAAGGATTAATAATAATATTAATGGGAAATACTCAAGTGAGAATTTTTTTTACGGCCCAACTAGTAATCCGTCCAAACCTAGCAACTAATAAGAAATCCTCTAATAATCATTAATCTCAAGAATTGGCATACATCCGAATAGACTCAACTATTGGATCGAGGATTAAATATTTTTTCAAATATGAAGCTATTAAACTTTTGGGCCAAGGGTGAAGGGGACTGGGACATGGATTTGGGGTTAGACTTGATACTTGGAGTGGTCTCGCATAGATCTTTTCACACACACACCCCCCCCCCCCCCCCCCCACCATCCCATTTCCAAATTGAGCCCACCTGAATATTACCCATAAATCATAATTACAAGATGATGGTGAGTTTAGAGAGGTGTCTTTTTATTGGTTCCGTACTGTGGGGTCCGGATGTTATCTAGTTAGACCCGGCTTGGGATTCAACAATATTTATTTGTAGGGCCCATTATCTGGCTTAGAGATGTGGCCCACCAGAAAATAGGGCTCATGAAGGGTTGATAATTGCCTGATCTAATTCCATGAAAGAAGTTTTGTGGGAAATAGAAGATTCATCTGCTGATTATCCATTTTATGAAGCAATGTTTAATGGCATAAGTTTTTGTGATCTAGACATATGCAAAAGAATCAAAAGTCAAACAATATTGTGATTTGTCTGTCTAACACCATCAAATGGAATAAAACGTTTTTTTTTTTTTTTTTGGTTGTTTCACTAATGTGAGGAGCAATACTGTTGCTCGTGTTATCTTCTTTTTTTTTTTTTTTTTATCTGTATTCGAGACGGTTTGTCCGACTTCGACGAGATTGATTCACCTTTAAGGGCTTGTGACTATTCATATTCTTCTCCTAAGATGAGTCTCTCATATTGAAACAAAAACACTCTGCGAATTTGATTGGAAGGAAAAAAATATATAAGATCTTTACAAATTCCACCTGCTTCTCATAGAATTCCTAAGTAACTTGAGAAAATCTGATTTGAATGAATCAAATTCTTTACAAATATTTCAAAGTATCGATGAGGGTTAAGGCTTTTAGAATCCCAAAAAACAAAATGGAGGAAATAAACTTTGCAATAAAAAAAGAAACCAAACAACACTCTCGATCTTTTAGAGTAAATGAAATGCGATGTGGTTTGCTTGGTGTTGAGTTCTGTTTTTAAAAGAGAATCGAAATAGAGAGAGAGACGGATTATTGTCTTTGGGTGTCGCTGAGTTTGAGGTGGGATCGAAGTTGGAGCACTGGTTCAAATTTGCAGAAACCAAAAGGAGTTGGAAGGTGATAAATGCCGGTTGGTGTTTGTAGGTGGGCGTTTGGCAATGGTGACCAGGTTGCAAGTTGGTCAGTCAAATTTATTTGGTTGCTTGATTTGCAGATTTGGAGATAATTTGAGAAAATAAAGTGGGTCCTTGCTCAGTTGAAATTTGAAAAGGTGAAGAGTGAACATGGAAAGTGGAGAAGAAGGAGATGTAGTGAGTCTACACGGAGGTTAGCAGCAATATTGTTGCTCAACAAAAGAAAAATCCGGAGAGGAGGGCCTTTGGGACTTAGTTCGGTGCATAAATATCTTTGAGGACCTTTTATTTATTTATTTTTTTTTTGTCTCCACCAGGTTTAAAAGGATTTTTTCAATAAATTCTCCTTAAGAAAAAAGAAACAAGAGAAAAAAAATCATTGGTGTAGACTACTCCAAAGAATAATTTAAGCCTAATCCATTGCACAATTCAATGCCAATTTATCTTGGTAAACTATATGCCATCTATTGATTAATTGGTGCCGCATTTTTGCATGAGGAGAGACTGCTAAAAAAATTATACTGCTTTTTCTACAAGATGTGCAGGGTTTGCACCTTGGGCAGGTGAGAACCGACACCTCTTACCATTGAGGTAAGACGCCATTTTCCATATTCATCATAGTTAAAAAAAAAATACATGATTTATATATTAAACAAGATCAATCCAGCAATGCAAATCTCTCCATTGGAGTGAGACTGGTAACATTAATGTTGAGGTGTGTAATGTGAATTAGATAGGCTAAGTATGAGCCCCACAAATGTCAAACAAGTGGTTAACTGAAATCTATGTGGCGTGGTCAAGAATGTGTTCATTGCTTCCAGACTTTGGAAAATCTGTTTGTTGATTGAATTGATACCACCGTCGGTCGTGACGATTTTGACAAGATCCGCATAAGAAAATCCTCAATCTAGCAACCTGAGTTCTATCACACCCCATTTAGTTTATACAGTCACAGTACAAAATACAAAGGCACTGTTTGTTTGAATGGAAATGAAAAACATAGGAATCCATGGTCAAATAGCTCCAACAAAGGTTTAAAGGTTATTGTAATGACATAAGATAGCGATGCAGATGAAACCTTATTTTCCTAAGATTTGAATTACTTGGGTGGTGGGTGGGTATTCATTTTCCATCTCCCCTTATTTATTTATTTGTCAAAAGAGAGATAATATGATGGTTATTTTTGGATATTCATCTTTGTATTTTTTTTTTTTTAAATTTAGACACTTTTAGAAATACAAGTCAGAATTCTCATGAATTCAATTACACCAAACAAACGGGCCTTAAAGGACTAGACAATGAAAATCACTAGCCAGCAAATCAAATCTAAGGTCCATTTGTTTGAGTAGAATATATAGAAATTTATGGTGAAATGATCTGCGTTGAATGATTATTAAAGAGATGAGGATGAAGGACATGAGGTGAGGAATGAAATATATAAACTACCGATGAAGATGCAACCCTTACTTTCCTCATGTTTGAATAATTAGTAGGGTGATGGTTGGCCAAGTTGGGTATTCATTTCCTAGCTTCGACTAGAGGGGAGATAATTTGATTGTCATTTTTGAAAATTCACGCTTGTTTCTACAATTTAAGTCATTTTTAGAAATGGGAGTCTTGTAATTCCTATATATATTCAATTGCATGTAACAAACATGCACTTTGTGTTTTGATTTTCTATCCAGGGCCCAACTCAAACTTCAAAAATGTCAATCCTGAATTTGGGTTTGGTCAGACCAGGTCGGTCAGGTCTAGGTCATGTCAGGTTGCACCTCTGGGCTCAAATAAGGTCATTACAGCAATATACTAACAAAAGCTGTTTAAGTACCACAATTGACCATTTATCAGCAATGAAAATCTGGTACGAATCCATCTATTTGTACCAGTTTATAATTTAGGTCAAATAAAATTCAGGTCCGAGTTTGGGTCCATGTAATTCATACAAGAGAACGCCAATACTCCATTTCGTGATCATATATTGTATATTCTATAGACTACTGTAGTTATCGATTTCATTTTGTTTAGGCCGAATTGCATGGCATCACTTTGTTGTATGACTTTTGGTCAATTTCAACCGAAAATATGGATTTCGGCCGAAATGGTGGATATTTTTTGGGGAGTACTCCCGATCTTCCACTTTAAAGTTTGTTAACTTTTATGGTTATGAAAATCGTGCTTAAAGTTTATTATGATAAGAAATGTGCTTAAATTTTATATTTATATGTTATAATATAATTTTATCATAATGAATTAAATGCATAAATTATATTTTTTATTTTTCTATCATATATGTATCTTTTGATTTTATTTATTTTTTCAAAACTTAATTTTGAGATATTTCACCGAAATTCCGAATTAACCGAAATATTTCATTCGGAAGGTTAGACCGAAATGGGGTCCAAAACTAAATTAACAACTATCAGATGTACACAAAGTATATAGATAGGCCATTAAAAAGGGGAGGGGTGAAAGAGATGAGGAGAAGGGTGGAGAATATTATAAGGGAGTGACATAATGAGACCTTGACTATCCTAGAATTTTAATTTTAGGGTTCTAGCTAGGCTAGGTGTTCATTTCCCATTATCCCTTGATTCAATTTTGATTCTACATTTTTAACCACTTAAAAAAATACAAAGTCTCATATCTCTAGTCCTTAGTAATTTGAGTTTGAATTGAATATACTATGGACCCACTTGAGGTCTACAACCCAATCTGTTGGAATCCCTAGTACAACCCAATCTGTTGGAATCCCTAGTCTTTTTTAATGTGATGGAGACTGAGCATAGGGTGCATGTGCTTATTTAGCAAAAAGTAAGAGCTTGAAAAATGACTCCTTGTGGCCACATCTTTCAGGACTGTGACTCCACCATTTTAGTCTGTGGCAAACAGCATAAGTATCACCATCAATCAATTTTCTGCACTGAAGAAGCATGTACAGAAAGGAAAAATGCACTGCTATAACAATGTCACAAATACTACTAACATTTTCCCAAGATGATGGTAGAGGTTGATATTTGTGACATGGATTAATGGGGGCAGTTTTATTTCTAGCTAGTTATCATTTCATCAAAGGTTAGAGTAGAACTTGAAATCAAAATGTGATTCAAAGTATTGATCCTCCATTAAGTTTGAGGGAAATATGATGTAAATTATAATTTGACAGTGAGATTGAGAATCTTGAGAATGGGCTTTTTTTCCCTTTCTTTTCTACTCTAAGATGAAGCATAGTTGTTTGGGTCCCCAAAGGCAACCCAACACAGAAAGGGGAACAATGCATCAAAAGCATATAAAGTATCTCATGATGTGAATGGCTAAAAGCATGTGAATTTCTTTCCAACCTAAAAGAATGTCTGATTGTAGAGAAACTTCCCCTCCCAATAAAATGAGGACAGCTCTCTTCACTCTTTTTAAGCACCATTAGATAGGGATGAATAAAGATCACAAAACCTGGATTACCAATAGAAGACCCATGTTTGCCCATAATTAAATTAAAGGCTCAAACCAGACCCCAAGTCAGAACAAAGGCCCTAATGTAAAATTATGTATTTAATAACATACATACATGTATAACACTACAGCTATGGTTGGGGTGTGGCATGGCATGGGGTATTCGAAAGTCATGGATGTAAATCCACTCCTTTTAGAATGTGGTGACTATTATAGTGGAGCATGAGATAGAGTTTGGATCCCATGTTTCGTTGAAACAGGGAGATACTATTTCATCTGATCAGGATTTGCCAAATGTATAAAATTTCTTCCCTCATATCTCTTCATTTCTTCCCATTGGCTTGTGAGTGGAGATTTAGGACTGCATTTTCAAGACAAACTACTTTCATGGCAGATATAGGTGTGCATTTTTGGAACGAAAGGATTCCGTTATATAGAGAAAAATTATTTATTTATTTACAAATTGGGGGTGAGCCTGACTTCCATCAACAAGAGCCCTCCATGAGCACCCAAAGTGCTTCTAGCATGCATTCAAGAGATAAATAGGCCTGAAGAGGCAAGGCAAAGAAGATGGAAAATTCGGTTTTTTTTGCCTTTTCAAGGCCAAGTGTGATTCCCAGTTAAAAGGAACTACATGTCTTATATTACCTTTTGCACCTGCATTAAAACACAATAGAACTATGGTTTTCTTGTTTTCCCTGGTTTGGATTTGGTTTCTTTTATAAATCCATTGTTTACTGTGGACCTAAATACCAACACTAATTTTATTTTTGGGTCCATTAGATGGACCTGAACTCAGACCCAAATTAACAGGTCCAAATATTGGACACATACCCATCGATCTTTCAGTTTGGGTCCTTTAGGTATCAAGTACAAAGAGACCTGCCATTGGGTCTAAGCAGACAAGGATCACTTTCATTTGTCTTTACATGAAATCACAACCATGTAAGTTAAAATCATTTTCGCCATGGTTCCAAATGAAGTGTATGTCTTGTATTTTGGTTTGCCCGGATCATTTCCTGTGGGTCCGTTAGGACTGAGATTCAAGGTTCGAGGCTGTTTTGATCTTTTGTACCAAAGGCTTTTTTAGGGGTTAAGAAAGAGGATATTATATATATTGTAATGATGTAATCCTAATCTTCAATTGAGGGAGAAGAAAAGAATAATAGACAAGAGTGTGGATGTAGTTTATCTTGCCGAACTACATAAATCCTTGTGTTCATATGTGAATCATGATAGATCGTGATGCACAGTGTTTTCTTGCTGCGCCACCCAACACACAAAAAAAAAAAAAAAAAAGAACTAGAAAAAAATCCTACCTCGTACGATTAAACATTTAAATGACTCAACCTCCCACCATTAAAACATGTTGTCTATTTCAAAGGAGTCACCATCTCTCCAGAGTTGTATCAATTTGGCATCCAATGCTTGTAAATTCCTTCTTGTTGACCAAGAGAAATGGTTTGGTGAGATGTCGCGGTATGTGAGCAAAGTCTATAGGGCCCTCTTGGATGTGTGCGAGCCATGAAGGGGAGGGGACTTGAGAGATCTATATGGGAGCTTGGTATATGCAAAAATGCAACCCCATGTCCTCAGCTATGGGTCCCTATTGGTAATTCATGTCACATGACCCAAACCCAATCAGTTTTCATTCCTACCTAAAGACCAACTGGCTGAAGATAAAATTTCTCTGAATTGGATATCCCATAACATAATCCTAATTGATGTTTGAGTAACAAACTCAATATGTTCAATTGCAAAGCAATATAATAGGTATCCAAAGTCAACTTGAATGAGGACTAATTGTCAATACTATGTAGGATTGTAGCTATGTGGGATTTTCAATCCCCGCCTTCAATGCAGAAAGTCCCACTGTTGGACGATGGTGATCGAAAATCCGGCACCACACTAGTGCAGACTCCTCGGCAGATGAAAATTTCTTTACTCCTAGCTATCATTAGTCCACTGCCCTTGGACCCGTGCTTTTCTCAGTGAGGATTCATATACTTAAGGATTTCTCAAGCCATAATTGGTAAGAGGTGAGAAATTCGTAAATTTGAGGGTTTTATATCCTTTCCCATTCAGTTGAGAATTTCCACATCCTATGGGAATTGAATCTAAGAATCCTCCAAGAAATAGGATCTCAAATTGGCCAAATCATCATAAATTTACAATTTCCAAATATAAGTTTTTCATGATATTGTGAAAATCAAATATCTTTTTCCCAAGATTTGATTGTCAAATGTGACCTAATTATTTTCTTCTCTCTTCCATACATAAATCCCAAAAGGTATAGATGGAATTTGTGGAGGGAATAAACTGCCCCCCATTAGCTAACCACCGAAAGGTATCCGATAAGATTGTCTCTCCTCTGGAGAAATTGGCCACAACAGGAGTTTAAGTTTGAACCATTTACTACCCTATAGGAATCACACCCTTCGTGGGTAAATACAAGGCGCACAACAGCTGCAGGAATTTGAACACTCGACCTTCCACTTTGATACCATGTTGACAAATGACAACCACTTACTTTAAAAGCTTAAGTGATTGTCAACACTCCTAAGACTTGTTTTATTCACATCCAAACAAATTATTAACATCCAAATGACTCCTAAATATCTGAAAGGCAATTTGGCATCATGGGAAGCCTGTAATCTATTGATAGCTAAGTGGTGCGCATCTCACTCTCAAAATACAATTGGAGATCAATCCCATTCTTATTTGTGATTGTGTTGCTGAGGGAGTTGGGTAGTGTGGGTGTAATAGTATCTATCAAAGAAAAAAATTAATTAATTATTAAATTAAAAATGATTAAAAAAGAAACACTAAACCTAAACTCCAAACAATGATTTGCAACATAATAAGAGATTCTCATCACCTTATGGCATGACCGGCCCAAGTGGCTTGTTAGCTCCATACATGTGGCAAAGAAAGGATGGAGGAGACCAAGGAGAGGACAGTAAAGGGGAGGTCATGTACCTACCACTCATTGTCGGGTGTCTCATATTGGTGCAAAAGGGCGAGTCATTAACCTTTTAAACATACACTTTCACTTAGATTAAATTAATGCCAATCATCATAATCCAATCACCTACTACAGCCTACTGTCTCCATAGGTGCCCATATCAATTTCCATGTCAATGAGACCTTACTCTATTTACTTATTTTAAAAATGGTTAAAGGTGAAAGGTGACGTTCCCCAAATATTCTACCTAGATCCTTTTTCTATTTGGTGGAATGGCTTTCCCATATAATCCATGTAAAATATCCCTCCAAAAATAGCAAGTGGGGTACCCATGTGTCATGCCAATGTCACCATATTCCAAAGAATTTACCTAGACAGGAAAAAGAAAACTCACCTTTCACTGAAACCCACAACCCTATCCTAGTGAAATTGCCATGGCTGCATCCCACAATCACCATATCCAATCAGACACATATACAAATGTACTTATAAGAGAGGTGAAAAATCCAAGGGAAACCCATGTCTAGCCTCTACAACTCTCAAGTAAAACAGAAGATTTGGGTACTATCATGTACCTTTGCATTGGTTAGGACCATGAGCAAGAGATAAAGTGGGCTGGAAAAGCTCATATCAGCCAGAGTCAAGTACTGTCTCCTGACTCCTTTGTCTCTCCAACTAATTGTACCATAGAGGCCAATGATAGAAAAATGAATAGAGTGAAGGTGAGATAAGTGTGCTTGAAGTTTTGTAGAACTCTTTCTTTATACAAACTTAAAAAATGTTAGCAAAGAAAGGAAACCCACATCCATTCAGTTGTTCAAATCCCATGGAACTTGTAAGTGTAGAAAGATTACCATTCCAATTGCCATCAAAAGCAGATGGATAGAGTGATGGTGTGGTGAGTTTCATGCTTTGGGACTCAAACTAAATGAGGTATAGTGTACATGAAGGTTGAACTATGTAGGTTCACTCTAGTAGTAGTCCCACAAGGAGGGCTCTTCTAGCCGGAATCCGGCCTCGGCCGAAAGAGAGCAGTAGATAGAGGATTGCACATCAATTAGGAGGTCAGGGAGGTCGAAAAGCGCATCGTCATCTTCGGTTGATGGATCCATTGAAGACTCAGATATGATAGGAACAATTTGGTTGTGTTCATCATCCTCATGCCTACTAGGCGAAGAATCATCGAAGATGGCAGCTGCTGCTTTGGCCGCTGCAGCTTGGATATCTTTGGGAGAGGCAGAGGCAGGACGGGGAAGCTGCGGTGCGATATCGGGGAAATTGAGGTGAGCCGCTTGGCCTTTGATGGTGAGAGCAGCTACATCATGTGCTCGAGCTGCCATCTCTGGTGTGGGGAATGTTCCAAGCCAAATTCGAGACTTCTTCCTCGGTTCGCGAATCTCCGACACCCATTTGCCCCAGCTGCGCATCCTTACACCACGGTACGTGGGATGTTTGCCGTAATTACTACTTTTCCACTGCCTTTTGGTTTCATTTGTTACCTCTGAGCTTTTATGGCCACCAGAGGCCTTCTCTAAAATCTTCAAATTTTCTCCTGAACCCAAAATAGCCTTGTCACCCAATTGAGAACTACAAGAGGCTAAGGAGGAGGAAGAGGAGGATGAGGAGGAATTAGTCTCACATTCTTTGCTGGAAGACTCTTCCATGATAGAGGTGTTAGGTGTGGATAATGTGCAGTGGTGGTACATGAATCTAGGAGCCTTGGGGGGCTTTTAATGATTCTTTGGTAAGGTGGGATGAGGGAAAAGAAATTAGAGATGGGCCACATTGTGTGTATTACTCATCAGTGACTATTGTTTTCTTCTAGAGCAGTTTTCCTTTGATATCATGTTTTACCTTCCTTTGTTTTTGGCTTTGGACTATCTCTTGTCAGTGACTGATACATTTATATGGTGTTTGAGGACATTTTTCTTGTGTTCTAGGCCAGAACTTGACTCCCTTTTTGGAGTTCAAGAAGTGGGGACCCCAAGATTAGCCTACCACTCCAAAGAAAAGATGGCCCACTTGAACAAGGACATCTTTGAATGAAGATTTCTGATAGGATGTGATACCATCCAATCAAGACCACCTATTTATAGATATTAGATTTCAAAAGTGTGGTTAGGTTTATGGGTAGATTTATCCTCTAGACAATCCTTGTGAAATTCTAGCAAATGTAGGGTAGTCCCATAACATATTCCATACCATATAGCTCCACATAGCATTGGGATTTCAATCAAGTCAATTTAACCAGTTCTTTCCAAATCCCATCCCAATCTACAATTACTCAAATAGGAGTTAATAAAGTCTGAATTTACAAGGATTTAACTTGGACATGGTCATTAAAATGGACTGCGGCTTTTCAAGCCCATGTCGGGTCCATATATCTTCTAAGCTAGTCATGGCCCACAACAAGTAATACCCTGCCCCCTTCATTGGGCCCGGCCAGGCCCCAATAATTAAGTGTCAAAACCTAATCCAGGGCCCAGCCCTTATATCATCATTTTTTTAATACTTTTGTTTGTTGTTCTTTTAAAAATCTATTTATCCAGCTTGCAAGAGATGGCTCCCAGCAGATAGATATGGTAGTATCTACTCTTGTCTGATACCATTACAGAAAGCAATGATAGAAAAATCAATGTGGGGTGGGCAAATTGAGGCTATATAATTGGACTCAATAACATCATCATCTCAAAAAAGAAATAAATGGGCTATTTACTATCTAATCATATATATTTATTATCTTTAAACAAATGTTACTTGACTACTAGTTGAGTTGTCTTGTGGTCTCCACTTCAGTAGGTAGTGTCATGTTCTCCTTCCCAAGCACTTGCCATGTGTCACATATCTTATGGTTTGTTTCTTCTAGTTAAACACTAATTTATTTTTATGATATTTTCCAGATAGTATAAAAAGAAAGCCCCCGTGTTTGAAAATATTCCATACAATTTTTTTTCATAAAACATCATTGACACTAACTGCTATTGTCCAAACCTTCTAAAGTCTTAAATTTTGTTTATTCCCAAGTGGTCAAAAAGATTTTTAGAAAAAAAGGACTATTGGATGCAAATTGCATTCCCTACCCTACTTGTGTCAATCAAACTAAAAAAAAGGACTAGTGGATGCAAATTGTATTCCCTACCATACTTGTGTTAATCAAACTAACTCTGTTGGATTTGTATGCTTATCATTGTTGTGCTTTATAGGTTCTCCACCATGTGATAAATGTCACTTAACCTTTATATTAGAGCCATATGTGAAGCACATTCTCTTAAGAATTACGCTAATCACGCAGCTTAAATTATTGCCTAATGAAAGATTGGTGACATGAGTCTAGTAAGTAAATTCAAGTGGGGCACATGTTTCCTGGTGCATTAGTACTAAAGAGGTCATGGGAGTATAATGATTATAAGAAAATATTAAAGTTAGTGACTTTTTAATTGCTTCACCTATATGGGTCATCCCCATTGTTGTTTTTTTAATTCTATATCCATTGAAGCCTCATGTATGGATATACTTAACAACAAGGGAAGGATCTATGATTAGCATCACCTTATCATCTTTGGAGTTATTATTAATCCAAGATGGAACAAACCAATCAATTGGCTTTTTTTTTTTTTTAATCAGGAAGATTAACGAATCAAAACGGAGCTTTTCAAGACCAAGAAAATTAAGGTTTTAATAAGGAGAAGTGGCATGTAGAGGGAGACTGGTGAAACCTAACACAAAAAAAAATATGGGACTGCTGAATTTGCTCATTAACATCATTTTAGCCTTATCCAGCTCATATAGGTCATTTCTAGACAAATTAATTATTTTCATAAAAGTTATAGATTAATTGGATATTGTTTAGAGGTCACTGGTCCATTAGCCTTTCACTTTGACTG
Organism: Umbellularia californica; assembly: GCA_028538565.1. Classification (NCBI taxonomy): domain Eukaryota; kingdom Viridiplantae; phylum Streptophyta; class Magnoliopsida; order Laurales; family Lauraceae; genus Umbellularia; species Umbellularia californica. The sequence continues at coordinate 71,363,676 of JAPQWN010000005.1, forward strand.
CACCAGGAGCTAGAAATGATAAAAAAAATGTCCATATATTTTTTTTTATCAGTAACAAACCAATTCATTAAAAGGAAAAAAAAATATAAAGAGGAAAAACAAGAAAGAATAACAAGTATTTTGTTAAGTAAGTAATTCAATAAACCCTCTTTCTTATGGTGAAACTTGCGGGCTCCACCTAAAGTAGATCAATACTAGACCTCTAGGAAGCATATCTGGATGTAAGACTTATATGAGATTCAATAGTCACATAACATTTTGTGTGAAATCATCTAAAAAACTTGAGTATATTTGGAGTTTATCCATATAGAGACAATGCTAGACCTCTAGGAAGCATATCTGGATGTAATCCTCCATCCACATGACCTGAACAGAAACCAGCTGTTCCTTTGCTCTCAAAAGGTGGTGTTAAACTATTTCTTTACAGTAGTCTTCTTTTCATCTTGCAGAAGGGTGTCTGTGTTTAGAATTTATTGAGAACTGGGCGTGGCAGTAAATGTCACTTGCATTCAATCTTCAGCCTGCCTGCAACCCCAAGTCCCACACTATATATAATATATATCTTTCCATGGCAGGAATGAGGCCACAGATCTCTTTTTCCTGTAGAACCAGTACTTCTATTTTGGGTGATGATGAAGTAAAGCATTAACTGCTTTTCCAGCTTTGGTTCACTCCATACATCACACTGCTCTTGTAGTTTATGTGATTCATTTTCCATAGTCTAATAGTAGGCCACAGCCTGTCGTTTTCTTCAGTCTCCTGTCTACAACATCCTTTTGATTGTTCTAATTAGGTAGAGACAGATATGCAGGAGTGAATCATTTATATGGCTCATTTCATTGGGCTTGGAAAAAGTGAATTGAAGTGAAAGGAGCACTTTAAAAGATAAACAAAAAATGATGGGTCATATAAAACAGGATCAAATGTTAAAAACCACATTTAAAAAAAATTAAAAAAGTTATTCTTTCATTCCACTAAATCCTTACTTTTTATTTTAAAAAAGTAAAAGATGTGCCTTCTGATACTACAAAATAACCAAAGTCACGAAGGTGAATTTTGAAATTTGGTGCTTTTTAATTTGACTCATCCTCTTTTCATGTCTCTTAATTTGATCCTTCAATGTGAATTTCCCAAACAACCCAATTTCTTCATGGGGCCTAAAATCAAGAGTTTATTGTGCTTTTATACAGGTGTCAGTAGTGCTTTTCGTAAATTTACAGTATGTTTCGTTACTAGAATTCAGACTCGAGCTTGGGGTCTATATATATATATATATATATATATGTGTGTGTGTGTGTGACTCTTGTGTAATTTTTTTCACTTGTATAAGTAACTTCTACACGCTGCATAATAAGAATTTTGGTCGACGCCTTTAATTCAAGTGTTCCATCTTTTATTCCATACCCTTTATGCATACTCACATACTTATAATAGCATACATAATATGCTTTTAAAGTGTTTCTTCCTTTATTTTTCTTGATTTGAGTGGTATAAAGATAACTCTTCGACTAAAAGCATGCCTTCAATGGACACAAGCCCAATCAAATGAATGGCCTGAATTGGATTTCAGCAAACCTGAGACCCAGGGTCTGTGTCGGACTTGACCTGAAAACTTGGGCCCTTCAATCCTTAAAGAGCCGAGTCTCATGCTGGAAAGGTCCACCCAAGGAGGCCTGCCTGACCATCTTTAATCAATTTATGCTTTCACACATCTACCTTGTGAATTGATACAAAAAAAAAAAAAAAAAAAAAAAAAAATTTTGATACCCGACCCAACTATCTATTATTGGATTGAGTCAAATAGAAAGACGGAACTCCTAAATCAATTAGATTATTTAACTCCAAGAGGTAGCTCAGTTGGCCTAGGACCACGGTTTGCACCCTGAGGTTGTAGGTTTAAAGTTGCACTATCACACTGAGGCTACAGGGAAGTTTACCCGACTTTCCTTTGGGCCCGGAGGGATTAGTCCAACCCAAAGGACTGGGAAACTCCGATTAAAAAAAAAAAATTAATTGGATCGAGTCAAAATGTTTCCACCATTTTACATCCATAAATGGTCATCATGTGAAATGATTTCAAACCCCTCATGTTTGTTTCAGTGATTTACTGATATGTGTGAAAAGAAGTGAAAAGCATGTGAAAAAAAAGGAGCCGGATTTTTACCATCTCTACAGGTTTAATCATACTTGCACTTCAAAAGGCGTGCCACAGTGCCCAAGGCGATGACCGTATCTGTTAAAAATTTTTTATTAATATTGGTCCCTTCCCGTTAATCATGTTCAGGAGGTCAAATCAGCTATTTTGTCCAATTTCAGCCATTGGTTGGATCATCATGGATCGTGAGAAATTTATAAAAATAACTTTAAGCTATTAGATTTGCATTTCCAGACTTTCATAGGCTTCATTTTTACAATTCTAACCATTAATCATCTTCAGAATGCCAAACACGGCTACAGTGATCCTAAAAAATGTAGAATGTAGAACCATTGGATGCACACACTGCTGCTACATTATATTCCACAAGTTGTAAAAGCAACCCGATCTTTCCAAGTTTTAGAATCATAGGGGCCTCTAAAGCAAGATTCAAACCTTCCAATTTCTTCATAAATCATTCGTGGATTTTGAGAAACTTGCAAAAAAGGCTAAGCCGTTTCTGATTTCGGTAAGCCTTTTTTTTTTCCCAATCCGACACATGGATCCTCATCAAAAGATCAAAAACTACCAATGTGGGGTTGGATCTCATCACTAGATTCATCATTGGCTTTTAAAAACTTCTGAAAAGCAAAAAAAGATGATGAATCGTTGGGTGTACTCAAATTCACTCGTTGGATTTACTCAAATTCACATGTGAAGAGGTGTGAAAATGATAAAAAAATATATATATATAATGTGTTTCACATGCAATTCATTTGCATATTAAAATGATTCACCGTTTTCACATCACATGTGAAATTGCCAAATGAACCCCGATCGAACAGATGCCCTTTTAGTTTCCCTACAAACTGATTCACAATTCCAGTGAGCCCCTTACAAATTAGATTTGCTAGAGAGTAAAAAAAAACATCAAATGTAAAATCAAAACAGGAGTCCATCAAGAAAAAAGACGGATGCAAAAGGCTATTCATTAGTCTCGACCAATATATCAAGGCTATATACCTTTGGCCAACCACACAAGTGTGTGTGTGCATTTCAGATCTATTGAATGTTGATAGTCATTGGATCTGTACTACCATCCATTTCCAGACCTCAGTTCAGACCGTGCTGATAATATGCAAAGCTAACAGCATCAGATGAACCGCAGATTCTATAAAACCGTAATCAATGAGCAGCAAATACCTCACCAAAATAAAAAATTATCACTGTAGTAATTCAAACATCTCAATGCTGTAAATAATGATAATAATAAAGAAGCCCCTAAAAACCTAAAAATGAAATATAAAAAAAGTTGCAAGCCCATAAGAGTGTTATTACACTCTCTTTAGACATGAATTACAAAATCTTAATAAAAGTGTATATCTCCCCCCCTTCTAGATGAAGGCCCTACTCATGAAATGGAACTATTGCTGTGCGCACTGCACCCGTGGGCCTGGCTCATCATCATCCTCATCGTATGCTTCCTGCTGCTGCTGCTGCTGCTTCCGCCTCATCTCTTCCTCCATGTTGACATCATGTAGAGTAGTCTCCTCGCACTCATCCAGCTCCATTGATGACAATTGGCTTGCCGATCTTGGTGGTAGAATCTTCTCCAGAGAGCGGCATTGATCGAGGGAAATTGTTCCAGGGTCTGGGAATTCCACATTGAACTGGATGTACAGGCGACCCTTCATGAAAGGCCTCTGATACTGGGGCATCCCTTCATCATTGATTGCCTTGTGCTGGCCTGTGTAGACAAATGTTTGAAACCGTAGTGAGATGTAGAAAAGAAAACGGGCATTTGCTGAGGGGGAAAAACGCTCAATAAGTATCCAAGTACACTGCGGTCAAAATTGAGCTATGTCGTCTATGTACCATTGATTGGGTGGGTCCCATGGCATTTCACACAATGGGGTATTCAATAGCCACACTATGTCATGATTCTAACCTTCTACTTAGTGATGAGCATATGGTAAACATTATTGTCACAAATGTCTGCAATATTTTTTACATATCACCATAGAATGGAATATTTTCAAAATATCTGGAGAATTTGCATTTGAAAATACCCCCAAAATTCTCAACACAATAATTTTCCGATCTGTGACTATATAACTCAACCAGTAAAATTTCACGCACGAGACAAATTGGAAGCATAGCCTCATGGTCCATCAAGTGAATTGTCTAAAGTTCATATGTAGCACACCAGATAATGGAAAATTAATGCTGCACTAACATTATATTTCCCAATAGCTGAAAGATAAATAATGCCCATACCCGGCTTGATGACTTCACCCGGATCAGATTTGATAAGAAGCTGCCTTCCATCTAGATGAGTTAAGGCAAATTGGAAGCCGCAAAGAGCCTCTGTCAGGCTAAGCGTGTGTTCCACATAAAGATCATCTGACTTTCGTTTGAACTTGGGATGCTCCTTCAGTTGCAGCACAAAAACAATGTCCCCACTTACTGTATCAGGCTGCAAAAGGGGTGATTCAATATGTTCATCACATATCATAGCATGATTCGAGAAATGAATCAAAATTCAGTAACATTTGAAGGAAAAAAGATTGCATACCAAGCACTTTGGGAAAATCTAGCATTCAGATTTAACCCAAGACATGCATAATGGAACCTATGATGCACAGATTCTTCAAGATGAGCAATGTATCGTGTTGTATCGTATCCAATACTCCACCTTTTATGTATAAAATTCGTATCCTTGCCATGTCCATGGCGTGTCCATGTGGTATCCATGCCGTATCTGAGCATCATAGAATGGAACCCTAACAAGGCCTCTTATTTGAAAAAAAAAATCCATCCTCAGCACGATCCATGCCAAGTATAGGGCTGCAACTTGGGTCAGGCCTACTCGAACCTGACTGAGCCCAACCCGATTTCTGGCCAGGTTGGGTTAGCCTGAATTATTCTGGTTATGGTCTGGCTTGGGTTGAGAATGGTTAACCACTTTTTTTATATCAGTAACGGATACAATTAGATTAAAATAAGAAAAAGATCCACACAGCAGAACCAAAAAACATCTTCAACCAGGTATAAGAGCATTATACCCAGGACAAAGTTAGATAATAGAAGCTACCAAAGGAATAAACTTATCTACGGAAAATATTCTCCCGCGCATTGTTCGCATGAGAATCATGGATAGGAGCCGTTGGCTTGAATTTCACATGGGGTCCAGCTCTTTCACCATCCCTGTGGTCTGCATGCGAACCATGCACAGGAGATCTATTTCCCATATCTAGCCCATGTTTTAGCTAAAGCATCAGCCATGCTATTCGTGGATCGGTTGACATGACGAAAAGCCACCTGCAAATATGAAGACACAGATTTGATTTCCTTGATATGAAATTGAAACTTCCACTTCCACGGTCAGCAAACATCCGAAGAAAACCAACGAATCACATTAGCTGAATCACTCTCCATAATTAAGCTACTCTGAAAAGACTCCAAAACAATCAAGAATAGCTTCGAGGATAGCCAAAACCTCTGCTTCATTGGAATCTTTTAACACCCACTTGTTTAGAGAACATAAACAAAACTTCCCCCATCATTGCAAAGAACCCCTCCAACACCCGCTGGGCCTGGTTTATATCTAGGTGCTCAATCGCATTAAATTTTAACACATCAAAAGGAGGAAGAAACCACAAAAACCACTTTCCTCACCTTTTGGGATCCACAGACAATACAAGCCCCCCAATTAAATTGAATGTCATTTTATCTAATATTAGAGAACTCCTCTTTAACAAAATCCATTTAGCCACACAAGGGACCACCACCTCAAGAATAGCATCTAAAGAAGATGAAGCATCCCCAAGAATTCTACTGTTCCGTTAGGACCAAATAGACCACAAAATAGCAAACAGAATAACACTCCAAAGGCCACACCCAAGAAAAGGCCCCATCCTCCAAGCCTCTGCCATCTGAGCCAAAGAACCCGGGAAACACAAGATCCAACCTTCGTTGAAGAACCCGGGAAGCACCAGATCCCATCCTCCAATTTAGATTTGAGTTGAGCTCGAGCCGAGGTCTCAATTGACCCCACCTGACCCTCCGTACCAATATATTTTTTTCCATATCTTTTTATTCAATTGCACATAAGGTATTAATGAGACGCATTATAGCTGTCCGATCATACACATCCAACAGCTCTGACTACAGAGGTTGGCACATGTACTCAAATAAACACATGGGCCCGCTTATCATAAATTATTCTTAAAAAAAAACTGCCTTCTTATCACTATCACTGAGCATTGTTGAGATTTATCATGTCAGCTCACATTTAAATAAGCTCATGCTCGCTTTTCATCGACTTTCTTATCGCTGTCAGGCGTTGTTGGGATTTTCACATGTTTTGTATCGTGGTTGAGATTTTTACTCTGAATTATCTTGCATTCCTTTTTGTATATCGCCGCGCCTCATCAATATAGGAGGGAGGTATTTAGATGGAAATTTGGGGAGCTTTGCGAAACCTGGGGTTTCTGGTTTGGACAAAAATTTGGTTGGTACTTGGGATTTCAACAATCTGTAATATTAGAATACTCTGCTTTTGGGGATTAGGAATCTGGGTTTTCTAAACTGGAGATTTCAAAAGTTCGGGTTGGGACTAGGGATTTCTAAAATTCAGTAATATCAAAATTCTTTTCATTTGGGGATTAGGAAATTGAAAACATGGGGTTTCTGATATGGAGATCTCAAAATTTTGGGTGGGTACTAAGGAATTCTAAAATTCTGAAATGTCAGAATGATGCAACAGCACAACCAGTCTCCGTGAGATATACCATGGCCACATGTGGGACCCATGAAATTCTAATTATTATTAGTTTTAGTTTAGCAAAGATTGTAACTAGGATTACTTTCTAATTTGAATAGAATTCTTATTTTTGTTTCCTAGTTTGATTAGGATTGTTTCTTAGGGCTTAAGTCTCTTTTTATTATATATGGGGCCTTGAAGAGATCCATAATCTCAGGTTTTGGAGTAAATAGAATTACCCTTTTGTGGGTTTATCATTGGAGAGTGATCTTCCTCGTGTGATAGTTCCCTGGGAACCCTAATTGTGCTCCAGCACTTGAGATCCTAACCCTAGGATTGCATCACAGAACTCTTTGCTTTTAGGGGACTTGGGGTTCTTGCTATTTGAAAATTTTTCAATTTAGTATTCTACTATTTGGCAGTTAGAGGGAATTTAGGGGATCTCTAGTTTTGGAATTTGAAATTTTGCAGGTGATTTTGGGTTTGTGACTTGTGATTTAGGGCTTTCGAATTAAGGGTTCAGTAGATTTCAAATTTTTGGGTTGATCAGGTTGGGTTGGGGCTATAAAGACTGGTTTGATCTGATCATGTTGGATGTAAGGTCTGGGTTTAGGGTTAGGCAAAGATTGGCCACAACACTAGTTGCAGACATAGCGAGGTAGGTTACTATTAGGACCCAAGAAAATTGAGAATGAAGTGACAGAAATTACAACTATGACAATCAACACTAAAATAAATGGTACACAGGCTTACAGCTTCATCAGCTTCTCCCTCAAAAACAATTTTCTGACCATGCTGCATTCCTTTCTCCACATGCACCTCCAGCACCTTCTTCTCCTGAGAAACTTTCTTTCCTTTGCATTGATTACATTTGTCCTTCTCAGTAATGACTTCACCTGCATTGAGAATATGTTACAAAACAAGGCAACTTGCAGTGAAGAAGCAAAAAAGACCAATTAATATAAATATCTCTGTTTCACACCCGACCCTTTGCAGTCACTGCAAATATGTTGCATCTGTTGGATCATGCCTGGCCCAATGCGTCGAGTTGAGATCTTCGTCCCTGAACCTTGGCATCCGTAACATCTCCCTGATGCACCACTCTTTGAGCCTTTGCTGAAATGATGAAACGAAAATAAAGGGGGAAAACGATTGATATTATGATTCCCAAAATCATTTCATTATCAATGCTAAAAAAAAAAAAAGATGTGTTGATGCATCAAACGAAATAATAGCAATCAGAAGATCAAGAACTTGAGATCATCCATTGGTCAATGTTTTATGAGATGTTCCCATCCACTACAGTGGCCACATAAATTGTTTGCATCACCAATAGATGGGCCCAACAGCAATGTCGTATTAAGAAAAATTCACAGTGGAATGCTCCTGTGTAAAGGTAAATTACAAAGGGAAGCAGGGGAGACAGCTTTGCACCCAAATGTCAGATAAGTGAAGTAACTAATTTATAATAAAACGGGAAAAAAATTAATATCCAAGACAAAACATATAATCATCCAAAAAATCCAATCTTTTTTTTCTTTTCTCTAATCAAGTCCATTTTTTCCATTTCCATGATTTTACAGATTTCTTTTCTCCTCCTTGCTGTTGAATTCCTATGAACAGGTAGTAAAACGTTAAAGAGGGGAGGACTGAAGGGCCTAACATGGAGATCTACATGGGACCATCACACTCCTAGATTCAATTAAGTAGGGCGATGAATGCATCATCATTTCTTATCAAAGGGAAAACTACATGATGATCATGGATTTTCACCTTTAATCCTTCACTGAAGCCCCTTCGCTATAAAGGAATTGCTTAAAATACCTAGGAATTCAACACTGATCAAACAAAATGGCTCTAAGGTTTTGTTAAGCTAATGTTATGAATGCTTTCTTATATAAAAAGATTACAAAGCAGCTTTTGTAAATGACTTAGATTGGGTTGCACGGTACAAAGGAAGTATTAACCACCATAACTAGAAGAAAAATCTAAGTATCAGTCCACAATGTGATGATTTCTCGCATAGTGAGAGTAATTCTAAGTTGCCCACATTAGAATCAACAGGACAGAGCTACCTTTTTTTTTTTTTTTTTTAATGGTCAGGACAGAGCTACCTCTCTACACTGTTCTATTAAGTAGTGCAAATCATAGGCAAAGCGAGGCTCATATTGGACTGGGTTTGCACTGTGTTATTAAATCTGTGGGCCCAAGCCTGGGTCCTGGATTATACACTTGAATACCCTGTTGTAGGCCAAGTCCTCCTTGCACATTTAACACAGAGCATAAAATTTGGTAGTCGGGCTGGTTAAGAGTCTGCAGGCTACATTTCATTCTGGGTCTCAATATTAGGCTGATGACCAAGAGGATTCGGCATGCATGAGCACCAGCCCAGACCGTTCCGCTCACCGTACACAAAATGTATCTCAACAAAACAAATTGTTCAAACTCCAACGACAACAATTTCTTTTCAGTAAAATAAAATTTTACTATCATTAAAAAAAAAAAAAAAAAAAAAAAAAAAAAAAAACACTAATCATATAGCAGATAGATGAGGTGAATTAGTATAGTACCCTTTGCATTTCGAACACAATACATTTTTACTCAAAGATAGCTTCTTTGATGTTCCATTATACAGGTCCTCTAGAGAAACCTTCAAACTGTGAACTACATCATCACCCTGTTTCTGCCTCCTTCCTCTTGAGCTACCACCTATACCAACAGGATCATCATCAAGCAATAATGAACATAAGCAGTCAAAACAGAAATATTCCAAAAGATTAAAGCCATGTGTGTTAAGGAACTAAGCTCACCCCCAAAAGATGATCGACCAAAGAAAGATTCAAATATATCAAAAGGACTGTGAGAGCCACCGCCTCCACCCATTCCCTCTTTAAGGGCATCTTCACCATACTGGTCATAGATTTCTCTTTTCTCAGGAACGCTAAGAACTTCATAAGCTTGAGACAACTCCTTAAACTGATCCAAAACAAAACCAAAATATAAATAAGCAGTTAACTGCAGATACATCCAAAATAGGAAAATCACATCAGTGCCAATGACCACATGTGCATATGCATGTTCATATTGTAACATGATAAGCATCATAGAGGACATCAAGTGTGTGCATGTTCATCAATTGAAACTTGGCTGAGAAAGATCCATTTGGATTGAACCATAAACTAGGAAATTCATCCCAAGTAGTATATGCCTAGTGTATGCATCTCTAGAGGACATCAAGTGTGTGCATGTTCATCCATTGACGCTTGGTTAAGAAAGGTTCATTTGGATTGAACCATAAACTAGGAAACTCAGCCCAAGTAGTATATGCCTAGTGTATGAGTCTCTAAAGGACGTGATAGTGGTTTTGGTTCTCAATATGGCTGATGATACCAGTAGGGTACAAATTCCATATCCTTTTTGTCAAGTCTATTAATAATATAGCTCTATTCTTCTATGACAATTGCAAGGAGAATTTTGCTTAGGGTTTTGGATTGTACTGTCCACTGTACCCTCTGTATCACCACGTTTCGCAGCGCCTGTACTTTGATCAGATTCTGCATTACGCTTTTTGGTGTAAAGGAGTCGGATTGCAGGTTTGCATCCTTCCATTGTGAGAACCAATTGAGGTTCCGGGTGGTAATGGAAAGTATAACCGGAAGGATTAGAGCTAAAGCTTGAAGATGAAGCCGATCTCTGTAATTTGATTATATTGTTTTCATCTTGATGTACGAAATCAAGGAGATTGTACTTTCTCTGAGCAGGTAGGATTTGCGGATGTGTATAGTCTCAGCTTCCTTGTAGGGGATCGATCCCATTGTTCTTTCTTCCCTTCTGGATATGGGTTAGTAACCCATCCTGGGCGTAATGTGTAAACATTATCTCTAAAATCCTTGGCTTTGCCAAAATCCATAGTGTTGAGTAATATGGAAGGATGCGACTATACACTCCTTTCTTATGTTTTCCATCTAGCCTTTTGGTTATCAAACCTGCTATATGGATCTCTGGGCTGTGAAGGTCCTTCATCTAATCTTTTAATATCGACCATATTGAGTCTGATATTTTGGAAAGATGTATCAGAAGAGTTTTCAGATTCTGATTCAGATTGGGAAGAAGAAAATTCTTCTTCACTATATGTGACTGCTGAAAAAACTGATTCTTCATCAATATCTCTGAGCTCTGATAGATATAGAATATCTATGTCATAAGAGTCTACATATGGTAGGATCATTTCCACCATATTAACTCTCACTTGCTTTTTGTCCCTTTTGGGGCAGTCTGGAGCAAAGTGTCCAAATTCTCCGCAAGTCCAACATTCTTTGTTGCTGGTGTCTTTGGTTCTCCTATAATTAGGAACACGCTTATTGGTAGAAGTATTCTTCTTCCAATATCTTCTCTGCTTAAAATTTTTATTTCTTTTTCAGGGTTTCTGAAAGTCTTAGACTTTCTGAGTCTTCAGTACTGGGCAAGGCTAAGGGTGGAATAGTTTTTACTATTTCCCTTATTTCTTTGATAATCTCTGAGTCTCTTTCAGACCAAGAGAAAGGGTTGGTTTCTTCTGTCTTTTTTAATTTTGCAGACAGACTGCTTCTGTATTTTGCCAGATCCTTGATAAAGTCACGAGCACAATTCAATATCCCTAAATAGCTTTGGAGTTGCTACCTACTAGTTATGGGATCTGGGAATTCAAGGATTTTCTTTACAATATGGTCTTGTAAAGTAATATTTCCTTGTTCGATATGTACTCCTACATAATCAATTTCCCTTTTGCAGAGTTCATATTTTGTTTCTGAAATGACTATCCCATGCTTGGTGAATTCACTAAGTATGGCTTTGACATGTTTGAAATGTTCCTTCTCTGTTTTAGAAGCAACAAGTACATCATCGATGTATACCATGCAATAGTCTAGATGATCTCTAAGGATATCATCCATTCTTCTTTGGAAAACTTGAGGGGCTACGCTAAGGCCAAAAGGCATAACAAGCCATTCATATTTTCCCCTGGGACTGTAGTGTCCATCTGAGGGTTATCATCCTTAAGGCATTTGCAATTACCTTTACAGCTTTTGCAATTGCAAGGAGAATTTTGCTTAGGGTTTAGGATTGTATTGTCCTCTATACCCTCTGTATCACCACGTTTCGCAGCGCCTGTATTTTGATCAGATTCTGAATTACGCTTTTCGGTGTAAAGGAGTATTTGACGAATCCTGTGCTGAAGAATGCTTGTTTCTCCATTTCTTTGGGCGTGTTGTTGTTGCTGTTTTTTAAGATCAGCTCTAGGATATAGTCGCAGCTTCCTTGTAGGAGATCGATCCCATCCTTTTCTGCTCCTTGGATAAGCTGGTTCATGGTGGATAGAGCTCTACTATGGATGTCCGCCATATCAGAGTCAACTGTGCAGGCCTCAGTTGGAACCATTAAGGTTACCGAGAATCTGAGCCTCCTGTATTTTGGGGTTTGGAGTTCCCCTGTCATTTCAGAGTATGAAATGATTCATGTGCTGTTAATCAATTCTTTTGCATACTGATTAACTTTTTGTTTTTCCTGTGATGAGGTTCCTTTGTTCCCTCATAAATCTGAGTGCCGCAATTAATGCCTGCTTAGTCTCAATCTTTGAGTGATGAGAGAAAGCCCTCCATAAATTGTCGGAAATGGGAAGTTCATTCTTGGTGAACTCCCTCCTAAGCGTTCCTATTGAAAATTGTTCATTGTGATGAACATTTCTTAGGAAAACCTTCCCCACAATATGAGGTCGCCGCACTCGGAATCTCCGACCCAAGAATCCAAGATATTGTATCTCAGATCGCCCCAGGACTGACCGATGAACCTGACTCAAGGCCCAACTCGCCAACCGACAGGCCCATCACAGCAACCAATGCCTCAAGCGCAAGCCGCCAAAGGCGGACCGAGGTTTAAATGACCTGGGGCGACCATATTTCAAATTCGTCTTGAAAAACTATTAGGCCTTGGCCCACGCCCCACATCAATAAAAGGCTCACCCTATGTCAAAAGGGCAGAACGAAAAAAAAAAAAAAAACCCCTCTTTGGCTCTTTAGAACTTCCCTTTTCATCTCTTCGACTCTTTTCCATTCTTCAGACCCTTCGAGGCTTCACGATTCAACTTCAGCCGTTCAAATTTAGGTAACTCTCTCTCCCTCTCTCTGTAGCTTCTCTCCCCCTCTCCCTCCCTGGCTAGGGTTTGTGCAATTTCCTCTCTTCCTCCTTTGCACATTAGGGTTTCTGTTTTATTTTTCTTTTTTCATTTGAAGTGATGATTTCAGACTTCCATTTCCATCTCTCTTTAGTATGGTTCCTAAGATTCTAGCCCTGTGTGTTTTTTTTTTTTTTTTTTCGTTCTCTTGTGCATAGCGTCAAACATGTGGTATGCGAGTCGTATTTTTGTGGAGTGTGGGTTCTTGTAGTTGTCTCTTGTGTGATTCACATGGTTTTATGAATAGAAAATTGATTGATTTTGATTGTTATCTGTTTAAGTGTGTATTCCCATCATCGATTAGGGATTTGCGCAGTTTTCAAGTGGGGCCTCCACTGCCCTGTCGTGATTTGGGGTACATACAGATGAGCCTCTGACCCATGGACATGAGTAGAAGAAGCAGCAATATGTATCATTTGATGATTTTGATTTTGCATTTAAATTACATTTGATGAGAGATATATTGGGGATCACCAATGACTTATCAAAGTTATTGAGGGAAAAGATCAAAATATTATCACTGCCATGGAACTAGTGAGAGTGTCGAAGCAGCGACTGCAAACAATGAGAGACAATGGGTGGGATTCTCTCCTAATTGAAGTCCATTCATTTTGTGATAAATATGAAATCATCATTCCCAATATGAATGATATGTTTGTTCAGAGGCGGACCCAGGATTTTCGTTTAGGTGGGGCTAAACTTTTGCTAGAATTTTTCATATCAACAATAACAAAAGAAAAAATGCATTCCATGTAAATGGACGTAAAATATTTAACTATATCGACTTAATATGTTTCTTGTTTGGAATGAGGACTATTCATTTCTCCAAAATTTATAAGTATACTGAAAACAAAAAAGTCTCCCAAAAAATGAGGGCAAACCAATCATTCCCAAAAAGAAAGGGTTCACAACCTCCAAAAAATTCGGGTATCAACCCGAAGAAAGAAGTACATATTAATGATTGGACATCAACCAACATACACTTCTCTAATCAAAAGTCATCTCAACCCCAAAACAATTTTTTTTTTTCACAATTGCCCTCTACGGCTCTTCATGTTTTGAAAGCGTTGCATGATCGTCTTATCATCAATGCTATTGAATATGTCCTTTTCAATATACACAAACAAATAATCATTCATCCACTCATCTTCCATTCGATTGCGCAATCGATTCTTAACGATTTTCATAGCAGAAAATACCCTCTCAACAGTAGCAGTGGCAACAGGTAGGGTTAGCACTAATTTCAAGAGCAAATAAATTAATGGATATGCAATGTCCCTTTTTGTTTCAACCATCTTCTGAGCAAGGTTGCCAATTCCTTTCACTCCAAAAAACTTACTATTGGTGCGCATATCGGTGATATAAGTCGAAAGCTGACTATCAAGTCTCACCTGATCTAAGTCCGAAAAATCATTTGGATATAATTGAGAGAGTCGGATCAATTTTTCCTTATCGAAAGCAGAGAATGAATCACTTGGATCCAAACATGCCACACAAAAAAGCAACTCGGTGTTCACCACATTAAAACGGCGGTTGAGCTCTTGAAGTTGCAAATCAATAGTAGCATAGAATATGTCGACTCGAAAATTATGGAGATTTGTCAATTTAGCTTTGCGTCGTGATCGCTTTCGTCCAACAAACACAGAGGCGGACCGATGTTTAAATGACCTGGGGCGCATATTTCAAATTCGTCTTGAAAAACTATTGGGCCTTAGCCCACGTCCCACATCAATAAAAGGCTCGCCCCTGTCAAAAGGGCAGAATGAAAAAAAAAAAAAAAAAAAAAATCCCTCTTCGGCTCTTTAGAACTTCCCTCTTCATCTCTTCGACTCTTCCGTTCTTCAGACCGTTCGAGGCATCACGATTCAACTTCAGCCGTTCAGATTCAAGTAACTCTCTCTCCCTCTCTCTGTAGCTTCTCTCCCCCTCTCCCTCCCTGGCTACGGTTTGTGCAGTTTCCTCTCTTCCTCCTTTGCACATTAGGGTTTATGTTTTATTTTTCTTTTTTCATTTGAAGTGATGATTTCAGACTTCCATTTCCATCTCTCTTTAGTATGGTTCCTAAGATTCTAGCCCTGTGTTTTTTTTTTTTTTTTTCGTTCTCTTGTGCATAGCGTCAAACATGTGGTATGCGAGTCGTATTTTTGTGGAGTGTGGGTTCTTGTAGTTGTCTCTTGTGTGATTCACATGGTTTTATGGATAGAAACTTGATTGATTTTGATTGTTATCTGTTTAAGTGTGTATTCCCATCATCGATTAGGGATTTGCGCAGTTTTCAAGTGGGGCTTCCACTGCCCTGTCGTGATTTGGGGTACATACAGATGAGCCTCTGACCCATGGACATGAGTAGAAGAAGCAGCAATATGTATCATTTGATGAGAGATATATTGGGGATCACCAATGACTTATCAAAGTTATTGCAGCGAAAAGATCAAAATATTATCACTGCCATGGAACTAGTGAGAGTGTCGAAGCAGCGACTGCAAACAATGAGAGACGATGGGTGGGATTCTCTCCTAATTGAAGTCCATTTATTTTGTGATAAATATGAAATCATCATTCCCAATATGAATGATATGTTTGTTGGACGAAAGCGATCACGACGCAAAGCTGAATTGACAAATCTCCATCATTTTCGAGTTGACATATTCTATGCTACTAGTGATTTGCAACTTCAAGAGCTCAACCGCCGTTTTAATGTGGTGAACACCGAGTTGCTTCTTTGCGTGGCATGCTTGGATCCAAGTGATTCATTCTCTGCTTTCGATAATGAAAAATTGATCCGACTCTCTCAATTATATATCCAAATGATTTTTCGGACTTAGATTGGGTGAGACTTGATAGTCAGCTTTCGACTTATATCACTGATATGCGCACCAATAGTAAGTTTTTTGGAGTGAAAGGAATTGGTAGCCTTGCTCAGAAGATGGTTGAAACAAAAAGGGACATTGCATATCCATTAATTTATTTGCTCTTGAAATTAGCGCTAACCCTACATGTTGCCATTGCTACTGTTGAGAGGATATTTTCTGCTATGAAAATCGTTAAGAATCGACTGCGCAATCGAATGGAAGATAAGTGGATGAATGATTGTTTGCTTGTGTATATCAAAAAGGAGATATTCAATAGCATTGACGATAAGACGATCATGCAACGCTTTCAAAACATGAAGAGCCGTAGAGGGCAATTGTAAAAAAAAAATTGTTTTGGGGTTGAGATGACTTTTGATTAGAGAAGTGTATGTTAGTTGATGTCTAACCATTAATATGTACTTCTTTCTTCGGGTTGATACCCGAATTTTTTGGAGGTTGTCAACCCTTTCTTTTTGGGGATGATTGGTTTGCCCTCATTTTTTGGGAGACTTTTTTGTTTTCAATATGCTTTTCTTATACTGTAAATCTTGGAGAAATGAATAGTCCTCATTCCAAACAAGAAATATATTAAGTCGATATAGTTAAATATTTTGCGTCTATTTACATGGAATGCAATTTTTCTTTTGTTATTGTTGATATGAAAAATTCTAGCAAAAATTCTAGAAACGAAAATCCTGGGTCCGCCTCTGCATGCAGCACAGAACCCCATCAAGAATAGTCAAAAGCAGGAGACATTTGACCGTAAAACCGGCGAATCTCTCTCGAGATTCCACAAAAACAGAGAAAGACGGCACTACTCCCATTGCTGTTCCCCATATAGTAAAACTCGTGAATCCACGAGTTTCCTTATCTTTTATTGTGATTTAATTTAATTTTTTTAAGTCCGGCAAATTGTTGCCTATATAAAGGATAGGAGATAAAGTGATAGAAGCATTGATTGATACAATACTCCCAGAATCCTATATGGTCCTCTTAGAAGAACCACTAGTAGGAAGTGGAGCAAATGCTAACGAGTTTGCCATAATAAGAAAAACTCATCCAAAGAAAGGACTTGGAAAGACATTCCAGCCTTCAATTGACTCAGGCCATAGGAAATTCTCAGAATTTTCTAACCTCTGGACTATTCCAGCTCAGAGAAGAATTGATATTATGTGGGAAAAATAATGATAATGATCAAGAAATCCTTCAAAAGGGATGGAAAGATTTTTTCAGGTATTCACAGAATATCAATTAAATCTTAATCAAGGCTTAAAAACCCTTGCCTCCCAGATCCAGATTGTCAAAGATATAGGTAACAACAATACCCAATACCTTCACAAAACTGCCCTATGTCTTTCAGACATAGAAAGAAAGATGAGTTATGATTTCAATCTTTTAAACAAAGAAATAGAAGAAATAAAGATTCATCTTAAAACTGCAGAGCATACTTATCCTTATCAAGGAATAAAGGATGCTATTATTTCTACTGAAAAGAAAATACATCTCATGGCAGAAAATATGAAAGATGAAATCCTTATGAACTCTGATAGAAATATTAAACTCATGGAGGACGCCTGCTCAGCCATAATATTGGGCATTGATTCTTTAAAAAATGCAACCGATAATATGCGTAGAGAAACCCAAAGTAATTCTGACATCCAGATTACTATGATAAAAGAAATTTATGAGAAAGTTGCAAATATCCACAATAATCTCATAAGGGTAGAAAAAACCACCAAAGCTCAGGAAGAGAAAATTGATATCCTTATTGAACAACTCAAAAGGAATAATAAAATTCTCGCTAACCTCTCTCAACCAGCAGAAAGGTTTCCCAAAGCTCAGGTAACTTAATTAAAACCTCCTAATCCTCCATTAGAAAAATTGAGTTCGAACATGCTTCATATCAAGCGACTTGGGAAGAAAATCAAAAATAAGATTTTTGAAGAAAAACCCAAGATGAACTGGAATTCGTTTGGTGATAATGAATGGCAGATTGTGGAAAAAGCCATGAAAAACCAGACATTACCTCCGGTTAGATATGAAGATCTTTTCCTAAAAGGAGAAAATCCTAATTTTTTATTCCAGTTTGAATTATTTCTAGAA
Source organism: Umbellularia californica (assembly GCA_028538565.1). Lineage (NCBI taxonomy): Eukaryota > Viridiplantae > Streptophyta > Magnoliopsida > Laurales > Lauraceae > Umbellularia > Umbellularia californica. The sequence continues at coordinate 71,381,738 of JAPQWN010000005.1, forward strand.
TAATTATTACGTATTCTGGGGTCCACTGGTTTACAGGGAATTTTTCTAAGAATTTCTGGATATATTACCAGATAATGCTTAGGATTAGTTTCACTGTGACATGTCTCTGACGCAATAATTTGAAGATCCTCTTTAGCTTGGGCTAAAAGCCCAAGAATCCCACTCTTGGGTGTAGGTGGATCTTGGTTATTCCTTAGCCTATCATATCTATAGTATGCTATCTCTCTTCCTTTCTAAAACTCATTCTTCTTTTTCTTCTACAATGAGTCCTTTATATAGACAACAATCTGCCGGACTTTAAAAATTAAATTAAATCACAATAAAAGATAAGGAAACTTGTGGATTGACGAGTTTTACTGTGCGGGGAACAGCAATGGGAGTAGTGCCGTTTTTGTTTGGTACTTTGCAACATTAAAAAAGTGTAAATAATGACAATTTCACTCTGACCTAACTATGTTGGGGTCGGCTACATGAATTTTGTTTCTCCATCCTGATCTATCTTAACCTAAATCCTCAAATAAGTTCCACCTCATATTTAACTTTACTACCTCCATCCATGCCCTTATCGACCTATCCCTTCCCCTTGGTGGGTCATCAACCTGCAAGCCAAACTTTTCCTTACTGGTACCATTGTTGGATTGCATTGGACATACTCAAACTATCTTAAACGAATTTTTCTAATTTTATCCTCCATGGATGTTATCCTTAAATGTTCTCGAAAGCGCCAATTTCTGATTTTCTCCTTCCTAGTTTTCCACACATCCACCTCAGTATTCTCATATCTGCTCCATCCATTTTGTGCATACGTTGCTTTTTGATTGACCAACATTTTGCTCCATATGTCATAGTTGGTCTAATCATTGTCCTGTAAAAATTTTCCCTAAATCTTGTTGGCATTCAAGTCGGTCACAAAGCACTTCAAAAGAAAGTCTCTACTTCAACCATCCCACTTTTATCCTATTCCCAACATCTTCATCAATCTCCCCATCCTTACTAATTGTTGAGCCAAGGTAACGGAATGATCTCTGTGGTATATCTCCTAGACTTCAATCCTCACAGTAGTTTCAGCTCATTGTATATGCTCACTGAACTTGAAATCCATATATTCTGTTTTTGTACTGCTTATGTTTTAGCCTTTGGATTCTAAAGCCTCCCGTCATCTATCAAGTTTTGCGTTCACACCATCCCTTGATTCATCCACCCACACTACATCACCTACAAACAACATGCACCAAGGAATCTCCTCTTGAATATAAGCAGTCAATTCATCCATAATTCATGCTAAAAAAAAGGTGTATGGCCAACCCCTAATGCAAACCTATGGTCAATAGGAACTCACTTGTCTCTCCACGGATAGTTCTCACACTCGTAACCGCTCCTTCATACATACCTTTAATCATTTCAATATAACATCTTGGCACATTCATTTTGTTTAAAACCCACAAAATCAAATCTCTAGGTACCATGTTGTAAGCTTTTTCTTTTAATGACCGTGTTGTAAGCTTTTTGTAGACCGATGAAGACCACATGCAGATTTTTTTTCTCTTTGCTCAATATTTTTCCATTAATTGTGTAAGTGAGAAGACAGCTTCCATAGTTGACCTCTATGGCATAAAACCAAGGACGTTGCCAGGATTTTCTTCTAAAGGGGGCAAGCGATAGTCAACTAGCAGCGGCGAAGGTAGATCTTTTTTTAGAGGAGATAAATAATATTTCCATTTTTATTGATTTCTTTTACTTATCATTTAAAGACATTTATATTTATTTCAAAGTTTTTTAATAATATCCAAAGAAAAAACCAAAAATTTGAAAATACCAATTAAATTTAAATACATTTTCTCAAAACTTTGAGAATAAATAAATTACAAAAATAGTAGAGCTCACCATAATGAATCCAAACCGCTCAAAATAATCATTTACTCTTTTTTTAGGATAGAGAATTTCATCTCACTCTAATCCAAGTAGGGCCGATGCCAGATTAATCACCTGTAAATCAATCCTCCCATAATTAATTTATGAATTGATTCATTAGTTGTGATTTTTTGATGGGGCCACGAACCCATAATAGATATGGATGGTTGAAAATCTAAAGATTAGTGACTTGTAATCTTTTGATGAGCCATTACGCTTGTAGTAGAATAGATGATTGAAGAGAACATCATTGAAAGCACATTCACTAATATTATAAAATGGTGAACAATGTAGTAATATCCATGCTACTCAAAATAAAAGCTCTTCCCTTAAGTGATTTCTTCAATTTTTACTCCAATAGGAGTTAGTCCTACCATAAGGGTGAGCACATGATATTTTTAATAGTATGCTCAATATGGTGGGACCAACTCCTATTGAGTGAAAATTGTGGGCAACCCAATAAAGGAGAGGGACTTCATTTTTAATGGCCAATTTTTTATTTATTTTTTCAGATCATCCTAGCCCTTGATTTAATAGCCATAATGTTTAGTGGTCTTTTAGCCATAGATTTTTTTGAGATTCAATCCACGGGTGGATAAATGCTTGAAAGTCAACTAAAAAAAAGCCAAGATGCCCAAATCTAGTTATAGAGAGGCTTCTCTTAAATTGCCCTGAAGGTAAACATCTAGGAGATAAAGAGGGAAGGGATTAATTGCAAGCAGCAATCTCTCCTTAAAATTTGGAGAATCATTTACTTATCTCTTCGAAAACAATTAAAAGACAAAGATATCCTTGAATCTTTTTAAATTCTCTCCTTTTTTGAGAATGAAAAGCAAGTGAGTGGGGGCTAAGTTGTAAGGGACAAAAATGCCATAAAATACTTCGCAAATCCTTCCATATATTCAACTAAATTGCAAAAGTTGAGGGGACAATTGACCCCACTCGACCCCCTCCCTCCGTGCATAAAAGCAAAATGATTTTCAGATATATTGGTCTTCTGTCTAAGTCTTTGCTCCATTACTCTCTCCCATAACTTCATTGAATGACTCATAAGTTTAATTCCACAATCCCACAATAATTGATACGGTTTTGTGTATCCCCCATGTTCTTATAGATATGTACTACAACACTTCTTTTCCATTCATCCAACATTTTCTTTGTCATTAATATCTTATTGAATAGCCTTATTTCAATGCTTTCCTTACTTCCAGCACCCTAATTCTACGGAAAAAAAAAATGTTCTACTAATGATGTATCCTCTATTGTTCTAATGTCTCCTAAATAGTCTTCATTTAAAAGCTTGCTAAAATATTCCTCCAGCTTTCTTTGATATCGTTTTCTTTCACCAGAACATTTTGGTCATTGCTTTTTACATTTAACATGATCTAAGTCCTTTTTTTCCTTTCCCTTATTTCTACAAGCTTAAAAATATCCTTCTCTTATTCCCAAATTATTATATAGGTTTTTTTTAATGGTCAAATTCTTATAGAGGTCATCATATGTTTTGAACTTTACATCACTTACTACTTTCTTCGCTTCTTTCTTTGCCTCCTTATACATATCATAGTTTTCCATATTATCCCTGCCAAACTTTGTAACAACATCTCCTCTCGAATAACTTCTTAAACTGCTACTCTCTACACCACCAGCTTCCTTTATTATAATATCTTTTCCCTTTCGACTCTCCAAGAACCTCTTTTGCAACCTTTCTAACACAGTTAGCCATTTGATTCAACATCGTTGTAATTTCTCCCTCAAAATTCCATTATCCCTCCCCCATCGCTTTATACTTAAATATTGTTGCTCTTTCTCCTTTCAAAGAACTCCACCTTGTTTTGGGACACATTTTATTTTCTACCCCTCTTTCTACTTCTAATGCAAAAATCTAAAACGGCTAATTTAGAGATTTTCTAAAGAGGAAAATAATACTGTAGAAAAATTTTAATATTAAAAATATAATTTCATGTTATAGATAGGAATAGCAAATTGGTGTACAAGTCCTAGATCTCAAAAAGTGCATAGCCGTATCACCAATTCTCATATCTATATCCATACCTGAATATAGGCATCACAAGTCACAAGCCTTTAACTCAACACGAGTATTGGTTGAATCTTACATCATTCAATAACTTCTGAAAAAAACTTGCGTTTTTAATCTTACCCCCATAATAGATGACAAATACAATGTAACCTTTGAACTGAATCTCAACTTGTTACAATGTAACCTTTGAACTGAATCTCAACTTGTCGAAATATCAAAAGACTCTGCTACTCTCCATGCTAGTCAAGGATGGGGCAAATTTCCTCATGATTTACAACATTATTGCTTAACAATACCATGAGAATAGTGGGAACAATGCTTTAATCATCTCAATACTCCAATGGTTGCAAGTTGCTCATTTTTAATGATCAGAAATAGCCCTTTAAATTATTTCTAAAAAACAGAAAGAAAGATATAAAAGTAGAGTAGAAATTATTTAATATGAATGTGAAATGCAATCTAGAAGGAAGGGATCCAGACTAAATAATTCCACGCCAACTGCCAAGTTCTTGGTGTGTTGGAGATGTGTGCATAAAGTTGCAAAACAAAGGTAGATACTCAAGGAACTAAACCAACTAAAGTAAAGATGAGATATAAGAGATGAGCTCACCTTCTCAGGGTCTCCGCCCTTGTCAGGGTGGTGACTTATGGCAGCTTTTCTGTAAGCTTTCTTGAGCTCATCCTGGCTCGCACTTTTAGAAACACCAAGAATCTCATAGTACTTGGTGCTATCACCCTTCTTTGGAATATGACCAAACATGATTTGGTGGATTCAATTAAGAAAGTGACGGATCAAGCAAGGACCGTGACAGCTTGTCTCAAATCTTGCTTCCCTTTGGTGCACCTGAACACTCCAACGTAAAGAAAACACATGTAAATAAAGCCATAATATGAAGTATAAAAATAAATGGAAACACCAAGTAGCAATGATTGGTCTAATTATTTCCATTGCGGTCCCAAGAAGAAACAAAAATGAAAGAGATTTATTATAAACAAACATATAACTACCTTATCTCAATCCAAACAACATTATTAACAAAGATATAAGGCAACTTCTAGATCTTTCATTGAAAAGCCATTTTCACTAGTAACCAGAAGACAAATTCAGAAAATAATTCAAGTGGAATTTGATAAAAGCGAGCATAAGAGAAGAAAAAACCCTAAATATCCAACAAAATTCCCACTTGAGATGACTTACTTCCAAAAAGCAAGTGGAGTGATTAAAAAACTTTTCATGATACTGCAATAACAATTGTTTTCCCCATAACCAATTCCAAAAACTCGTCAGTGAAAATGCATGAATGGATCTTAGAAAATCCTTTAGAGAGAGCAAGAACCGGTAAAGGATGTAATATATATGCTCCCGAAAAAAAAAAAAAAAAAAAAAAGGGAAAAGGTGAAAATAGGTAAAAACTTCAAAATAAAAAAAACATAAACACAATGAAAACACCCAGGATTTTTCAGAGTTTCTATCACGGATGCATGCATACGAGTAATATTCCTATGCATCCGGCATGCACGGCCTTACCAGCTGCTGGGGCCCCACAGATTATGGGACATGGGGGAATGGAAAGATCCAATCATGGTGGAGCCAAATATAAAAATGAGGCCAATCTCATGACTATAACACATTGATCCGGGGCCCGCAAGTTTAACAGCTTTATATTAAAAAAAAAAAAAAAAACCCACCTTAACCCTCGATCCAATGTTCTAGTCCATTCGTAGGTGCAAACCCCAGGTCCAATAACTATTAAGGGGGTCCCCAATGTGCGAACAATTTGGATGGATCATATGGTGGGCCCTACTATGTTACCCTCACCATAAGACTGTGAGAGAGAGTTCACAGGAAAATTTGGCTGTGTGTATGGCATGAGAAGTAACCTTTTTGGCATCAGGTGGGACACCCCATTTCAAATCTTTGGGGGTTAGTGACTAGTGAGAGTGACACGCAGTGGTAAAAAGGTTGTCACTCACACAAATCCATGAGAGGTAACTAGCAGAATATCATATAACACACAGACAGTGCACCAGTTTCCTTATGAAGTAGAAACGCGATCAAAGAGGATGCCTGGTCATGACATCATTCACAGGTGGGCCTCCATCACGCTAAACAATCTTCAGTATCTAATCCCATGAACTGTTTATAAACCAATGAAAAACAAGATGTTCACCATAGGAACTTAACACAGAGTTCCTACAACTGGAGTGGCCCAATCCATGGACAGGTTATAATTCATTCATATAAAAAGGAAAAGTTGGCTAAGAGCTGTTGGCTCCGGGTTTTCCACCCTAATTCATGTCAATCTCCAAAGTAAGGGATGGGAAGGAGAGATCTCGACGTCAATCAAACAATCAAGATCATCCACATTCAAGGAACCCAAGCACATCAAGATGAGGCCACTGAAACTAGTTCTCAGTCCCAATAGAAATCCCTTACTAACCCTAGGTCCAAAAACCGCAATCGTACGTAAAGGACAAGAAAAACAAGTAACCCTACATCCAAACCCTAATTCTAGAATCACGACAACTCAACAAAAACGGATAAAATCAATTGAGTTCACCATCCATCACCACAAACAACATCAAACAGAGAAATCATCAAATCTGAACAGATCAATATCTCATATAACATAAATTTCAAGATAGATCCAGAGCAACACCAACGAGAGATTACTTACTTACAAAGATCTCAATCTGTTTCGGTGCAGATCTGAGAGAGAGGAGTAAGAGATATAATGAATGGCAAAGCAGAGAAGGAGAAGAATCTCTACTTCTTCTCTTGCGCTTTGTCCAATAGGAGCTGCTGCCTTTGTTGACGCTGCCTCTTAAAGAAAAAGCGAGCGATATACTTGCTGAATCTGGACCGTTGATCGGTGAGTGGGGATTGAAAAATATCGCGTGAGAACTGCTGACGATACGGACGTGGTTTGACAGGGACTTAGAATTTAATCCCGAAAGGCAAATCTAAAAAGAGTCTTTTATTTTTATTTATACCTCCTGCGATTTATAAAATTTGTAAATAGGATCACGTAGTTTTAGACGCCTACTATTAAATTTCTAGTCATTATGAGAAGAACGACACCAAAAGATTTGTGTTGATTTTTTTTTATAATAATAATAACTTTGCTCTTAAATTCATTAAAGAGAGATGAGTATGTCATTATTTATAAAATATCATTATTTCATCCAACGTCTAAATCGTTTTACCTTCAAATTCTCCCATGCACATAAAGCCTCGTCATGTATTTGAAACTATTATCAATCTAATAGATGGGTGTACATGGATTAATCGAGTTATTTTCTCCCATTAAATGTACAATAGTAATTAGGGATGGCAATGTGTCGGGTTTAAATAGGGACCTGCCCTGCCCTGCCCCACCCCACTCCTATTATGGGTGGGTCTTGTATTGATTTTCTTGGAACAAGAGCAGGTTTGAGTTTTGTTGATAGAACCCGCCCCGCCTTTTATATATATAATATATATTTATTTCTATACTCTTATAAAAAAGGCAAAGTTGCGAAGTTTTTTCAACCAACCATTGTGGGACCCACCCAAAATATTATAATAAAATATAATAATATATTATTAATATATCACAATAATAATAATATAATATCTTTTTCACCCAACCATTGTGAGGCTCACCGAAAATATTATAATAAAATCTATATATATATATATATATATCTACTATTATAAAAGAGGCAATGTTGCATGTTTTTTTCACTACACCATTGTGGGGCCCACCCAAAATATTATAAGAAAATATAATAATATATTATTATTATATTATAATAATATAATATATTATATAATAATAATAATAATATGATATCTATACCCTTTTTATCTATCTATCTTATATATAAACTTTTTCATGATACCATTATGAGGCCCACCCCAAATATTATAATATAATAATATATTCTTATTATATTATAATAATAATCATATAATATCTATGCCCTTATTATAAAAGAGAAAAAAGTGTCATGTTTTTTCTCTACACATCTGTGGGCACCAATTAGTATTATGATATTATATATACATATATATATATATAATAAAAGAGAACTACATATATGTGGGTCCCTTGCCCCAATAAAAGAGAAGAACTTGTCATGCATTTTCCCTACACATCTGTGGGCCTCACTTAGTATTATTATATTATATTATATATATATAAAATAAAAGAGAACTACACGTTTGTGGGCCCCACTTAGTAGAAGAACTTGTCATGCTTTTTCTATACATCTAGAAATCTGTGGGCCCCACTTAATATTATTATATTATATATATAATATAAGAGAACTACACATCTGTGGGCCCCACCTCATAGAAGAACTTGTCATGCTTTTTCTTTACACATCTGTGGGCCCTACTTAGTATTATTATAATACATGTATGCCCCACTTATTATTATTATATTAGATATATATGTATAATAAGACGAGAACTACACATCTATAGGCCCCACTTAGTATTATTATATTATATATATAATAAAAGAGAACTACACATTTGTGGGCCCCACTTATTAAAAAAACTTGTCATGCTTTTTCTCTACACATCTGTGGGCCCTACTTAGTATTATTATATTATATTATATATAAAATCAAAGAGAACTACACATTTGTGAGCCCCACTTAATATTATTATATTTCGATGAAATGCTTAGCTCAAATGATTATGAAAATGGTTGTGTTTGAAAAATTTGTTCATTCGCTATAAGAACTCAAATGAGAAATTTCAGTTGAGATTTTCATATATAGAAAATTTCAACTTCGATCCCAATGCATATAAAGACACGCTTTGCTTGTCAGGGGAATAGATGAAAATGCCAAAGATTGCTTGAAATCCTTGTGATTTGTTGTTGATTCGTTTAAAGTTATGAGTTGGGTACTGTTTAGGTTGGTTACTTTTTTGTTTCATTGAATTTAATATGTATTTGGCACTAGGTTTTAAATAAATTTTAATGGGAAATAGGCCGGACTATCGATCTATATTGAAATTGATGAGTGTTTTACCTAATCATGTATGGCTAGAAAAGGTTGGTGTTCAACTTTTTTTTAAAATTAATTTCCTTCCATATATCTTGTTATTTCATCTTTTTCTTACTTTTTTCTATTGAAACTTTTACTAAATTTCATAAGAATAATGAGTGATTGTAAATTACTTAATTTGTCAAAAAAAATGAGCTATATGTAAACCTGTCATTCTTCATTGGGATAGTTAATATTGAGGTTTTCAATGACTTTATTTTTTCAGATTATCATATTGAAAGAATATGTTCCTTGCACGTGAATTGAACTTACAGGGCTCCACTAGTCTATCTACCCTTATAAAAGAGGCAAAGTAGCAAAGTTTTTTCAACCAACCATTGTGGGGCCCACCCAAAGTATTATAATAAAATATAATAATATATCATTATTATATCATAATAATAATAATAATATATAATATCTTTTTCACCCAACTATTGTGGGGCCCACCCAAAATATTATAATAAAATATAATAATATATTATTATATCATAATAATAATAATAAAATATCTTTTTCACCCAACCATTGTGGGGCCCACACAAAATATTATAATAAAATATAATAATAATATATTATTATAATGCAAACTTTTTCACTACACCATTGTGGGGCCCACCTCCAAATATATGATATCTACTATCTACTATCTACTTACTACTACTATTATAAAAGAGGGAAAGTTGTAAACTTTTTTCACTACACCATTATGGGGCCCGCCCCCAAATGTTATAATATAATATCATGATATATTATTATGAGAAATTGCAAATTTTTTCACCACACCTTTGCTGGGGCCAACCCCAAATATTACAATGCAAACATTTTCACTACACCATTGTGGGGCCCACCCCCAAATAATATCATATAATATAATAATATATTATTATGAGAAATTACAAACTTTTTCACTACACCATTGTGGGGCCCACCCCCAAATATTATAATATAATATAATAATATATTATTTTGAGAAATTGCAAACTTTTTCACTACACCCTTGTGGGGCCCACCCCCAAATATAATAATATAATAATATATTATTATGAGAAATTGCAAGCTTTTTCACTACACCATTGTGGAGCCCACCCCCAAATAGTATCATATAATGTAATAATATATTATTATGAGAAATTGCAAACTTTTTCACTATACCATTGTGGGGCCTACCCCCATATATTATAATATAATATAATAATATATTATTTTGTGAAATTGCATACTTTTTCACTACACCTTTGTGGAGCCCACCCTAAAATATTATAATGCAAACTTTTTCACTACACCATTGTGGGGCCCACCCCCAAATATAATAATATACTATAATAATATATTATTATGAGAAATTGTAAACTTTTCCACTACACCATTGTGGAGCCCACCCTCAAATAGTATAATATAATAATATATTATTATGAGAAATTATAAACTTTTTCACTATTCCTTTATGGGTCCCACCCCCAAATATTATAATCTATCTACAATTTTATCTTATCTTATCTTATATCTATACTATTATAAAAGAAGAGAAATTACAAACTTTTACACTACACCTTTGTCGGGCCCACCCCCAAATCTTATAATATAATATAATAATAATAATATATTATTATTATTATATAATATAAAATCTATATCTATACCTGTATCATTAAAAAGAAGAGAAGTTACATACTATTTCACTACACCCATGTGGCCCCTCCCAAATATTATAATATAATATAATAATATATTCTTATTATATTATAATAATAATCATATAATATCTATGCCCTTATTATAAAACAGAAAAAAGTGTTATGCTTTTTCTCTACACATCTATGGACCCCACTTAATATTATGATATTATATATATAAAATAAAAGAGAACTACACATGTGGGCCCCAATAAAAGAGAAGAACTTGTCATACTTTTTCTCTACACATCCGTGGGCCTCGCTTAGTATTATTATATTATATTATATATATAAAATAAAAGAGAACTACACGTCTGTGGGCCCCACTTAGTAGAAGAACTTGTTATGCTTTTCTCTACATTTAGACATCTGTGGACCCACTTAGTATTATTATATTATATATATAATAGAAGAAAACTACACATATGTGGGCCTCACTTCGTATTATTATGTTATATATATGTATAAAATATAAGAACTCAAATGAGAAATTTCAGTTGAGATTTTCATGTGTAGAAAATTTCAACTTCATTCCCAATGCCTGTAAAGACACGATTTGCTTGTCAGAGGAAGAGATGAGAATGCTAAAGATTGATTGGAATCCTTGTGATTTGTTATTGATTGATTGGAATCCTTGTGATTTGTTATTGATTCGTTTAAAGCTATGAGTTGGGTATTATTTTGGTTGGTTAGTATTTTGTTTATTTGAATTTGGTATGTATTTGGCGCTAAGTTTTAGATAAATTTTAATGGGAAATAGGCCGGACTATCGATCTATATTGAAATTAGTGAGTGTTTTGCCTAATCATGTATGTCCAGAAAATGTTAGTTTTCAACTTTTTTTTTAATCAGTTTCCTTCCATATATCTTGTTATTCAATCTTCTTCTTACTTTTTTCTATCGAAGCTTTTACTAAATTTTATAAGAATAATGAGTGATAGTAAATTGCTTAATTTGTTAATATTGAGTTTTTCAATGATTTCATTTTTTCAGATTATCATACTGAAAGAGTATGTTCCTTGCACGTGCATTGCAGGTGCAGGGCTCCACTAGTATTAATATAAGTATAAATAAAATTCATGCCGTACGGGGGGTGGGGGGTTATGTTTAATACATGACGGCCAATAGCCTTATAGAAAGAATTGAAATTTTATTTTTCTTCTGTTCAAGTTTACCTTACTAGAGTAGAATAAAGGGAGCAGGTAGTGCAGACCCTCTGCGACCTTGGGCCTGGCAGTCATATGTTGAGGCTGGGGTAAGGGCTACGCAGGCCCGGCCTGGCCTCTTAACAGCCCTAACATGATCACTTCATTTTAAATATTATATTGAATATGAGTGGGATCCATGTTATACAGATACCCACAACAGAGATAATGTCTTCATCTCTTCATCTTAACTGATGGACGTTGACAATAATTTGGCATAACAGCAAAATGGATGGTCAAAATGGAATATTTTGCCATTTATTTGTTGACCATCCACTTAGGGGCCTTGTATAAGATTGTTATCGACATCCAGTGATCTTTTTTTTTTTTTTTTTTTTTCAAATCTAGGGGTTCTAGTCTTCTATTTAATAGAGTCAATGGGCCCCACAAACTCAACCCTGCCACGTGTTGTATTTTAAATAGCTCAGGAGAGCAACATATTGCAGAAGCAATAGAGGATCCAAACCCTATGAGGAATCCAATGACCAGACCCATCAATCCATCAGTGGGGGGTACCCATAAATTCTAACATGCTCAAGTTGTCTCCCATTACGTTGAAATGGATCCACCTGGATGCATGCAAATCTCCTGGGCACAGGGGATTAGAATTTGGAAGGTCATGTCATGAAATAATAATCATCCAACAAATGAGTGGATGGATCGAATTTATTCAACTTAAGTAAAAATTTTGTGCTTGAGAAAAGAAGATCAATTTATTAGATTAGATGAAGTAAATAACATTAGTATTATTGATAATTTGACTATATTGTATTAGCTTACAATGTTATCCATGTCATCTTTTCCATTGATGGAGAGATACAGGGATTTGTTTTTATGTATTCAATTATTTAATATAATTTACTTATTTAAAATTCATGATCGTGTGGAAAGTAGAGAATTTAATCAATGGCTATAACTAATGTATGCCAGTAACAAAAAGTAAAAAAATTTCATGTCACCTAAAGCCACATATCCAATAGTTCCTTTTATGCTAGGTGAGTTGGTATGGTTTTCAGCGCAGCTGCGGGTTGCTTCAGAAAGGAACCTCACTAATCCAAAGTCTCCAACGTGAGCATTCATGTCATCATCGAGAAGAATATTACTTGGTTTTAGATCACAGTGAACTATTGGTTTATTGCAAGAAGTGTGAAGATAATTCAATGCTGAAGCCACATCAACAACTATATTTAACCTTTGAGTAAGGCTTAAGTACTTGGGTTGATGTTGCTCATCCATGATTAGATGCAACCACCGCTGTAGGTTTCCATTAGCCATGTAGTCGAAAACCAAAGCTTTGAAATCGTTACCTTTAGAATCAATGCTTGAGCAAATGGTAAGGACTTTTAAGACATTACGGTGTCCAACATTTCCCGTGGCTTTGTATTTAGCCTAGGAACACTTAGAAGCTCCTTGCCGTTGAAGATGAAGCACCTCCACTGCCACAATCTGCCCAATGTGATCCAAACATCCTTTAGGGCACGTTTGGTAAGCATCCATGTTAGGGAGGATATTCTATGCTCCAAGGGATTCCTTTGCTCCAGTGGAATCAAGCCATCCTCATATAGGATTTGTAAAGAGAGTTCTTGGTTTGGCATTGAAAGAGGATTCCCACCATTAGTAGAAATGTGATACAATAGTTGTAAGTTTTTTGGAAATAACTCAAGATCTATGACGAATCAGGACCTCAATTTTTTATCCAAAGTCAATTCGGGCCATCTAAAGTATTTGAACCGTTCGGATCATGCGAAGGGGCCCCACAAAAATAAAAAATTAATATTTTAGAATCTGGACGTTTTTGCAAATATCTCAATATATAGACATGATCAACGGCTGAAATTTGATCAACTGGCCATTTTTGACCTCTAAGAGATAACTCACGGTTTAGATCATGATTATGGGTGCCACAGGAACCAAAAAATTGAAAAAAAAACACACTGTTTTTCATCCCGGTTTTTGCCTTTGTGTGGAATCAACAGTCAATAGTTTTTGGCCAATTTCTTATGATCCATATTGAATCAGGCTGCCAAACTTGGACCTAGAGCCGTTTTAGGCATTTTGAAGAGATTGGACGGTTTGGATTTCACAAATGGGCCCCACATAATTTCAGAAATTGCCATCCAAAGGTTTGGACGTTTTTGTAAATATCTCAAACTCCGTGAACAATCGACGGTTGATATTTGACGTGCCAGCCATTTTTGGCCTTTTAAACAATACTACCGGTTCAGATCTTAATTGTGGGGCCAAGAAAAGGTCAGATTTTGAAAAAAACGGTGAACCCTATATTACCGCCATGCACACCGTAGTAGCACCTTTCTGCCCATTCACTGATTCTGTCTTTCAGAGTGGGGAGGGTCTGACATGGGAAATACACAAGAATGGTGATGCAGAGACTCTTTGATGAAGGTTTCCTTGCATTATCAAACGTGGGTTTTCCACGGGAGCACAGAAAACCTGCAGGGAATCCTCACTGAGGATGCTTTCCAAACGTGCCCTTATAGATAGAGCCATAACTTCCCACCCCTGGCTGAAGATCCCTCAGTCGATTTAAAAAGATCCCCATAAGAGATTTTCAATAGTTGTTCCTCCAAGGGGTATGTTACTGGATGAGGATGTGGACTCTTTTGAGGATCCAAAGTAATTCCTGCTGCTACCTTGGTGGTGTTCTCAGTGTTACTAATTCTATTGTCCTTGAACTTTCCCCTAAGCCACCTATCCATGTTATATCTATTTAGGATTTTCTTTGTTATCCTCTATCACTTCTGCTAGAAAATCTCAACCCAATCATCAAAATTACACTTAATGAGATCAGAGTTTCTGCCATACTGAGAGGACACCAATTGTTAAGACATGTTGATTGCACTCCCATATCCTAACCATTATGTCCTTGATGAACAACAAAAGCCAATCTCAACAATCAATCTAGATTACATCAATTGACAGTGACAGGATAAACTTAACTATGTAAGAATTTAACATAAACGACATGGCCGTCGTTCACGCGTTCACTGCCTAAAAAAGACAGTCGTTTTCGTTAAACGACGGCCCAGTTTTGGAATCGACTGCTCATGAGCAGTCGTTTTTATTAATATTTGATTTTTTTTGTGCCCATTTTTTGGCCACCATAACATTCAAATGCATGAAATAATAGAAATCACAATTCATGTCATAGTTATCTAGAGATCCCAAAACAGCACACTACAATCTGAACTACATGATAAAACCGTTGGGGCAAAAAGTACAGCAGTCCTGTAGGTGTTCGCTACTGCACATCCAACACCGTATATAAACTGTCCACGACAACTATAGAACGAAAAAATAAAAAATCATGCTAGTACACAGCAAACTACTAATTCTACACTCCCATCAAGTTCACCATCAACTTCAACATCCAACATTTAATATCAAGGCTTATCTCCCATGCACCCGCTTCCATGCTCGTCTCTCATTCAACATAAATGCTTTTCTCCCATTCTCCCAGATGCACTGAACAGCCAATAGAAAAAAAATTTATGAGTAAAACATGATTTGGATTGAGAAGAGGAGGGAATTCAGATAATGGTGTATATAAAGAAATGGGGAATAATTCAGATAATGGTGACTTAACAGTTCTTGGAGAGAAAAATAATAATTGGATGAGAAAAGTAAAGGGAAGAGAGCAGAAAAAAAAAATTTTGCCTATTAAAAGAACAAACAGAGAGAGGTGTCTGACACAAGGATGCTACTCTGTTCAACTTTTTTATGGCAAATTTTTTTCTCTCTTCAGTAGTTTCTCATAGAATCCTTTTGTCATATTGCGTTTTGCTAGAGGAAAAGAAATTCATTTTAGTGGAGTGGGTCTTAGTTTCATTAGCTACATTTGGAGTGTTTGGTACTATCATAATTACCAAATAGCACATCAAAGCCTTGCATCTTAACAAAAATGAAGAGAAAAAACAAGAGCAGAGCCTCCACATACCTCCTCATGCATTCCACATACCCAAATCAAAGAAAGCCAATTCCCAATTCCACACCTCCAACCCTCACTCCCAAGAACAAACTCAGAATCATAAATATCAGTTCCTTTTATTTCATTTTTTCCTGTGCTAGCTAGTTTGAAAGACTAGAGCACTCTAAAATTCTGGGGGCATTTGAATCAGATTCTAATAACACAAAAGCAACTTTACTATAGAAAAACAGATAGAGAGCAGAGGAAAGCCGAACATAAACCAAAACAGAACAAAAGATTGATGAATATTGAGTGTGAAAAGGAGGGGACAAGAAAAAAGGGAAGAGACCCACCACCTTGGGCTCAGGGTGAGCTTTTATGAGGTAGTCAATGCCCCATTTGACAGCTTCCATTGCATGACCAAGCTCACCACTTGCAGCCATTCGCTTTCCATACTCAACTAAGCTCCATGACATCATGGTGATGGTGAAGGCCATAGGAAGCCAAATTTGACATTGTCCCCTGCATCATAGTACCCTCCTACTAGATCAACCTGAAAAACATCAACAAAGGGCTGCATCATCAGCCCCCCCCCCCCCCCCTCCTCTCTCTCTCAAGAAAAACACTAATCTCAGGACCAGTCGGGCACTTTACAAGTAACTGTGTTAGGAAGCAAACAAGTCTGAACTAAATGCATATCAATCAAGACTTTAATTTTTTCATTCATTACATTTGAAGGTCTTCATTCATCCGGAATTATCCATAACCCAAAAAATAACATTAACACCTGATGCTTAGGGAACATGTAGATAACTAAAAAAAAAGTGCCAGCACAGACACATGATAAAAACATATAGGAAAATGAGTGGATACCACACCTTCATTGGATAGCAATCAATCATGGGGCAGTAGTAATTGTAAGTGTCACAGTGGTTCACATAGATCACCAAAAGCAGTTGCATTTTTTTTATTTTTTTTTAAAGATCATTTGGTTCCCAAGTTTGTTACAAGTGCAAGAGGGAATGCTCTTTTCCATTCATCATCAACTCTCATCTTTTTACATTAGGGGAGGTCACAGTATTTTCACATAGAGATCATCAAAAGCAATGGACTAACAACCCCTCATGAAATGAAATGTGGGTACCTTTCTTTCCCAAATATCATCATCAACCCAGGGCACCATTGAGGATAAAAATGGGTCAGCTTAAATTGGGGTCAGCTTAAACAGTCATACAATTTATCTAAACAATAATTGCAACAATGAAAAACTCAAAAAAGAAATAGAATTCCCCACAACGAAAAAATAGTTGGAGAAACCCAAGATTCCAATTAAAAATTCCCAATGCACCAATCAATATGTTGGATTGTATTTACCAACTACACTACTTAAGAGATAAATGGGTTACCTATGGTGGACTTGTATTTACCAACTACACCACTTAAAAATCTCTTTTAAGTGTCCTATTACAATAGAAAGAGCTGTTGATGTGGGACTTACCTCAACAACACTCAAGCAAATGCAATTGGCGATGAAGCAGGACCCCTTTATGTTGTATCTGAAGCCTTTGAGCTCCTAAAATCCCTCTTCAACTCAGCAACCCTTTTCGTACAACAGGCCTTTGATTTTCCAGGGACCGCCACCGCGGTCTTCTCCCACCTCATTGGAACAACCTTGGGGAAAGCCTTGAGTGCATTAATCAGATCCATGTAGGTAGTTTCAATTCCCAATTGGTGAGAAACGTAAGTATCAAATAAGAACAACATTAACATGTATGAGATAGTACATTTGGCCTAGGAAATCCAAAATGTGTTAAAAAGAATGCGTACAACACCAAATCCAATGTTCACAAACATGATGGAAAAGTGCAAATAAATGTAACTATCATCCATCCACCATCACTAGTACATCAGCAAAATTCATAGCATATGTAAAACAATACATAGGCATATCACTAAGAACTAAACAAATGTAGTCCTAAAGATGGGCCAATCAATAGTGTCGCTGAGAGTAAGATCTTGAAATGATTTTCCTCCACCCATCAACTCCACGCTTCCCTTGATGATTTCGTCTACAATGACCTTACAGCATTCTTCCTCCTCGGTTGAAAGACCCCTCACTCTTCCATAAGCGATACACGTAGACTTCTGTGTAAGATGCATCAACCTACGGGATCATGCGTCCTTAGGTGGGAGGTCACGCCTTTATAGTGCGGTGTGATAGGGAAGTACATATTTGTGTTCTTTGAATTTGTGATGGGGACATGTCAGTTCCATTACTGTTGATACCCATGGATTTGGCATATGTACAGTGCTGGGTGTGTAAGGATTTGGAGAAAACAACGTTTTTATAAATAGCAGACTCCTCCCCATGAGAGCACCCACACCACCCATAGAAATACATACACAATCCAAAGAAAAAAAAAACAACGAAGATTATCATAACCGTTACCTTCTCACAAACGTTCCGGATCTCAAAATCCAACCACAAAAAAAAAAAATGTGATACAGTTTATAGTAGATGAACTAAAATGGCAATGGATATTGGTTCCAATAGAAGTATGAGACATACTAAGAGTGGCTCCCTCACAAAGACAGAATAAAAAAACACCTTTCCAATAAATTTCAATAGGAATGAACTGGGTCTTACTTTCAATACAATAATGAAGCTACACAGGCAACATAAATCAAACAAACTACAAATGAACATGGAAATTTCAGAACGAGACTATGGGAAAATGAAATTTTTTCCACAAATTTGCTAGAATTCTACTTAGTCACCTGTGGAGAGAAGTTGGCCTTTATCACCTGTGCAAAATCAATGGGATCACAGAAGAATCAAAAGGGAAGAAGAAGATGATGACGAAACGAACCTCGTATTCAACCTTGTGCTTCTCGGACTCTTCAAAAGGCTTCAAAATGCTTCAAATCATCCAAACCAATTCAAACTAAACCACAATCTCAAGAGCGAAGTGAGATCCAGAAGGAAAATTAAACTAGAACTCTTGATCGATCAACATATCCAAACCTCAACACAAATGATCTGTTCAAGGCCGACTTCAAAGGGAGAGGGAAGCGATCAAACCTCAAAACCCCAAAAACAAAAGAAGGGTCTGGAGAGATCGAAAAAACTCCATGAATGCTGGCTTCAATGAGATAAAAAACTCCATGAATGAGCGAGAGAGGGAGGTTTGGGGATTTTAGGAGAGAGAGAAGCAGAGCAATGGAGAGCTGCTGGAGAGCGATGGAGAGGCGTCGTTTGTGTGTAACGATTAGGGTAACATCGGGGGCTTTAAACGATTAGGGTTTTAAACGACAGCCCAGCTGCTGTAGCAAGTAACATTGCTACACCATCGCATGGGGGACCCACTTGTGGATGAAGGATCGACGGCTGAGAGCCATTGAAAACCAAACGACAGGCACGGCCGTCGTGTTTTTTTTTTTTTTATCTTAGGCATCGGAAATCCACCTTTTTGACGTAGAGATTGCTTGGATGGATCCTCTTGTCATTGCTCATGTTGTAGGGCTTGAGTGATGATCCTCTCACTAATGGAAGAGTAGTGCAGCTGTGACTTGAATTAGGAACCCTGAAGAGGGAATCTCTTAACTGTGGATGATCATATCCAAAAGGAAAAGTTTATTACTGATAGACTTGCAGCCATCTCTTCAGTATCAGAAGATGATCTTGTGTTGCATGTTCTCAGAGAACCAGATCCAGAGTATGATACATGTCACTTCCATAACCACAATGTCAGTTCCAATTTCTATGGAAGAATTGCATTGGTTTTCTTTTGAATCAAGAGAGTATATAGATGATTCTCAAAGTAATCTACATGTTTTATCTTTGAGACCATAGGCTAATACTGCAATATGAAATGCTCTCAATCGAGAGGTTGTGGATCTAATCAACGTAAAATTTGGGATGCTCATCCATCTTGAAACAAGCAAACTGCATCCAATTTTGCTCAAGATCTCAAGGACGGTGTCTTCTGCATGGGATGAATCAGTCCAATCAAGCCATTCCTCAAGTTGTCTCTGAAGGTTGTAACAAGGCTAATCACAAGGCCTTGAACTGGTATCATAGATTTAACCAAGCATATCAGGGCAATGTTCCTCCTCCACAAGCATATGCAACACAACCTCCATCCCTAATGAGTTCAACTGGTACCCTAATATTGGTGTCACACAGCATATCACATCAGATCTCAATGCTCTTTGAATTCCATTCTAATGGTTTTGTTGGACTATTTGACGGTCTACACTTTCTTGAACAACATAATTGGCCTCAGCCAGTAACTATATATGCATTTATTGGAGAAAAGGTCACAGTAGATGTTTGCGATTGACGATTGGGATACCTAGTTCCTTCCAGTGCATCAAGAATTCTATCAAATTGTTGTTTACCTATTTGCAAGTGTAAAAATTATTCCTCATCTTGTTCCTCTTGTCAATTGGAAAGAGACATAAACTCCCTTTCTTATTTATAACTAATTCATTCAGATATATGGGGTAAAACACCACAAAATGTCATGTCAATCCTCACTGCTTCACCCAAGGTCTTTACTCATAAATGGCCTCCATCTTCCCCTGGTACCTTCCACAAGTAACCCTTCAATTCGTCTCATAAGATAAGTTTCAGGCATTTCTGAAAATGTGCCCAAGCTATTTCAAATCACATTCTTTGAATTTTGTTTTCTTCCCTTCAATTGCAACAGTAAAAAAAGTGCTTCTAATGTACTTTCTAGTTCCATCTTTTGTAATGTATCTCAGATACCTGATGACATCAAGGTAACATATTGCATCTATAATAAAAGAGAGGAAGATCATAAGAACTTGAATGATAGAAAAAGATATAAAGGGATGCGAAGTAGCCGAAAACAATATTATCGGTGGTACTGCAACTGATTAATTTCTTTTTACCAGAGGTACTGCAACTAATTTACTAGAATGAGTTTTTTTTTTTTAATTATCTCAAATAAATTCTTGAGGGCCATCAAAGGAAAATAATATAACAGTAAGCAGTATTGTTGCCTATATATGAACTAAAAGCTGGGTTTTTGCCTCTCTCACCCTGCAGTCTACTTTCTAAATGACTGCCCAATTTAAAGGAGGGCCAGTAATATAGTAGTTCCTATTGTTATTCTCATAAATCCTTGCATGGAATCAGGAAATGCTACAATTTGATACTTAGAGACACCAAATAAGCTAAACTTCTTGTTTAACACAACAACAAGATCTTAGTAGTATGGATCATTATACATGTTCTTATCAATAGTTGTATGCAAGCAAATAATGAGACGAGTTAGTGCAATTTCAGGTTTGAACTTGGTTCATGATAGAATGGGAAAGTAATTTGCAAAGCAGCCTTTAAATGTTTTTGAAAAGCTCGTTAACAACTGTCACCTGCCACTCTTCCAATTAAGCTGTTGTGCGCATGTATATGGAAGTCAAAACCTGCAATTGACAATCAAACCACACAAACAAATACACAGGAGATTTACATGGTTCGGCAATGCGAGGGTTTACAAGTCAGACCCAAAACCTGGTCCCCGGCTAACTGAATGGACGTATACGGTTAACCCGGAATAAATGACATAAACCCAGAACGAGGTGCCTCATTAGTGAGATTCTCGTGCAGCTTCCAGGTGAACCCTGGAGGCCAGACCGTAATCCTTGCCCAGAAGTGGCTAGACTGTTGCATAGAAACACTGTACATAGCCACACCAAAGCATACAAGTAACACTGAAAGACACAGAAGAAACATAAATAGTTTCATCAAGGCGATTAAGTAATAATGCCAATGAGGTTAAACACTGTCCAATATAATGCTCTTTACAAAGTTTGAATAATGTGTGGCATTTGAGATATTTGGTATAAAATACATTAGATCAGTAAGATCACCTCCAAGAGGCTATATGATAAAATGACACTAAATTTTGGTAAAGAACTTGATGCAAGATCGACCCTAGAAGGTCATATGATATTACAGCAAGAATGTATGATACATGAAATCATTCAAAGAGTCTCTTCCAACACTTCTCAATGGCCATTTGTACCTTCTTACGCTTACAGAGGTCTTGAACAACCTTTTCCCAAGTTAAGGCCTTTGGAGGAAGAAACTTTTGCAGCATTACTTCCAGAATGGTGGATGCACCCACAACCCTTCCTCGCCTACACAGCCGAACAACAAGTTCATCTAAGAACTCTCTTGCGGCTTCTGGTTTTGCGTTCTCTCCCAAATTCTGCAAGAAAATGTTGCATGTAACTAAATCTGGATCACAGCCTTGATCCAACATGCTATTTAGGAGATCAATAGCACGGGGGAGGTTACCATCCTTGCACAAACCATTGAGAAGTATGTTATAAGTAACAGTATCCGGTTTCACCTTCCCACAAAGCATGTTATTGAGTATCCTCAGACCCTCATCTACTCGGCCTGATTTGCAAAGGCCATTGATCATCGAACTATATGACACCACATCGGGCTCACACCCGCGACCCAACATGTGTTTCCAAACCATCAATCCCTCCTTCAACCTTCCTTCCTCACAAAGGCCATGTATAAGTATACTATAACTAAACTCATTTGGAACACAACCTTTTTCCACCATCTCCTTCCACACAACAAGTGCTTCGCAACTGTTGCCTGCCTTGAAAAAACCCCTGATCAAGGAACAATAAGTTAAGATGTTAGGCGAACAACCCTTCTCCACCATCTCCAAAAGAACCTTCTTGCCTTCTTCAGCATTCCCTTCTCTACATAAACCATCTATAAGGGCACTATACACAACGATATTTGGTTTGCATCCCTTCTCTATCATATTATGCCATAGCTTCATGGCCTCTTCGGAATTGCCCGCTTTAAACAACCCACTAACAATCGATGAGTAAATGTACTCGTTCGGATAGCATCCTTGTTCCTCCATAAGAGCCAATACCCGCACTGCATCGGAGGTTCTCCCTTGCCTAACAAGTCCATTGATTATTGTTCCATAAGTAACACCATTCGGTGTACATTTGTTCGATACCATCTTATTCAAAAGTAACACTGCTTTGTCCAACTTCCCATTCAAACACAACCCATGAATGAGGGTATTATAAGTCACTTCATTCGGAACACAACCTTTAAGCAGCATATTATCAACAAGCTTTGACGCACGATTCAAATCGCCCTTCCGGCATAGCCCATTGATCAAAACATTGAAAGTCACAGCATTTGGGAAGCACCCCTCGACCTGCATCTCATCCAACAACGAAACAGCCTCATCGATCCGACTCTCCTTGCATAATCCATCCATCAAAGTGCTATAAGTGAACGCATCCGGGGCACAATTTCTAAATGGCATTTCGCGGAAAAACTCAATTGCTCTATCAATCAACCTAAGTCTACACAATCCTTTGATTACTAAATTGAAAGTTAGCACATTCGGAGAAATGCCCATTGACTTAAGGCGCGAATGGAATTCCAATGCACGGTCGAACATACCCAATTCTACAAGTACAGTGAGAACTGAATTAAAAGATCTAATGGTCTGCCTACATTGAAACTCAATAGGCATTTTATCAAACACATTCAATGCATTATCAGGTTGCTTTGCCATACCATAAGCTTTTATCACCGAAATCAAAACCTTCTCTGTAAAAACTCTTCTTTCTTTCTTCATTCGATCAAGAACAGCTACTAAAGACTTAAAGTCGCCATTTTTAGCATAACTCACAACTAGAGAATAAAGGGTCGGATCACCACGTTTGAAAGAACCCAATCGAGGGGCTGACCTAAAAATCTCATCTGCAATCGGGGGTCCGATGCTATCGTTGTTGTATTCGGTTTCGGAGGCATTAGAAGAGAGACTCAGAACTGAGAAAGAGAGAGGGATAGAGGGAGAGAACTTACATGGGAATGAAGAAAGCTTCAACTTTTGAACGTTTGTGATGAAAATCGAGTTGGGCATTGTAGATTGGGTAAGAAATTGAAGGAAAGTTGCAGTCTTTGGGTAGTTTTGTTGGGTTTTTGTAGTGGGATTTGAGGGTTTTGGAGGGGGTTTTCGATCGGAGGATAGGCAGGTCGAGATCGGGTATACCTTGTTGGATGTTTGGGCTGGGTTTGGATTTAGCATTTTCAGACCCGATTAGTGAAAGGGACTGATTGGGTTGAGACAGTTGAGTCAATTTGTTACTTTTGAGCTTGGACTCGCAAGCCTGAGCCGAGCCCAAATGATAGCTTGTTAGACCAATCACTGTCCGCCACGTAACCGTCGAAAGAATTCCAATTCGATATGTACCCACTTGAGAGTTGATGGAGTGGTATAAGGTTTGCTCCCCATTTCTTATATTGTAACCACCTCAGATTTATTCAGTGTGCATTTGTGTGAATTTAGTGCACGTCAATTTTGGAGAATAGTCTTGTCGGGTCAAAGACCTTAAGGATACTAATGTCATTAGTGGAAAAAAAATAAAAAAACCCATATGCTAGTTAAGGGTGTGGATCGACTCTTTAGATAAAAAAACCCAATATGCTAGTTAAGTGTTTGGGTTGGCTCTTTTAACTTCTAAATTGGGTTATTTTTTGGCCAGATTAATGAATGGGTGGGTTTTGGATTGAGCTTGGACATGATGCCTGAGGAACTCAACCGGACCTCGACTCAACTCAATTCTTTGTCCCCTATTTTGTGCATGGGGCTCGCAATCGGATCTAGACTAGAATACAGAATTTATACTTAGATAGCCAGAGATAGGTTTGTCCATGGGCCGGGTTAGTAGGGCTAACTCTTGTGCAGGGCTTGTATCCAACCCATAAGCACAAAAGTTAGTCCCAAGTCAATCTCATTTGTAATAACATATGCATAGTCCTCTGGGCTAAATGTGTCTGGCAGGTTGGGCCTTTAAGTATAGAAAGACCTAGGCCCTGCCTATTGCACGCTTGGCCAGAGTAATTAGGCCCAAGTGAAGCCCACTGCGATACATATAACATAGGCCAAATCTAGCCAAATGTAGGTCAGGCTCTTGTTGGTGCAGCCTATGGTATCCCTAGGACCCTACCCATCAGCCTGGGCCTGACCATTGTCACAAGTATCATTCTAGGGAAATTATTATCAGAAAATTTGTTGGGGTGTTTTCAAATATGGGATATGTTGATAAGAATAAATGCAGATTACTTTAGGAAAAAACATTTGATAGAATTTTCCTCCTCCTGATCTCTTTTTCAGTCCAATTTTCTAG
This sequence comes from Umbellularia californica, assembly GCA_028538565.1. Classification (NCBI taxonomy): domain Eukaryota; kingdom Viridiplantae; phylum Streptophyta; class Magnoliopsida; order Laurales; family Lauraceae; genus Umbellularia; species Umbellularia californica. The sequence goes on from JAPQWN010000005.1 coordinate 71,406,755, forward strand.
CAAATTTTTTATGTTTCGACACCATTTTAAAAACCACAATATTATCGAGAAAAAAAAACATTAAAAAGGTCTGGTCACATAGTCCTCATTAACTTTTCTTGGAAAATTAGGCTATATGATTTCAATAAAACAATCAAAAGAACTTCTTTTTTTTAAAATAACCTTGCTGTAGAAGCTAGGAGTGTTCAAGACAAGCAAACATTACACATGGGTGAGCGTTGATGGCACTTTAGTTTCATACAAATGCTCATGGATTGAACCCCGGATCCTCAATTTAAATTATCACTCCTCAAGAAAATGGCCCAAGCTAGGGCACACAACTTATAATAATAATAATAAAAGGCACTCAAGATTGAAACAAACAGTCAATGAATGGTCTAAGGCCTCCAAAACTGCCATCTTCCTTCCTCTTCTTTTATGGCTACATATAGTCTTTACTTTGAGAATGCACCCAAAAGTTCATAATGCTTTACTCAATGCACTTATAGGGTCATGTTCTACCGAGAGGTACTTTTGGCTATGACATGGGACTATATTTGACAAATCCACTCTCTAAGGCTCACCATCGCCCGATGAATTAGTACAAACTCTAGTTTAACACTAATTTAAATTATAATGATATTCACTATTAAATAAGATGTAACTTAATAAACCACTAAACTTTAAGGTCCATAAATCAATGGCTTCGATGATTTAGTTGAGAAGACAGTTGTCCCAAAAATCCATAATGAGACTTTTCTATCACATTATCCTGCATCAAAGTGGGTACCGCATAGGGGCTCAGGGTTTTACCTTTCACACAATCCATGAGAGGTTCCTCTCAGTAGAATATGACATTGCATTATATCGCCCTCTAAAAGAAAACTATGGGCCCACCAGTGCACCTAGTTAACTCCTTGTGAAGCCTGTATCCTTGGCTAAGCAGATAACGATGAATCTATGCTCATGTCTACCTAAATCAATTGTAACGCACGGCATTAAATTCAGTTTGCTTTAAATAATGTCTATCCTATTAATTAAAATTAAATTCTTGTCATGCTAATCACATGAAAAACATGAGTAAAACTAGGCATGTCAACGCACGGCCCGCCCCAACCTTGGCCCGCCCCGGCCCACTAGAGAAAAACCCTAGCGGCCGGGCCGGGCCGGGCCTCCGTGCCAAGCGAGCCTCCTTCATCTTTTTTCCTAATGTTTTTCCTTTTCAGTATTAAAATTAAAACTTAGAATACAACCACAGAGAATGACAAAGATATTTTGTGGTTCGGTGAAACTCGACATACTCATGTTCAAATTATATATATTAAAGCAGACGGGGAGGTGGGCTGTGAGGGGTGCCACCTCATCCCTAAAAAATCTCTGGCTGTGAGGAGTGTCATACCATCTCTAAAAAGTCTCTCTTTTCAAAGAGGGTTACTCTTTCATAAGAGATTTTTATATGAATGTTTGAATTTGAGTCATATTTCTTGCCATTATTCAAATTATAAGCAAATCTTTACCATATGTTTGTTTTCTTTTTCTTAGATCTTCAATCATCAATGGGTTCCATGTTAAATATGTTTTGTCGGCCCTTCCAATGATTAAAATCCAAACTTTTGCTCATTTACTCTCCTTTCAGTTTTTTTCCCTAAATGGATGGATTCAGTGGTGGGCACCAGTTCATATTAAATATATTTTAAGATTGGACTCCAGTATTGGATGAAATCCTAATGGCCTTCTCTTAATCCCTTTTTCTAATAGTGGGCCCCACTGATGGAGGGAGGCAAGCCTATTGGTCATTGTCTGGTTTCTTAACGAATGCAAATCAATTAGTGGCCCCGCACACTTAACTTATTTCTACAGTGGGACCCACTCATGGATTATGGATAGATATTAGTTTTCTAGGTAATATGGATTATGAATTATTCTCTCTCTCAACACCATCTATATTCCATCCTCTCAAGATTGTCATCTTTTTATTTTAATATTTGGAGCCCACCTTTCACCAATTTACAATGATAAATTTTTCATTAAAAATATCATTTTCTTTTTGTTTCCAAATAGAGCTCTACTCTATCCAGAGATTGTCACACGTGAATGAAAATCAGACCTGACCTTCTGATAGACCACCTCGTAGATGGGCTTGTGATAAAAATGTTTTTAGGTTGGATTTTTTTATCAAATCTTATAGGCATCATTTTCTGATTTGATTATATAGACAAATGACACTAGGTTTGCCCCACCATAATTACACTTTTGTGGGCGCACATGGACCCATAATTAAGATATATATACATTGATCCATGGTGGGCCAATTATTACTGGGATCAAATACCAGTAGCATGTGGTTTTAAAGTCTCATAATTAATGGCTTTTAAAGTTAAGATGTTTATACATTTTTTTTAAAAAAAATCTAGAGATAAAAAACGGTTTGATCGATTCTAAAATGGTATTGGTGCTACTTCAAATGGGTAAAGAAGAAATTTGTGCGGAGGGATTGAAATGACCATTAGCCTATGTGAAGATAACACTTGTATTTATGATTGAAGATGCGTTGACTGTTTTTATATAAATATGTATGAATATATTCTGATATGTTTATAATTAATTTTGATATCTCATAAATTAAAAATATAATATCTTACTTTTTGCCCCGTGCTAAGCACGGGGTGTTGTTGCTAGTAATTAATATTAATTAAATAAAAAATCTTTTGAAAAAGCCTTATTCTCTCACCTAAATTTATATTTATTATGGCTAGGGCTGTATATATGTGGGTTGGTTGGGATCTAATATCTGATTGGACACATTCCAAAGTGACACCTGTGAGTCCAAAACGATATCCATGGTCTGAGGCACAGGTGAAGAGACCAAACTATACTTAGAGCTGATTATGTTTTAATGGGATAATATAATCATAATAAAAGTAAAAGTAACATTATATATATTTGGATTACTATTATAAGTTTATAGCTATTGACCGGGCTAGAGAAGAATATTAGAAAGGGATGAAATTTGGGTCAATAAATTTAAGTTTGGATTCAATTAGACCCAAGTTCCCAACCTATTTTTAAGCTTACCTGGCCAAACAAAGCCATCTAAAAGCCTTATTCTCTCACCTAAATTTATATTTATTATGGCTAGGGCTGTATATATATAGGTTGGTTGGGACCTAATATCTAATTGGACACATTCCAAAGAGACACCTGAGTCCAAGACGAGATTTATAGTCTGAGGCACAAGTGAAGAGACCAAACTATACTTAAAGTTGATTACATTTTGATGGGATAATATAATTATAATAAAAGTAAAAGTAACATTATATATATATATTTGGATTACTATTATAAGTTTATAACTATTGACTGGGCTAGAGAAGAATATTAGAAAGGGATATAATTTGGGTCAATAAATTTAGGTTTGGTTTCAATTAGACCCAAGTTCCCAACCTATTTCCAAGCTTACCGGGCCAAACAAAGCCATCTAGTGATGTTTGGTAAGTGCCAAAATAAAAAATGCACAGAAGAAGTTTGTCTTCTATTTGGGCCCAATTTTCACAGTGATTTTGTCACAATGGGCCCACTTGTTATATAATGATTGACATCCTTTGTATTTTTTTTTGGTAAATAAAACTTTGATTAAAAGAAAAGGAATGAGAGGGTTAGAGTATTTATAGATTTTGTAAAATTGAAAATGACACAAAATACCCCTTATATGACTGTTTTATGGCTGTTGAGGGGGTTAAAATGAACATTTTTTTTAAAAAGTCATTTTTGGGCCGGCCGCAGGGGCAACCTATGTGCCAGACATGCCTGGCGGGTTGGGCCAACAGGCCCAGGCACCTCAGCCCGACATGGGCCGTGCCATTGACCTGGCCTTTGACTGGCGGGCCGGGTCGTACCAAATCGAAACAAGGCTTTAATGACGATGACTAATTCACCGAGATAAAGGGTCCCACTCGTATGGAAATATTGCCAGTTAGATTTCTATAGTAGTTGATTCCGAATCCTAACTAGCTATCATAATAGGTATTTTCTTTATTAAAAGATGTCAACCGACATCAAATGTAGGGTCCCTCGGCATCATGTGATACAAGAATACTTTATATATAAAGAAAATATCTTTAAACAAATCAGCCCTATTGAATATTTCTATACATCGTGTACGTAACAATCAACCTAACATATTAGTAATATCATATAGTGACATCAAAATGAATATTTCAAATAACAGGTAAAAAATTGCCCCAACCAAAATAACACATGCACGGTCATATAGTGACATCAAAATGAATGTGGACAATAAAATAAAAAAACGCCTCATTTCTCTGCACATGACACTAGTCTATATATTTATGAAGCACCACCCCATTTTTTCTCCAACAGCTCCATACAAGGCAAAGTAGCACCTCCATTGGCTAGAAAGAACCCTTCAGCTCTCTCCAACATGGACCCCCTCCCTGTCGTCCAAGCCTTCCATGAGATCGAACGACGCGTATTCCTGCGCCTGCTCAATCTGGGATCAGTTCCATATGTAGCGAAGAAGATCATCGCATTCTGGCTATGGATGGAATGCATCTGCCATGGCCAGCTTGTGATTAGAATCCGACAACTCTCGAACGAGAACCTTCGAGTGGTCGCGAGGGAGGCCGAGGGCGCTCTGGCATGCGTGGAGAACTCTGCGGAAAGACCACCTCTTGGAAATGGCCTCTCAATCACCTCCGAACTGTTGAATCTACCTGTTGTGATGCGATTCTTCCATCTGCATCGAGAGACTGCAAAGAGGGAGATTAGCTTTTTCTTAGATGGAGTTTGCAATGTGGTGTTTGAAGACATCATAGAGAAGAGAGCAACGAGGAATGCTGCTGGAAGGTGGTATCTTGTACTCTTTTAAAACTTTTTTTGAGAACTTGAGAATTGCTCAGTTATTTGACAACTCTGCCTCTCACCTGGTGTGTGTGTGTGTGTTTGGGTCTCAGGCCCCTTAGCTAGGATCCATAAAAAAAAAGGGTCTAAAGAATCAGGGGATGACGAGAATGGTGGAACTAAGAAATATGCCTTAAAAAGGCCATGGCCACCCCCTATCTCCTAGTTTTGCCCCCAGCTACTCGATCGCCATCAAGTCCTATCGTCTTTAAGGGGTTTTGATATATTAGTCCTAAAATCTGATTTTTCCACCCCCTATTCCCTAGTAAATATAGATCTAACCACCATTTCTCTAGTTCTATTATTACGGAAAAAGTTTTCCTAAGATTCTGCATAAAAGTCATAACATCATGCGACAGTCCCATGCTATCGTAGGATTTATTAGTTTCTTTGACATCCACTCCTTCTATGATATCATGAGATTTGGGGCAAAAAAGTTTTTTTCAAAAAAAATGTTAACCAGAGTCAAGCGATTCAGATGACATTATCTAAATTTCGGTCCTGAATTGCAAAATTCCTAAAATATTAACGATACTCGTATATCTTCAAATATCCTAAAATATTCTTTCTAGTGTTCTAATATGTTTATTGGCATGTTGTGTGAGAAAGGCTATTCAATGAGGGCAGCAGCAGTAGTGCTGGCTCGGGAGAACGACCACAAAATCCGCTGGCCAGTCAACTCAGGCAGGGCAAGGACCAGAGGCACATGTGGCTGTCTTGGGGGTCATGGAATCCCATGGAATTTCAATTGCTTGGAGAAGAAGAGAGATTTGAATTATTTGCCGCGGCTGCTTTTGAAGAAGGAGCTGGTGAGACCAAGGGCTTCTCCGGCAAGTGAATTTTCAAGTCTTGGATCTGAGATATAATAAGAATAAGATTTTTATATTGTAAGGTGAACAACATTAGCAGAAGGGCAGAAAAAGCATGCATTGCAGCTGATGATGCCCAACTTAAATAACTTTCATTTTGAGACTTATTTTTTATGCTATCAAGAAAAACACTGATATGATATGCATAGTCATAGTTACTGGTTTATATAAGACACAGGAGAGTGAGTCTAAATATATGTAAGACGTGCCTTATTTATGGTAGACTGAGTCATTCTAGTTAAGGAGTCGATTAATGGATGATTTTCTATTGCGTTCCATTTGGATTGGTGGATAGGCCCAAGCACAGCTCAAGCCCAACACGGGCCATCAAAGTAGGCCCAATCCCAACCATTGAGTGAGCTGGGCTTGGCCGAATCAGGCTTTCTACCGATTCTTTGGAAACATACACGAATTCATTAGGCAGGCTAGCCCAGGCTCTGGGTTTTCTATCACTTAATCCCGCCCGGACCAAATATTAATTGGGTCCAGTTTATATGTATAAGCCCAGCATCGGATCAGGCCCGACCTGGGTGAGCCCATGAGCACCCCTAATTGACAGCCTAGAAAACAATGCAATAAAAAACTATTAAACTTGAAGGTCACATATCAAGGGGTTAGAATTATGTAGTGGCGGCAAGCAGTTCCTAGGATACTACGTGCGAACATTCTCCCCAAAATAGATCTCTGAATATGCATGGATTATAAGATAAAGTTGATTTGTAGCATTGCATGCAGTTAAAATGTTAGTTTCACTTGACAATCATACAAATCGCATGGGGGCTCAAAATAACCAGCTAGAATAATCTGATTCATTCTATGGCTATGATTATTGTATCAATATGAAAATTTGGACCCCTGTGATCGATCTACATTGTATCATTTAATTTGAAATTTGGGACCCCTGTGATCTACACTGTATCATTTATTTATATAGTTACATTTTATCCCTACCATGGCTATAGCTGGCTGCTACAGGCGTCCAATGTACTGTTTATTTCTTAACATATGCATGTATGTGATGAGTCAAGTCTTTTTAAAGCATGCGCGTAAAATGTGAATCCACAGGCCATGATTCAACTTCCACGTTTGATGGTGCTTGGATGAGAAAGGCTTGTTATGGAATTGAGCTTCATTGGATGATCATGACCGTTTCATGAAAGCCCTACATCTAGGATCAACTCGAATCGGTTGAAGATGGTTATGGTTATGAAATAAATTGCAATGGTGTGGAATGTATATAGAATACAACAATTGAAACCATTCAAATTAAGCTACCAATTATACATAACTTTGAAATCAGGTTTGTGGGTTACTAATAATCTTAATCAGATATATCTATCTGAAAATTTTCCTTTCTGAGATGAATCATCCGTGCCAATGAAGGAACCTTGTGAGCAACCCCTCCCATTTCTGCAGTGAAATTACACACCCAAAAGAAAAGAAGAGATCGAAAACAAATGATCCACTGAGATACCTGTTCGAGGGCTTTGATGACGACAGGAATAGTGGGATGTGTCCTAGAAAGTAGAAACAAGAGACCTCCTAAACATCAACTGCCGCGAACGTCACTTGTAATTTGGACTAGCTTGGATTGAAGCACAAGTTATTTTCTCTCATGAGCTCTATACTTTGGGCAATGGTTGACCCAACAGTCCCAACAAACCCCAGTGAAGCACAGTGGCATATAGCTTCCTCAATGTACAAAAGAAAATCAGGCAAAACAACAGATCTGCAAGACTTCTTACTCTTTCCATCCAGAACCCTTGGAAGAAATCCAGACCTCAGGCCATGTTCAGCAGCCATGACTTTCTGAGCAGTTCGCACCACCAACTCATCTCCTTCTTGAAGATAATGCAGTTTGTAAGCATTAGAATCCCTTGCCAATTCACCCAAAAAGGATTCACTCCAATTAGATGAGGGATAAAGATAGCTTATCAGAATCATTAAATTTTATTTCACTCTATTTTTATTCTATATAAGATAAGGATAGCTTGTGTTTAGGTTAGCTGCATAAATTAGAAACAAGAGTTGGAACAATGTTTCTAATTTCTCTGCACTATACAAAAGTTAACACTGGGAAATCTCTCCCATTTCGGGGCCCAATGATGCTTCCAGCTTTCAAGCACCCCAATTAGCAGGAGGAAAAACCGGACCTCTGCCCATATTATTCAAACTGCTGCATATTTGTATGCATCCAAATTCCACAACAATGTTCTTCTGACCCCTTCCATACAACAAAATAATTGCCATCTACTTTTCGCCAGAGAGGAATATCACCAAGAGGGAATACATGGGTGGAAACCTGCTAATTACATTATTCCTGGACGCTGTCCAATGACAAAGGATTTAACAATATCACAGACAAAATTGAGGAAGTCTATTCATCCATCAGATTTGCATAGACAGAGAGTTAGAAAAAACATATTATTAAATAATTTCATACATGATAAGTCCACTATAAATAGCTGCATAATGTCATCAAACTACCAACAGAAACTAAATTGGCTACCCATACTACAAACTAACCTGATCGCTACAATTGTATCTTCTTCTTAAACAAAGAAACTGCAGTTATCAGCTCCAAAATAAACCTGAACCGGATGAGTTTTAAGGAGCATCATATATTCTAAGTAAGGGTAAGTAGGTCATTTTCATCTCATAATCATGTGTACCCAGGCAAATTCCACATACATGAATATGAACACAAGTACCAGCCAGTTGTTGCATTTCATTCATCTTGTTTTAAAAGGAATCTCCAAGGCACACAGCACTGATCCAACTCCTCACCTGATGTCGCATGTGGAAAGCAAGCTTATCAAACTGCATGAATTGGACTGCTGCCGGAATTCAAGCTTGAGCCACTTGTTGCTGGATTTGGATGGAAAGCCGATTGCCTATCTGACCCATCAAGCAGTTTTAGTGAGAACGATGAAGGTGCCTTGTCACCAAGTGATTCTCCCAATGTGAGCTTCGACATGCCCACTAGTTCATCGACATTGATTGGTTCCTTTGAATGTACTGCTGTCGGCTTCACAACCTCATGAGTTCCTTTCTGCACTGCCTCAGGTGTGTACCCTGGCCAATATGGGAATGAAAAGGGAAAGAATGGCGAAAAATACACAGGAAAAACTACGGGGTAAGCAGCTTGTGAGTTTTCTGGCTTTGAAACAACAGCTTCACCGTCATTAGAATTTGTGGAGTCCATAGACTCACATTCTTCTTCCAGAGCAGGAGGAGCTGGTAATGGCTTGCTGCTTTGTGTTTCAGGTTGTTGATGGCTCATGGGGAAGAGATCCCGTGATACTACAGTAGAAGCATTCACCGGCTACAAAGCAGCCAAGCAGGACATGATAAGGACGGATAGATATGAAAATATCACTATAATGTGTAAGGAACTTGCAGCCAAACATGCTTGTGCAAGTACAAAGAGAACTATTAAAAAGGTAAAGAAAAAGAGACGTACTTCATCCGTTATCATATCAAACAGGCTGGAGCGTCTCTTTCTCCTGATCACATTGGTTTGGCGAATAAAATATTTCTGAGCATGACTAGCCACCTGGGTTGGTGTCCTTGAAACTACAAAATTACGTGATATCCCTCGCCGATCACCTTTACCCAGCTTCTGCAGACCAAGTAGAAACATCCTATGTTCATCTTCAGTCCATGGCACGCCTGCAAATTAACATCTTAGCGCAGCATTCATCTCAACATAAAATTTAGGCACTCAACTCTAATGATATCTCTAGCATCCCTAATATTTAATTATTTTTATTCTGATCTTAATAAGAAAAACGCAAGGGAAGTTACTTAAACAGGGAAAGTTTATCATCATGATCAAGGCTTTATCTTATGAATATGAGGTCAGCATATCTCACAACAATAAAAGTTTATAAAAAAAAAAAACTTTGATTGGTAATGAAAGTTTATAATATAAATTAATAATTTTTGCCACTTTTCAGACAGATCCCATCAACTTGAACAAATACTTTTTTTGCACGGTTACATCTTAAAAAGCATTTGTAGAGTAGATGATAAAGTTAACAAATATGTACTGTATATAGAGAAAACATAAATATCACATCATCAACATTTTATGACAGAAATATCCATCTTGATTTTTAGAAGATAACCAGCCAGAGAAAAACAATTCTATTTATTTTCCCTATAAACGCATTTATGTCATTGTATTGGTGCCCCAAAAACATGGGAATTTTTGTTTGAGACTTTTTCTGTCCTTCAGTATAAAACCTACAGGTACACAGATACAGGATATGGAACCTACCTTACTCCCTTTAGTACTACTCAAAGCTTGTTCTCCAAGATTCAAGAAAGATACCTAACGATACTCAATCATCTTCAAGTAAGTCGATCATCATTGCCAGGATATTGTTCTCCATTATTTTATTTTCTTTCATTTTCAATCCCTAATATATCCTAAAATATTCTTTCTAGTGTTCTAATATGTTTATTGGCATGTTGTGCGAGAAAGGCTATTCAATGAGGGCAGCAGCAGTAGTGCTGGCTCCGGAGAACGACCACGAAATCCGCTGGCCAGTCAACTCAGGCAGGGCAAGGACCAGAGGCACATGTGGCTGTCTTGGGGGTCATGGGATCTCATGGAATTTCAATTGCTTGGAGAAGAAGAGAGATTTGAATTATCTGCCGCAGCTGCTTTTGAAGAAGGAGCTGGTGAGACCAAGGGCTTCTCCGGCAAGTGAATTTTCAAGTCTTGGATCTGAGATATAATAAGAATAAGATTTTTATATTGTAAGGTGAAGAACATTAGCAGAAGGGCAGAAAAAGCATGCATTGCAGCTGATGATGCCCAACTTAAATAACTTTCATTTTGAGACTTATCTTTTATGATATCAAGAAAAAACTGATATAATATGCATAGTCATAGTTACTGGTTTATATAAGACAGAGGAGAGTGAGTCTAAATATATGTAAGACGTGCCTTATTTGGTTAGTCATTCTAGGTTTTTGTTTTATTTTTTTTTAGACTGAGTCATTCTAGTTAAGGAGTCGATCAATGGATGATTTTCTATTGCGCTCCATTTGGATTGGTGGATAGGCCCAAGCACAGCTCTAGCCCAACACGGGCCATCAAAGTAGGCCCAATCCCAACCATTGAGTGAGCCGGGCTTGGCCGAATCAGGCTACCTACCGATTCTTTGGAAACATACACGAATTCATTTGGCAGGCTAGCCCAGGCCTTGGGCTTTCTATCACTTAATCCAAGCCCGGACCAACTATTAATTGGATCCAGTCTATAAGTATAAGCCCAGCATCGGATCGGGCCCGAGCTGGGTGAGCCCATGAGCACCCCTAATTGACATCCTAGAAAACAATGCATTAAAAAACTATTAAATATGAAGGTCACAGATCAAGGGGTTAGAATCATGTAGTGGCGGCAAGCAGTTCGTAGGATACTACGTGCGAACATTCTCCCCAAAATAGATCTCTGAATATGCATGGAAAAAAAAATGTTGAGCTAACCTTATTGTGGGATGCGCTTCCAGCACCAATAAGTATTGTGGATTATAAGATAAGGTGACTTGTAGCATTGCATGCGGTTAAAATGTTAGTTTCACTTGACAATCATAAAAATCCAATGGGGGCTCAAAATAACCAGCTAGAATAATCTGATTCATTCTATGGCTGTGATTATTGTATCAATATGAAAATTTGGACCCCTGTGATCTACACTGTATCATTTATTTGAAATTTGGGATCCCTGTGATCTACACTGTATCATTTATTTATATAGTTACATTTTATCCCTACCATGCCTATAGTTGGCTGCTACAGAAGTCCAATGTACTGTTTAAAATGTGAATCCACAGGCCATGATTCAGCTTCCATGTTTGATGGTGCTTGGATGAGAAAGGCTTGTTATGGAATTGAGCTTCATTGGATGATCATGACCGTTTCATGAAAGCCCTACGTCTAGGATCAACTCAAATCGGTTGAAGATGGTTATGGTTATGAAATAAATTGACATGGTGTGGAATGTATATAGAATACAACAATTGAAACCATTCAAATTAAGCTACCAATTATACATAACTTTGAAATCAGGTTTGTGGGTTACTAATAATCTTAATCAGATATATCTGTCTGAAAATCTTCCTTTCTGAGATGCATTATCGGGTTTATTGGAAATTGCAAAGGTGATATTTTTGTGAGTAGATATTTATGTATAATCAACTCTATTTGTCATTGTTAACCAACTGAACTACAAAAAAGGAAAAATAAACAATTGAAATAAAAAAGAGTGAACATGTCGTGAATATCACAGAAGATCGAACAACTTACATAGTAGAATGAACCTGATCCGTGGTAGATGACTGATCCCTAGACCTACCTAGTGCTCATCATGTAACATTCATTTGAACATACTACTCCTAGGTTTGGTGTGACCCACATGCTCCTAGGGCCATTGGATTGGAATTAGATTGCTGTAAAAGAAATGTCATAATGAACTGGGTTTGGCAGGTAAACCATTCCACAATCTCCTCTTTCCATGGATATTGCCAATGGCCTGCCATTCTAGACAGGGTCCTGTATGAAGTGGAAAATGTTGCGAAGTCCCACATCCCACATCGCCCGGGCCTCATATACCCATTTGGACCTTTCACCGATCAGCAACTTTTGGATTGGTACATGGTATAAGCTGTTTGGACCCTTCACCTATCAACTTCAGCCTTAGAGTAATCGTTTCCAAGTAATTCAGCCCAGCTGTGGGTTTCTTTTTCTCTGTTGTTCTTAGTCATGGCAGTGGGCTTGTAGCTGGCAGATCCGTGGGCTTCTTCTTCAGAGTTTTGGCCCGTCATGTGCGTCCCTTTTGGGTTTCTAGCACTTACATAAAAGTTCCTAATATTTCTGAAACATTACAATCCCCCACTGTCCTGCAAAACGTAACAGGACCAGGTGTAGTTAACACAAGCCAGCAGCAAATTAGATGCAACATTTCACCACAAGTCCAACCGAGGCAAACGGATTAACTGACCGAAACTGAACATGTATCGCCAAGGCTTCAAGCAAGTTAAAGATCCTTGCATAGGGGCGTAGAGAATTAATCAGATTTAATCCTCATAAGTGGAGCTCCTTTCATATGACAGTGGATAACGGTAGGCGGTTAGGATTTTTATTGTTCATATATTTTCCTGACATACATCTCTCAAAAATTAGGTGTTAGGTTCTTGTATTTGGAGTTTTGGTCCTTCATGCACTTGGACTCCAATGCATTCTCCCTTTAAACGAATAGGCTGCATCCTCTTAAATCAAAACATTTCAGAAATCCAAAGTAATCCACAAAAAATAAAGGTTGAATTATCTTCATTCCCCAACATGGGTAATCATTTACACATTGACATGTGCCAATGAAAGAACCTTGTGAGCAACCCCTCCCATTTCTGCAGTGAAATTACACACCCAAAAGAAAAGAAAAGATCGAAAACAAATGATCCACTGAGATACCTGTTCGAGGGCTTTGATGACGACAGCAATAGTGGGATGTGTCCTAGAAAGTAGAAACAAGAGACCTCCTAAACATCAACTGCGGCGAATGTCACTTATAATTTGGACTAGCTTGGATTGAAGCACAAGTTATTTTTTCTCATGAGCTCTATACTTTGGGCAATGGTTGACCCAACAGTCCCAACAAACCCCAGTGAAGCACAGTTGCATATAGCTTCCTCAATGTACAAAAGAATATCAGGCAAAACAACAGATCTGCAAGACTTCTTACTCTTTCCATCCAGAACCCTTGGAAGAAATCCAGACCTCAGGCCATGTTCAGCAGCCATGACTTTCTGAGCAGTTCGCACCACCAACTCATCTCCTCCTTGAAGATAATGCAGTTTGTAAGCATTAGAATCCCTTGCCAATTCACCCAAATAGGTTTCACTCCAATTAGATGAGGGAAGATCTGTCATGATGAAAATGTCAATAGGATCATTTTCCTTTCTATTATCGACTTCCTGCAATGACTTTATTTTTTGTTTTAATGCTAAAAAAGTATCTTTCCAGTGGTTCTTAAACTGGCCATCTAGCAATCTAAGTTGCGCACAAAGGAAAGGAACTTTTATCCTGTTTACTGCAAACTCCTTTCCTGCATCCATTATTTCAGGGACAAATGGGAGGAATTCAATTTTCTGTAGCAGAGACTGTATCTGAGGGTCTCTTGGAGCTTCATGGATATCAATATAAAGTTCAGAACCCTTGTAAGGTGCTGTAAAAAGGCTTCCAAAAGCCAGAACAGTGGCCGTTTCAGCTCTGGATCCACGTCCAAACGCTTTGTATACATCCCTGCGTCTCCTAACATAGGAAAGTCTTTTCTTTCTCTTTAACTGTTCGTCAGGCTGGAAGGAATCCAAAAGCTCCTCATTGTTTTGTTGGTATGTCCAAACTGTCGTCCTACAATCTTCTTCTACAGCATATGTACACTGTCCAATGTTACTTGTTGGGCCTGAAAGCAAGGACCCACATTGTTTAAAGTCCCCGGACATTGAACCAAGCTCTGAAATTGCACAACATAGACTTCCAAAGCAAGCAAGATCCATGTTTAAGCCACACCACAAGGATGCAAGGACCCTAAAGTCTATTGCTCTAACCAAAGAAGTAGATAGCACAGAAGAAAGGTCTACAATGTCAGCCATCGAGACATAACTGCAAAAGGAAATGAGGATGAAAAAGCTCATGAGTTTTTGAAGGAAAGAAAAATGCCTCACTTCAGAAACAAACAAATTGAACTCTTATCTAGGAAAAAACTTGTGAATCTAATTTCTTTCTTTAAAATATAATTAAACAACAGTGAGGGGAAAAAACAGAAATAAAAAAAAAAGGCACCGGAAAAGTAAATGCAGTGTTCGATTACAGGACATGATAATGCAACCATGAATGTTATCAAAGGAGGAAAGAGATGAAAAGCAAAAATTAAGAGAAACACATAACAACATACACATCAAGACTTCTTCATTCTTTATGAGGAAACAATTACCAAACAGGATATCTTTGGGGCTGGCATGTCCATTCTAAAGCAAGAAACAGCCAGGCTTGTAGGGCCAACCTGATATGCCAGTCATGGACAGAGGGGGATTCATATGCTTTGCATGACCTATCTCTCTGTAGAAAATGTGAATCATCGAATCATGGGAAGAACAATTGTGAGAGGTTCAAAGATAATCGGTTTCTAGCCAATAGATAAAGTTGGATGAATGCCAAATTTGCATGATTGATTAAAGCTTTACAAAATTCAGATGATTGCCAATTTTAGAAGAGTGCTAATTTACAGGGTAGTGAGTGTGAAGGGTTTGGATTGATCAAAGGGCGGTGAAGTAGACTCCAAAGTTAAATGGTGCTCATTCCTAAAAACTTCACTTCCCAAACATCAAATAAGTTTTCCACTTCTTACCATTACCAAAACAAAAAAACATAACATAACAATGTGAAAATAAGGTGCTCAATCGGTTTTCCATGTTCTTTTTTCCTTTCTAGACCTTAGTGTCTGTGTATAATTATAAGGTGAGACTGCATTCTTGTAAATCGATGTCATCTCAAGCCTTGAAACATTCATTCACATACAATTTCCCTTTATTTTGATTTTTTCAAAACAGTGCATGCAGAAACCTAATTCCAACTTCAATGAACCAAATCACTTGGTCCTAGCCATTATCAAAACAATGTTAATTCATGCTGGAAAAGGTGGAGATACAGAGTCCCAACCAATCAAAGCAAATACCTAACCGCCCATTCTATCAAAACACACATACAGATCCACCCAAATGCAGAAACAACAACTAAAAACCAACAACCAAACCAAACCACGGTACCCCAAATCAAATCAAGCCTTAAAAACAGAAACCCATATAAAAAGTTGATAAATTGATCAAGGATTACTAACCGACGGGTCTGAACAAGCTGAATTATGTGATCCCAGACAGAAACCCGGAGCTCAGACGGACTGGAAACCCTGAATTTGGGGCAGCTGCCCAAAGCAACCGAGTGGTGATCAAGAACAGGAGGAATAACGAGCGTGCGATTCAAGATGGCTGCGATCACAATGGCGTTCTTGAGCTCGGAAAGCTGGTTGCTGAATCCGCTGTGTGGAGCGTACCAGAGGAACCTTTCGCCTTTGGGGATGAGGTTTTGAGTATCTCTGTTTCTGCTGCATTGGGGAGATTTCATTTCAAGTTCTTGCTTCTGGGGTTGGAGTGATCTGGGGGTTTTTGTGTAGAAGAGAAAGAAGAAGAAGATAGAGAAGAGAAGGAGAAGGAGAAGGAGAAAGGGAAATCTGGGGGTTCTCTTTTTCCATCTGTTTCTTTCAGAACTGAAGAGATTCATCTCTCTCTCCCTTTCTCTCTTCGCTGTAATCAATGAATGGCTTCGAATGCAGAGAGAGAGAAGAAGAAGAGGAAGACGAAGAACTGAGAGAAGGCGCGAGTCGGATGACTCGGATATCTTCCGAGTCGGAATCGGTTCTGTCGCGCGATCGAGAGACGGAGAAAAGAGGCTGGAGGTGGCTTTGTTGTGATTTGGAGTACACGAGTGCATAGATCTCAGCCGTCGATCTAACACTGCCACACGTGTGTGGTATGAGGCGCTTACATTGGTGAGATAAGCAGTTAAAACTGTCCACTGAGTCCATATAACGAATGTACTTTATGGAGGGCTAGGATGCACTGAGATTATTAGGTGGGCCCCGCTCACGGCATGAATTTTCCCAAATGTGTTGTATTTTTGTTTTCCTTCTTTTTAATATAATATTTAATTACCGTTTAAAAAAACTTCATGATTGGCTGAATTCCTATTTGGAGATAAATTTGGCACGGAGTCTGGATCCTCTGAGTCTCTAACCCAGAGGATTACTGAGCTGAAAGAGTGGAAATCCAGTGGGGCCCATGTAATTGAAAATGTGGGATGCACAAGATCAACAGCCTCAGGCTCTTGTCACATATGGGATGACTTCACATTTTATTTCAATAGGAGTTATCTCCACGATAAGATGGACAATATGATGCAAAAGGTGATTTAAAATTTGGGGACAATATGATGCAAAAGTGTGAGTATTGATTTTGAGAGGCTCCAATTTTGAATTGATGGACCACTTTGGAGTTTCACTCTTGAACTCAAGAACTCCCTGGAGACGCTTGTTTAAATTTTGAGAAGTGCATCTCATTAAGCCTTAATAATTTCCAAGTAGTCCACTTAGGTAATCCATGCTCACTATAGGACTTGTTTGTACAACAAGAGAGTTTCTATTAGGAAAATCAATTCTTGTTTTCTTTCCACTATAAAATTAGGTCACACAAAACAATGAAATGGGGGGGAGAACAGAAAATCACTAACAATTTTATTTTGATTAGCCAAATTCTCTCATTACAAGAATGCACCCATATCAACATAAGAAGTCAGCTTTGGATTGATTTCTTTTTTGCATTACCATTCACTCATAATTTTCAATCGAAAAGGGGATATTGTTTGTTTGCTATTTCTCCGTTTGCAATATTCGTGACCCACTTAAGCTGTTGTGCACAATTTCATACTTGTTTTAATCCTCAACCCACCCTCTTAACCTCCTCCATCTAACCACTTTTATTTCAAGATGATAACTAAAATTGATTATGCAAGCCTTCCAACCTCTGCTCTTATTTCATGCTACTTGGAATTGCCATACGCCATCCCCTCCATATACAATGGAATTAAGGATGTAAATGGGTTCTCGATTCTCCGATTACCCGGAGGTTTCGCCTTGTTGAAAATCAGGTCTGGGTCATTTTTTAAGCCCCAATAAGTAAATGGGTACGGGTCCAGCTCAACCTTGGTTCGGATCCGTGACCCGACATATTACCTAGATTTTTTTAAATTTTCTCTTAAAAACCATGTTTTTTAATAGTATTCTCTACCTAGACCCGGACTTGGATCCACGCCCATCCCATATATTGTTTTGGTTCTAGTTCCGGGGCTAAGAAATCAGTTCCGAAACGGTTCCGAGTCCGGATCCGGATCCGGTTCCACCTTCTCCTTAACGGTTCCGGTTTGGACCCAGACCGGAAGCGACTCATTTACAACCCTAAATGGAATGCTCAAAAATGTCCAGATGAATGCGTTGGCATTTGGTTTTGGGAAATTTATATCCAAATGATCCCAATCAAAATGGTTGCAGAAACATTCATAGATAGATCAGTTTGGAGTTGGACCATTCAGGTAGAAATCCAATACGGCCATTATGCTTGGCTGCCAAATATTGTAATGACTAATGACCCAAACAGTCACTGACACTGGCTCGGTGCCAACGCAATAATAGACTTTATATAAAATCACAGATGAAGTTAGCTGACACTCAAGGAAGGTGGAGTAGAGATGAAGGCAGCTAAGACTCAAGGAAGGTGGAGTAGAGATGAAGGCAGCTAAGACTCAAGGAAGGTGGAGCAGAGGAGTCAGGAGTTTGTGGAGACAATGCGAGCGAGAGGAATAACACAACGATGTGTAGGCGCAGCCCTTCTACAGGATATAGCCATAGATCACTGTAGATTTCTAGATGTAAATGAATTGGAATAAGGCCTTTTTGGATTCAAATGTGATTTCCATTAGCTTGTTTCCAACAACAATCATAATTCACAACCCCCTCTGCCATCCATGCCTGCAGGCTAAGGAATCAATAATAACAATGTGTTTGATAAAAATACTTGTAGATTGACATGAAGTAAAGTGAATATTAAAGAGAAAAAAAGTATTAGGGAGTCTAATCATTGTAGGATGAAATTTTATTTTTATTGGCTTGATGAGGAATCTTTTTGACATTTTGGGTAAAAAGGAGATAGATTTCTATCTTCTAGTGGCAAGAGAACGTTACTTTTTGGCTTTTTTTTTTTAATAAAAGGAGGATATTTTAAAATTTTATACTTTTGATATGATCCCGATTCTTTTTCTTGTATGTGAAAAAGGGGCTTTACTTCACTCCAACTTACTTAGTAAAGTGGCCAAACAAACCAAGACCCTAACCAGATTAAAACATACAGCCAAAGAAAGCTACATTGATGTCAGCTAGTGGTTTTACTGCAAATCTTAAGAATTTTAGGACTCATGAAATTACGCTCTCTAGTTTGGGCATACTGATGCTTTTTGGTGTATCCCATATCACAATCAGTTTAAAGAATTAATTGGCAGAAAATTGGTCGTCTTCTGTTTGTTTGTCACGGAATAGAATAAAATTAGAGTAAAATAAAATTTAACAGTTGTATTTTTTTACTCAAAAATATATTAGCGAAATCTGCAAAAGGCGGATAAAGATAGCTTATCAGAATCAGTAAATTTTATTTCACTCTATTTTTATTCTATATAAAATAAGGATAGCTCGTGTTTAGGGTAGCTGCATGAAATAGAAACAAGAGTTGGAACAATGTTTCTAATTTCTCTGCACTATACAAAAGTTAACACTGGGAAATCTCTCCCTTTTTGGAGGACCAATGATGCTTCCAGCTTTCAAGCACCCCAATTAGCAGGAGGAAAAACCGGACCTCTGCCCATATTATTCAAACTGCTGCATATTGTATGCGTCCAAATTCCACAACAATGTTCTTCTGACCCTTCCATACAACAAAATAATTGCCATCTGTGTTTCGCCAGAGAGGAATATCACCAAGAGGGAATACATGGGTGGAAACCTGCTAATTACATTATTCCTGGACACTGTCCAATGACAAAGGATTTAACAATATCACAGACAAAATTGAGGAAGTCTATTCATCCATCAGATTTGCATAGACAGAGGGTTAGAAAAAGCATATTATTAAATAATTTCATACATGATAAGTCCACTATAAATAGCTGCATAATGTCATCAAACTACCAATAGAAACTAAATTGGCTACCCATACTAAAAAACTAACCTGATCGCTACAATGCTATCTTCTTCTTAAACAAAGAAACTGCAGTTATCAGCTCCAAAATAAACCTGAACCGGATGAGTTTTAAGGAGCATCATATATTCTAAGTAAGGGTAAGTAGGTCATTTTCATCTGATAATCATGTGTACCCAGGCAAATTCCACATACATGATGAATATGAACAAAAGTACAAGCCAGTTGTTGCATTTCATTCATCTTGTTTTAAAAGGAAATCTCCAAGGCGCACAGCACTGATCCAACTGCTCATCTGATGTCGCATGTGGCAAGCAAGCTTATCAAACTGCATGAATTGGACTGCTGCCGGATTTCAAGCTCGAGCCACTTGTTGCTGGATTTGGATGGAAAGCCGATTGCCTATCTGACCCATCAAGCAGTTTTAGTGAGAGCGATGAAGGTGCCTTGTCACCAAGTGATTCTCCCAATGTGAGCTTCGACATGCCCACTAGTTCATCGACATTGATTGGTTCCTTTGAATGTACTGCTGTCGGCTTCACAACCTCATGAGTTCCTTTCTGCACTGCCTCGGGTGTGTACCCTGGCCAATATGGGAATGAAAAGGGAAAGAATGGCGAAAAATACGCAGGAAAAACTACGGGGTAAGCAGCTTGTGAGTTTTCTGGCTTTGGAACAACAGCTTCACCATCATTAGAATTTGTGGAGTCCATAGACTCACATTCTTCTTCCAGAGCAGGAGGAGCTGGTAATGGCTTGCTGCTTTGTGTTTCAGGTTGTTGATGGCTCATGGGTAAGAGATCCCGTGATACTACAGTAGAAGCATCCACGGGCTACAAAGCAGCCAAGCAGGACATGATAAGGACAGATAGATATGAAAATATCACTATAATGTGTAAGGAACTTGCAGCCAAACATGCTTGTGCGAGTACAGAGAGAACTATTAAAAAGGTAAAGAAAAAGAGACGTACTTCATCCGTTATCATATCAAACAGGCTGGAGCGTCTCTTTCTCCTGCTCACATTGGTTTGGCGAATAAAATATTTCTGAGCATGACTAGCCACCTGGGTTGGTGTCCTTGAAACTACAAAATTACGTGATATCCCTCGCCAATCACCTTTACCCAGCTTCTGCAGACCAAGTAGAAACATCCTATGTTCATCTTCAGTCCATGGCACGCCTGCAAATTAACATCTTAGCGCAGCATTCATCTCGACATAAAATTTAGGCACTCAACTCTAATGATATCTCTAGCATCCCTAATATTTAATTATTTTTATTCTGATCTTAATAAGAAAAACGCAAGGGAAGTTACTTAAACAAGGAAAGTTTATCATCATGATCAAGGCTTTATCTTATGAATATGAGGTCAGCATATCTCATAACAATAAAAGTTTATAAAAAAAAAAAAAAAAAAAAAAAAACTTTGATTGGTAATGAAAGTTTATAATATAAATTAATAATTTTTGCCACTTTTCAGACAGATCCCATCAACTTGAACAAATACTTTTTTTGCACGGTTACATCTTAAAAAGCATTTGTAGAGTAGATGATAAAGTTAACAAATATGTACTGTATATAGAGAAAACATAAATATCACATCATCAACATTTTATGACAGAAATATCCATCTTGATTTTTAGGAGATGAACCAGACAGAGAAAAACAATTCTATTTATTTCCCCCTATAAACGCATTTATGTCATTGTATTGGTGCCCCAAAAACATGGGAATTTTTGTTTGAGACTTTTTATGTCCTTGTGTATGAAACCTACGGGTACACAGATACAGGATATGGAACCTACCTTACTCCCTTTAGTACTACTCAAAGCTTGTTTCCAAGATTCAAGAAAGATACCTAACGATACTCAATCATCTTCATGTAAGTCGATCATCATTGCCAGGATATTGTTCTCCATTATTTTATTTTCTTTCATTTTCAAGCCCTAATCTTTGTCTCACTTAATCCCCTAATCTTTCTTTTCTTCTTTAACCCTTCATTTTTATCTTTCCTTTTTTTATAACAAATTTCTTAACGTTTTTCCTACCTTAATTTTCGCCAAAGAAATACACTTACCACTCAGTTTGTTTTGATTTTTGAAAAAGGCAAAAAAATAAAATATAAAAAAAAAGGCTAGGCAAGCAACTCCCCATCAATCAATTATTTATAATTGTTCTTGAACAATCTTCACTCAAATCAAATATAGTACAACTACATCATCTCTTTCTTCTTGTTTTTTACTGTTGATTTACCTTTAATTCACATAAATACATTCCTTAAATTCTTCCCTTATCTTGTCCCTTGTACTCATTCAAATCTAATTTCTCTTTTCTGTTCTTAGTCATTACCACTCATACCTTCCATCTCAAAATTCATTCCCTAATCCCCTCTATTTCCTACACTCTATTTTTATATATTCTTATGCCAAAACAAACTTTCTCTATACTAACAAATGACAACATCCAAATCTGTAATACCAGGATACTTCAAAATAGGCAACGAACCCCGTGGTATTATAACCTATACTTTTCCTTCTATGTGTAGAATCCATGTCCCTGCCATATCCGTACCATATTTGAGCATATGTTTTTTATATGCTTCTAATTTGCAGAGGCATTGGTGACCAGAAGCTAAATAGAGCAAGCTTGAAAGCAACTCTGCATAGGTGTATTACAACCTATGTTCTCTCCCAACCAATTCAAGCATAAACTACAACTTCCAAAAAGTCAACTACAATTGCACACCGCAGAGGGAGTTTTGCATGTGAAAATGAGCCTAATTAAAAATTTATGAATTCATATATACGGAGTCCACTCCCATTGAATGTGAAGATATTCATATGCG
Organism: Umbellularia californica; assembly: GCA_028538565.1. Classification (NCBI taxonomy): domain Eukaryota; kingdom Viridiplantae; phylum Streptophyta; class Magnoliopsida; order Laurales; family Lauraceae; genus Umbellularia; species Umbellularia californica. Next base: position 71,429,233 of record JAPQWN010000005.1, read on the forward strand.
GATTCCACATAGCTGTGAAAAGCAGTAGCTTTATACGAAACCCTTGTCTAAAATACTAGGTGAGGATGTCAGGGTTCCACTAGATAGTGTCATTGAAGTTCCAATTTTTTTGAAAACCCCCAAATGCTTGGTGGGAATTGGGGATGCTTGATTTTGGGCAATGAGAATATTGAATTTACTACACTCAAAATTATGCTCAAGAGACCCAAAAACAACAAGAATTTGAAAATTCCCAACCAATTCAAGCATAAACTACAACATCCAAAAAAGTCTAGTGACTTGATTTTCAAGAAAACAGTTACATATTTCTTTTGTAGTCTGAAATCAGATTGGATGACCGACCACTTGACCTTGCAGAGTAGACAATTCAATTCATGAGATCTGTAATCACAAGGACAAAGGTAAAGTTCGAATTCCCCTTCAAAATTAAAATGGCCGCGTCATGTGCTTTTCCACCAAAATCAATACCATAAACGTAAGATCCTAACGCAAAGCCACGAAATGCAGAAAAGTCATACCCAGTCTAATGCAGTCCGCACTTTCTGTACAACCCGAATTTCTTTCTGAACATATAGCAACTATAAGTCCATCCAAATGAATCCTAGCCTAATTACCATGTACCCAATGTCATGGTAAACAAGGGAAAAAACTATAACCATTTCATGCAACGAATTTCAAACAAAAAATCCAACCATTAGATTTTAAAGTTTGCAAAACCTGTTTCGAATTTACTGTCATTCTAACATAACCCATTCATGATCAAGAACCAATACAACTTCGAAGAAGCAGCAATATCTTAACAGCCCACAAAATAATAAGAATAAGAAGAACTAGAACAGCAGAAGAAGAAAAAATCAGACCTTTCTTGCGTTCGCGGCAACTGGAAGAAGAGCCAGGAACAAAATCCTCCGACGCATATCCGTCCGCCGCGCCACCATGCTCCGGATTCTCAGCCGGCGAACCCGGGGTGTTTCCGTTACTACCACCGCTCGATCCCGTGTAGTGCGTCAGATTCCCCATACTCGCACTCTTCCGAATCGATCCATCCGTCAACCGAACCCCAAAAAGCTTCACTCCTCTGTTAGGACACGTCCTCGAATTGTGCCCGTTGTGACTGCAATGCGAACACCTCCTCGTCATCTTCCCTCCTCCTCCTCCTCCTTCTCACGATCGGATCGACTCGCCTACGCTCGAACAGATCCGAATCTCGACTGCTTCCAATTCATAGTCGAACCAAAATCTCCGAGAGTTTCATCTTCTTCTTCTTTCGATCGGATCAATTAACCCTCGCTCGAACGGATCCGAATCTTGACGATATTCGACTCATGATCGAACGGAATTCTTCGGTAATTTCTTCTTCTTCGATCTGATCGCCTCGAACGGATCCGAATCTCGAATTTCGAGAAGAATATTCGATGTATGATCGAAGGGAAGTTGTTTTTGGAGATTTGGGGATTAGGGTTTTGATCAGAGAGAGGCTTCTAGTTAGAGAGAGATTTCGTTTTAGCATATGCAAGTGGAAGGAAAGAGAGATGAAATAGCGCTGCTTGTGGATTTTATAGATTGTAGATAAAGTCCGGTGAGGAAGGACGCCACGTGGGATTGACCACGTGGAACCGTACGTTAGACTGTTTGCTGTCCACATATACGAGAGTAAATCTAGGCCGTTGACAATGGAACCGTACTTGGATTGATCGGTGGGCCATCTAATGGACGGTTGAAATTTTATAAACGAGCGTATAGAAGGGAAAGATTTTTTTGGAGAAGTGTCGTGTTGTGTGACGTGGTCCACATGTATTGCTAGCCTGAAGAATCTGCCGTACACTTTTAGGGAATGTGAATGTGAATGTGATTTGGTTTCATATGAAAGGGCATCGCTTTGCTTATCTTCCCTTATCTGTTGTCGTCGTTGCGTAAACTACCCGAGACTTGGACCGAGGATTGTGGATAGTTGGACGCGCTTTCGGTTGGAATGTGTGTGGCCCACCGTTGAGTCGTCTAGGCCCGTACATTACGAGCATTTTTTCAATCCCTTTTAGGTGGGGTGTCTCTTGCTGCGAGGCCATCGACCGACCAATGGCACTAAATCCAAACAAACGCGCTCGGGATGAATTTAATGTGGGTTTTAAGAAGGTGAAGTAGACCCACCTCTTACTATATCCTTGGGTGTGGATATTTTGTTTATTTTTACTCAAACCCAAGAGAGTGAGTGCGTATGTGTAGTAAGCAGGAAACTAGCCCAATAACCCGTGTTGAGCACGGTATCTTCTTGTACTGCAAAATAAGGAATTATATATTAAAAATATTAGGCCAAGGTGTTTAAAATATGAATAGAGAAATTAGAGAAAAATGGTATAGTTACACAGAAACAACTGAAACATGAGTGGTTTGATGAAAAAATGAGTAGATAATTACATAAATAGTTACATATCCGCTGGTCAAAATTGAATCCAAAACCTCCTAACTTAATATATTATAATTTGAATGTTGTTTTAGGTGGAATTGATGATGTATCATGTAGAATGTTGCTGGATTTTTATTTATTGTTTCATTCGTGTTGGAAAAATTGCCGAGGGAATTTACTCATAGCAAGGGCCCATTTGGTTTGAAGGTTTCTAAAATTTAAGAATCCTTCGTTACTTTGAAAGCTGGAATTTGAATGATACAAGGAATTTTGTTAGTCGAGAGAGTAATACTAAGAATTCCAGATGCCAAAAGGATAACCAACTCATCAAAAATCTCCCATCGGTCGGGAATTCTTGCAAGCATGGCCTCTTAAGTCCATTTCATTGTGAGAAGTTGGAAAATTAATTTCTACTAGAATCTGGAGAATTTGGAACATTGAGATTCAAAATGTGGCTTTCTCGAGTTTCAATTTTTTGTTTGATTCATCCTAATGTTTCATACCTAATGATTTGATCAACCCAAAAAAAAAAAAAAGTCTCCATGTAATGACTTATTGGGATTCTCTTTATAATTTTTACATAACAAAATGCTAAAAATACGAAATCAATTTAAATAATGGTAAGAGCCAAGTTCAAGGAGCAGCAACTTATCATGTTACCATTTTGCCTAAGAGATGTACTTGAGAAGCATTCCTTTACCTAGCTTACATGCTCCATTTGGATACACTACCAAAACACGCTTGGTATCTAGCAAATATATATATTGGTTAGGTTTAAAACAATCCAAAATATCTCCGGAGAAGTCTCTAAAGTAGGTTTTATGGTTTGTGGCATTGTCAATATATAAGTGCTTCTTGGCATGTGATCTTGCCTAAAAAGTTGGGGCTGGCCACTCCGTGGAATTAAAATTAGGCACCAAAAGGGCCAAGTTAGGATTCCGTCTGCTTGGATGTATGGTGAGGTGAAGTATTAAATTAAGAGAGAATAAAATATATAGTGTTATGAGGGTGTTTTGTTTTTGGTTGTTTGGTATCAAATCTTTTTGACTTTTTATATAGAAAAGTGGAGTTTTTTTTTTGTTTTTAGCGGAGAAAGGAAGTTGTTATTTTTACTTTTTTTTAAACATTCAAATGGAGTTTTGAAATTGTGTACTTTTAATATGATCTCTTGCCATTTCTTGTCTGAATTCAAGATTCACCTTACTTTAATTTAACCATGTAGTTGCCAAACACCCGTGGAAATAGAAGGCGGAGGCTCACAATAATTCCAAGGTTATAGAGGTTATGGCACCTTTTCATGTTAAGCTCCTGTCGTTTTCTAAATTAATCTATGCCTTGAGCCCTTGACTAGAGGGATACCAAACTATGCGTAATATATATGTACTCCACTGAATAACCAGTCCTTTCAAGAGAATAGTTGCTATTTGCTTATGATTATATACAGGAATATGACCCCAACAAAACAGTAAATTTGTGCAACTTATTAACTATTCTATCTTAATAAGTTGAAAATGCCAAACATCTCAAAATGATGGAGAGTATCTATCGCAATAGATTAGCCGTTATTAGTAATAATGACACTATTGAACTAAGATGTGGCACATGCAACGAAAGGAATAGTGATGATGGGCCTGATTACTAATGAATCCCTAATCCAAGCAATTTATTGTGTTAGGATAACTTGAACATACTAAAATGGCACGTTTTCGACCATTTGATTTTGGGATCTCGTTTATAATTTGTTCAGCTACTTACGAAAACAAACTACTCATGTAGAGGAGATATAGACAAAGGGGTAGTTCAGTTGGTCTAAGACCACAGTTTACTCTGGAGGTTGAGGGTTTGAAACTGTGCTACTACACTGGGGCTAGAGGGATTTATCAGGCTTCCCCGAGACCCATATAGATTAGTCCGGCCCAAAAGATTGAGACACCTTGTTATAATAAAAATAAAAAAAAAGAACCAAAAAAAAAAAAAACAGAGAGACTGTCAGAGAGAGAGAGAGAGCGGATAACAGCTACTGCGTTTTTTCTTTAAATTAATACATAACATGAAGGAGGCTACAGGGATTTATCCTAGTTGTTCTCTTTGGACTCACCATCTTCAAGTTAGAAAAGCTACCAGATTTGCCAGCAACATGAGTGTTGTAATTTGTAGTAGTCACCAGCAAGGTTGATTCACTATACTACCCTTGCAAAGAACATGCGTCATGTGAATCCAGTGCGAAGCTTCTGGCACTGTTGACTGACTGTGTTTAAATGGTAGTCAGGTTGTGGTTTTAGAGGATTTTGTGGCGATGTTCTGGGTTACCCTCCTTGCGGGGTTTTGTCCTCTGTTGTTAGTTGGCCTTGACTTTTGGGCTCACATTTTGATTTGCTGGTGGGTCCCTTTGGGCCTGCATTTTTGGAGGTAGGGCTGTTAGTCGAACGAGTCCGAGCCGAGCTTAAAAAGCTTGTTTCTTAATCGAGCCTAAAAAATTGTTCAAGCTCGGCTCGTTTAGGAAACGAGCAAAGCCTGAGTATTGGCACATAAACGAGCCGAGCCTGTCGAATTTGAACCGAGCTTGTAGGGCTTATTTTTTAAACGAGCTTAAAAACTTGTTCAAACTCGGGCTCGTTTAGAAAACGAACTGAGCTTGAACGAGCCGAACCCGAGCCGAACTCAAGCCAAGCTCGAGTAGCTCAGTTTGATTAACAGCCCTATTTGGAGGGTTAGCTCCAGCTTGATTGTTTGTTTAAGGCAATAAGGTTGGAGCTTTATTGGCATTCGTTTGTACATTTAACATCTTCTTTGAAATACACGTGCTTAACATTTTAAAAAATGCACACATGTACAGTATACTAAAAGAAGCATTAATTCCGCATTTCACCCTCCATTTTCCAACAATCCCAATTCCCACTACCCACCTGGAAAAAAAAAAAAAAACACAACATTCAAAACATATTCTAAAGTATACATAATATGGTAATCGAATTGTAGATTAACGTAGTCATGCAGTACCGGTATGGGACCTAATTCATCTTTTTTTAATGGAGGGTGTCCCAGCTCTTTGGGCCAAAATAATCCCTACGGCCCCAGGGGGAGCTAGGTAAATCCCCAGTGTCCCCAGTGCGGTAGCGCAGTTTTGAACCCTTAGCTTCTGTATGCAAACCGTTGTCATAAGCCAACTGAGCAGGGCCAGCTCAAAACTATTGGAGACCTAAAGCAAAAATCCTTAATGAGGCATTTTCTATGTTTTAATATTATTATAAATATTTTATTTAAAATTTATTTTTTTAACTCTTTTGTGATGAAAAATTACTAATTAAGTTTTTATATTCGAGTTTTGCTAACTTATCTTAAGTGCACCTCCAAAACTCACATGAAAATTCTGGACCCATCCCCAAAACTTACATGGAAATCTTGGTCACAAAATCCAACTACATATTTAGCTCCTCCAAACAAAAAATTTGAGTCTACTGTTGGTGGGGCTCGTAGCATTTTAACTTACACACAGTGCACATATGCACCATGAGTAATGACCATTCAAGATGGACTTCGGAGGTGTATCCCAAGTATTGGATGTTCCAAACGCACAGTGCTCATATGCACTGTGGGTAGGTAAATAAATTTCGGCAGGGGCCGATTGTTTATCTTAAATTTTAAGATTTATTATTAAGGCTGAAATCTCAAGCTATGGATCTATTACAACCACATCATGAATCAAATCTTAATGAGCCCCTATTGGAATAGAATACACAAAAATAATGGGAAATGCTTGTAAAGCGAGTTCATGACTGAATGTATGGTTGAGATTTGATACACATGTACTGCTAGAAATACGAATGCGTGCTAAAATCAATTGGACTCCTGGCAATAGAAATATAACGGATAGATTTGAGAAAGTCATAATGGGGCCTTATATTTTGGGGGAAAAAAAAAAGAAAAGAGGAATGGCAGTTGACATGTTTGCTTTTCTAGAATTTCAAAAGATATCAGCTGCTATTATAGGGCCTTTTTTGGAGCCTTATTTTTTTGGGCCTAAAGCAATGGTTGTGTTGACTTTAAGGTAAAGCCGGCCTGCAACTGAGCTACCGCTCGGGATTTTAGGGCCCTACTTAATTACATGATGCAACGCTTAAAAGTAGAGTCCAATGTTAAAATAAAGATTATAATTGAGTTGTATTACATGAAGTCCTTATATAAAAAATTGTTATATAAAATTACATTTTTCAGTAGGACTTTCATACATAAACATTGTGAGATTTTCAATCCACAACATCCACAAAAGCGAAACGCTATTGAATTAATGATAAAATCGCACACAGCAGTAGTCCGGGAGTTTTGAATGTGAAAAATAAGCCTAATAAAATTTTTATAAATTCACATATATGGAGCACTCCCATTGAATGTGAAGATATTTATATGTGGGTCCCACGTAACTGTGAGAAGCAGTCGCTTGGTTAATTCCAATGTTGCACTTCATAGATAGGCCAGAATCTCAAAAGAAGTGTAAGGTGGCGTTTGGCGTCTTTTATTATTGCCTCTATTTGTCTTAAAACTGTTTGTAACAGTTTTAAGACTGTTTGGGAACTCATGCTGCAAACTCTATTTGAAATGGAGTTTAGATGATTTGCCTCCATTTCAAGAAGCCAGCAAAAGGGCAATATTTGAATCAGTGGTTTGTGTCTGAAGCGGAAAGACACACACTGCTACAGTAAAACGGACGTCCTCATGGGACAGTCCGTTTTTTCATTTTTTTTTTAATTTATGAGACCCAAAGTCATGATCTGGACCGCTAGATATATGAAGAAGGTCAAACACGGCCACGTGTCAAAATTTCAACCGTTGATTTATCTCGGATCTCGAGATATTTCCAAAAAATCGTGAGCCATTTGATCTAATATTCTGGATGTTGTGGGCCCCATAATCACGATCCGATCTGTTGGTTCTCTTTAGAGGGCCAAAAACAGCTATGGGCCCAAAAGTGAGCCTCTAATTCAAAGTGGATCTTGAGATATTTACAAAAACGTTTTTGACCGTTGATGTCCCATGCATTATTGACTGAGTCTTGAAATTGTACACAGGCAGCGTGGTTTTTTTTTATTTTTTTTAAATTCAGGCACCATAAATCATGATCCTAACCATTGGATATATTCAAAAGATCATTCATGACTATGGGTCCAAAATTTAGCCGTTGGATCATCATAGATTTTGAGATATTTACAAAAAAAAGACAGACATTTATATATCCTTTTTTTTAAACCATTGCCCCCAAATGCAAGATCCAAACCATTAATTCTCTTTGTAAGGCTAAACACAACTATGACTTCAAATTTCAATACTTGGATCTTCATAGATTTTGAGATATTTATGAAAAACTTTCAACCATTGTTTTAAAAATGTCTATTTCAATCATTTTGTTTGTGTTACCAAACAAATTATTTTTACACCATCTATATCAAACAGGGCCATTTGAAACAGATCAATTCTATATAGATCTATTTTATATGGATAAGATTTGCCAAACAGGGCCTAAGAAAATCCTACTGAGATGCTATGGAGGACATTACGGATTTTTTTTCTTTGTTTATTTAATTCATGAGATTTTGTTACAATGCATTCTATTAATGCCATGATGTTGATGAGTTGGAAGTTAATCTATATTATATTTTTTGCATTGCATTTAATTTTATGGTCCTTGCTAAATAAGAATGCTAATGTCAGGTCTACATTTGGTGTCAAGTGGCAGTGAAGAAAAATAAAAAAAAAATAGTATATATTAATAATTAACTATAAAGACGTGTAAAGTAGGTTAGAATTTAACTCCTGAGGTAGTGTAGATGGCTAGAACAATGGCGACTCAGAATTGGAGGTTGCGGTTTCAAACTCATGTCCTTTTTTTCGGTGCAGTGACTTGCCAATTGCCATGCAAAAGCCTAAATTACCTAGTGGCGTGGGCTTTGCATACCCGCGGAATAGTCGGTTTTCAAAGAGGCCGCACACGCTTCGTTAAAATAAATAAATAAATAAAGTGAAGTGGGGTGGAATTTGGCGGGCCCAAATTATAAAAACAAAATAGGGGTTTGTATAGGGTTGTAAACGGGTCGATTCCGGTCCGGGTCCTCGTTAAGGAGAAGATGGAACCATATCCGGACCTGGAACCATTTCGTAACTGGTTTCTTGGCTCGGGAACCAGAACCAAAACCATATATGGGACGGGTGTGGATCCGGGTTCAGGACTAAATATAGAATGATATTAAATAAATATAATTTTTTAGAATTTTTTTATAAAATTAAGATAATATATCTGGTCTCGGATCCATGGGTCCAAACCAAGGTGGAACCAGGCCGCGAATTATTTGCTTATCAAGGCCTTAATAAGGATAAAAGCCGGGACCCATTTATATCCTACATTTGCACTTTGCAGTAGCACTTAGAGGGAAATTCAATATACACCCACACATTTTGCTGAGTACACCCACATTCCATTATGTACAGTGATTTTTTTTCTTAAAAGGTGGGTGTGCTGAGAAAGAAAAAGGGGATTTTACTAAAAAAGTGTCCATAAACTGTTATACAGCTGATATAATCAGAAATACATATAAATGCCCAAATGGGTGTTCGTACATGTTATATGGACGAGTTTGCCCTTACATAGATCGAACGACATCATCCAGCAACCTTCATTTCCACTACCAAAAATCTTCTCCCGCCAGAGCTCGTCCATCACTTCTGGCGCCTATTTCTCTCTTTATTCTTCTCCCTATTACTCTCTTTCTCCCTCTCCCCCTTTGCATGCCTTCTCCGTTCCTCCTCTTTCCTTCCCTGTCGCATCCTCTCTCCTCCCATCGGCTCCCTGCTCTCTCTTTCTCCCTTCTTCTCTGCCCTCGCCCTTCACAGTCAGAAATCTGCAACAAATGGCCAGGAATCAAAGGACAGCACCATGATATGAATAAATGGAGGGGAAAGCTGATGCATTGCTGATGATCCTTCAATAGTTCGAAATTGTACGTTCAGGTTTTATAATCTAACCCTTTTTATGTCATCTCCTGTTATTTTATCCAGCACCCCATCTCTATCTCTTCCCACTATGCTGTTTGTTAGTGGAGAAAAATAGAAGTTGCTGCACAGACACTGAAAGTCAAGTACATGCATGCACATTCAGCTAATCTTGTGGGAGCTAAGTGGGTTTCTTTTCTGTTTTTTCTCTCTAGTGTTTGGCAGCCCGTGTTGCCCTCTCGTTGGCGGAGTTGATGGAGAAAATCTTGTATATGAAAGAGGTTTTTTCTAGCCAATAAAGGTGAGAACCTGCATAACATAACCATTTTAGGTTTTTCAAGAAATTTAGGCTGTTGAGTTCTGTCAGTCTCATTTTCTTGCTCATTGCATGTTTGGCTCTCAGCCGATCTCTGTGGTTGAGACTTATCTTGTATTATGGCCATTCTTACTGGTTTCATTTGTTGAAATTAAATAAAAAGCTTGATAACTATAGTTTGCAAAACTATATTGAGCAAGCCCCTATAGCCTTTTTAGGATGTTTCAGTAATGTTGCCGCACCTTGCACCTTGCAGGGGAAACAAATCATATAGTTAATGTTGCAATCTTTATGCCTCAAACATCAAACATATTCTGCCCAATGTAGATGCAACTTATATACACGGTACCTATTTTAGCCTAAGTCCCAGTTAAGTAGTCAAGCCGCATTCAATTCGTCCGATGGCAATTCTTTTAAGATAGATGAGTAGCCCTTAAAAATCATTTTTAAGGTGTTTAATGAAAGTGAATTCCTATGTTTTCTCTTCGTTACTTGAGATATGCATCAACAACCATAAGTAACTGCATTGAGACGGGTTATTGGATTTGGCCTTGTGGTCTACCCTATAAGCTCTCATCTTAACTATGATATAGATACTCGAACTAACACCAGTACCCAGAGCTTTGTATATTCAGTTTGGACAAGAAGACTTTGAGGGACGTAGATTGCTATCTTCAATGACTTGGAAGTGGTCAAAAGCCGACAATTTTATTTCTCCATCGAGCTTTAGATATTTGACTGCAGAATGAATACTGTTTTAAGTTCCCCCTATGGGATCATTTACTATCCCTTGTTGGCTCCTTCCCTAATCCAACTATTTCGACTTGCCCACCTTCTTTCCCATCGCCATCAATACCTTTTCAATCACAAAGTAATAATTTTGGTCATCTACAAGTAATCTCGATCTTTTGTTACACATAATCCAGCAACTTCTTTTTTGGGTACATTATCACTTGTAGATGAACAGATAAAATGAACAACTTACGTTCCACCCACATTTGATTTTGATCAGTGAATTACCAATGGCACTTATTTCCTATTTGATACTATGAGATTCCAAGGTTTTGGGGTAACATCTGAGCTACAGAACGATTACTATATAGCAAGTCATCAAACGGTATTTTGGAACATACCAATAAATAATGACTGACGATCCTATTGCCCTACAAATGAAGTTGGAATCAACATTTAGGTTATAGTTCTTAAGTCTTTTCCAATGTGTATGAGCTCATTACACATTCATTATCATTTTGTTGCAGTGTGCAAAAAATTGGTGAAGAAACTATAAATAACTGAAACGATGTCGTTATCAAAAAGTACTTTCTCCTTGACTTTTATGATCTCAATATAAAGTAACAATCATTTATCTTATGGACACAAAATCAATTGAGGAAGTGAAAAATTATGGTTACGATATCGTTATCAAAGAATTATTTCCTTCACACTTCTATGGAGGCAGATAATACGTTGAAGGTGAGATTTGGCTGTTGGGTGGTCTTTTTGTGGATTAGACACTGATTCTTTTTTCTTTAATGAACTGATGAGTAGAGTCAGTGAAAATGATATCTGATCATTTAGTATTTTGTTAGATGCTTATTGAACGATGATATATGCATGTAACAACATTTTTAGTACATTTAGTGATAAGGATAAGAAAGACAGCAGTTCAGAATACTATATTATTAGAGATATCAGGATGGTTTAGCGGTAAGGTTAAGAAACCTATTGCACTCTTCTGGTTATTAATATTTGAGAATGACATCTCATAATATGATAAGAAAGATAGAAGCAACGAACAATTAGATATTGCACTCGTTATGTTTATGGATTTTGTCCTTGTGTTCTAATATATAAGCTCTCGTCCATAAGGTTGATACAGAATTGGATCCTCGATCAAAATCAAATTGTTGTAGATTTGTATATCCTTTACCTTTGTATAGGAATACTTTATATATGCATATTTACTCATCCAATGAATGACAGGCTATAACAAAACTGTGATAATATTTTGGATCGACCCTACCGGTAATCTATCTTTATAGATTTGGTTGCCGAACCAATGGTTTTTAGTCCCCCCACCACCCCTCCTAAACATTTCGTTTCCCTCATTGCTTATCCAGCTTTTTGGCCTTTGTCCACCTGGTTTCCCATTGTCATCATTCCCATGTTCTTCTCCAACAAAGAAAGTAATGCCTTTGGGATTGTACAGGTAACCCCGATCGTCATTTACACAGAATGTAAATGTTCGTGTCTTAGTATATTATCGTGTGTAGAACAAAAAAAAGAAAGTTAACTACTCTTGCTTCATACAAAATGTAACCATCAACACACTTATGGGTAATGGTATTGATCCTGTTGTCACACATATGATGTTGAAATCAACAGCAGGGTGAAGTCCGTAAGTATTTCCCATTATTTATAATGTCAAAATACAGTCATTATTGTCCCGATGCATGATGCAAAAACGAAGGCCATAGTCTATGAATAAATGAAACGATATCGTTATCAAAAATTTTGAAATCATCCAAATTATGTGAATTCCCGAGTCCTTCCATTATTTAAGCACCTCAATATAATAGTCAGCACTATTACATAGGTGGATAACAAACTTGGATATGGAAACTGAAAATTATGGTAGCGATTTCGTTATAAAAAAAACTTATATTTTTTTAAAATATTGAAAATGAATGAAACCGTGATTACTTCACCTTGCTTATGCATCCCAGTATGACGCACCCACTTCTCTGTTGCTCGAAACCCATATTAGATGAAGAATAGGATAATCACTTGCGATATCATTACCAAAAAACAAATTCCTTTTATTTTTTTAACTTTGTGCATCTCAAAATAAATTCACCATCATTGTGAATTTGGAACTCACAATTGGAGGATGTATATACACATGGCAGTAACGTTATCATTATGAACCAATGGTATTTAGTCTCCCCACCACCCCTCCCAAACATTTCGTTTCCCTCATTGCTTATCCAGCTTTTTGGCCTTTGTCCACCTGGTTTCCCATCGTCATCATTCCCATGTTCTTCTCCAACAAAGAAAGTAATGCATTTGGGATTGTACAGGTAACCCCAATCGTCATTTACACAGAATGTAAATGTTCGTGTCTTAGTATATTAATCGTGTGTAGAACAAAAAAAAGAAAGTTAACTACTCTTGCTTCATACAAAATGTAACCATCAACACACTTATGGGTAATGGTATTGATCCTGTTGTCATACATATGATGTTGAAATCAACAGCAGGGTGAAGTCCGTAAGTACTTCCCATTGTTTATAATGTCAAAATACAGTCATTACTGTCCCGATGCATGATGCAAAAACGGAGGACATAGTTTATGAATAAATGAAACGATATCGTCATCAGAAATTTTGAAATCATCCAACTTACGTGATTTCGTGAGTCCTTCCATTATTTAAGCACCTCAATATAATAGTTAGCACTATTACATAGGTGGATAACAAACTTTGATATGGAAACTGAAAATTATGGTAGCGATTTCGTTATAAAAAAAACTTATATTTTTTAAAAATATCGAAAATGAATGAAACCGTGATTACTTCACCTTGCTTATGCATCCTAGTATGACGCACCCACTTCTCTATTGTTCGAAACCTATATTAGATGAAGAATAGGATAATCACTTGCGATATCATTACCATATTAGAAATTCCATTTTTTTTTGTTTAAATTCTTACATCTCAAAATAAATTCGCCATCATTGTGAATATGGAAATCACAATTGGAGGATGTATATACAGATGGCAGTAACGATATCGTTATGAAAGTCGGCTTCCCTTTTTCCCAAATCCAGTCTTTTAAAAGTCCGTCTCATGACCATTTTCAAGTGTAAAAGACCAACTGTTGAAATGATTTGTTCGCTGTATTTTGATAACTGAATCGAGTAATGGCTTTAATAAATATTGCTTCATTAATCAATTAGAACATTTTAACAATTTTGTTTGAGTCAGTAGCTTCGGTAATGGTTTGGTTGCCTCTTTTTTTTTTTCCTTTAAACTTATATGAATGGACTACTACTTGTATGTTTCATCATCTATTCACCTATTAATATAGCCGCTATGCGGTGGATACTAGATTGAATCATATTGATGAGCAAAGTAATTTGACAAATTCAGTCGGGTTATCATCCTTGAAACACAAATTGCATGCGTCTGCCAAGATATGATATATAGCTACTAGTCTTACTCTCAAGACTATATGCCTTTGGCAGGATGTCCGATCGTGACTTACTAGTCATATTCCATTCCGGAGGACAATTAGTGTGGGACAATGGAAGTCCAATTTATAATGGAGGTTGCCCAAAGATGGCGTTCCTTGAAAGGTCCATAACGTATTCACAATTGGTAGAAAAAATATGTGGCCTCTCAGATGGGAACATACCTGGACATATCCCAAATATTCAATACCTTCATCAGAATGGAAAAGTATGCACTTTAGTTGCCATAACAAACGATGACGATGTAAAGATTATGTTCAGAGCATCTATGGGGGATGCCAGTGCAGCGTACCTGTACATCCAGCCGTTCGCGGTTCATACTAAAGATCATCAATGGAATGAACAAAGGTATGCTATGATCCGACTTGTTATTTTTAATAATAACCTATGATACTGAGCAGCTCGAATTATAACCACGTGACAATTGGGATACAACAAAGCTGTTCATCATACTAGTCCGCCTTCTAATCTTTGGAAAAAGGTCATCACTATGGATGGATATAGCGATACCAGCCCAAATGCTCACTATTTATATGCTTAACCTGTATTATTCTTTCTTTTGTTCCGCAGGGATGTAGCCAGACCGGATCTTTACCATCAAGATGGTAACACCAGCATCCGTATAAACGACGTGATGAATTTGAGTAACACACTACTGTCTCTTAGGTATGTCATTTCATATCTTATATCGCTCATTGATCCTATATCATTTCGTTTCCATATTTTTTTTCCCATCAGCTGCTTGTTTCAATTCCGTCAATATGACTTCTTGAAGCGTGTGGAATTGGAATCCCTTTAAAGCATCCTGCGATTATTTCAATCCAGCAATGCATGCCCTCGCTGTAATTAATTTTCTCCTTCATTGATATAGACAATTTACTCCGTCAACATTTCTTCCAACTGCTGTATTTTGTAATGATGATGCTCATTTGCCATGCAGGGTTAACCCAACGAAGAAATCGTCTGACTTGGCGTCAAAAACCCCCGCAGTGGTAAAGGAATCGAATATAAAGCATCCATATCCGTCTGTGGACCTCGGAGCAGATTTTGATGTGCCCTTTTCACAAGGATGCTACAGCTGTGGAGGAGTAGAAAATTCACATGGAGATATTGATGCTGGACTGGATATCGACAATGACAATCAGGATTCTCTACATGTGTACTTAGAAAATCGTATAGGAGGTTACACCTGCGAAGGAGAGGGAAATGCAGTTGCAGATACTCAGCTTGGGTTGGGGCTTGACAGTAACAATCTTGTAGCTATGCAATTGGATACAGAAAGTTGTGAGGAAGGAGGCCACGCAGTATGTGTCGAAGAATGCCCCAATGCAGATAATATTGGGGATTTAAGGACTGGCAGTGACGGTCTTGAATTTCTGCATTTGGCCATCGGATTATGCAGAGAAGGTCCGGCTTTCTTTGGCCAAGGATTTTCCATTCAGAGTGAAGAGAGACTGGAAAATATACAGACTCGAGGAGCAGTCGCCACATTCCGGGACATACGATCAAACGACCCAAAGGCTGATATCGTTTTTTTGGAACGAAATGCAGGCGACAATAGACAGTCAGAAACAGTCATGTCCAATGCATCCAAAACTGTCGACACCATGCAAGCAGCGGATGATTTGCTGACCACGCCACCCCAGGAGGGATCGCCGCACTCTATGTGGAAGGGCAGGGTGTTTAATAACCGTGACGAATTCAAAAGCACAATAGCCAAGTTTGCTATGTATATGAACTTTTGTCTGAAACCATTAAGGACCAATAGATTTGAAGCGACAGCAAGGTGTAGCCATCCCACATGTCCATGGCGCATCCATGCGTCTATTGTGGAAGATGGTCCCCATTTTCAAGTTAGGACCTACAATCCCGAGCATACTTGTTCAGGACCAATGAATGGAACAAAATTTCCTCAGGCAACTTCACGTTTGATTGCGGATTTTATCAAGGAAAGACTTAGAGTCCATCAAGACTACAGGCCAAAGGAGATTATGTCGGACTTTCAGAGAGAATTTGGTGTCCAAATATCTTACAGGAAGGCCCACATTGCAAAGGAAATGGCTATGAAAGACATTCGCGGTTCGTTTGAGGATTCATACAAGATCCTCTCTGATTACCGCTTGGAGCTTAAACGCACAAACCCCGGCACCTTCGACAATTTGTGGACAGAAGATGATTACTCCTTCCAAAGATATTATGTTTGTTTTGGTGGCTGTGCCCGATCTTTCAAATCCTCAATCAGGCCACTAGTCGCCCTTGACGGGACACACCTCCGGGGTAAATACCCAGGATCGTTACTCATAGCGGTATGTCAGGACGGTGACCATGGGCTCTTTCCAGTAGCTTTTGGCATCGTGGAGTCCGAATGCTATGCAACTTGGTCATGGTTTCTAGCATGTCTTGATGAATCCTTGGATCATGTTCACAAGCTTACAATAGTGTCCGATCGAATGAAGGGACTGACTTCGGCTGTCATGGATGTACTTCCAACCGCAAAACACTGTTACTGTTGCCGTCACATTTCACAAAATATTCAAGCAAGATTCAAAAACGACGGAATCGTCATGAAATTTTGGTGTGCCGCACGTTCAACTCGCGTATGTGAGTACGATAACTACATGGCGGAAATCAGATCAATTGATGTGGGTGCTCATGATTACATTAACGCTATCGGTCGCCAGCATTGGGCAAATGCATTCATCGAGGGACAACGTTACGACATGCTAACCACGAATATTGCGGAGAGCACAAATAGCTTGTTGAAGGATATTAGGGAGCTGCCCATCACACAGCAGATAGAATCGATACGGGCTAAGCTGATGGAATTTTATCAGAACCGGCGTGAGAAATGGCTAAACATGAAGACAAGATTCACCCCATATGTAGACAAGATCCTTACCTGTGAGGCGGAAGCCTCACGGAGACTCCAATGTTGGCAGGCGGGGGAATATGAGTTTCAGGTATTGTCTCCGGAGTACACAGATGTTGTGCACCTCGATAAAGGTTCATGCACATGCCGCAAGTGGGACCTCCTTGGCATACCTTGTTCACATGCCCTTTGTGCTATCAAACTCAAGCGATATGATCCGTATGACTTTTGCGAACAATGGTTTTCCAGTGACTGCTATCGCGCAACTTATAATGATGTCATTCATGCCACGCGCGATGGAAAGCAATGGGAACGTAGAAGTGAAGAGTGTGTGTTACCCCCGATTGGTCGCAGACAGCCTGGAAGGCCCAAAAAATGTCGGATACGAACGGAGGACGGGATGAGGAAACAGGTTACATGCTCCCATTGCAAGAAGCGTGGTCATAATAGACAGACGTGTAGAGAGCCACCTCCAAGGGAATGAATCACAATTCCCTCAATTTTTTTGGATAAGACATATCTATAAAGTGTACACATCTTTTTTTGTATCTCGGTCTTGGTGTAAATACTTTTTTTTGGTGGGGGAGCACGTTCTTCTCTAAATTTTGGCGGTATCTCGATAATTGTGGGAGAACATAATGTGTTTATATTGATGTACAGGCGCAAACCAAATTCACAGCTTGCATATGTTAACCTGTCAATTTTTTTGTACACTGGCACCTATCCACATGGGTCGTCTGTTATATATCAAAATTAATGAATACCATTTTGTAGTGATGAACTTGTTCATTTACTGTTTTCATTTTATTCCCAAGTTCCAAGATTACGATCTTGCTTGTTTCCTTTTCGAGTACCTAGTCATCCTGTGTGTTTCTGTTATGACGGATATAGTGAGTTTGCGATAGAATATGTATGGGCCATCAATATGAAAACTGCTTTCAATATGAGGGCATATTCGTTTTGAGACGGTATAATCAGTCAAAACCGACTCATTTTTCTTAACGATTATTCGTAAAACACGTACACCTCATCAATCAGGGCAAGACCACTGGTTAAGGCAGGTGAAGCAAAAAGGTTTTCTTTTCACAGCAATCCATGCGACCAACGAGACACATGACAAAAGGATCACAAATAAAAGGTTGAGTCCTGTACAATTTCATAACCAATATCCATGGGCGTGATGCATTAAACAAATACAGCATAGAAAATGGGAGCACTTCGGCACAGACTGCGCCCAAAATTTTCTGGGTTTGAACCCTTGATGGCACTGGAAAATGGCCCTCGAAGTGCATAATGCTGGGTTCGAACCTTTGAGATTGATGGAATTCGGCTCAGGAAGTGCCCACAAAACAAGGTCATGGCACATGGCAAATCAAATAAATTTTCACTTATATCTAACTCAAGTTATCATACATATGAATCCTAAGACTTCAAGACCTTTATCATGGGTCTGCCACTTCCATGTTTCAACCAATCATGCCCCTGGGAAGTGGCCCAGAGTCTTGGAATATCACTGGTTCGAACCATTAAATGGAGGGTTCGAACCCTGAGGATTGCTGGAAGATGGCCCAGTCTGTAAACAAATCAATGGTTCGAACCATGACATGGAGGGTTCGAACCCTTGAAGCCTCTGGAAAATGGCCCAAACTGTTGGATTTCGATGGTTCGAATCCTTCATAATGGAGGGTTCGAACCCTTGATGCCTCTGGAAAATGGCCCCGACTGTTGGATTTTGATGGTTCGAACCATGAAATGGAGGGTTCGAACCCTGTGCCTTACTGGAAAATGGCCAGCTGTAAACATATCATTGGTTCGAACCATGAAATGGAGGGTTCGAACCCTTGAAGCCTCTGGAAAATGGCCCAAACTGTTGGAATTTGATGGTTCGAACCATGAAATTGATGGTTCGAACCCTTGATGCCTCTGGAAAATGGCCCAATCTGTTGGATTTTGATGGTTCGAACCATGAAATGGAGGGTTCGAACCCTGTGCCTTACTGGAAAATGGCCAACTGTAAACATATCATTGGTTCGAACCATGAAATGGAGGGTTCGAACCCTTGAAGCCTCTGGAAAATGGCCCAAACTGTTGGATTTTGATGGTTCGAACCATGAAATTGATGGTTCGAACCCTTGATGCCTCTGGAAAATGGCCCAAACTGTTGGATTTTGATGGTTCGAACCCTTGATGCCTCTGGAAAATGGCCCAGACTGTCGGATTTACTTGGTTCGAACCATGAAATTCAGGGTTCGAACCCGTCCTCTGGAAAATGGCCCAGACACTTGGATTTTGATGGTTCGAACCATGAAATGGAGGGTTCGAACCCTGTGCCTTACTGGAAAATGGCCAACTGTAAACAGATCATTGGCTGGAAAATGGCCCAGACACTTGGATTTTGATGGTTCGAACCCTGTGCCTTACTGAAAAATGGCCCAGACTGTAAACAGATCATTGGTTCGAACCATGAAATGGAGGGAGTGCTATGTTTACATCATTTGATTTAGTTTTCCTTTTCTTTCTAGTTCTGTGAAGACCAGATTTTGGGTTGGTGGATCAAGCCTAATGTTTTTATCGTTATTTCTGGTTCGAACCAATGATTCCTCCTGAGCGTTTTGATGCACGTAAAAACTTGCTGCTTTGTCCATCTTTCTCAATGCTTTTAAGTTACAGTATCCTAAGAGTGTAAATTATTGTTAGTGGAGTTGAAAGGTTTAACTAAAACTTCATCATTCAACAGCAACGCATCGCGGGAAGTGTCATTTTACAATGTTCACTGTACAAATTCTGCCGATGGAAACAATGTAACGAAATGTGATGATTAATTTACATGTACTATATTTTTTTTTGTTCGAAATACCACAAAACATTGGTCAACGCCATTCGATAATCTATGATGCCCCAGTTAAGATATAGATATGACAATGACACACATTGTACAGAAAGGATCATATACTTGCCTATCACGAAAGCTGTGCATAAAACTGTCCCAAGATCATTCGAAGTATACGTTTAACATAAAACAAATTCAAACCCTCATCTGCAGTTTTACAACTGCAAAGTCAATCAAACACTAAGAAACAAATGTCTTCTCCATTTGTGGTGCTATGGTGGCACTTGGACAAAACGGTATCATCATGCAAATCGAAATCAGCCGCGGTGCAAACGATTGAGCATCTCCGCAAAACTCTGTCGCATCTCGACGAACCCTTCTTCCACTCGCACTTCCAAACGCCAGAGACGCTGGTTCAACGCCTGAATCGTCCGCTCATCTAATTGTTCATCTCCTGCTTCCTCTGCATCCGAATCCACCGCTACGGACTGGCGAACCCCCGAAGGAGCAGATCCGGAGGGACCTGCTATATCTCCCTCATGATCATCATCCAGCTCAACAGAAGGGATGTGGGCCTTGGACTTCTTAAGGGTGAATCTATCAATCTTCTGCTTTGGAATTATAATGTCTTCGTTGGGTTCAGCCAACTGACCCATGTCCTGTAGTATCTTGGAGATGATTCCGGGGAAAGGAAGAGCAGTATTATGAGGTGCAGTGTGTACCTTTGCCATTCCACGATACACCGCGAGTGGAACGTCGACCTTCCGTTGAGTCCCGATGCAGTATAGGAGATACCCATCCTCCTTTGTGACTCTCTTGTTGACTTTGGGGCTAAATTGTGACGGATGAAAATATTCAGCAAGTGATAAGAATCACTCAGTATGTGGTGAGATATGTCACTGCTGGTCCAAGTGACAGGCCTGCCGGTCAGTTCTTTGGCTACCAGATTGTAATTAATCCGACGGTTGGCCTCAATTGGGAATTGTGCGCCGTCGACACGATGAATTTCTAGCACTTGGGACAGTAGATCAGGTGTTATTTCTAACTCATGGCCCTGAACAAATGTCTTGAACGAGGCGTTCGATACTTCATGCATGTTAGAGTAGAACTCTCTGACCCAATTGACCACTATCTGGTAGCCAATATCATACAGTGTAAGCCATCGTCTCTCGCGCATCCATACAGCAAAAGGAAGACCATCTAGTTGATTAACCTTGACAATCCTCTCGGTCACAACTGAACGATGCTGGAACTTGTTCATGTATGAAATTTGGCCATCCTCACTTAAAAACCGAGACCGATCATAGGAAGGGCGGTGACATGTTTTCTTCTTCTTAGGTGCCATCCCTGTTCCTAAAAACCTGCAATAAAGCCCATGATGAGGTGCTAATCAATAGCTAACCAGTCGTATCCTTTGGGATTGGGGTTGGATGTGTTGAAAGAATACCTTTCGCTTTTTAGTTAAATAAATGGTGAAAATCTCTCTTAACAGTAGAAAAACAGGAAAGCATCAGATTACTAATCCAAACACAGAAATGATACTAGTCGTTACAATACCTGAAAAGCCTCAAATTATTGATCCAACAAATTATGGAGCCAACTTAATTGGAAGGTTTTACTATCAAGTACATCTATTTTCTTCGGGGCAAAGCTACATGTATCCAGCAGGTCAGTTGGCAGGTTTGCAACTTGCATTGGATCTCCAAGATTACGGATGAAGTGCAAACAATGAAAACAGGGCTTCTTGACCACTCAGGTTGCAACTCCAGTCCATAGGCTTTCGAGTTTATTAAACAAGTATGTAAGATTTATTAATAGAAAACAATGGTGAAACAAGTTAGGTAATCAAGAGAATGGTCTATGAGTCTTATTTTTATTTTTTATTTTTTTTCTCTGTATTTAAAACACTAAGGAGATTAGGCCATTCCTTTTTGTTAATTCTATTTGAGAAAAAAGTTAGTAGGCCATGATCAATAAGGTATTAGGAGTGGTGAATTAGGAACTAGTTAGTACTTTAGTGTGTCACAAAATCATCACCCTCATTCATATATATATTAAACAGGAACACAAGACAAAACAGGGGTGAACAAAAGGAGAAAAAAACCTCGAAAAATTGGTACTGCAATGTAGAGAACCATGATAAAAAAGGCATATAGCATCATAATCATAGCCCTAAAAAGTAAAAAACAATTATAAAAAAAAACAAAAAATTGAAAAAGATAGAACCCTAACTTCTTTATGAGGTAGGAGAGGGTGGGGCGCGCGATGGGAGAGAGAGGGGTGACAATGCCATGAGGTTCAATCATATATTCCGTCGCAGAAACGCAGGGGGGGGGGGGGGAGGGAGATTGAGGCGATAGAGAGGGAGAGGTGAAAGAGTTACCTGGAGCGGAAGAATGAGTGTCAGACGACCAGTTGAATCCGACAAGGAGCTATTCGATCACTCGAGTGAGTGGAACAACGCAAAAAGGTGCGAGGGACTGGCTGAGGTCGAAAGGGGTTTCACAGAAGTAGGGCTTTCTTTCATCCGTGTTTCATGGGATGGGGCGACGTATTCAATACAGTTGGATCGTGAGCATTCATTCATGTACTGGTATATAAACAGTGGCCCATATAAACCTTGGACATAGGCAGAATATGAAGGACCGAACCATCAATTTTTTTGGTTCGAACCTGTGTTCTATCTGGAAAATGGCCCACAGAGGGGCAAAATATGTAGGTTCGAACCCTTGACATCAGGGTTCGAACCTTCATCATCTCTGGAAAATGGACCATAGAGGGCAACATGTCAAGGTTCGAACCCATAAAGGAAGGGTTCGAACCTTCATGATCTCTGGAAAATGGCCCGGACATGCCTGATTTCAAGGGTTCGAACCCTTGACATGAGATGGTTCGAACCCGTTCGTCCTCTGGAAATTGTCCTGGGGCTCCCTGTTTTAAAGGGTTCAAACCAACAATTAGATGGTTCGAACCTTTTCGTCCTCTGGAAGATGGCATGGGGCTCCCTGTTTTAAAGGGTTCGAACCAACAATGAGATGGTTCAAACCCTTCATTCCTCTGGAAAATGGCCCGAGAGGTGCACTTGGCAATGGTTCAAACCCTTCATTGATCAGCTTACATTGGTCAGTGAGTGCAGTATCAGGGTGGTTCGATCCCTTCATCCAACTGGAAAATGGCCCAATGAGTGGATCCATCATTTGGCCCATGAAAGACATAAATGACGGTCTACTGCAAAATGACCTGGGTCCTTTATTATATAGGTTTACAATCCCCATCCAACCTTCTAAGTGGGCTGATTATGGCAGGTGTGCCTAAAATAATGAGTTGCTTTATGCATATCTACCGAGATTTATTATTATGATGGTTAGTTTACTAGTATACTAATCCTGGTAACATGACATAGATCCCATAACACCTCAAACTGAGGGTTATCTAACCTCCTTACTCATTCTTGTATTATTTTTGGATTTTTCGAAGTCAAAGAAAAGCGATCGGATTTCTTTTCTTTGTCGTTCTTCATGTATGAAGAAAAGTAAAGAGATAAGTGCACCAAAGCACCTAACTAATATTATCAGTAGATCACGTGCCCTCCACAAGAAAATCCTTGGCCAAGCACTGTTTATGCCCCGCCCGTATTCCATGACAGAAGGCAAGAACACAGATTCTAAAGGCCCAACCACAGTTTATGGCCGTATTCCATAAACAGTGAGCAAGAACACATAATCTAAAGTAGCCCCTTATTTATCAGATGGTGCAAAGTTTTGTGTCCGAGAATGCTGTCAAACTCCATGGGAGTTTGAATTTGCTTTGCACTTGGATAATTTGATCAAAACCCATTCATATACTACACTGATTTGGGGCCTTTTCAGTATATTTGTGGTTCATACACCCCATTTGCAACTCTTTCTAGTATGGCAGTTTAGGGGCTCACTTGACATCATTCTGGAAATGTTTCATGAATGAAGGAAAACTTGCTTTGTATTCGTCCCACTCTAACTAGCTGAAATGATCCATAAGTCAGTCCACGGTACTAAAAAAAAAAAAAAAAACAAAAAAACATTCATGAGTGACTATATCCTTTTATCCATTTTCGTTGATCCTGCATAAACTATGGTCTGATGCTTTGCAGAATCTCAGGAAACTCTTTCCCGGCCATTCACTGACCATTCACTTCCTCTTCTTAGCAGGTGGCTGGGGCACCTCATCATTGACCATGAAGGTTCGAACCCTTAGCAGGTGGCTGGGCCACCTCATCGTCCTCGTATTCGTCCTCATCCTCTTTATCATCCTCGTCCTCATATTCACCATCATCATCATCACCCTCGTCATCATCCTCATCGTCTTCGTCGTAACTTCCGCCTTCACCATTTGCCTCGACCTCACCGCTACGGATCATCATCATCGTCCCCTTCATTATGTCCTTCATCACCTGAGAAAATCATCCTTGCCCCCATCATCATCTTGCTACGCTGCATCGTCGTCGTCATCATCCGTCTAACTTCCAATCCCTATTATCAGGAGCAGTTCTAGCTGTACTTCTACTGAGGATTGCTAAAGTATCCCTGCAAACAGTATACACTATAGTTAAAGCTGGGATACAAGATCAATTACTTTGATATTGATAGGCACTAAAGAAGGAAAACAGAGGGAAGTCTAAGGATGACACACACCTATAAAATTAGTGTGGCAACAAACACAACAGAGACAACTCTGTGCATATTCCTGCATGCAAGGGAAAAGTAACAGAAAATCAAGCTGTCATCACAATGAACCCTCAATGTTTAACCATAAATATCTTACAAGCTCATGAACGTAGCAACACTCACACAAAAATCATACACCATGGCATATGCAAACTTACACAGCAGAAACTGTATAGAACTTACCTACTACCCAAATAAAGCAAGCATGTCAGAACACCAACTAAATTCATGCAAATTGGAGTAATAACAACCTATGAAAGATTGGAGAACCAAACTAACAAGGAACAAAATAATTATCTCAAATAATCCACATCTCAAACCATCACGTCTTCAAATGAAAGGACATGCCATCTATGGTAACACAGCCCACACCCAGAAACCCAACAAACAGCACCACCCTAGTTATCCAAATTGGACCCCAGTTCCTAGCATAAACTATATGCTAAAGGTGTCCCATCAGGTGAAGCAATCACAATTCCAGTAACTCTAGTACTGGAGAAAAATCTTCACCAAAATGGCCAAAACCTTAGTTAAAGAAAAAACCTAGTTTCACGGCAAAGGGCTGAAACATCCTTGTTGACAAAATTGACAATACGAAAGCCTCAAACTGTGAAGCGAGATTGATGTAGGGGCATTTAGATGGCCAATGATCACGATTCTTACTACAGGTCCTGCATACCATGAGAACAGCACCGCCCTTCCCGAGAGCAGACAAGAAATATCTGGTGATCTTTGTTTCTTATGCTTTACTGCCTGCAGAGAGTTACATTTAATCATTAAGAATTCTACTTCATGAAGCCCATAGAAAACGTGGAAACCATTTTCTGAGCTACCCAAAATGCATAAGGATAACCATCAGCTGCCGTTAATTTTTTTCACATCAGTCGAGTTCTTTAGGCATATATCCAATACCCAATGGACAAATCAGAAAACATTAACTCCACACACGTGTTCGCCTAACGCAAAGAATTAAAGCATCAGTTCAAAACATCAAACAGCTCTGAAACATGCCGTACATGAAAAAGGCCTTAAAGTACAAGGCAAACTCAAAAAAATCAGCCAACAAAATCATAAACATGGCAAATCAATGGCTTGGGGCTGACATAAACATGTTGAACAATTAAAACTGGCCTTGTATAGGTCGGATAAGCTTAACATGATTGATAAAAGTTTTAAAAGCAGAGTAACAGATCCAACCTGTATCATGAACCGGGGAGGTAACTTGGAATGTGTTTGAATCCTCACATCCCGAATTGAACAAAATGATAATGTAGAGACAAAAAACCAAACGATCAGTCCGGGTGTAGTGGCAACATATTTCCATTTTCCAAAACTAAAGTTCATCAGCTGAAGAATCGTCTCTAGACACCACTTTCTTTTTCGCATCCCAGCGCCCAAACTGGTCTATGTAAATATCACTGACGATCTTCGCACGGTAGTAGTGCATGTCATTCTGTTTGAACTCCATAGCCTTCCCCAGCGCTATGTGTTGCGCATACGCCATGACAAAGATTCCACAATCCACACTGTAAACACAGAAAATTAGGTTTAGAATATGCGCTTTTAATGGGGGTTACTTCCATATTAGGCCAGCAGATGATGGATAGGGGGTTACGAGTTGATTAGCGAACTGACCTGTTTGTTTGCATGGGGCATTCCATGCGGTGTTTTGTCCAGACATTGGGATCATTCCACCCGAATTACATGAAACGATAATTGATCAACGTAATCTGCATAACACACGATCATGATACTAAGCAAAATGGGCTTCGTGCTAAAGATGAGCAGTTATAAATATAGCCCCTATGTGTGATTGAAAACAACTTACATAGTTTTCAGCAAATGTATAGTCTCCTTCACGGGACATGCTGTTATAATACTCCCATCTCCTTCCGTTGACCCTTCCTACTAAAAGGAAGAAGTGGTGGTTGTTCCACACCGGAAAGAACAAATTCTCCTTATCCGTCAAGTCGTCCGTCAGGGCTTGGCTGAAGCAGTTTTCAATGAGATTCTCACTCACCTGACTGTGCACGTACCAATCCTGCAGGATGATGGTTCATAAATGGTCGAATTCAAATGAAACGGAAAACCAAGTGTGACACACAGGTTTATGCGTTTTTTTAGCACGTACTGAGAGAGCACATTCGAAAAAGTACGACGATGGAGCCTGCGTCTTTAATATTCCGAACCAATAGTGCATGGTCTGCAACAATAGAATGGGACGAAGAAAGGTGAGGGAACACATCTCTGGAAATAATCGAATTCTTATAGATAGGAAACTGAGTTAATTGGGGAACTCCAGCGACTAACCCAATTGTCCATCCACGTTCCCCTTAGCACCTCATACATGTTTCTGGCAGTTACAGGCGTACACCAAACCTGTAGCTGCGCTCTCCTGGTAGTGAACACCATTGAAAAAGTTAATAAAAAACGAAAGTTCACACAATGCATGCAAGGGATACAATTTGAGTTGGAAATACCCCTTTTCATTGGCATATTCATTCCGGAATACTGTGAGTATATCAAGTTCTTCCATCGTTAGTTTATAACGTGGATTTCTCATCCACGCTCCGATAGTGTAATCAGCCAAGCATAGAGGGGGCTTTGGATCTCTATAGCGTGCCTTGACATTCATAATCATAGATGAGATCTCACTGAATGGGGACAGACCTATCCCGAATTTGACATGGACGGAGGATGGGGTATCGGAGTTTCTTTCTGCAGTGTATGGAGTGGAAATAAAAGGAATACTGAAGGTATTTGAATCGGTGAAACTTCTGTTTTTTATAGGAGAAACTGGGATCATATGGGATTGGACTATCCTGGGACTCCTTCGGGGTGATAGCGGGATTGGACTTGTGGCTCCTTTGGATTCTTTGGGCTTATCTGTAGTTATGTGTGTTGGCAAAACGGGTGGTTTACTCGATTTGCCCATTAAGCATTTGGATCTTCTAGTAGGTTGAGGAGCGATTGGACTGATGGGGTTGAGTGGACTTGTGGGGAAGTCGGCTCCCTTGGGAGTACCTTTACGCTTTTTGGCTGATTTTCTTGAAATATCTTCTGCCTGGTTTGGCTTGTCACTCTGTTGAATGATTAGACTAGTTAGTCGAAAATGACATACATGTGGATTCAATTTAACTTGATCATGGAGCTATTGTATAGGATACCTCCAGGGATGCATCATCTAATCCAGCCACGTCTGCACCTGCTAAATTGGATGTCTTAAAATCAGCCATAAATGCATCTTTAAACTGGACAACTTCGGCCCTCACGATGTCGATAAAGCTTGACGGAACACCGGCCTTTCTCTCCATCTTCTCTGCAGCGTCACATGATGAAAGGAGTTGTTCGGTAAACTTCAAAATCTATAATAGAAATATGAACATAGGGAAAAGTTAGAAATAAAATTACAGACAACCTTAAATGATGTGGGTGAGTTACTAGCAAAGGAGCACGTTGGAATTTACTTGGGCTGAAACTGACTTCAGGTCGGAGGGGGTGCATTCGGGAGTCGGACGACCGATGCGTAGACGAGTGATGGTTCTATACCATTTAAAGTACGCGTCATTGTGCGGGCCAGCATCACCCTCTTCTCCGTATGTTATGTCATCCATTCTTTTATTCCATACGCCAAAATACACGGCACGAAGTTTCTCGCGTTTATGTTCGCCCTTTGGGATAACTTCCATTCGCGGAAATGGCCTAACGAAATGGGGTGGAACAGTTTGTTGTAAACCAAACTGTTTCATTACTCTTTCCGGATTGTGCCGCTCCACAAACCAAAAGCAAATCAATGCCGTGTTCGAACGGAAGAGGAGTACATCCGCATCATCGATATAGTCCGATATGTTTTCGTAATCATGGTATGGCAGCCAGTTGAACTGCAAGAACACAAAGTCAATTCGCATGGTCAAGCTTACAAATTTATTTACAGAAATAAAAAAATATATAATAAAACCATTTCGGAATACCACACAATATAGATGACTACAATGATCCCATCACTTTATAGAAGGTGTTTGATTGTTATTTAAACACTCATACTTACCGCATCGACTTCCATAATATCCAGTTGTCGCCTGGCTTCCTCGACGCTCGTCTGGAAATGATGGGACCGCAGTCTGTTGTGCCATGTTAGGAGAATTGGAAACTCCACATCCTTGGTCCAGTCACCTCTTTGACGGATTGGCCTGCCAATTGTCATGCGCGAATATGCCCAGACCTGGCCAATAAGGAAAATATTGATAAATACAATTTAAGAATCATAAAATGCTCTTAAAAACGAGCAAACATCCAGACAACTGTATGATGTAATCATGTACCTGCAACAGTTTTAGTGGACCTGTGATGGTCTTAACGACCTTTCCTTTCTTTTGCAAGGTGGACACTTTCGCAAGGCCCCTGTAGAGATTTGCTAGGCATGCAGTTCCCCAAGACCGCTTCTCAAAACGTCTGAATAATTCTAGAATGTGTGCTGGAGCCTTCGTACCCGAGGAGGTCCAGAAAATCTGCCCTGCAACGAGACAGAATAGGAAGGCACGTGTCCGCCGTACGTCTTGGTCTCTGGGTCTGCTCTTAGGCGAGTCACCAAAATTATCCCTAAGCCAGGTGAACTTAATCTGCACTCCATAGCAGTCATAGTTCACGTCCGGCACCAACCCTAAAAGCTCTTCGCATACTTTCACCATGGTTAAGGGCTCAAAGAAGGTGCGGCCATTGACTGGGAGGCCATCTATGGGGAGGCCATAGATGTAGGTAACATCCTCCAGGGTTACAGTGGCCTCACCACTGTTGAGGTGGAAGGTGTTCGTCTCCGGCCTCCACCTCTCAACCAGGGCAGTTATTAGGCCATGATCGAGTTCGATCTTTTTGCACTTTGCCAGCTGCTCTAGCCTAGTCTGGCGAATTAGATCCCACATTCGATCATTGATCTCCCAGCTATCATGATTTGGAGTTGGAATGCAACGGAGTGGGCCTGCTTCCTGCATTTTTAAAAATTCATGCATAATATTAAACCTTTGTTATGGCATAAAGCCCAAACACCCTGATGTACTGTGAGTTCCAATAAAAAATGAGCTCACCTTGCCGCTCCATACTCGCTCAGAAATATGTTTTGCTTGATCGTATAAAACTGAATTATCCAGAGGACCTGGTTGAAAATTCTCCATCTGTAATCATTAGCAATATAAAAGTTAGCACGGCAATCATATCAATAATCGTACACATAATCTATGGTGCAAAGATAGCAACATACTAGATTGTTGGGTAATATATCGAAGAACTTCATTTATGTTACAATTAAAGGTCCAGTGCTGCGACTAATATTGTAACGACATCGTTACATCGCTTTTGACGTTTCATGTAAATATTTGTTCCTCGTCCGGTAAATCAAGATCGAATAAGTGGTGAGATGCATAATATGGTTTAAAAAAATATAACTTCATCATTCAACAGCAACGGATCGTGATGCACATATCGTTTTACAATGTTCACTGTCCAGATGGAGCCGATGTAAGCAATGTAACTAACGACATATGATGAGTAATTTACATGGACCTTATTTTTAAACAGATGGGCACTACCAAAATGGTCACAGCCATTTGAGAATCTATGATGCCCCAGTTAAGATATAGATATGACAAGAACACACATTGGACTTAAGGGATCATATAATTTAAACATAAAAAAGAAGAAGTACAATATACAAGCAACACTAGTTATTCCGCATTTTCAAATTCGAGGCATCACATTATATGACTTTCATCCTAACCATAGTCTATGGCATAAGAACTATAGTTTGTATTCCATAGATATAAATGATGATGCTCCTGTCGGCTAACGACAAGCATGCAAATGGCTTTTGTTATAATATTTCCCTCATTTTAGTATGTCTAATCCAGGTGGGGTCTCTAAATTTTAGAGGGGATACCAATAAAATAGATACTCCGCAAAAAAAAAAAAAAAAAAACAATATAAACACATGAATTCAAAGAATCGCTGGAGCCATTAGCCGACCTCCAAACATTTGTAGCCACTCAATTATAAACTTCATACGCCATTCATGCTAACATTTGTACTTGTATAGGAATTTTTTTAATTTGGAAAAATTCGCAAATATGTGACTGAAATGGTAACGATATTGTTAAGTTATAAACACCATATATTGATTACTCTTTGCTTTTGTGAATCAACTAGTAAATAATGAGTCACATTATATTGAGATGCATAAACAGTTATAAAGCTGTAACGACGTCATTTTAAACATATTTTGTGGGAACATAGTGATAGCGATATCGTTATGATGGCTGTTAAAATTTTCCATCCCGTTAGCATATCCAACGTCAAAGTATATAATGAATAAACTATGTGTACTGTAAGTAAGAAATTGACACCCGTAAAACAATCATACTTTCATGCGTTTTCAATTTTCAAAACAATGTTTGGCTGGCCCCCGATGACTTTACCATTATTTCTTAATTATATGTGATACCTGGGGATAATGTCAAATCAAAGCCAGCAATGATTCAGTGTTCATCACCAGTCTCTTTTATAATTGGACAGGTGAAGTTGAGGGAGGTGAAGCATGGTGTTTTGTCACAGGAACTGAAAGAAGCTCTCGGTATGTCTGATGGTGCCCCTCCCCCCTGGCTCATCACTATGCAGGTTTGCTGGTTAAGTGATCTTTTGACACCTTTATGTTGAGGTGTAAATGTACTGACTGAGTTCCTTTAACCATAGATACGGACCTCAACCGTCTTATCCACGTCTAAAATTTGCTGGTCTGAACGCTCCTATTCCTCCTGGGGCTAGCTTTGGATATCATCCTGGAGGCTGGGGTAACCCTCCCATTGATGAAGTGAGTTTGCGGTTTTACTTTAATAACTTAGTTCTTTTTTTCTTTTAATTTTCTATACTCATTCAATTTCTGTGTCAAATAGTACGGACGTCCTTTATATGGAGATGTTTTTGGGGTCATACTATAAGACCGTTCGAACTATGAGGTATTTGCATTTTATTTCACGTGGTTGTTTTGAATGAATGTAGATACACCGTAACTGAATGGTAACTTTTTTTAATTCCATGTGCTTTGTTATGTGATTGATTGTGTGGGTTTTAGAGGGTTTTTTGTGTTTTATATCTTTTCACATAATCATTATTTTATTCTGTTTTGTTTCTTTCTTTCAGGAAGAACCTGTTGATAGGAGCAAGCATCCTATGTGATCTGGAGGAAGAGGAGGAAGAGGAAGTAGAGGAAGAACAATCTCTGGAAAAGGAATTGGAAGCAGGCAATCATTCTGTAGACAGCCCATCAAGGTATAGAGCTGTTTGACACTCAGTTTGGTTGTTTTCATGAATATATCATAATACTAACATTGAAATCTTTATGTTTTTACTCAGCACCCCCACTGGTGTGGAGACACCCGATGTCATTGACCTCCGAAACCAACAGCGGAAAGAGCCTGAGAAACCTCTATATCAAGTGAGTGCAGCATTTGTAATTTTACGTATGTGGGTTCCTTGCAGTTTTTATTTATATTTTAACATCTCTAATTGGTACTGAATTGGCTACTGACGTTTCTCAAAATTTGTAGGTCCTTGAAGAGAAAGAAGAAAGATTGCTCCAGGGACCTTGCTTGGAACTACACAGACGTATGTATTAGCTTGACTCTGATATCAACGATATTGACTCCTTCATTTATTTATTTTTTATTGTTAGAGTGATACATTGTCAGTGTAATCAGATTTTGAAATTCCATAACTGTCGAGCAAGAAAGATCTAATATTTCTTATGTATACAGCTATGTGGTTGGGAATGGCACACAAGACGACGAGGCTGCGAAAAGGGTAGGCTAAATGACTCAATGCCTTTGGTTCTACAGTCACTGTTACCATTATAACAAGATTTTACCATTGGCTTGCTTTGACAATGGCGAAACCAAAAACATCTTGAGATCCAACTAAGAACCAACACAAGGGCCTCTCCAACCAAGAACCAATACCAGGGTCTCTCGAGCCTGACAAATGCATTACTGGGTCAACCAGAACCCTATCGGCCCAACACCATACCATTGACCAGCTACTTACTGATACGGTAATGATAAAAATATCTGATTGATGGGTGGGTGGTATAGAGCATCCTTGGTCAACTAAATGGGATGGTATTACTGTTGCTATAGAAATGGCTGTTTAATCAATTCTCTCCCAAGACATTGTTTTCTGGATTTTCTAGATTTATGTCTGTTCTGTAGGACACTTTGGGAAGAGAAAGTAATGCTGAAAATAGAACTTCCTGAAATGCTTTCCATCAATGGAGTTCACAACATTCTTTCGAGTACTTAATAACTGCCTATTGGGCTATCAAGAGAGGGAGTGGGGAAACACAGTATTATAAGTCTAATCCATTAATCATCATTGTTATGATTGAGGAATTACTTATGAACTCATACCTGACCCCCTTAACAATTTTTTTGTGGATTTTTTTATGAACTCTTTGATGACCCCTATAAAGGACTATTTTTTTACTATTATCTGCATTGATAATATATTCTCTCTCAGGTTGATCTGCTTCGGGGACACAAAGCAGACAAAGTGGATGTCACCCTACAACCAGAGGAGTTGGAAGTTTTGAACAGTGTTTTGGCTGCCAAGTAAGTGGAACTGTGATAAGCAATATTGTCAATTCCTTTATCATCTTGATGAAAAATAACTTTGTTTTTAGTTGGATCACAGCTACGAGGAAGCAAGGGAGGAAGAGAAGCTGCGTAACCAACGGGAAGATTTCAGCGAAATGGTTGCAGAGGTGAGCTTTTGGTCTGACATATTGCATCTTGCTTATTTGCTTGTTTATTGGTTCAACCGTTCTAATGAGATGGATCCGGTGCATGGTCAGAACAAGAGGAAGCGCAAGATGCAAGAAAAAGAAGGGAAGTCAAAGAAGAAAGATTTCAAATTTTATATCTTATAATTGTGTTCTAGTTTCGGGAGTAGCAAGCCAGTCACATTCGGATTTGTTGTGGGTTGTGGGTGTTATGCTACGTATTACAATTCCAAAGCAATATGTTGTAATGGAAAGCCCATCATTTCTACCCAGTGTAGTAAAGCATTGGAAACAGGGGAGAGAGAACAATCAAAATGCCGTGTGGGTAATTGATTATTTCTTCTGCCCTTTGTTCATGCAACAAATAATCAAATAAACAACATCTTTATACATAAAAACAATTAACAAATTCTATTCATATTCTCATTTTTCCACTGAAGACCTCAGTAACAAAATGACCAAAAGAAAATAAAATGATCAACCAAACAGAACAAATGCAGGCATTACCATGTACTCAGGTAAAAAAAAATTCAACAAAACCAAGGAAAAACTCAGAGATCTCAACAATATGCATTAGACTTTTTCAGTTTCTATAACTGTCGTATAGTGTGGAAAAAATCACTCAAGCAGTTAAAAAGATGGAAAAATATGGAAGATGGACGATCACTCTATCGGTTATAGAAACTGAATATGAAAACAAAACAACCAGATAGACAATGTGGAAGAGATGAGAACAGGGAAAATCACCTTCCCGGAAATCTGAATGATTGATGACGTTGCAGTAGTCTACGGAGTTCCGCCGTACGATCTCGCCAAATGATTTGCTTACATAGCAGCGACCGAAGGGGACGGCAGGAGTAGGACGTCGGAGCGAGGGAAAGAGAGAGCAACAGCGCAGATGGAGAAGGAAATAGAGATGCAGGTTGGGGCGAGGATAACGCAGCAAGCGAAGAGGGAGGAGGAGGGATAACGCATCGAGGGGAGAGGGAGAAGGAAGGAGAAAGCAGCGAGCGGAAAGGGAGAGGGAAATAGAGTAACGAATCCACTGGCAGGACGAGGGAAAGAGAGCGGACGGAGCAGAGGAGGAAGAGAGAAAGCGCGGGAGAGCAGAAATGGAAACTCAAAACAGAACGAAAAGGATTTTGGGGATTTAGGTTGGCGATGTTGTTCGGAAAAGAGGGGTAAAATCGTCTAAAAATGACGTACGAACACCAATACGGTTATTTCTGTGTATTTGTGTCTAAAATTGTATAATACACGTTTTGGGACACTTTTTCAGTAAAAATCCCAAAGAAAAATGCGTGCACGTAGAATTTCCCGCACTTGGAATCTACCGACACTTTTAACTGCACAAGTCTAAAAACCTAGTTCTCTCTCTCCTATTCCCAGATCATTTGACTGCAATGTCCGAAGCTGCAGCTGCTCCGGAAGAAGGAGAAGCGAGTCCAAATATCCCTCCTTTTCCAGAAGAAGAACTAGAAGGCCCGCCGGAGGGAAGCCGGAAACACCCCCGCGATGCCGACTTCTCCGACGACGAACTCTGGCGAGATGCCGACGAGAACCGCTCCTCCAAGCGGCGGAGCGGCTCCCACGACGTCCTGTTCAG
Organism: Umbellularia californica; assembly: GCA_028538565.1. Classification (NCBI taxonomy): domain Eukaryota; kingdom Viridiplantae; phylum Streptophyta; class Magnoliopsida; order Laurales; family Lauraceae; genus Umbellularia; species Umbellularia californica. The sequence continues at coordinate 71,464,012 of JAPQWN010000005.1, forward strand.
GATCCTCGTCCCATCGAGGCAGATCGGGAGGGTGATTGGAAAGGAAGGCAGTCGGATTCGAAGAATTAGAGAAGAAACTCACGCCACAATCAAGATCGCTGATGCAGTCTCCGTAAGTTCGATTCATATGAATTTCTTTGGTTTTACTGAATTTCTCAATCCAAATCCATGATGTAGTAACATTTTTTCCCGTACTTTCGTTTGAAAATCTCTCCCTCTTTAGCTTTTATTTGCATTGTGAATCATTTTAGTATGAAGACATTAGGGTTTTGGCGGTTGGGGCAATTTTGTTTGGATGGAAATGGGAGTGGAGGGAATTTTCTGGATGCATTGTCAATCAGTTGAGTCAGAAGAAATTGGAGTTTTGGCGATTGGGGGAATTTTGTATGGATGCAAGTGTGAGAGGAATGAGTTTTCACCATACATTGTGAACCAGTTTTGTTTGAAGATGTTATGGTTTCGGCAATTGGGGAAATTTTGTTTGGATGGATCGGAGTAGAATGGATATGAAAACCTGCTATGTGATATTTATTGTTAGCTATCCAATCTAATGGTGCGAAGAAAACTGTCCTCTGTACAAATCTGAACTGTGAAATGTTTTCTTTACCGCGATTTTCTCCATTGCTACGGGGGGTTGTGGAGAAACTGGCCATAGTTCAAAATTGTGCTGTAGACCGTTTTCTCTTGTTTTCTCCACCTGTTTCCTTCACATTCAAGCGACCCCTCGGGCTCGTGTGAATGTAGCTGAAGGAGTTGTCCAGAATACAATTTTATGAACATTTTTCTCCACCTTATTTTCTTCATCCCAGTAGACCTTTAGACTGGATGGTTAAGAACATGATATGGGTCTGAGTTTGTTGATCCTTAAAAAAAACCTCCTTTTTAGTTTGTGGGTCAGTGGACCCGCTGGCATGCCATGTGTCCTATTTTGAATTGAACGGTCCTTAGCTCATCATGGTCGTCACAAAAATGTTAGAATTTAGTGTGTTGCTCATATCAATATTCAAATGTTGTGTTACTGAACGCACTGCAAAATCTTTCCATGTGAGCCTTCTCAAGTGCTCCTGAACACATCTAAATTCAGAACAATAATTGCTTTGTTGACATTCTCTGCAACGATGCTGAGTGCCTCACATTTTCTTTTAAACCTGTAATTCATTTCTTCAGCATCCTAGATTACTTAATGTTTCCTTTTTTCTGTATCATTGGTGCTTTGTTGTCTACTTGATTGCTGTCTAAGATTACATGAAAATTGCGATAACTGCATTGACTCCCTGATGTTTTGCAGCGGCATGAAGAGCGTGTGATTATCATTAGTTCCAGAGACGATGATAGTGAAGTTTCTTATGCGGAGCGTGCACTCTATGACATAGCAAAAGAGATTCTCAAGGTGTTGTTCTCTTGGCCTTTATACCAGTTCTTTTATGCATTGTAAATTAAAAATAAACAAATGTTAATTAGAATAATAGATTTCTGTCTTATGCACATGTGTTGTTTTAGGGGTCCTTCAATTGCTAGAACCTGTTGTGGTGACATTAGGAAGGCATTATTAAATTAAAGCTAGAATGGGAATTCTGTCACACTTTTGGAAAAATCTTGTGAAACTAAAATCTTTTAGAAAACTTAAAATAGATCTGTAGATTATCATCACTATTTAAACTCTGTTTGAAAAGATTATGAATACACACACATATGAATGTTAATAATCTAAAATCGAGAGAAAAAGAAAAGAAAAAGTCGAGAGTTAAAATCCTCAAGTTAAACATGCCATAATCTGTTATATGCCACCAAGTAATATGTTACGAATGACATGCAAAATTGCAGAAATTAAAGGTGTTCATGGGCTGGGCTGGGCTGACTCATATCCAGGCCTTGCCTGACTTAAGAGCCGGGACGAAAGTGTCTAGCCCAAGCCTGGCCCTGCCGAAACATGTTAGGCCTGAGGCTGCCTAGACAAACAGGCCAGGCCAAGCTTTCTATTAGGGGTGCTCATGAGCCAGGCCAGCCTGATTTGGGCCGGTCTTGGGTGTAAAATATGGGCCCATTAATTAATTGGGCGGGGCTTGGATTAGTTGGTAGAAGGCCCAAAGCCTTACCTGACTAATGAGTGCCTGTAATTTAGTGTACTTTATCCAAACAGTTGGTAGAAAGCCCGTTTTGGCCTGGTCCAATTGACTAAATGGGTGGGCTTGGGCCTGTCTATATGACACATGTTGGGCGTGGACTGAGCCCAGCCTTTGTTACTAGAGTCTGGCCAGGTCTGGATATGTGTTAGGCTGGCCCGGACCAGCCCATGAACACCCCTGCTTTCTATCACTTATTCGGGCAAATAAGTCTCTAAACTAAAAGCATTACTTGTTCGGGCTGGACTTTGGGCTTAATCCAGATTTTAAATCCAGGCCTGTCCTGAATACGTAAAAGGTCCAACCCGACCCAAAGTAGACCGCGCGTGATCCAGCCCATGCTGGCCCTATCCATGAGCAACCCTAAGAGATATAGATGATTAAATAATCAACTGAAACCAGAATCTGCCTGTTTTGCCTGAAATATAGGTTTTTGCATAACCTTTTTAAATTTTTTTTCCACTTTTTTGCCTGAACTCTAGTTCAATATTTTTTTTTATACTTTTTGTATAACCTTTAATTTTTTGTGCACGCACGTGCTTAATTTCTTGTTATTAGCATATCATTTTACCTAATATTGTAGCTTTATAGGTGGATGGTGTTAAACATATTTGACATGCAATAAGTAATACCAGTGTAATTTATGTTAAATTCTATAAATGATCTTTCTAAGTGCTATTTTAGCTTGTGTTCTTTTTACCCTTTTTTCCCATCCTTTTTTTGGGGAATGCATCGCCAAAACATCCAAAATGCCAAAATGTCCATTTCTGGGGCCAAACTGGAACAGTGTATGGAGTGCAATTTACAAGTATGATTTCAGCACATACAACACAATGAAATTTAGCCCAAATAATAATATCCGTTTTCAACATCTTGTGATTCTACAAAAATGCTCCATTCAAATAGGGGCATTTCTGCCCCTATGTAACGACCAATGAAAGAAAGTTGAGGTGGAGACTTTTTTCTCCTCAAGGGAACAATTTATTACCTTCTCCTTTTTTTTTTTTTTTTCATTTCATATTTTAAAAAGGAGAGGTTTCAAGTTTTTAGCTAAACTCGACATATGAGTTGTACAAGCAAGCAACCGTCCTCCCATCATTTCCAAAAGAGGGAGTCTACATGGACCGAATTCGGTCCTGAATTTGGGACCGAACTGTATACTCATGCTTTTTCTCTCTCCCACTCCCCCAAAAGTTAAAGAAAAAATCTGAATGGACCGAATGAGGTCCCGACTTGGGGACCGAATCACCAAGTGGCATGATGTGAACAATGAAAGCATTTAACTTTTTTGGGGAGCGGGAGAGAGAAAAAGCATGAGAGAGATGTTCGGTCCCAAATTCAAGACCGAATTCGGTCCATGTAGCATAACTGAAAGTTAAATGCTCTCATTGTTCACATCAATGCCATGTGGTGATTCGGTCCTGAATTCGGGACCTCATTCGGTCCATTTAGACTTTTTCTTTCCAAAATATGGATGGATCTTATGGTGATTACAAAAAATATGCGAGTCCTAGTAGGTGGGTCCTATGGTGATTGCCAGTTTGAGGATTAGCATGCCATGTATGGAGTTCTATTGCCAATTAAAAGACCCAGCAGAGGGTCGATATCGACGCTGATCTCATTTCAAAAAATAAAAAAACTACCCCGGAAGGGACTACTTCCGTGCGAGGGAAACTAAGAGGGCCTTTTTGGTTTAGTCCGCATCTAAGTGATTTTTTCTGGTAAAATCCTCAAGCTCCGGAGTCAAAATCGAAGAAGAAGACAATTTGAGGATGAGCAGGATTACTTCTGTCCAATTAACTTGGACTATATTTTTCGGCGGAAGATGGCGTGTTAGGTGAGTTGCTGGAGGAGGTAGAAGAGCCATTATTGGATAAAGATCCAAAGGTAGCTTAGATGGTTGAGGAATTAACTAGGGATAGGCTTGAGCCAATGAAAGCCTCAGAAAGATTAGAAGAAATAAATTTGACAATGCAACGGAGGCGTATGCCTGATCCAACTGAGGCAAGGGGAAGGGAGGTGGACAAGGAAATTGAGTCGAGTATCTCTACATCTTCATCATCAACATGAATTCCACCTGACTCTTCTGGGGATGGTGGTCATTATGGAGATGATGGGCCTGTTATGTATGAGACGGTTGAGCATTTTCTTGGTGATACCGACTTAGATCCTCATTGTGGCTATGTAAGACATGTTCCACAGACCAAGACAGGGACTAGTAGTGGGCCTAGTGGAGTTGCCGGTCAAAGAGGGGAAAGGGGTGGAAGTTACTTCCGGGGGTGATGTTGGCCAACGGCAAGCAATGTAGGGATACAACCCTAATCGGGTATCCTCGTCGCCGCCGCCGCCGCTAGTTTCTCTCTCACAATTGTGGTTTGAGCGGGGGCTGATTGACCTTGGGCCCCCACAACCTATTTATGCCCCTCACCGATTTTTTGAAATTCTGGGCCCCCAGTTATTTCAATCTATTGAGGATAGCTCATCATCTTATCAACGGATCTTCGTAACTCAATAACAACAACATCAATATGGTCATGGGTATGGGAGTGCAACACATGAGTTTTGATAATATTATTATAATCCATACCGAAGAAATGATGATGATATCAAGCTCGAGCAACACTCCACTTGGAATTAAGCTATGCATTCAGTCTCTCTCTCCAATCTCCTCTCATTTCAGGTAAACCATAAACCTTAAGGGCCCATTTCTTTGCTAGAATTTAAGGAATTCTTGTATGGGGAATTTTTGAATTCCCAGACACAGGATGGAATTCTTGGGTGCTCCCTTGGACTTAAGCATCCAGAAATTCCACCAAAATGCAAAGGGGTTGGAATTTCTGAATTCACAAAGGTCATTTGAGACCTTTCAAGTGATTGGATTTTGAAATGCTTGGCAAGAAACAAGGCATTTGCAAATGCCAAGGGACAGGATGTCACATCATGTATGTTATAAAAAAAAAAAAGATTTCACATCATGTACCAAAAATCCCAACATTCTAAATTCCTGTCAGGAATACTAGTAAAGAAACAGACCCTAAATGTCCAAGTGCTTTGTGATTTATCTTATTATCATATTTTAATATGTTATCTTGATGCTCTTGAATTTCACAACTTGATTGATGATTGAGTGATGAATGATGGGGGTATAATATACTTACTATATACAAACAAGCTTTATTTTCTTAAATCTCACACTAATAATTACCTCATAAGACATAATTATGGTTGCATTTTATAAAATTTGTGATACTCGTAACTTTTTTTGGTATATACATCTAAATCTATTGAATTGTAAGCAAAATTTATACACTTTCGGATAAGATAGCGATACAGGATGTCATGACTTAGGGGGACCGATAATTTGATTTCTAATGGAAAAAAAAATCGTTTCCAGCATTTTATAATATTCTGGATTTTTGGGTATTTTTTTCAATTTTTTTTGGACAAAAAAAAAAAAAAAAAAAAAAACACCACGGCGGCTGCGACGGACCAATAACCATGACCGATACCACGATTTTGAACCATGTTTCTGCCCCCCCGCATTTGGTACTTGCTTCACATCATTTGGTATTAGAGGTGAAGATTGATCCAACCCTGGATTTGATTCTCGACACTCCCTCATCATTGCCAAACCATCATCATCACCATATCGGCAGGTCATATTGTTGAAGGTAGCATCTTCTGTCCGTATTGGGATCATCTCAGTTCCACAGATCTGTGCTGATCACAGAGTTCATCTGCAAAACCCAGCCTTTTCCAAAACCCACAGACTAACTGCCCAAAATCCCTTACTCCCCATTGCCTAACATCCATTCCCCAAATCCTTCCCAAAGATCCCCTTTCCTCAAATCCATAGCACTGGATCACCAAATCCATGTTGACCAAATGCGAAAAAAACCCAAATCTCATCAGTCAATCAACACCAGTAGCCCAAAACCTTTTAGCAAAACATCAAAAATCCATATCCCCCCACCCCTGCCCCCGCCTCCTCCTCTCTCTCCCTCTCTCACACAAACAAAGCTCCATCCAAGCCCAATCCCTTCTGTCAAGTGCCAAAACACCACAAATCACAACAGCTGGCCACTGTCCACTCTATTATACATAACGGACCCCAAGCCAGAAACCCTCAATCCCATCCAACGAACCCCACTTGTCTCAAACCCTTTTGTCATCACCACTATGACCCCAATCCCGCCATCATCAACCCAAAATCCTACCCAGCCAAACCTTAATCCCCCAAAGTCCCTAAATACTCCAAATCTCAACAAATCTGAATCCCTGAAACCCTAAACCTAACTGCGCCCTCAACCTCAAAAATTTTCCAAAGCCCCCACGCTCATTCGAACAAAACCCAACACACCGAGCCTCTTCCCCTATCCCAACCCCTTACTGATGCCCTCTGCTACTCCACCATTCCCAAACAACCCCACTGCCAAAAGCCAAATCCTCAAATTCCCACCAACCAGACCTATCCCGACCCTTCAATCGCTACATCTGAGGCCTTCAACCCCATCTGCTTAGTAGAAAAAGAAAATCCCGAAATCCCTCAAATCCTCTGTCAAACGCAGGAAAAAAAATAGAAAAGAAATGAAAGAAGTAGCAGAGAGGAAAATAGTAGAATCAAGAGAAAAATAGAGGAAGGGAAATCAGAGAAAGAAGAACAGAGAGATAGAGGTGTACCTGGAACCAGAGCTCCGGCTCGACGTCCTTTACCGGCTCCACCGTCAGCATCCACCATCGCCATCCACATCGCCCCGGGTGAGATGCTTCATCACCATCATTGTCGTTGTCGAGCTCTCCTTGCCATCTCCCATCTCCCCGCTCACCTCTCAGCCCTTTCTCTCTTCTGGGCACTAATCCAAAGTGGAAAAAAGAGTTCAGTCGAGGTTGAGTGCAAGTTTGGGTCTGATACTGGTCAAGTGGACCTGACTCAACCCGGTATTAGATCAGTTTGGCCTGAGTACCTGATTGTAGAACTTCACGTGGGCCCATAACCCAGAGGTCTGAGTCCGACCCAGAAAGTGGTTAAAAAAGAAGTTTCGACACTGAGCAACACGCCCAGTTAGGGGAGCGCATTTGGCACACATCAGTAGCAGCTGGTCAAAGTGCACATTTCACCAATCAAAGGCACGTATTCAAGTAGATTTCAGTTGTTGATCTTCATTCAATAATACCTTGATGATCTGAACTCCAATCGACAATCTGTTTTCACCTGCATACTCCAGGCAATCAGATCTCCACATCAAGTCAGGTTGATTTATTTTAAAGATCATTAAATTCTTGGTCTTCTCGTCCATGTCAACATGGAATTGCAAGGCAATATTAAGTTGCAAATCAATGAATTAGACAATACAATTCAAAGAATCATATATGCATGTAAATATGGAGATTGGTATTATGCGAATAAGGTCTACTTTGAACAATTTCTTAATCTAAGACAAGGAGACTTGGCCGTTGATGAATATCTTGATGAATTCTCAAGGTTGCAGTGTTTATGTAAACTAAAAAGCGAGAACCATGATTTTGATCGTTTTCTCCGAGGTTTGCGACCAGATATATTAGAGAATATGAAACAGTGCAAAGACATTTTTGAAGGATATAGGGAAGCCATTGTATTGAGAACAGGCTCAAAAGGTCTCGCATTCAAACATCAAAGCATCCAGAAGGAAAGTCCCAAAAATTAACAAAAACACATGTTAAGGAACCCGTGGCAGAAATTGTAAAAGTTGACATTTAAAAGACAGAACAAGAAGCAAAAGACTCCATAATCACCTCGAATGAAGTAACATGCACAACTCATGAAGGTCGTATCTCAGATGCATTGGAAGACAGAAATCAAGTCTCTTTCCATCGAAAAAATGTATCAAAAAGTGCAAGAAGCCAAGGAAGATGAGGAAAAGGTCATTGACGTTCTCCGCATTGATTTCATCTTTGGGATAGGCTATCCTTAGAAGATTGTGTGTTGAGTCAAGTTCAAGAACTGAACATTGGTTTGTTGAAGCACACATCCAAGCCAGCTTAGGAAATCAAGAGACACAATACCTAAAGTCTACTAGGAAAAAGATTTTGAATGAATCGTCAAAGCTATGTGTAGAGCATGTAAATCAAGAAACGCAATGGGAAGCCGTACGGTTGACTTTTGACCATGGCGGACATCTAATGAAATTGAGGTCGAGTTCTCTCCAAGTCGGGGAGAGTTGCTCTGGGTTGACTCACCTTTGGGCCCAACCCACCTATCAGTTAATTTTTTTTTTATTTTATTTAGACTTTAAATTATGTTTCAAGTTATTTAAGTAAATGTTTTAATCCTGGCCATCGATGTGTTTGGATGTCCAGATTTGATCTAGGTTTAGTTTTCTCTTATATAAAGTATTGTAATGCCTCTTTGGCAGGCAGATTTAATTAATGGAATTTTTTTTTTTTTGAGTGCTCTTGCTCTCTTCTTCCTCTAGCGATGGTAGAAATTTGCCTTCTGTGATTGGAGTTTGGCTCGAGGCCAAGAATTTTAGGTGTGATGCCTGACCGACCCCTCCACCCTACATCTCTAGTCTCTCCATCCATACCCGCCTCGCATCTGGTACCCCACTCCGCATCAGAAGACATGAGGTCTGCGTATTCCTCTTGCTTATTACAAAATCTTCCAAGGCCCGCCTTGGGTGTCGCCTGATTAACAAAAAGACTCTGAATCCCTTACCCTACTAATAGAACTCACAAAATACTTGCCCATCAGAACCAGAGGGAAGGGGCCGACCGATACCCAATTTTCAGAGGGAGTGGTGGGGGGGGGGGGGGGGCGCGGGGGGCGGCGTGGGTGGGGGGGGGTGGGGGTTGGGTGGTTTCTATAAACCACTTTCAATTGTGTGCGTGTGTGATTATCCAATGCACATGGGGTGTGCATGGTGTTTTGGTGCACACCCCACTTCATAGTGTGGCCCACTATATGATCAATCCGAATGGTCTGGCTAAACCACCTGCCTCCCCCCATATGTCACAGATCCTATGGAGTTTGCACCAATCCAAATGGACTGGACATTGGGATCTAGTGTGTTTTTTTAATTATTATTTAAAACAGTTAAACTTCTGGCCTCAAATCAAAGGGTTAGGATTATTGGATTTAATTGAGATTTCATGTTTTGGAGTGGTCTCTCCTGGATCTTTTGATCCCCACCTCCCCTTGATTTGTGGGCCCCAGGTGGGCCCCAGCAGTTGTCTTTCACGATGTCTCGCACAGGAGTACTCCTCTATATATATATATATATAAATGCATATATTTATTAATATATTTCCTCAAATCTTGGATGCTTCTGCATCACTAAACTAGTAATGTTACCTGATTTGAAAAAACTAAGGTTGTCAAAGTGAAGGCTGACTCAACTGGCTTTGGATGAAATCACTGGAAATGGATTTAATTTTCAATGTTTTAGAAAGGAAGTTCATTAAATTAGTTTACATGTTTATCTTGGCACTCCATTGGTTTATTCTGCAAGTTGTGCATCTTGCAAAATTGTTAGAGTTTAGACTGCGTCTTTGGATAACATTTCATTTTTGCTTAATCAGTACACTTTGTGCGTTGACTGATTGTGTTTTCATGGACCATCCAAATCAGGCAGATGTTTAATTTTAAAATTTATATTGTATTCTGATGAGCTATCTCATTTCTTCACTATGTATTCATTTTTCCTTTGGGCTTGAGCAGGACAATGATGATGCTGTTGAATCATCCAAAGTCAGTGCAGGACATGGGGCTGCCAACATGATCCGGCTTTTGATTGCAGGGTCCCAAGCAGGTTGTTTGATTGGGATCTCTGGTAAGAGCATTGAAAATATAAGGAACTCCTCGGGTGCTACAATCTCAATTTTGGCTCAAAATCAGCTGCCTTCGTGCGCGTCTGCTCATGAATCTGATCGCTTGGTGCAGGTGCAATTACTTACAATCTTTTAGTACCCATTTGAACCTGTTTGATTTGTTGCTTATGACTTTTATTTTACAATACCCACCCACCCACCCACAAAAAAAAAAAAAAAAAGAAAAAGAAAAAAGATCATGCAAGCATATCCTACTATTTGCCTTTGTATTATGAAAACTTTTATACTTATGCAGAATCCATTTTGTTGTTGTTTGAGCTGATTTTGGAAATTAGCCCACTATTTTTACTCATGGCAAGGCCTAAAATAGAATGACAGATGGATTCTTCATGAAAATCTTCTTACCGACTTTTGAAGTAGGTGGAGTAAGCTTCAAACGAGGCAACATGTCAATAGCCTGCCAACAAAAAGTTTCACCACACGTAGTCAGTCAGTCTTCTCCAAAATTAGATCTGAATGACTGATGCCACATGGGTGTCAGAGTGCTGATGCTTCCATGCCTGATTAATGGAGACACAGTGAGAGGGCAATAAACACAAAAGGATCTTGTACTTATTAGGACTAGACACAAGTTGACTTTGCACACACAGTGTTCACGGCACAACTATTAGAAAACTATCTTTTCAAAGATGAGTGGATGACCTTGTTATGGAAATAAGTACCCCAAAATTACAGGGAATTAATATTTTTCCAGTCCTATATGAGAGATCCTAATGGCCAATGGGTGTACTATTTAACTTTTTGTGAGGTTCTTGTTGTCTCACTTTCTCTTCAATTCTATAGGGAACTTGTAAGGAATTTGAAGTATGGCAAGTTCTATATCTCATTATAGTAAAATGCCAAATAATTTTTATTTATTTTAACATTTTGCTGCAATGCACTTGTTTCAATTTTGGGTTTCATTTCAAATAGCTAGGGTACTCTTGTTTAGCTTAAATTGGTTAGGTACCTTTGGTCATCTTATCTTTGGAAATCCTACTCTCCTTTTGATTCTGTTAATACATTGGGACGATTTGTATTTATACCTTTGCTGTTTCTTTTAATCACAATGCTGTCTGATCTGTATTAATCCCAGGTATCAGGTAATGTCCCAGAAGTACTTAAGGCCTTGGAGATAATCGGCCGTAAGCTAAGGTTGGATGGTTGCATATTTGTGCTGTTTAAAATTTTTCTTTGCCGGATTACAATTTTATAATTTACTTTTCTTTTTCTTTTCCATTATTTATGTAGGGAAAATCCATCCAAAAAAGTGATTTCAATAAGACCAGCATGCAGTGTTAGCTCAGCTTATGCAAATCCATCATATCCGGCTCTGTCTTCAGGTTATTCAATGCCATTCTGCTCTATCCAATATTCAGCGAGCGCTGCACCAGATTAAAATATTTTCTCTTATAACAACATCAACTTTAGGGCACCCACTCTTGCAGCTGACCATGTGAACTCGGAAATGATGATTTCGGAGGCGTTCGTTGGTGGCTTGATTGGAAAACAAGGCTACAATATTTCAAGAATCAGGAATGAATCGGGAGCAACAATTAAGGTTTGTGGTACCAATAAAAGAAATGATTGAGTTATGTTCTTGGTATGCTGCTTTAAAAAATCATGTGGAAACTTCAAATAATATCAGTCATTTTTCACATTGAGTGCTTATTGTACCGCTCCTCATCTTTATAGTGAAGGATATAATGATGCATGAATTTTGGAATAGAAGTTGAACTCGAACACAAAAGCTCTGCTGTCTATGCTAGTTATCTGGAACAGAAATGTGGTGAATGAGTAACCAATGATTTTTGGTTTGTTCTTTTTTTCCCCTTGAAAACACAAGGTAGATCAGGTTTTCCACCTTCAGTCATAACATCTATTTTACAGATGTTGCTTGACAGTATCAGGCCTATGATACTCGTATATGTACTCAATCCTCATCTGTGTATCAAAAGTTAAAAATTCGAGAGGTACCTCTCATGGTTCCTATGAGAGGTAGGTCAGGTAACAATTTCAACCCCTCACTGGACTAATTGATGATCAATCCAACCCCACTCACACTTACTACCCGTTATTTTCATTGATATCTTGAATGGTTGCCTCAACTATAGCTGCATTGCATTTTCCATTTCATATTTAACCCATTGATGTACTTTTTTTTTAAAAGCGTGAGAATATAACGGCTACCTTCAATGTGTATAAATGATATAGTTTTTCTTCCAATTTTTTCTTTTTGTTATTACTATTTTTAAGAACTTTACCTGTTGTTCTAAAGGTTACTGGTGGGAGGGGTGAGAAAGATCAAAGGCAAATTCTTTTTGGGGGTAGTGCTCAACAGGTACAGCATCTCCCTTATTGATATTTAGATGAGTATTAAATCTAGCTTAATTATTTTAAGACAATGGTTATTCTCACTTTGTTGTTTTTACGTCCTACCTTTGAAATTTAGGTGTCTGCAATTTTGGATATTTTCTTTTAATTTAACAATAACTGATTTTTTTTTTGAATTATATCTTGTATTAATCAAAAGCTTGGGAGTACAAAAGAAATATGCTGGAAAGCAATGGAAAATACCAAAATGGCAACAATAACTGATAATTATAATTAACATTAATATAAGCAGTTAAGCATGATAAAAACAAAAGGGAAGCCCGAGTTGGGCCTACAAAAGCTACATTACATCCCAAAGGCTGCTACATGATTTAGATTTTCATTCATTGCCAGACTATTCACCCACTCCCTCCTTAGCCAGAGTTTCTGCATTCAAAATCGTTCCCTTTAAAACATGGGAAATAGATTCAGCAACCAAAAAAAAAAGTAAATAGAAATTGGCCAGCATTGAAGAAAATCCTTCATCTCATCAATTATGGAAATCAACCTCCACGAAACCACCTGATTGCACATGCTGAGTCACCTTCCACAATCAATGGGAATTGGGAAAACTTAAAAGCCTCCCTCACCCCAATAAAGCACGGTAGAGACATTCTTTATTTATAATAGATCTCTCTTGTATTGGGCCATGGAAGGACAACAGTATGCCCCTACAGAGTTGCAAATGAGGCCCTTGAATCATGATTCTCTTATAGGTCCCATTTCCACCTCTACTCCAGGTCCTATGCAAGATTCTATCTGATGCCTTGCATGCGGTGGGACTCCTAACACTCTAACCAACTTATACACTACTGGTCTTCCTTGGAACTCCATCCAACTTTAGAAATGATTATCTCTCTCTTCCTCGGTTGCCTCCAACACTTATTCCACCTCCATTTCACACACAAGTATGTAGAGTTCCAACCAAACTACTTACAAGTTCCTCCTTAAGAGCTAAGATTCTGCGTAATTTGGCTGCTTGCCTGGATAGGAACTCGTGCGCTCTTTTGTGCCGTATCAACTGTGCCTTCTCTAGCCACTTCTTTGGCTGTGCAATGTTCTGCTTCTGTTTCAATAGCCCGAATGTCACTTATTGGGGCAGGATCTTCCTTCTTACCCATGATATGCCATTCACCCGGTCGAGAACTTTTTTTGTGAAACAGCACAAATGCAACCCCTTGGGTTGGCCTCTAGGCAAGTTCCTTGGGACAGAGATATCCGCTACCTTCCCACCACCGTAACACACAGCCTCCAGCTCTGGAACATGTGACTGTTACAGGTGAGTTTAGGATGAAGATTTGTAAGTTTGCTTCCTTACCACCGGCCGATTCCATCCCTTCCCTCTTTGCCGAGTCGGTCACTGTGTTTTCCTCACAAGTTTCCGGTTTGCCGGGTATCCATTTCTTAGTCCGCCAGGCATTTCTCTAGTTCTAGCTTTTGTGTACCCGATAATGCCATGTAAAATGATAATAGCTAGTAGAAGAAACAGTTTTTCACTAGTGACATTGTCACGACCCAAATTTCCTTAGCCCTGTCGGATTCCGGATTGTGATCATCTAGCAATTATTCACTACACATTCATCAAATAACTTTCACAAGGAATCAGGTATTTAGTTCAAAATATCATTCTAATTAAATTATAAATGTCAAACAATATCAATTATCTCTGAATAATCAAAATTTCATATGCTAACTCAGTTCAAGATGTCTTAAAACATTTAATAAAATTCCCCAGACAAGGGTTAATGCCCTTATCAACTAATTTAATTTTTCTCGTTCTCTCCCGTTAGCCATGCATGCCAAAATTCACGTGCTGAACGTTGTTCTGCTTTGTCCCACCCGTGACGTGATTGCCTGAATGGGGCAACACAACATCAGTATTACTGGTGAATGAATTTTCCTAATTACACAAACAACATATAATAGCACATAAACAACAAATCTGAATCAATAGATCAATTACCATTAAAAGTACATTCATAAACATATTCATGCCCATGCACATTACCACACCATCAAGGCTTATCGTATGCATGTATACCGGTCACCATGACCCTGTCTCATCAGACACATCCAGCAAGGACTAGCCACCATAACGACTACCACGGCCAGAAGCTATCAATCATCCGGACACTAAGTCCAACATCCCACGTCTGGGATCTCACAATCACATAACAACCACAACTCAGTGTTATTAATAATTTACATAATCAGCAGTGTGGGCCTAATCCTCCTTGCACAATTTTCTTGTCACTGCCACCACTTCTAATCATAACAGTTAACTACATGTGTAAGGATGGCCCCCCCTTTCCATCATTAACCATTCCATAAAGTTACAGAATTTGTGCTCAAAGTATACAGGATTCCAAATCTCTTATATACAACAATATGGTCCACAAACAATTCAAAAGCAATTATAAAGTTAAAATAAGAGTTCCAAGAGTTAGCAGGATATTAGTGTAAATTTACGCGCAAAATTAGGCAACACCTAATACACAGAACTCTTCCAATTTAAAGTAGCAACCATCCAGAACTACTGTATACCCAAACAGTGGGACCCAATGATCTGATACATGCTCAGACCTGATCTCTAGGGTCGCCTAGTGTCCCACAATAATTCCCACTGCTCAGATTCAGCATCATGAAGCCCCGCAGACCTAGAAATTACAAACAGTTCATAAAAGAGCCTCACGATTCCCAAAATTGAAATCTCTGGATGGTGGGGCAAATGGGGCCCACTCCTCATGGGTACATCACTACTTAGGTCGCCCAAGGGTCCTCTCCAGGATGTGTGGTCCTGATTTCTGATCAGAGTTCTACTGATAGGTCCCACAATCCATGTCATTATCCAGCTCTGTTTCCATCACATTCACGACTGGGACTCTGAGTCTATTGGACAGTGGGTCCCACTGGTCCAAATTTCAGATGCCTTGACCCCCATGGTCGCCCAGGGGTCCCCTTCAAGATGTGGGGTCCCGATTTCCAATCAGGTCCACTGATGGGTCCCAAAACCCCTGACGACATACAGCCCTATTTGCCTCAAACTCACGCCTGTAACATGTAAATTCAGTGGATGGTGGCCCAAATGGGGTCCACTTCACATGGGTCCAGGTTCTCCTTGGTCTACCATGGATCCTCCTTGGGATCTATCGTCCTGATCATCCATACAGTGGGCCATGTGGTCCTACAACCCTCTAATGTCAATTCCTTCCATTGACACCAGCCTCTGTTTCATGTAATTTCCATAACTGCACAATAGATTCTCATGATTCTGCACTCCTATCGATTTGTATCATTCACACAGACTCTCATATAA
The DNA here is from genome assembly GCA_028538565.1 of Umbellularia californica. NCBI lineage: Eukaryota > Viridiplantae > Streptophyta > Magnoliopsida > Laurales > Lauraceae > Umbellularia > Umbellularia californica. The sequence goes on from JAPQWN010000005.1 coordinate 71,479,669, forward strand.
TTCCTTGACCGAAAACAAGATTCTACTCTATAGTTCAAGAGGATCACTGCATACTTATCAACACAGAGTAATTGAATCATACTCCATTAAAAATTATCTGAATTAAACCATCTAGATAATTAGGAAGATCCACTCACCTCCGGTACGTGATCGTTTCGTTTGCAATGTACGGGCGCGAATAGGACATCCGATGATCGTCTCCTCTTCGATTGGCTGCTTCTTCTTTTCCTGGATTCAGCCACAAGTTCTCCTCATATTTTTCTCTCAAAAGTTAGTAGATTCGAATACCCAAGAAGGGTCGATGGTTACTTAAATATATAAGGAGAGGGTGGAGTCCTAATCCGATCCTTTCTCTTGTACTTTCTAATTCTAATCCTAATTCTAGTCACTATACAACTACTCTCCTTTCTAAAAATCCATTCACGTGGGACACTTCTACATGCATAATAGTTTAAACAACTAAGGCCCTACCTGGGCCAAACTATATCTGAGGCCCAGGTAACTCAAGATATTACAGACATTTGATATTGTAGTGAAGACGAACTGTTTGGATGCTTTTAAATGTGCAGGTCGTGTTGGCAACTTTTTATGGCATTGATTATATCTCATTTATTGTTCTGTTGTCCTAACCTCTGAAATTTGGGGGGTACAAATGCAGGTCGCATTGGCAAAAGAGTTAGTTGAAAGGTGCATATATTCGCAGTTAGCCCCACAAGGAGGTCAATAACTGTCTTCCTTTTTTCCACAGGCTATAGCTGTATGTGCTCACATTTTACCATATTGTTCTACTTCTACATGTATCACCTGTCAGCTTTTCCTAATCTTTTGTTTTTTAATCTGTAAGACTGTAACACAATGTCTAACGTGTACCATGTGAAATTGCATTCCACGGTGCACTATCACAAGTTCACAACGTCTTCAAGTGCTATTCCAAGGATATGGTTAGAACACTCTTTCCAGAAGGGTCATGTATTTTCTATCAGAACTTTGTGAGAAGGTAAAAACGTAACCCAAAAAAAAATAAAAAAAAATGAAAAACAATATGTTGCTTGGCATATCGTGCGGCTTGCACACACGATCGTGTAAGGTTTACTTTCTACTAGTCCACAAATTATGTAGGTGAGGACCTACAAGAGGGTCCCACTTCATTGTGTTACAAGCATTTCTTACTCGAGTTCAACACCGAATATTCATTCATTTTTTTCTCATTGACAATGTCAAGCAAGGATGACGTGTGCCTTCTCCTTGTCCGTTTGGTACTAAGGCGGGCTTCGTTCCATGAAATAGTTTTATCATGCAGGGGCCTTAACACAATTTGAACTTTTTTTTTTTTTTTTTTGTACTAGTAACTGTGTGAGAATGTTTCCCATAACCATAGTCTGATTATAAACACCTGTCAATTCTTAGGATCTTCTTTCTCCCATTATCCATTATCCGTTAGTTTTCCATCTTGATCAAGCTTTTGTAACTTGCATGTTGCCACGGGAAGGTACATGGCCTCATGCACAAACTCCAAAGCTGAGTATTCATTATTTAAGGACCAGTTGTTTTTTTTTTGTAAGTAGGACCAGTTGTTTAGTACCCATACCTGGTGTCTTTGGCCTCTCAACAAAATAGCTGATGAACATATTTCATTGAATGATGTTCCTCTCGCAGCTTCTCTCACCCCTTTTGGTCAAGTCCCATCATGATAAAAAATGGTTCCCAGGATGATGGTCAGATAACTTTTTGGTGCCTTCTCATTTTATCGCCACGTCATGAATATGTACTCAACCATACCCTCTCAGGCGTGTTTGAATGTATGGTGAATTGAAATAAAGTGAGGTGAAGCATCCAATCACGTGAGAGAATAAAATACAGATCAGTCTTTTGTTTTTAGTTGCTTGATATATAATCTTGGTGGTCTTTTTGACTTGTTCTTTAAAAAGAGATTTTTTTTTTGGTCATTTAGTGAAGAAAGGAGGTTTTTTGTCTTTTTTTATTTTAAAGGAGAAAATTTTTAATTTGTATACTTATGATATGACCCTCCGTCTTTTCTTGTTTGGATAATAGGGGCTTTACTTCACTTTAACTTTACTAGTAAAGTGCCAAACACTTGTAGATTTAAATGGGTTTGATCATGCCCATGTTGGAAGATGGAGGACAAGGGATAGGATTAGAGGTGGCAGAACATGGCCTGACCCGCCAACCCGACCCTAACCCGACCGGCATATGGCTAATATAACTTGACCCGCATAAAATACGGGCTGAGTTAGGGTTAAGTTTTTCCAACCCGCAGAAAAACGGGTTGGATTAGGGTTGACCCACTTAATCCGCATGACCCGTATAAAGTCTTTTATATTGATATTTATTTTTATAATGAATTATTAGAAATAATATATGATTTGATTTATTTTTTTGAGAATCCACGGTTTGGGTTGTTGAATAAAGCTCAAGATTTCATGTAAATGTGACTTCTCCCTTCTCCACTCCTTCCTTTCGAGCTTATGCAGATATCTTAGATAAAGAAACATTGAAGGAGGAGAAGGAAGGTGTTGTTCATTTGCTAACATTGCTGCAAAACCATTCCACAAATAGAAAGCTACAACTCACTCTTAGTTTAAGGCTTTCATTTTGATAAATCTTTAGTTAAAAGCGTGGGAACGCCATAGTGAGGAACAAGTATTGAAATCCAACTGTTCAAAGTAAACTTTTCTCAGGTACATAGGACAATCCAAAATTTTATCTTCATCGGGCAATGTCCTACTATTGGATTAAGTTTTTGATGAAAAACATGATAATAAATATCCAGATAGGATTTATTATTCTTTTAAATTGAGAATAACTTAAAAGTGGAAATAACCAAGGTTGAGTTGAAACTTAGGGATATCCCATAAATAGTATGGATGTTTATCTTAATGATTGTGAATTTAATAGGTGGGGTCTATCATAATGTTTTACACACATAATTCACGATTTATAAAAGTCAAAGCCACTCACAAAAAAATAATAATCAAACTCTACCCTTTCTCCCTCGGCAGGTATGCATGATAGCACATCAGCTACATGGAAAGTTTTCCCCTCTTTTTCAATTCTACATTGTTAGTGTGGATTTGTCTTTATTCAATAATGTTGTTATTTTTTATAAATTATAATAACTTATTATTTTTATTAATCAATTACATATATTATATATTCACTTGGGTTTAATTTTATTGCATAATGATTATCATAAAAATAAAAGCTTGACCACCATGCTTAACGTACAACACAAGTACGAAAAAATAATAATTATAGTATTTATAGAGGTCAATAGTCTTAAAATATAGTTACTTTTATAAATAACTCATAGCTAAAGTCGAACTACTAGCCAATGCTATAAAGTAGTTTTAATACTTTAAAGTGATTAGGTTCCCATCCTCATCTAACTGGTTTTAATATTGTTTAGATAAATATTTGTATACAATATTCATCTGGTGCAGTGGTTATGTTTACCTCTTAAATCCTAGTAGTTGTGAGATCTAGTTCACCTAGATAGGATGCGTATCCTTTATGAAGGGCACAGCATTTGAACTCTGCAATCAGGTGCAATGGCCTGGGGTTGAGGGGCCTATTAGCTGTTATACTGAACATTTCAATGGAACTCGAGCTTATCCTACCTCTTTGACGTACAATGCTAGAACTGCTATGTTAAAAATGAAATCATCAACACCACGAACAGAATGCCAGAGATTCATGTTAGAATCAGAATTCAGAACCCAAGAATTGAGTGCACGCAACAGAAATCCTCTCGTGCTCTCTGTTTTAAGATAGGAAAAAAAAAATAGACTTGCCAAATACAATCATGGTTTATAAACTCGTTTTGACTCGACTTGATTGTCGTCTTGATATGTCACTAAGGCGAGTTTGAACAAGTACTTGAACAGATCTCCCAAGTTGAACTAGATACTGAGGTTTTTTAGGAGGAATTTTTTACATATACCAAACTCCATAAATTAATTTCCAAGCATGGAATATTTCTATTTTAAGGCTTAGAATAACGGCTTGGTAAGGAGCGGCAGTTTTCATGGGGCGGTCTAGGCTTCAAACCTATTCTCCCCTCTCCTTGTATATTTTAGTAGATATTACCTATTATGTGTGAGTTATGTCTGGGGTTGTAAACAGGTCGGTTTCGGTATGGGTCCGTGGTGGATTTGGAACTGGAACTGTTAAGGAGAAGGTGGAACCGGATCTGGGCCTGGAATTGTTTCGAAACAGGTTTCTTACCGAAACCAAAAATATATATGGGACAGCTCTAGATTCGGGTTCTGGGTTTAGGTAGAGAATTATATTAAAAAAATATGATTTTTAGAAGAGATTTTCAAAAATTGAGGTAATATATCGTGTATCGGGTCTACAGATCCGAACTAAGGTAGAACAGTTCCGAACTTATTTACTTATCGGGGCCTAAATAAGGATCCAGGTATGGTTTTTAACGGGTCAAAAACCTTTGAGTAATCGGAGAATCGGGTATTCATTTATATCTTTAGTTGTGTGTCTTCGAAAAGCTCTGATTGAGAAGTTGGAACCCTCAAGTTTTTTAAAACACTTCCCCTTTGAAATTCAAAAATAGGGGTACGCATATTCCGTGGACAAAAGGAAAAATAAAGCAAAAGAAGAGTCCAAAGAGGAAAGCTTATCCACATGAGGATGAGTTGGGGGAAAGAGTAGGAAGTGTAGGTCCATTTTTAAAGAACTGCCAAACATGAAAACGACACAGCATGGGATAAAAAAAATCATCTTCATGTGGAACAACTTTTTTGGGGCTCTTCGTCATGAATCTGATGTGGCCCAGTGTTTTCCCCCACTTTTTTTTTTTTTTTGTCAAGAGTTTTTCTTCTTCTTCTTCTTTTTAAAAAGTTGGAGATATGTTCACAATCACATGCTAGAACATGACCCCATGATATATAATTAGCAGCTTTTTAAACCTTTTGACCATGGCCCATGGATCGTGCATGACAATTCCATTAAATAAAGTTCGCATGGCATCAAACCTTGTTGTAGAATTTGACCAAATCTCATTTCAGTTCATTGGATTGAACGTGTGAAACATTTTCATGATTTATCTCCCTCATTTGGATTTAGATTCTGGTCAATTCTTATATAAGGAGTCCATTTTTATGTATGGGTTTGATTATAACAAAATAAGACCCATGCATGATAAATTTGGTTTTAGTTGCCCACATCACTGTACTAACAGCAGCATGGGACCATTACTGATTAAGATTGTTTAAAGTTTGAACCATGCCATGTTTTCTTCCTACAAAGCCTAGCTAGCTTTTAAACAATGGCTCTCTGGTTACCATGGTACAAAGAAGGTGGTGTGTGTGAGCCAGCGGCCCCATCGTAGAAAAAGAAAAAGAAAAAAAATCTATTAAAGTTATATGTATGTATATATGTATGTATGTATGAAGCTCTATCAACAATAGGTAACCTATCGATTAGTTAAAGAATAGTAAATTTGAACATTTGAACGATGGCTAATATGGTTTAATGGGCAGTGGCAGATTTTTTTTTTCTTTTTCTTTTTTGGAGGCACCATAAAGTTTCATATCTATCGATTTATTGCTATTCATTTAAAAAAGTAGCTTTTATAGCGTTTTTCATTAACATATGAAGAAACACCTTAAGTGAAAAAAACATCTCAATATTTTTGTAGACTAATTCCAGAACTTTGTGTTGGTAGTTGAGATATAGAAATCATATGGCTCACCATAATGAATCTAAATTGTCAAAAACAATCATTTTATCGTTGTTTAGCACTGAAAGTCATTTTTCGCTTCAATCAAATCGGGATCAATGTCAAATTTATCACATTCTAACCCATCGACCCGGATTTAATTGATTCATTAGTTGCAATTGTTTGATTGGCCATGATGCCTATGGTCACATAGATGGCTAAGCAGGTACATTGAAATCCATAAACTAAGTTATGATGGGTGAACTATGAAGGTGTGCAAAGCTGAGTCCACATTCTCTAAAAGGATATGAATATTTGCATTAAAATGCATAAAGAATTGAATGCATAGAATTCATACCATAAATGGTTAAATACAAAGATCAAACGCTCATTTTAAACACGAGCATCAAATAACCTTTCTTTTTAAGAAAATATAATCAAAATACGAGAAATGAATTATCAGTCATCGCCCTAGTAGTTCATTTATCATCTTCTTTTTATTTTATTTCCTTAAAAGAAAGGTTATTTTATGCTCATTAAAAAAAATGAGTATTTCATCTTTGTATTTAACCACTTATGATATGAATTATTATGATTCAAATAACTATGGCCATAAGGGTTTCACTAATGCTTATGCGTTAGTAACGGGAAGTAGTAGAACTCCATAATCGGGCTTACTTATTCTCCAAATTTTATTCCAATTCGAGTTCAACCCTTCATAAATTGAGTCTATTCTTAATAATGCGATTGATGTAATATGTGCCCACCTATTTAAAGTCCCATTACCAATTGTTCAAAATGAATGTCTGGATATCCCAAATTTTATGACAGTTGGTCATGCCTTAAAGATCAAGTAATTAATTAATTTAGACATGCAGCTGGTGTGCTCTACCTTCCCTCACTTAAGCGTCAGCGTGCACAATAGCATCCACAATCAAAGTTGAGAGGGTAGTTGCTCACCCACCCACATGTTTTATTGGAGGAATGTACAAAAAGAAATATAAATGATACAAATGCTCTCCCAAACCTATTTCCCAAATACTATTTACAATCATTTTATAACCATGAGAGGTAGCATAGATGGATAGGACAAACATGTTTTATTGGAGGAATGTACAAAAAGAATTATAAATGATACAAATGCTCTCTCAAACCTATTTTCCAAATACTATTTCCAATCATTTTATAACCCCAAGAGGTAACATAGATGCATAGGACAAACATGTTTTATTGGAGGAATGTACAAAAAGAATTATAAATGATGCAAATGCTCTCTCAAACCTATTTTCCAAATACTATTTACAATCATTTTATAATCCTAAGCGGTAACATAGATGAATAGGACTACGGCTCAGGAAATCGGAGGTTGTGATTTCGAATTCGTATTCTCTTCATATGCTTACCTATCCCTGTATAACTTTGACTTACCTGGTGGGTGGTGGAGTCGGGACTTTATGTGCCCAAAAAATAGCAGGATGTCAAAGAGGCCGAACACCCTCCTAATTTTTTTTTTTTTTCATTTCAGAAGGTTAGAATTTTTTGGAATTCCAGCAATAAGGAAATTTCAAATCCTCCCTCACACTTCTAACATTTCCGTCCAAAACCCATGATTCCACGGCGGGGTTGGTGGACACGCACCCATCCAACCCACACCCACTCCCACTCCGTACTAACAAACCACGTTCGTTACGTTACCATTTCCAAAAAAATTCGTCCGTTCGTCTCGATGCTCGTCCCTTAAAAAGCTGCGACAATGGAGACGACACGGTCAAAATCATAACAAATTACAGTTAGGCACGGTCCATTAGTTTTAGAATCTGTGCCTTTCCTTCCTGCCTCTCTCTCCCTCGAAAGCCCGAGGGCTCTCATGTAATTTCACTTTAAATCCAGGGGCATTTCCTTCCGTTCTCTCCTTTTCGCGTTGGTTTCGTCAATCGATACGTTTATTTTTGGAAATCGATCGTTCCGCTTCGAAGTTGGTTGAGAGATAAGAGAGAATTCCAGAAAGCAAGCAAAAAAAAAAAAAAAAAAAATCTTCAAATCCTCTTCAAGATCTGTTTGAATCATCGCTTGCATCGCAGAGAAGGAGTGAGAGGGAGAGAAAAAAAAAAACCTAACTTTTCATTCATCCGCTGATTTTCGATCCATTTGTTTGCGGTTTTGCTTTAAATCCGTCGAGATTTAGGATTTTTTTTTAATCGGATCTGTCTCCGCATCTTTGAATCTGAGAAAACTAGGGTTTTTTCTGTCGATTTTGCTATGGTTCGATGATTTGAGTGCTTCCGGTACTCTTTTTGGTGCGATTTGGAGGAATTTAGGGCAGAGGGCGCGGATCGGAGTTCTTGTTAGGAGATCGGGGGTTTTCAATGGGGAGAACGCGAGTTACGAGGAGAAAAAAGTGATTTGTGATTCTTTTTAGCGAGATTTGGAACGCATGTTCTTTGATTTTGCGATTTAGCGGCGATTTTGTTGATCGAGTGTTTAAAAGATTGTGTCTTTTGAGGTGTATTGTTGTTTTCGAGGTGTTTTGAGTTTGGTTGTGATCTGTGAATTGGATTTTGGAGGCATGCATATTGAGGAATTGGAGGAGGGAAGATATGAGGGTGGAGAGGAAGAATCGGTTGTTCTTGTTCGTCGCGATGAGGTTAGATTGTTGAACGCGAAAAGGGTGTTGGTTGGAGTTGGAGCGCGTGCCCTTTTCTATCCAACTCTTCTGTATAATGTGCTCAGGAACAAGATCCAATCTGAATTTCGGTGGTGGGATGCGGTCGATAAGGTACATTTCCTTGTTTTCTCTGAATTTATAGCCTCTTTGTTTGCATTCTAATACTGAGGAATTGTTAAAAACATGAATGTCAAATAACAGTTTCTTTTAGGAAAATAGAATCAGAAGAAGATGATATTTGATGCTCATTTCTAGAAGTTCGCCTTTGATCTTCATTTTCAACCACCCAATTCCTATGTATTTTAATGCAAACAAACAGGGCCCTAACTATCTGTAAAATCTTATGTCATTTTAATCTGGGATTGTTAATATTCATTTGTACCATGTTCTACTGTTTTTTTACCTCTTTCATATGATCTTACTCTCATACAGTTTTTCTTCTTGTTTCTCATTTTGCTTGTATGTTGTTTGTTCATCTTTCGTTTAATATGATTTACTTTTTACCTATCAAAGAGAAAAAGAGAGATTGGGTTTTAGTTTTTGTGTTCTAGATAGAAGATATAGCTTGATAATAGCCATAAGCAGGGCTTGAATTGTGGACTAGTAAATTCTGTACTCTAACAGGGTATGATCCTATTTGGCTTGAGAAGATGGAAGACCTGCTAAACAAATACCCACTGTGGAAATGATGGACACAATCGGCTCACTGTCGGGTGGTTTATTTGATCTACCAGCATTAGATTGTATCTTGCAATCAACTGATCACCTGTGTCATTATGCTTGGTTTGAACCAAAATTAGTAAAATGCTTGATTTGAGCCAGGTGGGCATAGTCCCTGCTTAGTCGTCCTAGTCAATAACTTGTTCCATTGGGACATGGGTGGATCTTGCTCAACATTCCCAATCATGAGAACAATCTTCCATGTAAGGGTTTCTTTTGCTTGAAAGCTTTGATTTTTGGTTTGGATGGAATATCTGGAAGACATCCAGTATGATGAATATTCTCTCTCTCTCTCTCTCTCTCTCTCTCTCTCTCTGTAAGGAACAAAAGTTTTGGTTACTTCTTGAACATGTGGCCTTTTATGTAAGACTATGCTGCGTACTAATTATAGCTGATAAATTTTTTTCTTTTGATATATATATTTATTTTCATTTAGAATTTGGTATTTACAAAATCTTTGTTCTCTTTGTATAGTTCTAATTTCATTTTAATGTGATCATGAAACTACTTTTGTGCAGTATAATATTTATTGTTTGCTATATTTCTTTCTATGGATTTCATATCTAATTTATGTAACTTTCATCATTACCTATCATGCTTTTCCGTCCCCTGTATATCAGATGATTTCCATCTACTTTGCATGTGACACTATGCATCCTTTTTCAGTTTGTACTATTAGGTGCTGTTCCATTTCCAACCGATGTTCCTCACTTAAAACAACTTGGGGTTCATGGAGTGATCACATTAAATGAGCCATATGAGACCCTGGTCCCTACATCACTATATCATGTAAGTGTATTATTGTAATTGTTAGCTTCTCAACATGATTGTGCCTCAGCCTTGATTGATTGCATCTTTCTTGTTCTAATTCCTTTATAATGTGTCTATATGAATTGTACATATAGAGATATTGTCCTTACTGCTTGCCCAAGAATTTGTGCATGAAAGTGTTGGGTGGTGCATTATTTTTCTTAACTTTTACCAACTTGTACATGTTTGCAATATATACTCTTTGCTCTGAGCCTCTGACAGACATTAACTAAGAGTACTATTTATGTTCCATATAGGATCAACTTCATGTGCTACATCATACGATTTAAATGTTTTTATAAGAAGTATTTCAACTTCATAGCTCACCAAGGGTTTCGGAAACATCTACAAAGTAAACAGATAGATAAATGTAATGGTGTTGTTGAATTTACAAATCCACTTTTTTTTTTTTTTTGTTTATGTCCTTTTAATTATGAATGTCTTGCTTTAGAGTGCACCACAGTACACTTTGCTTCCGAGGCATTGCAACTGATTCACATTTCTAACTAGGCAAATTGCATCTTGCTGAAGGCTGATTTACATGCTTATGATGCTTCACCTGGCTCATAGGTGTTGGTTTCTCAGCCTTCATGACATGTATTTTGATGGGCCTCATGCAGTTTATTCATTTCTTGGGCTTCATGCTGTTAGGCCTGCATGCTGCTCTGACGTCTTCCCATCCTTCGGGGCTGTAGTTGTTCTAGAGCTGTTTGTTGTTATAGATCTTGGTGCTATGCTGCTATGTCTCATTTGGATTTACGTTCCAAATAAACTAAGAGTTTTGGTTAACCAACTTTAAGGGTTGTTTTGATGGCTGAATACTTGAATCTTTTGCCACCTGGGCCGTTTGATTTCCATGAGTTTGTAAGAGTGTTAGAATGGGTGAATATAGGTGATCAATACCTGTGATGAAGTCATATGAAACACATGGAGCACACAAAGACATGTGAGGTGCAATGTTGTAGTCACCTCTACATGGAGCTGTAGATTTTTAAGTTGGGTGGAGGCTAGATCTAGGTCATGAGTTACCAGTGACAAAGCCATTTAATTGCAGCAAACGTAGCATAATTAGGCTAGTGTAATGTTGGTATGGTGGAGCATTAGAGTGAAAGCATGTAAATGCAGCTGGAAGTCGGATAAATCATAATAGTAGTGGTGAGGTTGCATAAGAGCATGAACTGTCTTGGTTAAATCAAACAGTGAGGTGGACAAAGCTGACATACAAGAAACGATATGTTGTTATATATCCCATTGTGTTTGTCATGAGGCCTGCATTCAATGTATTTCTTGGTTCGAGGCTTGCATTCAATGTATTTCTTGGTTTACATTGGCCAGTATCAGTTTAAGGGTGAGGCGGAGGCTTCTGTTTCAACCAGCTGATTTGATGGCCACTAATGATAATGGGGGTATTAGACGTGGGGCAGGCAGATACGGAGGGATCAGAGATCGAAGGAGGAGGTGATAGGTGGTCAGGCTTTCGCGTGAAAATTGGCCTCACGCCAAACTCCCAATCGCGGGCGAGGAAGAAGAAAACTTGGGATGACCTAAAATCACTCGATAAAATTTTCATTAATTATCAACTTCATAGCCTAGGAGGCTTTACAATGCTTAAATATGTGAAAGCATAACCCTAAAGCTAATCTGGACCATCCAACTACACCGATGGCCAGGATTAAAACATCCACCTAAATTCAACTTAAAGCATAAATGGGTAAATAAAACTCTAAATAAACTATGATAGGTGGGCTAGGCCCAAAGAACTGGTCGAGATGGATGGGCTGGGCCCATTGGCGGGTCGACCCATGGGGACCACGGGTCTGTCCCGCATCAAATGACAATGTGCCATATTGTTTGAGGATCAGCTTGTAGTTGTTTGATGCAGCAATCAGCTTGTAGTTTTTTCATACCCTTGTGGGGGTTTCTGCACCCTTTTTTCCTTGTCCTTATCAATTTTACATCCTTGTTTTTATGAAGAGGGTACATGCAGTGTAACGTTATTGTACTTGTTATGTTTAATCAATGTATATGTTGTATGCCCTTTTCTATTTAGGTTTGTGGTTAACTAATGTATTTTTTCCCTTATTTTATGCAGTCTCATGGAATTGACCATTTGGTGATCCCTACAAGAGATTATCTTTTTGCCCCCTCACTAGGAGACATATGCCAAGCTGTAGACTTTATTCATAGTAAGTGTTCTTCTCAAATTGTCTGCTGAGAACATTTCTGTTATTACTGTCTGCCCAAAACCTCTTTTGTGCTTCTGTTTATTATTATTACTTCTAACTAGCCTCAAAAAAATTCTTTCCAGGCATTCGATTGCAATGACTGGAACCTAACTACATTGCCTGGTCTGATCTAATGATTTGACTGACAGTCATGGAAAGTATCACCGGCAACTTTTTAGGGCGCAAATGTGTATCAAATGAAAAACAAACCAGAGTCTCTTCCCAGGAGGGCTTAACATCTTACTAACAATAGAAAGTTTGAAATAAAAATGGTAAAAGTAAACTACTGCAATTAAATCTTAAAGCAGTTCATGAATGATGAGGAGAATTCCCATAGAATATGGGCATGGGATGTGATTTCAACACGAGCATTGGGATGTATTTATGATTAAGAAGTGCTTATTCTACACTAGGTAGCCCTTTGTTATTGCTTTCTTGAATAAAATTATATTACGGTTGAGTGTTCATTGATTCGAGATTGAGATTTTCCTTATTTTACACCATTTTTTTTGTTTATTTATTTATTTATTTTGTTCATCGAGATTGAGAATTTTTTTTTTGTTTATGATTAACTTCCATTGCTAAAACTATTACAAAGCTAAGTTCTTAAAATATTTTTAATGGATATCTGTCTGAGATTTCTACTAACCTGTACTGTTGGTGCTGAGGGCCTTTTGAGAAGTTTTAGGATTGTGCACAACAGCACCAGACCCAAAAAGTCAGCTTACCTTGCTGTCTGGTGTGGTGTGGCAATTGACAAAATTATTTGGGCATTCTTCTAGATGACACAACCTTTAAAAAGGGCAGATGCTTTGGTTCCACATTTTATTTGAAATCTCCATATCTGAACTTATAGGAATACCTTCACCAGGATTTTATCCTCTAGCAGTGTCAGACATATGATGAATAGAGGTGCTAATGGGTTACTGGTTTCTGCAATAAATCTTTAATAGTATGCAATAGGTCTTTTAACTAAATAAATTTCTAGAATAATTTTTGAACTGTACACTGGATATGTTTCTAACTAAATAACATCTAATCTTATTAATTTTCAAAATATTGTTTTTAGTTCTGCAGTAGGTGATTTAATTAAAAAATCTTTCCCGTTCTAGTTGTTAATCCCATATGACTACTCGTCCTACTTCTACATCAATATGTAGATTCTAGATATTCCAAAATGACCACAGGCAATTCATTTATCAAAGCATCTTGTGATCTGGGTATACCACGCTAGTGTGGGTAACCAAAAACTGCATTTTCTTTGTTTTTCGGTAGTGATGGAATTACATTATTAAATTTTTTTATGTTTTCATCATGAAGAGAATGCATCTTGTGGAAAGACGACGTATGTTCACTGTAAAGCTGGTCGAGGGCGCAGCACAACCATAGTTATCTGTTACCTGGTATGAGAAGCCTCTTGCAACAAGATGTTTGGGAACTATGAATAAACATTAGGCATGCTATTGAACTGTTCTATTACAGGTTCGCCACAGGCAAATGACCCCTCATGCTGCCTATGAGTATATAAGAATGACCAGACCAAGAGTTCTTTTAGCTGCTTCCCAGTGGCAGGTACTTGTATCCAGCCGTTCACAATCTTTCCCTTTTCGTTTTGTATTCTGCCTTTTGATATATATGAATGATTGATTATTCTTTTACTGCTGGAATTCATTAGATGTCTATATGAACACAGCTGGTTGAGGAAATGGGTATGTGAGCTTGAATCCCTGTTGTAAAAATAAATAAATAAAGCTGCATGCAAGTACAAATGTGAATGCATTTGCTTACAGAAATTCCCAATATGCTACATAAACTATATTTTTCTACATGCCTACGATTGCCTTAATAAACTGGCATAGCCCTATTGTTTGCTCTAATTGGGTGTCACATGCTTCTAAAAGGATTGAAGAAAACTGTCTTGATTTCTTGCACTTGGCGCCTGCGGGTTTGGTAATGTAAAACTATGTCAAGACTTTAATATGGATTTCTTGCTGACAGTAAATGCCTTGCATTACGAAGGCTAGTTTGTATGATATCTTACCATTTGATTCTATCTATTCCTTTATTTTTTACTTCTTTTTAAAGATCATATATATATCGTGGATAAATCTTAAAACTTCATTTAACCATTCAAAAGAAAAAAAATCTTAAACTTCATTTACTATAGTCGTAAAAAATTTCAGGCTACTGCTCTTTTGTTGGCTATCTTGAAATTCTTCTGATATTGCAAATATCTGGCTACAAATTTTAGGCTGTTGAAGGCTACTATCATCTCATTACAACGGAGATTGGAAGGTTTAGCTGCCTGGGAAATCTAGTCATTAAAACAGCATCTTCTATGGCCACTCAAACTCTCACAGTTTTTGACGATAGTTCTGTTGTGGTGGTGACGGAATCCGACCTTGATGGGTACGATGGAGGCCACAAGTCTGGCATTGTCGGCAACGACATCTGGGCGGAGTTGAGCCTGGTTTACAGGGTGCAGTTTGCTGGAAAAGCAGCTCTGGCAAGGCTTTCATGCCTGTGGCTCCAGTGCCATGCGGGCCAAAAACTGGCAGCCGAAAAGCTAGGAAGGGAGAGCTGCTCCGTGGAGGCTGATCAATTGGGAAGTCTGGGTGTAGATATTGAATGGAGAGGTGGGCTGGTGAAAGCTTAGGTGCAAATCTCAGCAATGTGTTTCTATCTATACTTGATCTCCTTTTGTACATGCCGCTCGAATAAAGGGAAAGTTTTTTTTTTTTTTTTTTTTTTCTTCTTTCTTTTTTCTATTTTATTTCGAGCCCAACGATGGATATAGCAAGAGGGGTTACAGGAAGAAATTCATCTGAAAGGATCCCCTTCTGATATTGTTATGTAATCTTTGAGCCCATTTGGATCTTGTAAAGCAAGTTCTGATATCTCAGTTTATGCGTTGATGATGGTCCATGCCTAATCCACTACCAAAGTTACATGTAAGCAACTGTACTTTTGTTCTTTGTAGAGTTACGGTTGATTAGAATTAGATTTACAGGTAAACTTGAGTGCTGTGGAGTTTCAGGAATCCCAGCGGGGCTGGAGGGGAAACAATCTAGTGAGATGAAGTGTTATGTGAGTTAAGTTTACAGGGCCCACTAGATGTATGCCCACTATTAAGGGCAGAGGGTGATCGAGAGATCTTGAAGGGGAATAGGCAAAAAACCATCCCCATCCAATCATGCTACCTCCTTCATCTTAATAGTGCGCATTTACAATGGCTTAGATAATAAAGTTGACTCTCACATATCAAGAGAATCTGGATGGGGTCGTAGTCCTTGAGCATTTGATGCATTAGAGGATGTTTGATAAACAAGCAAAGAAGCATCACTCTTGATGCGTAAGAGGTTGGATGTACGATCCAAGATGCATCAGTGTTGCGTGCACAAGTAAAGATGCACTACTATTGAGGGTGCACAAGCAGATATCAACAGAGTCATTTGGATGTATAAGCAACTAATGTCTACCATGAAATGCACCAGTGTTTGGCTCACATGCCTAAGTCGATTCCTATAAGAGAAAAAAAGAAAAAAAAAGTCTAGTGTCCTGTGCATTCAAGGGGATGGAAGATCTATTATAAGGGGAAGCTCTGCATACTTTAGTTCCAAATAAGCTACTCGTATGAGTTTCTTGGTGAAATCTTCCCAGAGATATATAGATGGTCATTAGATCCATCGAGTGTCTTGCACTTGTACCTGACTCTTTTTTTTTTTTATCAGTAACTGTAGAATTATAATAAAAGAAGAATATTCATACAACAGAAAAAAAAAAAACCAAGTATAAAAGAATTATACCAAACGCAAAACAACTACAAAAGAGATGCTTCCAAAGAAACTACTCTATCTACCCCTTGTTTAGCTAATGTATCAGTCGCACCACTTGGACCTGACATTGAAAAATACAAATCAAATTTCTATCGTCCAAAAGTTATGATTCTCTCTCATTCTTTTGTTCTTTTGGAGAGCTTTTGGACTTTAAATTTATACTGGGAACGACTAGTTTCTTTTTTCTTTATTGTGATTTTATTTTATGCTTGAAAAAGGAATGTGATTAGGTGTATCTCTCGATGTATATAAATGTAAGTAAAATAATAATTCTGATTTAGTGCAAGATAATTATCATAATTATTTGAACTTTTGGTCTCTGTTTGATTATTATGATTATGTGTTTTATGATTGTTCTTGTGCAATAGAGATCAATTTACATTATCGTTCATCTAAAATTTTAGTTTTTGGTGTAGAAATGATGGTATGTTTATGGCACTGCTTGTATGATTCACTTGTATCACATGCCTCTCAATATTTGAGCAGTTTCCATAATTTTCACTCCTGTTAAGTAATTCGTGTAGCCTGATTAGGGACATGAGTGAGTGTCATATGTGTCAGAAAGAAATATATGATTATATTTTTTTTATACATGTTCAATCCAATGGTTCAAATTGCTCTAGCTAGAGTTAGATTTGGTTCTATTGTTCGATAGGGGGGGGGGGGGGGGGGGTTTGTTCATGTATCCGGCCGAGGGCCTCGCCTCAAATTTTTGAGGGATTAAGTTACTAGAAAATAGCATTAAATGGACAGTTGTCCTTAATTCAATACTTTTTGAAAAACCTAGAGATTAATGGGAGCTGCTATATGCACATCCGTTCATGGGACCTTTGATGGACCCATCTGAAAAAAAGACAACACCACCCCACCCTTTCTTCTCTTCCTTCTTCATCTCCCTGCTCGGCAGCACACCCTCCTTCTCCCTTCCTGTCTCTCTCCCTCCTCTGTTGCCGCCCAACACCACCCCACCCTTTCTTCTCTTCCTTCTTCATCTCCCTGCTCGGCAGCACACCCTCCTTCTCCCTTCCTGTCTCTCTCCCTCCTCTGTTGCCGCCCAACTCCACTCCCTCTCCCTCTCCCAATGCCCACCTCCGCCCTCTCTCTTTCTATGTCCCCCTGCTTCTCCCCGATCACCGGTGATCGGGGAGAAGGAGAGGGAGAGAGACAAGGAGAAGGAGAGGGAGAGTGAGAGAGAAAGACAGAGGGAGGAGGTGCGTGGTGGGAGAGGGAGGGATAGGGAGAAGGAGAGGGAGAGTTAGAGAGGAGGTGGAGTTGGGCGGGGATAGAGGCGGGAGAAGGAGAGGGAGAGGAGGGAGGTGGGTTGCTGAGCAGGGAGAGGATAGAGAAGAAAGGGAAGGGCGTAAAGAGAAGAAAGGGAGGGGCAATTTCAGCATTTTTCAGAGGGTCCATCAAGGGTCCCATGGATGGATGTGCATATAGCAGCTCCCTGATTAATTTAATTTAAGAAGTTTTGAAACTTATGTACCTTTTCGAAATAACCAGAAAAATTAAGCCCTTATTTGAAAAAGTTTCTAAACCGGGAAAAAACAAAGGAGGAGCGGCGGCGGCGGCAGCAGCAGCAGCTACAATAAGAAGTAAAGCGGAAGAATCAGTACGCTCTTTCTCTATCAAAAACCTCCATGGCTACCAAAACCCTAGCTTCCTTAACTCACAAGGGGATTCCATGAACGAATCCCAATTTCTCTCCACACACTTTAGAAACCCTAGCTCGTAGAATCCTTAAGAAACCCAACCTTCTTCTGCAAAAAGGTTGTTCCTTTAGATATGCATTTTTTTTCACGATTTCATTCAATGCATCAAGCATTCAAGATTGAGAATTTTCTACAGTTTTGCTAGATTCCAGAGGTTGAAATGGGGTTTGGTTCGAAGCGATCGAGAGATGACGATAACAGCTCTGCTTCAGAAGATGAGAGCGACCTGGAAATTGGAGAATCGGTAAAAGTGAAATCATCATCTGAAAGTTCTTAAACGCTGTATTTGAAATTCCCCTTTCCATTTTCATTCGTTTGGTTGAGGTTTAATGATTAGAGATTCATCTTGCAGGAACAGGAAGAGGAAGAGGAAGAGGAGGAGGAAGAGATGGGTTTTGAACAAAACGAGGGGAAAAGAGATGCTGAGATGGAAGAGCTTGAGAAGGAGTATTTGAATCTCCGTAATCAGGAAGAGTAAATTTCTCATTTGATTTCTGGACTTCTGATGATTTCCTCCCAATTGCTGCTGACATTTATTGTATTTCACCTTCTCTAGTTCAAGATTAACATAACATGATCTATTTCAAAAGATTGTTTTGGTGCCTAGTGCTAAATTGCTGCATTGCTAATTATTATTGTCAGCGCTTCTTCATATGTTTGCAAGTCTTTAATAGTGTGAACATTTTGATGAGAAAATAGCACTTATGAATGGACTATTGAGGTTAAGCCTCTCAATGCTAATATAGTTTTTTAAAAAAAATTCAATTATTACTGAAATGTGTTCTATATATATATGTATGTATGTATGTATGTATGTAACTGTGTTTTGTTAATCTTGAATATTTAGGGATCTTGTGAAGAGTCTGACACGCCATAAAGATGAAGACCTTCTAAAAGGTCAAGCAGTGAAGAACCAGAAGGTAGGAACTAGTTATTTGATATGTATCCTATGCAAATTATCTGTTTTTTCCCCCGCTTTATTTATACTTGGTTCTTCTTGTCATGGTTATTGATCTCTCCATGCCTTTTCCCTTTACCCTGGCACTTGTTTCCTTGATTATTAGTTTTGTCATTTTGAAATTGGCCATTTGGTTTAGTGTTTTACCGTCTGTGGGAAAGAGCAGGACAGAATAAAGATGATCACGAAATAGTGTTGGCATTGATATCTTAGGCAGCTTTCCTTGTTGGGTCCGTTTCCTTATTTCCACTTGGCTTACTTTGGGTTTTTGTTGTTTGTCCTCAATTCATCTTATGTTTTTCTAATGCGCAGTTAATCATGAAAGAACCGAACCATCTTTTTTCTGTTTGAGAGTAATTTAATTTGAGGTTTATCTTATCCAACAATACATGACTCCAAAATTGATTGATGTATAACAGTTGGTGCAGTTCAGGCTGATCCAGGCCAAACTCAGATTAGTCTTGATTGGCTCAGAAACCTGGCCTAGCCCTAATATTCACCAATACTGAAACTATATTTCAGGTGTGAATGCCAGCAGTCTCACAAAAATTACCACAAACAAATGCTTCAAACTCCTAAATCTTAGTTTGTTAAGTATTGGAATTTAGCATAACATCTACAATTTACCCACTGTGATATCACATACAATCAACTTAATCCCTTATCCAGCCATCTAAAAATGCTATATTTAAAATAGCCAAGCAACTGAACTGAGTTAAATAACCAATACCCACTTCTAAAAGGCTATTGTAAATCACATGTGTAAGAGATTATACAAGGATTTGACTGTCTCCGAAACATGTGACAACTAGATTCAGATGACTGGAGTCAAACTCTAGAGTTGAACTTCAAAGTAAAGTTCATATCTTCACAGAAATTGCCATTTACTGTTGATTTGAGATGAAAGGTCACTTCTAACCTGCTCTTTTTCAGCAAGGTAGAGGGCTGAGCTACAATAGCCTTTGTGCATTCTTGGAGCAAGTAGCCAAAGGATGGCATATTTGACGAGATCTTCAAGAGTACAATCAGCTGGTGTAGGTTAAACTCACAAGAAGTGAGGATCACTCCAAACTTCTATACAAATAGTTTTTTCAGCCAATATTACAAGAAATTGAAACTCATGTCCTTAATACAGTATTAAAATATTGAGAGCAAAAGGGAATCCAAATTCTATCATAACCATGCTTGTAAAACTGATACTTAAGGGGGTGTTTGGATAAGTGCATAATATAATATCAACAAGCTTAAATATTGTAAGATTTCATTATCATAGAATAAAATAGTATCATATTATTATATTGTATCACTTATGGTGTTTGGCAATCTTCACAGATTTTAATATACCTTTGGAGTGTTTGACAATTTATAAAAAAACTCACAAGATGATGTACCAAATAAGAAATGGAGAGAATATAATCAATAAACCCAGCACAGGACTTGCTGATTAGTAATCAATCACAGGTGTTAATAAACATGGTAGGACCCATCTATTGTAAAAATAAAAATAAAATATAAGATAAAATTTAAATCATGAGATCAAAGCATTGTTGTTTAATTAAGGTGGGTCCACCAAATGTTGGTAACTATACTATAATACATCTAATGGTGATTATCACAAATGGCCCTATCTAGCTTTTCTATGAGAAATCACTGTGGGACCCATTTGATGTGGGTAGTCATATTAACACCAGGAGAGCTATCAAATAGTGGGACCCATTTAATGCTGGCAAACTGATAATTACAATCACACAATTCAATCTTGGTAATCATGGGACCCGGCTAATTTTGGTAGTATGGGACCCACCTAATGTTGGTAATCACAATGAAAGCCCCGAGCGTGATATTTGTAGGACCCACCTAATATGGATAATTAACAAGGGCTATGTAGTCATGATATGGCTATAGGACCCCACATTAAATTTGTAAGCACTATGGGGCCAATCTAATTGTGGACTCATAAATGTTAAAACTTATAGTGGGTCATTATAATTAATGGTTGCTCATGAACTCTCCAATGGTTTTTACTCAAACTCTCCATTCTTATTTAGAAAAGGTTTTTTAAAGATTATTTTATACAGCATATCCTTGAATAACGTAATATGAAGGTTTTTGTAAGAAAGTGAGATATTGTAAGATACTTTCTAAGTTATCCAAACACCTCCTTCCTTTTTAGGTAAATAGATTACATTTAAACTAGTAGATAATATAGCAAAATCTCTTGAAATATCTCGTTTCCAAACTCCCCCTAATCTCATTCCTTCAATCCTTCCTAAACCTAATGAGATTCAACCATTTTAATTTAATAAAATACCTCATTAAGTTATAGACTCTCATTATACCAAAAAAAAGTTATAGACTCTCAACTCAAACACCCCATTTTTTAAGAAATACTAACTAGAAAAAGAAAGAAAAGTTGTTTTCTTACATGTGAAATTGCACATATGTGGGGTTGGACTGGATTATGGGCCCAAGCGAAGTCCCTATTCCGCAAGCGCATCGACTTTTTCCCCCCTGAAGCACTGAGTTGAAGTAACAGCAGTATGGCGTGCTGGCTTCAGGGGATTATCGACTGGCTATCCATTTGACAATGTACACAATTAACTTGATTTGTGAAATCACAGTTGGATTATTGAGCGGATATCCATTTTTTATTTATTTTATTTTCTTAATCTTCAGTGGTGGGCATTGTATCCTTCTGTGATGCCTTTCTTAGTTAAAATAATTTTTTTGCTTGTTCTGATGTGTGTTTATAGAGCAGAAGATGTTCTTGGTTGTCACTCTTGTATCTTGCTTCACTTCCACAATTATATTGGTAACTGTATTCTTCCAGTATTCATCATTCCACTTTGTTTCTGAAGGCACTCTGGGATAAAACACTTGAGTTGAGGTGCTTACTGCAAAAGTCATTCTCAAGTTCAAACAAATTACCACAGGTTTGTTGTTGTCGATACCTTCCTTTCCCATAATTCTTTGGTGTTCTATCATAACAATCTTTTGTCCTCTGAATTTTAAGAATCATGGTGGAGGTTGTTTTCAGGGAAATTTTAGATCCTCGTTCTGCTCAGACGAAACAGTTGATAAAGCATATGCAGACCTGATAGCCTCATCTGAGCAGACTCTGAATTCTTTGTTGGAACTACAGGAGGTATAATCCTTATACCTACTAAGTTCTATTTTACCCTACTATATATAAATTTCTAACTGTCAACAGGCTTCTTGGAATTCCTTTTTTTTTTTTTTCTGGAAAATAAATTCCATCACAAGTTGATGCAGTATTATGATTATTTCTGAGACTGTCCTAGTCACTGTATCTTTAATGCATTTTATATGTTTTATTTTACAGGCTTTACTTGAGAATAACCGTTCAATAGCTCCAGTGACGAGTGGTATGGCCCAGTGCTCTCTTTCTCTCTATCTATATATATATATATATATATATATATATATATGATGCAACATGCATCATAGTCCTAAAGGCTACAAAAAGGAGGCCCATAACTAGCCAACTCATTGAGCCATTGCCCTCTGTAGGCCAAGTTCATAGTCTACAAGCCATTGGGCTCAACTGTTTCCTCCTCCTTTGCATAGAAAATTTCCAAGAAGATTCTTATGTTTGCATTCTTAGTTTAGTGAAATACCAAAGGATTTCCTCGATATATATAATATTAGTTCCAAAAAAAAAGGGGAAAAAGAAAAAGAGAGATTAACATGTAATCATCTCATGGAGAGGAGAGGAAATACTATCTAGGATCCCTAATAGGCAGGGTTGTCATGTCATCTTCTATAAACACTTTTGTATTCTATCATTTATGAATTCAATGAAAATTTACTATTTCTCTCATTATTATGATTGCATTAAGCAAGTGTTTCCTCTTCGAAGACTCCTTGGGTTTCTAATGGCAACAACTGTACATGCCAGTCATCCATGCTGAATGTTTGACGACTTCATCCCGTGATGGGTCCAATCTCTCTCTCTCTCTCTCTCTCTCTCTCTCTCTCTCTCTCTCTCTCTCTCTCTCTCTCTCTCTCTCTCTCTGTGCCGTGATCAGTCCAACACACATTGAAATTATCAAGTGCACACTTCATTTTGTTCCCACCCCATATTGGGGCCCATCTAATCACCCATCCAAAATGATCCCCTACGCAATATTTACCAATCCCTTATTATCCAAATGGATTCACCGTCGGATCGGCTGTGCATGGATTTTAAGGGATGAAATTTGTGGGCCTTTGATCAAGGGATTTGGATGACGGTGTGAACCCCCAAATCCGTACCACATGTATGGCTGACCCAAATCTTGTGCATCAAAAAAAAAAAGGTGGGGGGTGGGGGGGCAGATCTTGTGGATCAAAAAAAGAAGGGTGTGTGTGCGCGTGCAAACCTCATGCACTGTGTGCATGCGTGCAATTTCTACAAAATGCCCCATTTTAAAAGGTGCTTTTTTTGTCCCTCTTCACTGGTCCCATTAAGTAATGCCACCTCAGCTCACAATGTAAAAAGAGAAAAAAGGAACCTGATGTTTAAGCCATGAAATGAACCTGACATTTCACATTCTGACATTCCCAATGCAAAAGCAAGTAAACGCCATCTCTCCATCTACAGCTTTTTCTTCCTCTTCCCATCTATAGACAAACCCATTTACAGGTTGGCATTTCTTCTTCCCATCTATTGATCGTTTTTCTCATCTACAAAACAAACCCATTTACACCAACCCATTTGCAGGTTGCTCTTTCTTCCTCTTCCCATCTACTTACAAACCCATTTACAGGTTGGCATTTCTTCTTCTTCCTGTCCATCTATAGACAATTCCATTTACAGGTTGCCTTCTTCCCATCTACTTATCGATTTTTCTTTTTTCTTTGTTCTTCTGTTTTTTTCTTCTTCTTTCTTATTTTCCCCATCTTCTTCTTCACATCTATAACGAAAAGAATAAGCGGGCTCTCCAGAAACCCCCATTAAGTTCACCACATTGCAGGGTAGTGTCTCTAACTGATGTCTTTGGGTGCTGGATATGCTACCTTCAAACTAACCATTCCTCTAGGCGGGGATTATCTGCTACACCACCAAGATTGCCCTATCTCATTTATTTAGTGGTCAGTCGGTCATCTTTCGTAGTCCTGCATTTCCACTCATTGTGTATGTACGATTGGTCAAATTCATTAACTTAACTTGATCAGTTAATTACTGAAAAATTAGTTTTCTCTTCTAGCATCTTTGCCGAGTTCATTCTTCCATTTATTGTGTCATCTGCCTCTCTTAGAGCTTCTGTCCTTTCCAAATTGGTCTCTTCTTTTGAACTGCCTTGACTTTTGCCTTGCTCTGTTGCACTCCAACTCATGCTGAAGAGTGATGTACTTGAATATGCCCATTATTGATGATTTTTTTTACGGTGGTTAATATTTCCTGCTAATTTTCTAGTTCTTTATTATATGCAGAAGCAGGAGAATCTGGTAATGGTGAAGATGCACTCAATAATTCAGATGTGGAGATTGATGAAGAATGGTTACGTATTCATAGAATGAATTGCCGGTATTGGGATCAGCACATCTCATGCTCTTATCACCTATATTGGTTTTGGATTTGTTGGTTCTGTGTTTGTGAATCAGCAACACAACTACCAAACAGTGTCTTTGTGTAATACAGAGTTTAGAGTGAGACCGTTATGTGTGCCTTGCAGATTAGCTTCATTAAGAGATAGCTCAATTGACAAGTGGCAAAGGAAAACACAAGTGGCAACTGGTGCAGCTGCTTTTAAAGGAAAATTACATGCTTTTAATCAGGTCCACATCAGAACTGGGAATGGTATCCATAATCCATGCAAGGAGTCATTTTAAATGCTCATTATTTATTTGTTTTTGAGAGTGCAGAACATTAGTCAACAAGTGGCTTCGTATATGAGAGATCCTAGTAGAATGATTAAGAGGATGCAATTGAGGAGGTCAACAGTTGGTGTTTTTGGTGAAGTAAGATTTTTTTTTTTTGGGTATCTGCTTGAAATCTGTTTGTGGTCAGAAGTCTCCTAACATCTTAAGATTTTCTAAGAATTTGCCATATGTTTCTTTTGTGCTCACTGCTATTGATTACCTGGATTGTTTATTTGCAGGTTCCTGATGAAGCAAACAAAACAAGGGAAGAGGTTCTTGACTGATCCTTATTACTCCATTAAGTTTTCCTATTGATTTGCTTAAACTGACTGATCTTGAACGGACTTGTGGTGATGCGTTCTGGATTATTTCTGGAAAAAAGAAAAGAATGGAAAAAAATGTTGAGCATACAAAGTTAAAAACAATTGAAAAATAAGTTCAAATGAAGCCCTAGCATTGGGAGTTTACTTTTCATAATCAAGGAGATTCAATGTCTTTTGGTTCCATAGAACATCTCCAGTTGAAACCAATGATATTGTACACACTCATTGCTGATTGGTAGAGAGATCCTCTGTCTATATCGAGAGGCCCTTCCTGTAGAGACAACATTATTTGCCTTTAAATCTTCTTTTACTATTTTTGTTTACTTTTTTTTAAATAAAATCTATCATCCATGGGAATATTTGCTAGGAAGAAAAGAAAAACCCAAAATTTAGCAGGGTAAGCAATTCGAATGTTTAGCTCCTGAGATATCATTAATTAAAAGGAAACAATTACTATAATATTATCAGACCTATAGCATAATTACCAGAATTTCCAGCATTTTAGGTGATGCATGTGGTGTCACTTTTTTTTATCTAGCTTTAGCAACTGGCCTTTTCAGGGTAATTTGGATGTTACAGTAGAGTGGTTTATGAGGAACTTGTAATGAATTCCAAATTCCTCTACTGACATTACAATTTCAATGTTCCACTTCTTTCCCAGCAGTATTATAGTCACCATCTAAAGTCATTTCAATTGGTTCTAATCATTCCCAGCCTTTTCCTCCTTTTTAATTTGCAATTCCCGGCTTCATTTAGTTCATGCTTGTATGAGTAATCCTGTGGAAATAAAATTCGAACAAATATGCGTGGAATTTATAGGAGACAAAATGATCTCTTGTCGCCTCTGCTGATGGAAAGCATGATGCTCATTGAACTTTGTGGCTATGTTTAGGATGCAAATGTGGAGGGGGACCCTGAGCTTCTGGACGACTCAGATTTTTACCATCAACTCCTCAAGGAATTCCTTGATTCGTGTGATTCTGCATCATCTGGTAATGTTCCCTGCAAGTTATTTCCCATTGGGTTTTGCTGCTTTTAGCATTCGCATGACTAGTACAACTAATCATCCATTCCGGGTATAATTTTCTGAATTGTCTTTAACTTCACAAATAATCATGTAAAGTTTGAAAATTGTCTCTGCTCCCAAAATGATGGCCATGAAACAAGCCGTAGACAGTTAAGACATATGAAGATTCAAGTGGAAGTCAGATCTGGTACAAAAAATCGCAAACTTCTGGGGCATTCAAACTGTATATTATGCAATTTGTTATATTATCATAAATACATTTGAACATGTATTGTTATTTGTTGTTTTTATTTCATAGCATTTTTCAGCATTATAATGTATATACTTTAATATTACAACGTATGCATGAATTATATAAGAAGAGGAGATCAAGTCAGCTGCGGTACATGCTGGTCAAACAATGGAATTGCATATGGGAAAATAGAACTCAAAACCAAGCTTGGACGGAACTAGTCTTCGATAGTATATATTATAACAGAGGGTGTCCCAGCCCTTTGACCAGAATAATTCCTATGGGCCCAAGGGGAGCCAGGTTAATCCTCTATGGCTCCAGTGTGGTAGTGCAGTGTCAAACTCTCAACCTCCGGGTGCAAACCTTGGTCCTAGGCCAACCGAGCTAGCCCTCGGGGTTGTCTTCGATAATAATAAATTTATATTGCCGATAAAAGTGAGAAAATATTACATTTTTGTTTAATTTTAGCTATGTCTGGACTTTGGATGTCTAGTAAATCAATTTCTGTTTGTGATACCCACCAAAATGCGGATATCCATTCAGCTAAAGATCAGGGGCTGTCCTTCAAGCATTTGTTTGGATATCCAAAAACAACCTTATTATTTTGCCTTCTATAATTTATTACTCCTCTCCTTTAGCAAGACTGACAGATGTTTACACTAAATTGTGGAATAAATTTCATTAATGGGACAGTAAAATGAAATCTCTGGTGTTTGGTTGTCCACAGGATCTGCATTTTATGCTCTAAAAAAGCTGCAACCTAAGAAACGAAAAGTAGTTGATCGGCGTGCATCAAAGAGCCGCAAGATAAGGTGATAGATTCTTGTCTTGTTTTGCATGGGATGGTGATTTTAGTAGTTACGGCTTTCTTTACTTGATTACTCAATGTATCCTATTTCTATGGTCATGCAGGTACCACGTTCATGAAAAGATCGTTAATTTCATGGCTCCGGAGCCTATGGTTATACCTCCTCATGCCTCCAAATTGTTTGAAAATTTGTTCGGCCAGCACAACCAGAGGCCAGCCTCTGTTGTGTAGTATTTTCTTATCGAGGAACATATGAATTTTGGTAATTTTGAAGTTTCTGAAGATTTTGTATCTGAAGTAGGATTCTTAGATGATC
Source organism: Umbellularia californica (assembly GCA_028538565.1). NCBI lineage: Eukaryota > Viridiplantae > Streptophyta > Magnoliopsida > Laurales > Lauraceae > Umbellularia > Umbellularia californica. The sequence continues at coordinate 71,506,864 of JAPQWN010000005.1, forward strand.
CATGCCAGGTATGGGCCATGCATTTGAGATGAGTAATATCGAAGAGGCTTCTTGTTAGGAATTTGTAAGTTATAACGCTTGGAAACTGACATTCTGTCAAAGGTTTGATAAATTGTATGTTGCCATTGTTGTGACATTAAAGCATCCTCTACCAGAGTTGATGGGTGATGGCAGCTTTGAGACTCAGTTGCTATTGTCTGTTTCGGTCTATAAACCTTGCCTTTTGGCCTTGAATCCTCATAACGTGGTTGTACTACAATCATTTTGCCCATAAACCTCACATTATGTAATGCTGTTTAGATGTAACTGATGATCGCGAAGAACAAAACAACTGCCACTTAAAGAAAATTCGGGTTATTTAAACACTTGAACTTTAGTTTCCTGACCCTGCCACAAAGATCCAAACAGTTAAATCAAGCTGCATGGATCCCTCTTCCGGGTTTTTCTTCTTTTTTTTTTTTTTTTTGGCCTTTTTGATTGGTGATGTGACTTGAACCTACAGCCTCAAAGTTGCAATAACAAAGCCATGGGATTTTTGGCCAATGCGTCCAGCCCTTTGTAATAAATCTGCGATGTTGTCAAGAAGAAAATCCTAGGAGTGCAAGTAGAGCAGGGTTGGGCAAGTGATGTTATAAAGGAAAATGATCCAACTCAATCTGAATAGACCATAAAGTGGGGGTGTTCACAGGAAATATCAGCTGTGGTGTCATTAGTTTTCTCAATCATACTGCAACCAATTGGAGCCTGCTGCCTATGATGTTCCCAATAATGTGTTTTTATTGTAGGAGTTAACAGTGAAGATCAATGGTGGAAGCTATGCGGAACCCATCCCTCTGAAATTATCGCCACCATGTACCCCCTATTAAATTAAGTCATAGGAGTTTGACAACCCAACCTCATGAATTCTCTGGTTGTGTTGTGTAAATAGAGGATTCCATGCTCTATGGACTTTTGTTTCCATAGGAGAAAATTCATGTATTCCTAACTCCGCATATGAAATCAAGATCTCCTCTATTGACAAGAAACTTTTTTTACACAAAAAAGTGACAGACTAGATGAGGGAGGATTAGGCTCTATGGAAAATCAAATTAGAAGAAATTTTTCATTTGTCACAGAATTCTCTTCGTACTTTCGAGGAGTTTATCAAGGATCTTCAACTGACATATTATCTTTTACACCAGATGTGGAAATGGTACTTACATATGTGAAATTTACACTCAAGGAATGTAACATTTATGCAAGTGATATCAAGTTTTTTTTAAGAAGTACCATTTTTACCATTTCAGATCACACAAGTAGGATTCTCATATATCTCAAAATCTATGAATATTTAAGATATGAAGCTGAATATTTTGGAGTTTAATGGATCAATAGACAATTTTAACGTTTGGATTAAAAATTCGGAGCCTATAGGTGAAGGGGTGAAAACTTGTGACATGTCTGGGATAGAATCTGCGCTAGCACCTCTTCTAACCAAGAGCTGTGTCAACTTTTATATGAAAATGACTACATTTACATACATTACCAAGCACAAACAAACGTGATCATATGTAACTGTTACAATGTACGTCATTCACTAATCTAAATTCTAAATGAGTGCAAACAAACGACCCCTTGGGCCTTTCGCTGTCTCAGGAAGTAGTTGGACCTTCACTATCCTAGGAAAGTTTTAGTTCTGAGCCAAATGGGCCCTTGTAGGTATCCCACCCTTCACCCGCAACTTTTTTATACATTGAGTAACCCTTCAATAGAAGGCCCAGCCCCTTCCATAAGAATTCCTGGAAATGCAGTAAGAATTTCCTAAATTTACCATTAGGGTATGGTTATGCGAAGAGGATTATGCAATAAAGAGGTAAATTGGTATGTTTGTGAGATGAGAGGATTCCATAGTAAAGAGGTAAGTTGTCCTAATTTTTTTTTTTTTTTTTTTTCATGTAGCCCACTTTTCTGTTGTTTGGTTACTTTTTTCATGCGGCAAAGATACAAAATGAACTGATTTTTCTTGATAGGGAGGAAATCAGAGGTAGGAATGCAGGAATCCTTTGGATTCCCAGGAATATTTGTAATGATTGGCAAAATCCAGCTTCTTAGAATGTAATCTAAGGAAACTTACATCCATGTTCCAAACAACAAACTAAAGGATTTTAACCGCGAGCAGAATGACAACAGCTTCAAACAGTTAAAATCAGGAGATTTGGAATTTCATTCCACGTAAATCTTGCCTATTTCATAACTGCTTGGGTACAAAAGATGGCTTTCATAACTTATACTGCAATACAACATGAAGTGTCATCAAATGTGGTCATTCCCAAATATGGTGTACCAACCAAGGGAAAAAAAAAAAAAACAACCCTTCTACATGGACAAACATTTTGGCCAGAATTTGGGACAAACTCCCATGTAGCACAATCCTAGTGTGCTTTTTCCCGCTCTCTCAAAAGTTGCACCTCTAGGATTGTGCCACATGGGAGTTTGTCCCAAATTCGTGCCAAAAAGTTTGTCCATTTAGACTTTTTGAAAAAAAAAACCCACCATGACTCCAGCATGGTCCAGTGCAAGAAACATACCATCGCAGAGCTATTGGACATGCACTGAAGCCATGGGTTTTCAATTTTGCCAGACAAAATTCTCCACATTAATAACAAGATTCTGTACACACAGATTTTAGTCCCAAGGCATGGTTAGCTGCCATCCAAAATCCAATTGCAAATTTACCAAAAAAAAATTTAATACATGAAAGGAGATATTGAAAAGTGAATGTCAGAACTGTTTTGCCACAGCCCAGTAATCATATAGAGAGAGCTCTCATTCACCAGGACACTTGCAGGCATGGAATTGATTTCCACTTAGGGCACTTGTATCAGTGGACCTTGCTATCGCTCTGAGGACGAAGATCTGGAGAGGGATTGGACACATGCTGACTGTCACAGAATCCAAAATTCTGGAACACACCCTGCAAGAAAAAACACATTAGCTGGAGAGAGGGAGAGGGAGAGGGAGAGGGAGAGGGAGGGAGGGAGGGAGGGGAGTCGGGGGGTGCGGGGTTGGGGGGGAGGGAGGAGGGAGGAGGGAGGGAGAGAGAGTACCAATGCATCCTTTATTGCATATGCCACACAATAGTGCTCCTGAAACATGGTGTTTGTCAGATTTCTTGGACAGGGTTGATATTAGAATTCAGATATACTGTAAGCAACCACATGTATATTGTTAACTTGCCTGCATCATGTACCACTCTTCAAACTCGTCAAAGAGTTCCAACCGTTCAATCCTGAATCCACATTATAGTAGCGATGAGCTTTTCAAATTAAATGTATGGGACATGCATGCCAATGCAGCCAATGACAAGAAAATACTGATGAGATGCGGAACGAGCCAGGGAGCTCTCAGTGTAACATCCTAAGTACTTGAGTTTTAGATGTGGCACTTATTGTACATGCTCCAGTGCTTAATCATCGTCACACACGCGCGCGCGCACACACACACACACACACACACTATGTTTTTATGCACGTATGTATATGGGATTGTAGCTCAGAAACAAAACAAAAGTACAACTTAAAGATAATGAGAATGAAAAAAAAAAAAAAAAAGTATTTGGAAACCATGCAACCACTGGCTTGTTAGAAATATGCAGCCTTTTCACCTAGATCAACTCAATCTATATGATAAAACCTAACATTAAAGAGATGTGTATAGTTTGTTTTAGTTGTTTTTTTTTTTTTCTTTGTTGTTCGGTAGTTGTTTTTTTTGTACTTTTCTTTTTTTTGGTGGAATAAAATTTAACGTTATAAAAAAAAAAAAAAGAAGAAGAGGAGAAGTTCTACCCAAAAAAAAAATCAATCTAGCTTTTTTGGGGCTTTGGTTCTCCTTTTGGTCGATTGCTCCCCCTTCTTTGTGGGGTTTTTATTGTTTAAGTATAGTTCTCTTATACTGTAAATTTCTTGAGCAATTAATGCAGTAACCCTTTTCCAAAAAAAAAACTCAATCTATATGATTAAAGGAGAAGCGGACTCCTTTCCAATTTGGGGGTGAAGAGATTCTCTCCGCCAAGGTTTAGCACGGTCCGAGAAATGCAAGGGAAACGGGTCCCCTAAGGAAAAAAGAACAATTTGCCCCGTCTGGAAAATTTTCATGGATCTTTAGTATTTTCCATGCTCTTCTGACAACCCTTTTCAACTGGTATCTCCATTGTTTAAGTTCATGTTCACAATATTGTTTCAAGTCTTGGTAACAATGGATTTTTATTGACTGGTGCTAGAAAACATTTGCACTGATCTCTATTTTAAAATTTTAATATTATTCTTGAAATGTACACTACCTGCGCCTATCTTGAGCATCAATGAAGTTATTATATATCTTCAGCATATCCCAAGCAACAGCTCTCTGCAAAGAGCAATGGTGAACTATGAGTGCAAGAACATAAGAAAAACAAAAGTCATCTCTTTGACAAAGATGAAATTCCACAAACCCACATTCCCAAAAATTATTGAACTTAGTTCTTTTTTTTCCCTGGAAAGCCATCTCAATTCTTGATGTTCCAAAGGTTGGCTTTTTTTTTTTTTTTTTTTTTTTATGATAACCATGTTCCAAAGGTTGCTTTCCTTGATAATTTAGGAGATTGTGAGGAGAGAAACTAATCAGACAGAAGAATTACCTGCCAGCCCTGATCAAGAAAGAGCTTTTCCTTGGCTTCTAACGTTGGTGTAGCATGTATTCCCAACAGAGGGCAGCCACGGCTCTACAAAAGGAAATTGCACCAAAAAGTTGAGACACTGTGGGAGTGGGAACCAGCAACAAGCTTACCCATATAAATTTTTGCATGACAAAATTTTCCTAATAGGATAGAGCCCATCCATCTTCAGTTTCATTTAACAGTAACAACCACCCCCACCCCTCACCCACCTTATGAGCCACAGAGCTTGCACAGGGCATGTTGTTGACATCCTTTATAAAGCAAAGATCTAGACACCTTAGATTTCATTTTAATGCAACACAGAAAGAATCATAAATGCTTAATTGAAAATCAGACAAATCTTTACATGGTGAATGTAAATGTCCATACATACATGTAAGGAAGAATGACACATGAATTTAAAACACAACACAAATACTTGAATGTTTGATTTTGTTCGTATTCTTAAATTTCAGCTACAATTGAATTGGCAGATGCTGTTAAGTTATTGACAATGATTAATTGAGTTGAATATAACAATTAGGATCAATGTTGGGTGGCAAAAAGAAGACAAGCCTGTGGATTGTTAAGTACTGGTCTGAGTGCCACTTTGTTTATAGGACATTTCACAACACGGCATTTAGACCTGCTATGTATGGTGCTGAATGATAACAAAGAAACAAGAAGCAGAAGTACAAAGAGGGATGTATGGAGTTACAGGAAATGATAGATTAAGAAACAAGCACATAAGAGGAAACTCACGAGCAGTTCTACTAGAAGAGAATTATGGAATGATGATTGAAATGGATTGGTCACGTAAAAAGAAGACCAGAAAAGCCCCATTTATGATGTATAAGGTTATAAGTTCAAGGAAAGACATTGTGGATTGTGGAGTTACTAAAAGCATGGTTGTAGTCAGGGGTTGAGTGGAAAAGTATAATTCACAAAGCCGATGCCAGATGTGATGGGATAAGACAACTGATGAAAGTTAGATCAGGTAAGACTTCAACGATGATGATCATCATTTGAGTTATGTTAGGTCATGATATATTTATATACAAATATACTATATGTGGAGGTATTGACATAAATATGAAGCTTTCAAGAAAGAAAAAAAATACACTGAAAAGTAAACATGTAACTACAATATTGTCAAATAAATGGACTGCACTAAACAGATAAGAGAAAATCTACTACCTCTAAATTTCTAATCATTTGCTCCCCAAAAGCATCAGCTGGATGGATCTGTTGAATGTAATAAAAGAAATTTTAGATGACTAATAATCTGACTATATAGCTAAAATGCTGGAAAACTGTCGCATTTAAAAGATATTAAACGGAAAGAAAAAGAGCTGCACTTTGGCAATAGAGAAGGGGACCTGCTCATATAAGAAAAACACTGCAGTAGAGAATGTTCTTGAAGCCCAACCAACTATAGCATGGGTTGAATCTGGATCCAAGTATATTAGAACGCATTCTGCAATTATAAATGTTGGCAAGCTGATGACAAAACCAGAATGAAGCAGCTTAATCATTCCCTCTGCATCCTAGACTAAAAAATGGGTATATCCAAACAAGATAAAAGTACTTAGAAAAGATAACTGCAAAAAAGGCTAAACAAAAGAAAGCAGGTATATCCAAGCAAGATAAAAGTATTTAGACAGGATAACTGCAAAAAGACTAAACAAAAGAAAGTCAGCACAAACAAGGGTGAAATAAGAGTGTCATCAGGAATTGAAGAAAACGCAGGTGAAATATGATCAGAACTGTTCTATCTTTAAACAGTAAAATCAAACAATATAAGCTACTCAATATGGAGGAAGAAAAAAAAAATCTATCCATCAATAATGAGGATTTAATTAAGAGTTAAATACATATTCAGACCTCCATCTAGTTCCCAATTTGGGCAGATACAGGGGTTCCGTGAACTCTATGATCTTAAAATCCATGTTTGTGTGATTCTTTTAATGAGAAAGTTTAAAGTTAGAATACCTCATCTCTGCCTCCAAATCATAAGGGCATTATTTTATAATGAAAAATTGATGTTACCGTTGATTGGACACAAATTTATTGGATATGTTCATTGTTTCAAGCTTATTAAAAAGAATCTACATCCGCCTTAACTTAATGGATGTATCTCATAGGTATCAACAGTCTGCAGCTTTAAACTGATCGAACAATTTGCAAAACTTTCTGCAGCATATTGTAAATGAAAAATGCAGCAGACATCTTAAAAGAGATCGTATAATTTTCCATACCTAGGATCCAACTGACTCAGAGCTATGACAGTAACTAAGCTATGGATATCACGCAAATCTACAGGGAGTAGTTTGTAATGATCACTCAGTATTTCCCCTCTTTCTGCAAAATCAAACACTCATAATTAGTAGCAGACGAAGAGACGAATATCAAACATTTGCTCATGTACAAATACAGGATATGTTAAAACTAATCCACTAACTATGATTTCAACGTTCTTTCTTAACTGGAATAGGTTAAAAATGAGAGTTAAACAGACGGTTGAGGGATGATGCAGCATGAAGCAGGACATGCAGTACTTTATAATCCATAATACTAAGACAATAAGAACATTCAAAATTTCTTGGTTTTAAAACAATAGAATTAAACAGACAATTGTGCGACAATGCAGCAAGAAGCAGAACAGACATACCTGATAACCCACAAAGTTTTTGGTTTAATATTGATTTCATATGATCTATATCTAAATTGGTTTAATATTTTTTTGGTTTAATACTTAATAACTCAGAATGTTGAGATAAATGTGTAATAAAACTAGGAAAGATAGAATAAAAAATGAGCACATTTGGGAGCATCTGGGGGTAGGCATCAATAGGTGATAAATTTAGAGAGACTTGTTTGAGAAGGCTTGGACATGTCCAACACAGGCCAACAATGACGTGGATGAGGAAAAGTTTTTATATGCAAGTTGATGGCCCTTCAAGGAAAAGAAAGGACGTGGATGGAAGTGGCGAGGATAGATTTGAAGAGGTGCAACCTATCTGGAAATTTGGCCCAAGATAAACAAGAATGGCGAAACAAAATTCATATAGCTAACCCCAACATGGTTGGGACAAGGCTTTGACGATGATGATTGGTTATCATTATCAAAAAAGTTTAATCTTTTTTCTTTTCTTTTTTTTGTGCTTCTTATAAATCAATAAGAGATTTATATATAATTTTTTTTTTTGGTTTTTCTGACATTATAATGCCTCTTTCATTTTTTTTCTTCTTCTAAGTTTACCATTAGTCTATTCTTACTACCTTTAACATTGTTCTACACTTTATTGAAACAAGTAATTCAATTGTCACAATGAATCTATGGAAACATTTCTCATAAGTTTCTAATCCTGTATTAATTCTCATATATCCCTTATCATTAAATATTTAATAAATTTTAATTTTTTTTAGTTTTTTAAGATTTCCCTTTTCTATATTAAGTGAACCGTGCATTGCAATATTAATTCTCATAAATCCTTTATGACAAAATAATTATTAAATGTTTTTTTTTTTTAAGTTTTTCAAGCTTTCCCTTTTTTTTATTAGTGAGCCGTGCATTACATGCGTATCCTTGGTAGTGTATTGTTATTAGAGAGCATGGGAGTGAGACCATCAATGAGTCATTCAACATAAGTGCCATGTTTATACACTACAGTTTATATATAAGAGATAACTATTGGTTGCAGAAACATGAAGATGTAACTACCTTGTGAAATGGATGCTTCTGGTCCAATTTTGCCTCTCAGTTGGTCAAGATTCTCAATTAGAGCCGCCTTCTTGCTGGTTACCTAACAAAAAGAAACGATGATTTTAAGTCCTTCAGCCAGCTTTATAAGTAAATAATGCTAGGAAACAAATCCAACGATAGACAAATGAAACAGTTTCTAATTGAAAAACAGTCTAGTAGTCAACATCGCTCAATGCAATTGAACAAGTAATATTTTGACTACATAGGTTAAAAATCAAAATAGAAAAATGGTTTTCTCAGCATAATAGATGATCTTCACCCAATTCGACAAACTGCACACTCTCGTATCACATTGCACCAAAACCCAGAAGATAAAATATGAAATGTCAAAACTCTCACCTCCTTAAAATCCAGCTCCACATATATATCAGGTGCAATCCCTTCTTCCTGCACAAGAAGCATACAAATATTCAAAACAAAATGCACATCACAAATTTCTCATCTTGAGAAAGCAGCAGATTAGAGGTGCAACAAACATGTTAATTTCTACATGTACCAAATTCATTCTAGCTTTGCCAGTACATTAAATATATATATGAGATATGCTCCTGTGGGGCCCTCACATTTAGGCTGTAAGCATTGGATATGGATGTGAGGGCCCTGACCCTTAACTCACATAGTATCGTTAAGAGTTACTCTCACAAGAGTCTCCCTATATATATATCACATCTATATCTTTTACATTTCAAGTGGAACCTGAACTTCATCACATCTTCTGACAACAGGTTGGCTTAAAAGGGCAGAGCACCCCGTGCCCAATACAAATCTGTTTTTCGATAGTGGATACCACCCAAAAACATGTGGAATGTATGGCTACTTTTCTGACATATTATCATATTGGGCAGTGATTTGGAGACACCCAACACCCTTAAGCAGGTAGGTAACATGCTATCACAAGAAAATCCATGGAGACCTGCAACTGAAAATAGGTTGTATCAAAGCCAGCCCCAAGAGATAATATCTGTTTCTTCACATGAATTTTATCATCACCGCCTCCTTCGGGCTTGAGAAACTGAAGGAGAAACTTCCGAAGAGCGGCCCAACGAGCATAGTACCCTTCAGCATAGCAGGAAACAAGTATAAGAACATCCAGGGCAAAAAAAAAAAAAAAAACCCACTAACTGAAATTCCTGGCAGAAATCTAGCCATACCTCGGTTTATTATTGGCGATCTTCTCACAGGCTTTCTCACAAACAGGTGGACGTAATCATCTTTCATGTATCCCTTGTTAACACAAGACCTTTAGAATAAAAACAACAACAGCAACATTAACACCATCAGACCCATGAAATAACAATAGAATCCAAATCCATCACAATTTGCACATAAAAACAACCCACATGTTATAATTGCATAGAATGGAAGACACATGTTATAATTGCACATGAGCAGATGCGAATGCAAAGAACCCCATAATTGAATGTTGGAGCCAAATTCACATGAAAAATATGCAACCCCATCATAATAAAATGACGGGTCCAAATTCATAGAAATCGATGCGAAAGATATAGAGAAAAAAAAACCCATAATTGAATGGTGGGGATATGAAGAACTCCAGATCATATGGTTTGTAGAGGTGAATGAGTTGATTCGGTTGAATAAATCGATGAGGGATCCCATCAGATAGATGAATGAGAGAAATTTAAAACACCAACGGGAGAAGGAACTTGATTGGTATGATTGGAAGATCACTCTTTTAAGAGAAAAAAAAAAAAGGGAAGGTTTGATCGATCGAGAGAGAAAGAGAGAGGGTTGAGTGGTGAAAGCTTACAGCTTGCTAGCAGCGGCATCTTCGTTCGTTGCTTGAACGGCCGCTGTGCTGCTATGAGACTGGCCTTGTTTTCTTGGCATCTCTGCAACTCACTTGCAGGAGAGAGAGAGAGAGAGAGTTTATGAAGAAAATGAAAGCCTTGGTGTGTGTACTATGAGGGAAGCAAACGGGTCGGATCGTCGGGCAGAGAGAGAGAGAGAGAGAGTTTATGAAGAAAATGAAAGCCTTGGTGTATGTACTATGAGGGAAGCAAACGGGTCGGATCGTCGGGCTAGTTTGGCAGTTTGCTAGCGTAGTAAAAAATTTCTAAGTAAAACATCTATTTTTCAGATAAGATGCATGGAAAAAACATTTTAATTCAACACTCTCTTTTTCTTAAAGAAAAAAAAAATCCCACCTTCACCCATTAAAATATTAAAAAGCTCTACTTTTCCATAGAAAAAATTAAAAAAATTTCATAACAAATAACTAAAATCAAAAGACCATCATAACCCATTTATACTTTATTCTTTCTTCAAAATCCACTTTACTTTACTTGACTTTATTAGTAGAGTTGCCAAAATGGCCCCTTGTGTTTCGGACACGGATCTTAGATGGATCTTAGAATAATAGTAAAGTGAAGTTAAATGGGTCTTAAAGTGAAGTTAATGGATCCGCGAGGAACCACGGGTCGATTTTATCGGTCTAAAATTTCAATTCTATCTTTTTTTGGATCAGCTTGGCCTGATAGATGAAGTAACGTTGTCACCCACGTACATTTCATTTTACTTACTCTAAATATTTTTATTTTACTGAATAAAAGTGAATTTTACTCTAAATCTTAATTTCACAATAAGCATCCAAATATAGTGAAATGAAGTCATCTACTTTAACTGCAACCTACTTTTTCTTCATTTCGCTTGTGTGAAATCCACTTCATTTTACTTTACTGATCAATTATCCAAACTAGGCATAAGTAGTTTTACCAGACAAACCTTATGTTAGGGTTGAAATTGAAAAGTAGCTACTTCTCTACCATTTCACTCCTCACTTGAAATCCCCTTCATTTTAATATATACTCTTCAGTTATCCAAACCAAGCATAAGTATTTTTACCAAACAAACAAACGTTACCTTATGATTGAAATTGAAGAGCTGTGACTGTGTTTTCGTGTGTTACATTTACATAGGGAACGAGAAAAGAGTGCCATGAAACAAAGCTGCTTTACTTTTTCCCGCTTGGTTTCGATCTAACTCCATTTTCCACACTTCACTCCTCTTCTTTCCCCATCTCTCTCACAGATACAAAGTATCGATTTCAGATCATGTTTTCCAGGTTCTTCCGTAAATGCTCTGAAGATTCCAAGCCAACCTCTTCCACTGTCTTAAATCAGGTACTTTCCTCAAACACATGCTGCTTTAAGTTTTTCAACCTTATCTCAGATTTCCTTCCCACATTTTCCTCTGTTCGCATTTTGTTTCCTCGATCGTTCATTAAAGGTAAATTTAGGGTTTCGGAATCTGTTCCAAAGCTTTTAGAAATTTTCAGGGCTTGTTTCAAACCAATGATCCTTGTTTTGGATTTTTTGTTTGTTTGTTTGGTATGGATTTGGTTTAGGAACGTGGCAGAGGCAAATGTTTTGCAGAAATCTGTTTCTGTTGATAATGAGGAACTGGAGTTTGGTGGGCTGGAGATTTTAATTCTCTTGCTGCTTGTAGTGCAGTTGAGATTTTTTGCTGTAAAACCCTATAATTAGTTAATGGTAGCAAGAAAAAAAGCTTTGGGAAAGCATAGGCGATGCGATTTTTGTGGTTCGAGTAAATTGAATTGCTTGGGTTTTAGAATATCAGAATAATGTGGAGATGAAATGCTGAGAAAATCATATTTTTCACATCGAGCTTAGGGTATGATTTGTAGTCGCGAGGAAGCGAGTTAGTGGCTGCTGAATCTGTGATAGATATATCAATGAATTCTGAGCATCGTTAGAATTCTATTTAGGTGGAGCCATTCATGCAACATGGAAGATGTATGTGAGATACAAGCCATTCTTCCTTACCCTAGTCTATCTCTACGCGCCCTCTCCTGCCGAGTATGCTTCTTCCTCATTCTCTTTTTAGCCATTTGGTTCTCTTTTCCTTCTTAAACCTTTGTTCGAAATGTTTACTTCGTGATTGACACCCATGCTCATTCTCTCATCTGAACACATTGGAAGGAGATTGCTTTGTTCACAGCCACACAATTTACACAGCGAGGGTATGTATCATTAAGAAAGTTTCTCGAAGGCATGAGTTCCTTTTCTAGGATGTCATATGAGTTGGAGGAGAGTTGTGTGGCAATTTGCTATAAATTCATAAGATAAGCTCTATTTTCGAGAACAAATACTAATGCGAGCGCATGACTTGGTTGTCTGAGACTAAGAAGTGATGATTGAGAAGTATAATTCATAAATTTGAACCCATATAAATTGTATAGACTTACAATGATGGTAATGGTGTTGAGCTCCTTCTCTCTATTCATTCATTTATTTATCTTTTTTGAATATTCCTTCTCTATTCCTTTGTATTGCTAAAAATTAGTAAGATTGCATGTGCTATAAATTTTATGATTAGATTTGAGTTGTGAGGATGTAATTGCATTGGTTTGGAAGTATTTGTGCTCAATGTCATATTTCTTCATGTCTTGAAATGTTTGCCAATTTGGTCACCTGACCCCACAGGGCTTTGTGATGTAGACTTTAGAAGTGTTGGAGGAGAAGGAAAATGTGTTGCAAAAGAAGATTTCCATAGAGGTAGAGAGGGCAAAAGAATTTACAAGGGCAAACAACAGACAAGGTATTTATTTCTTTGTGCTTGGAATCTTAGTATGGAAGCATGGACCTTGGCTCAGGTGATATGTGTTTCACTCATTTATTTATAAGATTCCTATATAGGCTCAGAGGTCTTCCTAGGAGGTCTAGGAATCGCATTGCCATGGACTTTGTTCTATAAAGTTTGAGATTTGATCTTTTGCATGATACTGTGAAACATGATTCCATCAGCATGTCCTTATTATTAAATACTGAAAAATGGTCTTATGCCACTCTTAAGTGCTATATGGCACATGCATTCCATGATTTTAGCTCTTCATGCATTAATTTACGATTTGGATATTTTTGTGTTCCTTAAAGTGCAGGTAATGGTGTGTTTAGGGATAGATGCTTGTTTACATTATTTTAGGAACCATTTACCCTCCTTTTGCTGCTTTGTAGGGCCTGTTTGCCTATTTTCTGTTGAATTCCTAGGAATTCATGGTAATGTTGATTCTAATGAACAAATATTAAAAAGGGGAGGGGCGAAGGATATTATTGGATGTACGTTGGAGATATAGATGAGACCCTCACTTTCCTAGGATTTCATTTACAAGGGTAATGGCTGGGTAGAGAGATTTTCTCCTACGAATTTCCCACATGGTTTCGGTGGGTGCCTTCAGTTCATGGGGTCGGCTTCTGTGGACAGTGGGGATTGAAAATCCCACACCGCCACTTGTGTGGACTTCCATAGGAGAAAATATTGATGGCTAGCTAATCATTTCTATCAAAGGGGAGTCTATTTGATGGCCATTTGTGGATGTTCACCTTTACTTATTCATTTTTGCTCCATTGGCATGAAAGATTGGTTAGACTTCCTAGGATTTTAATGCTGGGCAAACAAACAAGCTTCTACTGTCAAATCAGGAGCAATATAAACATGACCTTGTTAAATTACATATACAATAGTTTGGGGGAACAAAACAAAGGATGATAAGTTACTCTGCTCTAGTCTTGGTAACAATCCAAATGCAATAAAATCTGATAGAGACAAAAAAAAAAGGGAGATTGCAGTCTTGAACAGGCAATTAGAGGGCTGCAATTCATAAAATTAAAATTATCTTGTTGATGACTTGGTGCATAAATAGAAGTAGAGAAATTATTTCATACCAATGTTGCCGATGGCTCTAGTGCGAAATTTCCAGCTTACAATTTGATGGAGGCATTGAAAAGATTCTTCAGGCAATTTGGGGTTTGCTAAACAGCCCAACAATCTTCATACTACTTATTTTCATTGTCCTATCCTGTTGGGCTCTTAAGTGGCATTGAGGTTGTTCGACTTTCTGAGATTTATCAATATATATTTTTTGAGTAACTATTTGGGTGTCTATTCTCTCTTCCTTTAGAGGATACTCCTTAGATCAAATTGTGTATCATTGGAAAGAGCTGGCCTATTCTTAAGACTCTTTCTATTTATTTTTTTTGCTTTTGCTGTCTTTTGCTTTCAATACTTTTCTCTTGTACTGTTTGCCTTTTTTTAATGAAAGTAACCATTCAAAAAAATAAATAAATTTGGCTTACTTGTTTGTCCTTAGCTTGATAATGTGATGTGCCTCAGTGACTTCTATATTGACTGTACCCACAACCAATAATGAAGCCATATGGCCTGTCACTCATGGGTGTGGTGTGGCACCGTAGTTTCACACACATGCCAGCTTAGGGATTGATTCCTTGGTCTTCAAGTTAAAAGTATTACTCCTAACCAGTAGTCCAATATAGCAAAAAAAAAATGGCATGCCTAAAAATTTGTCTTGAATTCAATATGCAAATATTTACTTTGCTTTGGTTGCCGTGTTACTTAGCTGCACTACAGTGTTTAAAGAGAAAAAAGTTCTATGAAGTCAAGATGGAGCAGCTAGGGAGCTTTCAATTACGAATTCATGATCAGGTAACTTAAGCTTAATAATATCACAACTTTATCTATAATAGCTATAAAAAAAAACCTCACGTTACCATTTCCATCTCTGTACTGATCATACTCAAATGCTGGAAGGAGGAAAAGCTACTAGAGAAACTGCCAGTTCATTGTGGGCAGGCGCAACGGATAAACCGAAACATCAAAAGCAACCATTCCAAAAGCAATGTGAGTGACTTGTAGGTCTCACCTTGCAAGTGTATATCTAAGTTAAAGGCTTATATACAAATATAGAAAGACAAATCTTCTATAATTTGCAATCTCATATATACTAACCTTTAGCATTTTATTTGGAATCTCTGATGCTTCTGTCCCATGCTCTGTTTCCAGCATTGTATCCAGTATCAATATGTTTTTTTTTACTGGTTATAATTTCTGCTGAAAGAAAGAAAAATATAGTATCTTTGGAGATTGAGCAGATTCTCAAACACAGGATACAAGTTGCAATTCTGTTGGTATATAGGAGAATGAAGCCAAACAGTAGTCCGGTCAAATAACAAGCGTTGCCAAAGCAAAGCCTATGGATGCCTTTCACACCCAGCCTGCCTCAAGATAACTCTCACAAACTCAGCAGGGCCCAAGCAGTACCAGATGCAGCAGAGGATCTCTGGGACTTTGTCAATATTTTTGGGGTTCCTGTACAGCCCCAGATGTCTTCCTGGAAATTTGACATGAGTTTTTCAGTGATTTTAAAATTTGTTTCTTTTGCAAGTTGAATGCAGTAAGGAGTTGCAAAACCAAGGGCATGATTGTTTGCATGCAATTGAATAAAATGGGTTCCAACAAAGGATTATTAAAGAGGTGAGGGGTCAAGGATATAAGGTGGAGATGTAGATGGGCCCTCACTTTCCTAGGATTTGAATTACTTGGGTGATGGTTGGGTATTAATTTTCTATCTCCCCTTAATTCATTTTCCATTAAAGGGCAGATATTTTATAGCCATTTATAGATCTTCATCTTTATTTCTTCCATTTTAAGTACTTTTAGAAATATGTTTCTTAGAATTCCTAGAAATTCCTTTCCATGCAAACAAACGGGCCCTAAAAGAATTGGGTTGTTGAAATTCCTTTCCATGCAAACAAACAGGCCCTAAACAAACGGGCCCTAAAAGTATTGTTGAAAATCGAAATAGGAGTCAACATGTCATCTCTATAAAATATAGGCCACTTGCCAGGTAGGGATCTCTCTCTTTTTATTCTTATTTTTATTTTTTTGATAAATTTGAGTTGTTTGTGTGTTCTTTTTTCATGCGGGGGCTTCTGTGTCCCTGCAGATGCAGTCTACTGTATTGAACCTCGTTTCTCAGTTTGCTGAGTAGCGAGTACTTTCCAGCTTCTGTGGTAACTCTGCCCTGCTGTAGTCTTTTACTACTGCTGCAGGAATTGAAGCCATTCTTGTCTGCTGCCTGTGTTAGGCTGTTAGCCATAAAAGATGGCCAGTTAAAACTGGTACATGATTGTCTTAGTTGCAGCAATCTTAATCCTGAATGTAAAGAGTTGAGTGTATATTATTATTATTATTATTTTTTTTTTTTGAGTGACCTAGAGGAGAGACTTGAGTGTATATTCTTACTTCTACACTTTCTTATTGAAAGGGTATATTTTGCAACTGCTGGCTGTCACTGCTGTCTTGTGGACACATTTCCTTCTGATTTTCCTAGAAAGTTAGTTTTGGTTACTTTGTTGCATTTGTTTCCATTGCTTATGGGGAAATCACAACTTGTTTGGGTTTTTTTTTTTTTGTCTGTACCAAATGTACAATGTCTCATGTTATATTTGTTTATTAGTATGAACTACGATGACTGATACGGTAATACCTATTTTAAACTATTAATACTTGATCACATTAGGTTTGCTCACGTGTTATATTGTTCTCTGTAACATTCAAACTCGATCAAAGATGTCACAATTAGAACATTTATACCTTAAAAGGTTTTTGATGGAGAATAACAATGGAAATAACAGTGTGCCCCTGACATCTTATACATCTTTTATGGAATTTTTCTTTCTCCTTCTTTTTTTTTTATACAAATGTGGATATGTTATTTTAACCTTGGGAACAAATTGGTTTCTTTTATTGGAGCTTATTTCCTCTTAGAGTATTCATCACTAGAGGCCTTCTGTGTAAATAAATGAACAAGAGAGATACTAGCTGTTGGGCAGACATCACCTTTGCTGCTCTCTAATAAAATATGACCTAGCAGTCTAGCAATATTCCTATGGAAGACTTGAATGATCCTGCAGCTGAGGGTTCATCAATAGTGAATAGCTTCTATATTGGCAAAAATAGTAGCAGCATGTTGGTTAGACCTTTCACTTGAGGAGCAGCCGAGCAGGTGGCAGGATCTAGTTCAGTAACCTCCACAATTTTTTTTTTTTAATTTAATAGTTCTAGTCTTGCTTGAATGTTTAGGACTAAACATCATATAAAATACAATAACACCTGTATTAGAGTGACAGTGCTCAATTACTATGACTTCTGCTATGAAATAAGAACAGAACTTGAATGCATCAGATTCAGAGATATGATAAACAAAGTCTTTTTATTGAGATGCCTTGACATAAATGTGTCCTAGTTTAGATATCTGTGTATGAGATATAGAGTAATGAGATCACTATTTTTTTTCCTTTTATGTTCTCTTCCAAAATTATTTCTAATCTTTTTGTCTTATGTAAC
Source organism: Umbellularia californica (assembly GCA_028538565.1). NCBI lineage: Eukaryota > Viridiplantae > Streptophyta > Magnoliopsida > Laurales > Lauraceae > Umbellularia > Umbellularia californica. The sequence goes on from JAPQWN010000005.1 coordinate 71,524,488, forward strand.
AATTCTCAATACAGCAGCTTGAGCGGGGCATGGGCAGCAATTAGCGCGAGAAAAAAATTAAGTAAAGGCGGGCACAGGAGTGGTCCACAAGCTGTTATGACTGAGGCTTTCAGAAAGAAAAACATGCTACTAATCAGTAGTGTAATCCAAGTTGTCTGTATATTATGGAAAGTCTTCTACTAGGTTGATGCATGTAATTCTGTTCTCATTATATAATTTTTTAAAAAGTCAAACTACTGCTTCCCCTTTGGCTTTAATGGATGCAGAGGCACTTATAATTGTGGATAATGGGTAAAGGGTTTGTTATCAACTAATCACTTTAAGTGGAATATTAGTGGCATGATTGCCATTAATCAATGAATGGTGATAAGATGGAGGCCCCCTGCCAGCTGTTGACATTGGCATGCTTTGCTGGGAATTTACCTACTTTTATGTCGTTTTGGTTCCTTTGTAATAATAGTTTGGGATGATGATCTTATGGTGACATTTCCTACCGCACTGATATTCACTGTTAATCTAAATTCTGGAACTTTATCTGGAAAGTAGTACATCAGAATGGGTCAGATAGAATGAAATGAATGATTCAATCATTATGAATGGAAAGAATGCCTTCCATCAACCTTCAGGTGGAAAGAAGAAGGAAAATCCTGGAGCTGAGCAGACGTTTCAATTGTAAATTGCATTTGGATAGGAGTGGCCTACAATTTGGATGACCCTAATTTCTCCTGTATTGAAGAGCACATCCTGTTCTTCAGAGTGTAGATCTTATTGCTGCTGCAAGATAGCAGTTTCTGCTGGATTGCTCCATATCCGTCTCATCTTTTGGCCGTGCAAATGTCTTGTAATGGAAAATGGGGTGGGGCACATGGAAAAGTCTCCTTATGAATAAGGGCCAAAAAAAAAAAAATCAGCCCAAGAGATATTCAGAGCCCTTGGTTTAATAGCCTTATTATAATTATAGCCCTTGATTTAGTAGCCTTAATATTTGGAGGTCTTTTAATCATAAATTTCTTTGAAATTCAAGCCAACGTTGGTAAAGGTTTGATGATGGTAAAGCTAGGTTTGGTACTGGATTAGAGGGGATGAGAGAGGGAAAGGGTTTGCACGATTAAAGGTGGGCCCAAGTGGACTCCATAGAGCTGGACTGCAAAAGTAGTAGCGTGCGGGAGAACATTTTCCACAGTAAGGAAATACTTTATAGCAAAGAGAATGAAAAAAAAAAAAAAAAAAACAAGAAGAAGGAGAAAAAATTCCTATATCATCCATTTTTCACCGTCGTTCTACACTCCCTGCACAAATTCTATATAACAAGTTGTATAAAAAAAGAATGGTATTTTCCAAACAATATTCTTCTCTCAAAAGAAATTAGGATATCATTTTGTCATCTTAAAAAATACATGCCAATGAGGATATTTTAACATAGCATGGACGTTTTTCAATTATCATCAATGTCTTATTATCAATGTCATGACTACTTTGCAAATAACTGTGAAAACAAGGGGAGGTATATGCAAAACCAAAAAAAACAAACCCATTTATATAAAAAGATGGGAAAGAAATCTCTCTCCCTACCTTCTATAATAAAGGAGCTTCTAAATACACCACATTTCTCTTTGCACACTCATTACTTTAAATTTTATTTTATAACCAATATACCTACGTAGTAATTTAACAAAAAGAACAATTATTAAACTCTCAACTCTCTCCAATTTCTTTTAACTTCTCACAACTTTTGTTTGGGAGAATTCTGAAAATTTCAAACTGCTTAACCCCATCTCTCTGGCATCTGAAATGTTGGAATTTTAGAAACTAACAAAGCTAAAATTACATTTTTTTATGTCGTTTGAAATTTTGAATTCTCGCCTCCTGAAGAGTATTTGAAATGCCCAGATACAAATGTCACATGTTGCCAGATATTTCCAACAACCTCAATTCCTTTCTACAAACAACTTTAACCAAACAACGAAAAATTCAGTCTTCCTCCTCCCCTTCTCCCTCCCACTCCCGGCCGGATGTGAAAAATGCCACTCTCCAAAACCAGAAACCAGCCTCCTCAGACCCTAACGTCCATCTTCATCTCTTGCTCAAAACCTCACTTCTCCTGGTTTGCAGTTAGATGTTTTCCGTCAACTAACTGCTCTCCACGACCAGTCCTAACGACGATGCTAACGGAAAAACCGCCCCCGGTTCTCCTCCAAATGAGGGATGAGCTGCGTCATCGGTAAGACCGACTCCGGTGACGGCCGGAAGCCTTTCGTCTCCGCCGTCGCCGGCGACGCCATTGAGGGTGGGACACCGTGTCTTGCCAACAGCTTCAAGAAGCTCGATAAGGTGAACAAAACCTAGCAGCAAGGGGGGAGAAAGTGGGTGTATAGCGGAGAGGGAGTTGAGCAGCTAAGGTTAGGGTAGTTTAGGTATTATGGGGTGGGGTTGTAGATAGAAAATTTTAGATGATTTCTAGATACACAACGATTTTACACACAATTTCTATCCACACACTCGGTATAAAAATTCAAAATTCTGGTTTTGCTTTCCACACACTCGACACATACCTAAAATAACCCTATCCCCTTTCTCTCACACACAACTTACCACTATTATTTGGAGCCTTCCTTCCAATCGGTGAAAACTCTCCCAATTTTCTTCTTTTTCCTCTCTATCTGTCATATGGTGAGTTTACTCAAGCTCATCATCTTCTTCGTCTCCTTCTCCTCTATCTATTGTTCTAGCCATCCATCCATCTATCATTACCATTCTCTTTTGCCCCCTTTCAATCAAGTAATGTTTGCTATATTTTCTCCATTTGCTAATCATCTTTGAATGTGTATTTGAGCTTCGTCATAGATAGGGTCATCATAGACTATGATATGCCATGTCTAATCTAAATTTTAACACTTACAACCGGTCCATAATAAAATCCACAACAAAATCATTGTTAATTACAAAGTAAAGGAAAATGAGAGAAAAGAATCGATATGTTCAGGCCTATGTGGCTCAACATAAATTTTTTGTTTAGCCATATACGGCTGGGCAAAATTGATATGTTCAGCTATAAGAGGCCGATTGGCAGTTTGTTCTGCACCGAAAGTCCAAATGTTTCGCGGCAACATAAATTAAATAAGGCTTTACGAGATTCGAGAAAATGACGGAAATCAAAATAAATAACACAACAACTCATCTTCTCACTGATGTTGTATTCGGAAACTACATTTTACTTATTAGTTTGCTCATTCATTAGACAAAAAAATGATATTGAGAGTGGGGTTTTACTAAGAAGTAATATGCTTGACAATGGTGGGATATGAAAGAAGAATAGAATCTGATAAATAGAGAGATGGTGATGTGAAGGAAAGAATGAGATTGAAGGAAGAAATGAATGAGAGTAAAGGAATGAATGAGACAGTGGAATGATAGGAACAAAAGTAATGGAAATGGAATGACGAAAGTGAAATGAGACTATGGATAAAGAGAAATTAGAGATTAAAGTGTGACAGGTGATTGTCCTTTTTGATAATTTCATATAGGGGAATAAATGTAATAAAAAGCTTTAAAAATTTTATGTACGTAAAAGGCATAAATTGTTGTGCACTTAGAAGCCCTCAAATTTTATAATATTTAAGCGGTGGGTGCAGAGTGAAAGAGGGTGTGTGCAAACAAGAATGGGGTGCATATAACATATTTTAATAACAAAATCTTCGTCTTACCCTAACCAGCTCTTTTTCTCCCCAACCTCCGGCGCTCTCTCTCTCTCTCTCTCTCTTCTTTATCGAGAGCGTCGATGGCTTCCGTCAAGGTTGTTAATTCTATTACTTTGTATATAATTCAAAACCCCGACCCTTTTTGGGACAAGAATGACTTCTCATCTTTCGTTTAAATTTAGGGTTTTAGCTTCTGTTTTTCCTTAATCCGACAGATTTCGTTTCTGATTTAGTTGTTGGATTTGGGGTTTCTGCTCATGTAGGTCGACAACAGGAGTTCCTTTGGATCAAAGCGGTCTCGCAACGATGGTGAGTTTTTTTTTAATCTCTTGTTGTTTTTTCTTCTTCTTGTCTTCAATTGTTTTGATTTGGATGTTTCAGGTAAGGTAAGCCTTTGTGTGTAATCATTGGATGTGTTGCAGCTTGGGTTTTTGATAATGTCAGTTTTGTTATCTAAGATGTGGACTATTGTGGATTTCTTTAACTTGTGAAGATCACATGATGTGGGTTTGTTTTAGATTTTTGTTTTTTTTAGAGCAGCGGTGTTTGTTGAAATCTAGTCATAGTTAGGGCAGCACTGAATGATATTTGATATGGGAAGAGAGCAAGAAGAACCAAATTGGGTTATGAAAGAGGAAGGGGTTACTCAGCTTTATGCCTTTATCCTGTTAGCATCATTGGTGGGTTGTTCAAGGAATTGGCTAGTGTTAGCTGACCGATATACTGTGATGTTTTGTAGGATGCCGACACTTTTGTGGACGCACAAACCCCGACTGTGGTGAACCCAACTATACTTGATCTTAAATCAAATGGAGAATTCGCTTAAAGGAGAAAAGTAGAGATTTGCCCGCCGTTGATCTCGAAAATCTATTACTGTAGATCTTCAATACAATGGAAAATGATCAACCAATAGAGGAGATAAAAATATTCGCACTAAAGCAATTTTATTTTAAGATAAAATTATCATAAAAACAAGTCTACATGGATGTTCCATTACATGTTGTGCCTTTAAGTAAAGCTAAGGAGAAAACATTGAGAAAATCCTAAATTTAATCCTAGTCCTAGCCTTCAATATCATCTGTAAACAATGAAATCTGTGAAGATTAGGAGCCCAAATATACTCCCTAAAATGAAACAAAAGAGGAAAGAAGTGTCATGAATCTTCGAACACATCATGGAGTGTTGACTTCTTTGTTGTTTTCATGGAGAAATCCACCCCATCCTTTGTTATTCATATAAGATTCTTAAATCGAAGGAGTTCTTGTAACGCTCAAATATGGGAAGCCGAATGAAGCCAAGAGGGATCACTTGGGGGAACTTACTAATTTGGCTTATTGGTCCCTACATCAGATTCAATAAATTTATTTTGTAATTTGTAGCCATCTGGACTGTCTAATTCATGATGTTGCCTCTTTTTTTTTTTCCCCGATTGGGCCATTACTGAGACGGATCATGGCCCTATTTGATAGATCCAATTTCTTTAAATATGATAGGGCCTGATCTAAAATATGATCTCCTAGGATCTGGCTATTTGCTCCTGCATCACATGGCTTTTCCCCTTGCCGATGATAATTTGTGAAGAGTGGACAAATTTTGGCCATCATCCTTCTATGCATTCAAAGATGCAGGTACCCTGATTTACAATTGACTTGAGAAAGGACCATTCTATACATTTTGTATACTATTTCCAGGTTACTATTTTGGCTTTAAATTATTTTTATTTTCTCATTTACTTTCACTTAAGCTGTTTCTCCTGGCCATTGAATTAATCCTGGGCATTCTAATTAGAGTAGGCAGATATTAGTATATCTTTGTGCTATAGTGTTGACATTATTGCCAGAATGGCTGGTTTGGTGTATACATTTATTGAAATTAGGGGTTGTACCTTTTGCTGACTGCATTACATTCTTTTATGTGCATATCTTCTTGTAACACAGTCTGTTTACCTCTAAAATTTATTTGTACCAGCTTCACAAAATGAAGGAGATTGGACCTGTCCTCACTGCGGCAATATGAACTTCAGCTTTAGAACTGTTTGCAATCGTGGAACATGTGGTGCTGCGAGACCATCAGCCAATTCAGTGAGTTGGTTGCGACACTTTTATGGTTCTTTGGAATGGTTGCAATGCTTTTACATTCATCCTTTTATGTTGTTATGCTTTTTTCTATACAGGGAACTATTAAAAATGTTTGCAAACTATGTGGAGAGCGGCATTTGAAATAGATTAAGTCATTTGATGCCATGCCACTTAAATTTTAGTCTATATTTTGTGCCTAGTAAGTTGCATGAGTATATTAAGCAAAAAAAAAAAAAGTTGCATGAGTACGGGTATGTGTCAATGTGTGTCAGAGTCTATTACTGGTATGAGGTGCATGATTTGGCTAACCCAAAAACATATGATTTGTGGATCAGCATAATAATTAAAAAAATATAAATAAATGTTTATTTTAAATAGCTATACTATGTAAAGATACATCACTGAAAAAAATATTGTATGAATCTTACTCTGAACAATCAAGTAATAATCATTTCAAATCGTAGTGATGGTAATTTTCAATAATCATTTCCAATTGTAGTGATGGATAGGTATTGGAATGTCCCATGGTTAATAGAGAGAAGCCCATTTTCCTCTCATACCAAGGGAACGGTAGAAAGGTAACTGTTGTACTGCTGTACCACCACCTTGCATTAAAAGCCTGCTCCCTTTTCTCTTGCACATAGACCATAGGAAGAGGCCGTAGCACCTTTTTCTCACCTTTTTTTTCTACGAACTGCAACGAACTCTATTTTCTCAAGACCCCGAATCCATCCGAATCGAACAACGATTTGTTCGATTCAAATGGGACGGGATTCGAAGGCTGCCTAACCAAATCAAGTAACTATGGTTGTGATCCCATGAGCCAAAGCGGACAATATCATGTGGATAGTGGGTCTGGGTTGTCACAGGATAGTATTAGATATCAGGTTTCGATCCTGGGACTTGTGGGTTATGGTCGCAAGTGCGTTGTAGGGCTAAGTTTTTTTTTTCTCTCCTTTTCTTTCCTCTCTTTCCCTCTTCTTCTTCTTCTTCTTTTGTTGAGCAAGCTGATAACTGAAGGGATTAGGGCTTTTTTTCCTATTCGGGCAAAATTTTTCATTTTGTCCAATTTTGGACTAAATTGTCCTAAATGGACAGCAATGTACAATTTTTCCAAAATGGACTGAAAATTTGGCGAAGTTTTTGGAGTGGTCTTCTGATTTCGTTTTAATGGCCAAAAAGAAAATTTTTGTGAATTTCATTTGAGTCGTAACAAAATTCGCAACTATGGCTTGATGTATCTAAACACCATTGTTTTACTCATTTCTAATAACTAATTGGGTCGATGTCTTGAATGAATCAGTTTGATGTCACCTCTTATTATCTTGTACACAAATAACTAAACTGCTAGTAACCTTTTGAATTGAAAAATATCACCTTCGTAGCCGATTATACCTAAAATAATCTGCTTCCTTTTATACCTAAAATAATATCTGAATGCTGTACCTTCTAACTAAATCAAGTGTTCTTTGCAAAGTGAAAACATATCCACAATTCTGTAATGGCTTGATTGCGTGACGCTGTCATTCTGTACTCTGCCGAAGCCCCTCCCCCAGGAAAGTATTTTCCCTCGAAACGAGGAAAATTTTTGCTCACAGACATGTGGCCCTTTATAAATGCCGTTGTCATTAATTTTATTTTTGTAAACAGATGATGAAGTTATTCTTTGTTAAGGGATTCTAAAATAAGGGAGGGAAGAGGAATGACTCTTAAAGGAATAAGGATATTTAAAAGAAAGGTCTGCACGACTTACAAAAATCTCCGTAGTTCAATTAATAATGATCGATGTATAGAGAGCTAGGACAAGGTACAAAAGAAAAGAAAATAAGAAAAAAAGTGGATCAATCCTAAGGGCAATCCCGTTATACGAATGAGTATGATGATTTTGTTTGATATTTTATTAACATGCTAACCTTAAAATTCTTGATAATAGTTTGTAAAAAGATCTACACTTGAAAAGACAATGACAATATATCATGTTCCTCTTATACCAGTAAAAAATACACATGTTATTATCTTCTTTTGCTCGATGCATTTCTGAAGTATGTGCAGTAGAGAACATCCTAGGAATTGATTTGAACATTGTAGAAAAATGATATCCAATTCTAATTATCATAAAATATTATAATGCTATGTATGCTTCATTTTAATGTATTATGTTGTTGGTTATTGCAGAGAATGGGCTCAGCACCTCCCAACAATTTTGAGCATGCTCCTCCCTACTATTTTGGAGGCGTCCCTGTTCCACAACCATTTCCTCTTGGAATCTCTAGTGGCCATACACCTCCACTTGGATTCCGTGTTGAGTATGGAGCCGCTGGGAGTGCTGCTGTTCCATATGGCTTGCTACCTGCATATCCTCCAGGACCCATGGGAGGTCTCTCTCTCTCTCTCTCTCTCTCTCTCTCTCTCTCTCTCTCTCTCTCTCTCTCATGTGTGTGTGTGTGTGGGGGCTTGCTAGAACAGTCTGTGTGAATGTTCACTATTTTCTGTTAAAATAGGAATTGGATATGGTCCTGCTGCTGCTATGGATGGCTATGGATTTGGGTTTCGGGCATCTCCATTGCCAGTATGCTCTTCCATGCTATTCTGACACTTCTTGCGATTTGATTTCAGTTTTTGTGCTGCACTGCTGACTATTCAAATTTCTTTGGTTTTGATACTCAAGGTGGCGGGTAAATGGTCTGAAGGAGGTTTAACTGATAACAATGCCTCTCGAAAACGTCGTGGTGGTAAGTTAGTATAGTTTTTTCATTGTTCTTCAATTTCTCATTTCATTTTCTTCCCTTTCGTTCATGATGCTTTAGTCTAGAAAGTTGACCATTCTTATTTTAACCTATTGGTCTGATATTTGAGGGAGCCATTGATACAATTGGTAACAATAGTGATGCACATCGCTCCAGGCTTTGTTTACTTGTAGAACCCGGATTGTGACCTGTGATGGTTGACTCAGGCGTTGTCACCATCATTCATGTGTTTGTTTTATCTTAGTCTTGGCCAACTGATATCAAAAAATTTTGCAGGACCAGATGAGTCATCTGAAGGAGATTGGGTCTGTCCCAAGTGCGAGAATGTTAACTTTTCCTTTAGAACTGTATGTAACATGAAGAAATGTGGAGCTCCTAGACCGATTCCAGTAAGCCTTCCTTGCTGTCTGGCTTAAGTCATGCCCATTTATCATTTGTCATGTGCTTTAGTGTAAAGCTAATAATCTGAAAATTGATACGTATAGGCAAAATCAATTCCGTCTATTTTTTCCTAAACCTAGTAAATATGCCAAAATGTTGACATCTGGAAAATAACCGTGATCACACTGCTTATACTCTGTACCTAGTTAAATTCTATTGACTGTTGCCATTTTTTCTCTGAAGAAACTTGTTGTTTTTAACATTGGCACTTTTTTTTTTTTTTTTCTTTTGGGTTCTCTGGTAAATTACTCCCACCTAGGCCTGTCAATTTGCCCCTGAGACAAGGGGGCCCGGCCCTCAAAAAGCCCTTTAAATGATGGCTTTTGCTTCTAAGGAGAAGCCTAAGGACCGGGCTTCGACAATTTTTTGCAGGCCCTGGAACTTGAGGGCCGGGCTTGCCCGGTACTGGCCCGGCCTTGGCCTTGGCCCTGGCCCTCCAATTTCTCTTTATGTTATATAATATATGTTTATATATGTAAATATATACTAAAATACCTTTATAATAGTCACTTAGCAATAATAAAAATGGGGATACCAACGTAATTTCATAGCCGCGTATCCATTACAAAATGCCCTAAAAACCAATACACACTTGATTCATTTCTTCTCTATTTAATTATTGAAGTTATGTATTATACTTAATGTATAAGCAATAAGAGTTGCAAGATTTCTCTCTATCCCTTTCTTCTTGCTTTATTATTTCTTATCTAGATTTTTTTTATATTATTTTTATATATTGTTGCTGGTGCACAAGGGGGTGTACTCCTGTTAATCAGGATAGACTTTATTTTATAGAGTGACTTGGGATGCCAACCAGTTTATAAAGGTAGTTTGTTTGTGGATGGAACTTCAAGGATATAGGGTGGTCCAAATATCCTTTTATTTAGTTCATTATAACTCCAGATTTTCTAAAATTTAAAAATAATAGTGATTTTTTATGTGCATTTATTTTTGTGATTGAAATCCAAGAACACTTAATAGTCATATTAGCTTATCTGTTGGAATGATTTGGTACATGTAAATTTTTATGAAAGGTGTGATATAGAACAAATTCTTTAACCATTTTCCTTTTTGAAAAAAAAAAAAAAACAAAAAAAAAAACCAACAAACGTACGCCTAAAACCCAAGTCACTAAAGCATGTAGGATTTTATCGGATAGAAGAAAGTTTTTAGAGAGAACATCTATTCTCTAAACATTTTCTTAGTGATCCCTTTGCGTTAGAGGTTAGACAAGAGAGCGCTTGGTTGATACTTGATATTGGTAACAGTGTAAAAAAATAATGGTTTTCTCGTTTTGAGGCCCTGAGCCCTGCCCTGGCCTCGCCTAGGCCCTTGAGGGTAGGGTAAGGACAACCCTAGGCATGGCCCGACCCGGCACTTGGACACCCCTATGTCACAACCCCGGCGATCAGCCCGTTGGGTCCAGTCCCGTCTTGTCCAATCCATTTATGTTTTGTTTTGTTTATTTTATTAGTTGAGTTGTGCTGGGCCCATCAGGTTTATATTATTATAATCTCAACCCTTTAGATGTTTTAACAGTTGAGATCAAGTGTAGGGTTAGTTTGTTTTCTCTATTTAAAGCTTTGTAAAGCCTCTTTGGCTCTTTAGACTATTGATGAAAAAAAAAAATGTTGAGGGCTTTGCTCTCTTCTGCAATCTCTCCTGTAATGGGAATGGTGAGAACTCCCAGATGTGAAGCCATAGTCTCTCCATCTTCTCTTGCTCGTCCTGCATTGACCCCATGTACCGCATCAATTGGTATCAGGGATGAACGGCCCTATTCGGCTTGATCAAGTAATCCATCTCTTTCTTCAAATCCATGTGAAGAACATGAAGATCAAGAAGTACATCGAGAAGTTGTACGGTTGACTGTTGATCCTGGAGGATGTTCACGGAACCCGAAGTTGAGTTGTCTCCAAGACGGAGAAGTTGACATAGGACAAACCCATGATATGTGGGTCAATCAGCCTGTTGGGCCTGGTCTAGTCCAATCCATTCATGTTTTGTTTATTTATTTTATTAATTGAGTTGTGTAGAGCCCATTGGTTTTATATTATTGTTATAATCTCTACCCTTTAGATGTTTTAACGGTTGAGGTCAAGTCTAACTCTAGGGCTAATTTGTTTTCTACATTTTAAGCTTTGTAAAGCCTCTTTGGCTCTTTAGACTACTAATTAAAAAAAAAAAATGCAAAGAATGTCGAATTCTTTTCTCTCTTTTGCAATCCCTCCTGCAATGGGGATGACGTGATGCCATGGGCATGAAGCTTGAGATCTCCCGGGTTTGAAGCCATCTCTCCATCTTCCCCTGACCGCCCTGCATTGGCCACCCGTTTCGCATTAATTGGTATCAAGGACGAACAACCCTATTCGGCAAGATTCCATCTCATTTATTGTCTTCACTACAACTCTTTCCCCTTCAAATCCCTAGAATTTATCAAACCCTATAGCTGACTGCTATCTCCATCCATAAACTCCAGTCGGGCACTATTAGAACTCCAAATCTATCAGCCGAGTTTCATTCCCAGCCCTACCCCCCTGCCTGCCCCGCAATACTTCACCGTTCCGCATCAAGGTGCCTCACCATGAAGCTACCACTGGATTGGAAACATTGTTCAGCGCTTCATCTAAAAATTTAAGTACCATAATTCATTGAATCATGCATACATATGGCATGGCAAAAGTAAAGTGACAACTAGAGAAATAAACTTATAAACATGATCGAACATGTGAAGAGGCATAGATACAATTATTACATACAATAGGGATAAAACTTTAATGGGAAATGCTCCTGTGAGAGTTGAACTCTCAACACTTACAGTGAGAGTCACCATGATGGGCCTCCACTGATCACGGCATTGGAAGGATGGAAAGAGACATCTTTGATGTGCCTAACTATCAAGTTTGGGTTCAGTCCCATGGCTCTAACCCCTTGATCCGTGGCCCACAAGTTTAACAACTTATATAAAATAAAAAAATTGACCCTTGATCCAACGGTCTAGTCAATTCAGATGGGTGCAACCCCATGGGCTTCGGTGTAATTCAAGGGGGTCCCATGTGTGTGGATGGTTCAGATTGGTGATAGGCGGGGCCCATCATGATGTCTCTCACTGTTAGATGGTGCTTTCACGAGCATTTCCCAACTTTAATATATGGAACTTATTTAAAAGTTAAAAAATATTCAAGAGTTTATGCTTTGAAGTGGCTTATCACTCTAAGTATTAATAGTTAACATTTAAGGGTACCGGGTTGTGGGAGAGCAACTCTTCATTATATTAGGTTTCTTTTTGAGTTTTTTTACAACAAGCCCCCTATATTTTCACAAAATCTCAAAAAGGCCCCTGTATTTTTAGTTTTTACTAAAACCTCCTTGACTGGGGGTCAAACTGTACAAAAGAATAAATACTACTTTTTTAATACCCAGTTCTTTGTTTTTGACCAATTTACCACTTAGAACAATTAAAGTCAAATATCCCTTAAATTAAAATATAAGATACCACTAGAGATCCCTTGAGTGGCAAAGATGGTTAATTCCATCTCTACTTTCAACCAAGGAACCCATTCACGTGTAACACAGTGTAAGTAGCAAAACTGCAAAAAAAAAAAAAAAGGGAAGAAAAAACCAACCCTCTGTCATTCACTCATATATTTCTCAAATGGTTTTTTTTTTTTTTGGGGTAAATGGTTCTTGATAAAACATCTCACTTCTATTCCAAATTGATTGGCCTACATCTGTTTCCATCCTAAATGTCACATACAAAGCAGAATTTCATGGCATCATTATAAGAGTGAATCAGTGGGGAATGGGGAAATAACATAATACAATGTAAACCCTCTCCCTTGCAGTCAATGGTTGAAGTGAGCGGTTTTTCCATCTCTTCACCTCATCCCAAGCACTGATTTCAGATCCTCTTCTTGGAGATTGCTGCCCGGTTAGTCGAGCAAGGACAAGTTGGGCTGAGTTGAGGGCAGAACTGCAGCGATTCTGTCTTGATTATGTGAGGCGTATGAGAGCAAACACTAAGGAGAGTAGGGTTGGAGACCATACCAAGAGACTTGTAGTTGCTAAGGATGCTTCTCTTCTTGTCCCATTCCTAGTCTGAGATGAGGGGGCGGAGCTTTGCAGGGAGGGTGAAAGCTGCTGGCTTGAATATGTGGGGGTGCTTCTTTGGGAGGCCCACTCAAACCTTCGGTCATGGTTTCTTGTATTTCCATAGTGTGATAGACCAATCTCTCTCTCTCTCTCTCTCTCTCTCTCTCTCTCTCTCTTTTCGGTTGGTTGCTCTTTTGAAGCAGACGGTCCTCAAATGGGTGTCTCTGTTCTCTACTTAGATGGAAACTCCACCTAGGGTAAATCCATCAAAAACAAAAAATTTGGCTGTCTCTTGCATTCTGTATTGTTCGAACCTTAGTCAAATTGGGTTTTTACTTTTTAGTAGAAAAACTCAAAATACTAGGGCTTTTTTGAGGGTTTTTTTTTTTGGGGGGGGGGGGGGGAGTGGGGGTGGGGGGCGTGTTGTAAGTAAATGCTTACCATTTCAAGCTGATGGGTCCTGGGTCCTATTTTAAGTAGAAACTCATTAAGTAAAAAATTCAATTGAATCTGGTGCATTGATTTACTACCTATGTAGGTCGGTTAAGTAGCCCAAATCTTGATTGTTAATTGTGGTGTTTTGATCCAGTCTAGCAACAAGTTTGATTCAGTCTGGTCAATTCAGCTGACTCATGTCTCTTCAAAATTTTTAATTCTGTTTGTGGCCCTCTTTGTAAACAATCCAAACATTTAACACCTGCCAAATTTGAGTGGGTCATGCCCTTATTAGCATGTTTGAACCTTTAAAACCTAATGCATGTTGTCATGAAGTATGACATGTAGTGGCGTAATGTAGCCCAAGCCCCAATGCATGTATACAGTTATCAAAAGAATAATGAGATGTAGTGATTACATGGATATTGAAGCATTAGACTATCCATCAGTAGAGAGAAAATAAGGATTTAACAAAGCTTAACAAGACACATCTTGATGTTTCTATTATCTGCTCCATGAATAAGCTGAGACGACTGTTTTGAGTGCAAGATAGGTCTCTACTCTTAGCTTGTTATAATATAGGAACATTAGGTTTCTCTTGCTGATTTCAGAAAATTCTGTGGCTATTACTGTTTGGGGCATGATGGACTTTGTCGTCTGTGTTGTGTGCATTTGCATGCTTCTTGGAATCTCCATCCATATTTCAACATTACTTCTGCATGACATTTGTGGGAGTCATGTCTTTAACAATCAACCTTGTGGTCAGGCATGCTTATGTTACAGATACAATGCGCTCTATAAGCATATTGACGGGTATATACATGTTGTATGCAATTATTATTGCCGCATTTGTTTGGCTTGTTGTATTCACTATGAGGGAGATTGGGCACTGGGATATTAAAAGTTAATTGTGATTTTAAATATGTAGGCAGTTTTAGCCCACATGTAGGGAAGCTTTGAGAAACTAGGGAGTTTTAGTAAGAGGGGCTCACTTTTTACAGTAAAACATTTATACTAATTAGTTCTTTCACTATACTAGACAGTGCATTGTTTCCAGTAGAAATTAACTATTACCGATAATAAGTTATAAACCTTTTCATTCTGATACTATTGGATTTGCAGGGTGCGAATCGGTCTAAATCTGGGAACAAGGACTCAAGTGCCCCAGAAGGTAGCTGGACCTGTAACAAATGCAACAATCTCAACTATCCTTTCCGAACCGTATGCAATCGAAAGGGATGCGGTAGTGAGAGACAGGACGCGGAAGAGTAATGTATCAAACGAATGACACAAACAGCAGTGCTTTGCTATTGAGTGCAGAGTATATTTAAAAGGGGTTGCTGATTGTCAATGAGACGAGTAATTGGAAACCAGAGGTGCTTCTGAGCCTTGAACCACATCATAATTGCTAATTCTCTACTCTAGAATAGATTTTTGCCCCCTTCTTTCGCGGTTGGTTGTAGCCTCATTAGGTTGTGTTGAATTTATGCAGTATGGAAGTATTCTTCTGCATGGTGAAATTGCTTGTACAAACCTTTTATGGTACATGCAACACTAATGCAAGAAACTTGAGATGATCTCAAATGCGGTGTTTATGAAAGAAAGCTTAATGGCTTTCAATTTAAAGATGGCCTTATCCTAAAGTGCGAAAGCATTTCCCTGATAAGTCCACACAGCCCATCCGCGAACCACGGGTTCTACCCTTTGTGAAACCTAAATCATACCCTACCTCATGTATGATCAGGCGTAGAGTAGATTTTGCAATGTGTCCCCACCCTAGTTTGGTGAAGATGGAGATTTTCCTGATTGAATCCAAGCAGGCAAAAATCTGTTCTCTCATGGATGAGTGGTGTTGGCTTTACGAGGTCCACATTTTCTTGATTTAACCTGCTTTTATAGCATCCTAAAAGCAATCTTCATCGACGAGTGAGAATTTGAATGGAATGAAATTTGAATATGGGTCAATGCATGTAGTACACTGGGAGTGAATTATAATAGCAATTTGGATTAAGAAACTGTTGATGTTTATTTGAGACAGTAGTGTATGACCATTTCTCAGTTTGGTGCGAAAGAAAAAGGGTAAAAAAGCCAAGGCTAGACATCAGTTTTTGAGAGCAGTGAGATTTCAGATTTGCACATTTTGATGCAGATTTTTTTTTTTATTCTTAGTTAAAATAAAATTACATTGATATAGGTTTTTTTTTTTTTTTTTTTGAAAATTTTTTAATATGCAAACAGGTAGTTCTAGGCCGAAACCATAGCGGACTTGGAATTGGAACTGTTTTGCGAAGGCAGTTTCAGATTTGGTTCAGGATCGGAACCTATTTTTCTGATTTGGGACTAATTCTGATTAGAGGACCAGGTTCGATATCGATTTATTATTATTTGTTTGAAATAGGGTATCATCCATCCCAACAAATAATGCATAGTCTCCACCACAACTAATGAATCTCAATATCTTCAGAACTAATGTAGTTGGTTACATGAAGTTTTTAAAATGCACATCCATCAGCCTATTTCCGAGAGGATTGCTTGGAAGGAAGAGATTGGCAAAATTATATAGCTCAATTGGCCTAGGATTACGGTTTGTATCCGAAAGTTGTAGGATCGAAACTGAGCAAACCCGGAGGTTGTTGGTTTGAAACTAAGCTACCACAGTGGGACTATAGGGGAGTTTACCTGGCTTTCTTCTAGGCTCTGGAGGGATTAGTCCAGCCCAAAGGGTTGGGAACCCTCGGATAGCTAAAAAAAAAAGAAGCTTTTGGATGTTGGACATTTTCCCAAAATTGTGTTCCAATTCCGTTACTTCTCAATGAAACTAGTGCCTCTTGGGCGCATCCTCTGTCGTGCCTACAACTTGGGCAGCCTGTTTTGATTTGAGCATTTTATTTGGTGGTACTTCTACATCCATTGTGCCAATGCGAGCTGCCATCAATTCCCCTGCGCGCAAAAGAAAAAAAAAGAAAAGAAAAGAAAGAAAACTGCAATAAACATAAAAAAAAATCCCATCTTTTAGTTCCTTTACAAGCTAGATGCCAACCTTCATCCTTTTTTTTTTTTTTTTTTTTTTTGCAATGGAATGTAAAAGTCAATGTGTAGGAGTTATTGCCTTTTTTTTTTTTTTTTAAAGATTTGCAGAATAGATGTTCTTATGATAATACATATAATAATATCTTACGAGTTTATTTTAAAATTATTTATTTATATTTTAATATATCTAAAAGATCATCTATATTCTAGTGTCAAAAAAAGATGCTGAGGCAAATAAAAAGATGGAGACGACCCTTAAAATGGGTCAGTTTTGGTTTCGGGTCCACCGTTAAGGAGAAGGTGAAACTGGATCTGGACACGAAATTGTTTCGGAATCAATTTCTTGGCTCCGAAACCAGAACCAAAACTATATATGGGACAGGTCTGGATTGGGGCACGGGTCTAGGTAGAGAATGATATTAAAAACATGATTTTTAGAAATTTTTTTGAAAAAATCGAGGTAATATGTCGGATCTTGGGTCCACAGGTCCGAACTAAGGTGGAGTCGAACCCAGACCCATTTACTTATTGGGGTCTAAAAATGGACCCAATCCATTTTTTAACGAGTAGTAATCTTCATGTAATCGGAAAATCGGGGCGCATTAACATCCCAGCATCAGGGCATTGTTAAAAACAAAACGAGAGCTCATTTTTTTAATGGACTTTCGAGGGCGGCCCAGACAAAGACCCGATGGAAAATGAACGGCAATGTGGGCAGGACTAGGGTTTCACTGCCGCAAGGGTATTTACGTCATATAATTGTATACAGAAGGTTCTCGATGCCTACTTCTCCTCCTCTAATTCTATATAATGCCTCTCAACCCTAACCCTAATCCCCAATTGAGGATCCCAACTTCTCCTCCTTCTCTTCATTCCACATCAGATTGAGTATCAGGCTTTCTCCTCTCTGTTAATTGCTTCTAGATTTTCAGTATTCATTGAGAAAACTTAGTTAGGTCCTTGCTTTTTTTTATTTTCATGTTTTGAAGTTGTTTTGGCGTCGATGATGAAAGATCTTAAGGCTTGTTTCTCAAAACATTCGCAGTGGCCGCCTAAGAGCTTTCGCCTCGCCGGGCTTGAGAGCTTGTGCTGTTCAATTCCTTCCTTGGATGTCTGAGACGCCTTTCATCCTTTTCTCTCTTCTCTTGTTTCTTCATGTGTTGTTTTAATACTAGTATTTTGAGTGCTTTGATTGGTCCATGATGACAAATCCAAAGGCTTGTTTCTCAAAAACATTCGCAGTGGCCGCCTGAGAGCTTTCGCCTCGCCGGGCTTGAGAGCTTATGCTGCTCCAATCCTTCCTTGGATGTCTGAGACTTACATGTATTTTATATTGCACTCCATCATATATGTTTGTTTTTCTTTTGTTCTTTCTTATGTTGTTTTTGGGGGACTGGATGTCTGCCTCATTGGCTTGTGAAATCTGATGCTTTTGGGATGATTCAGTCCCTTATAGGTGAAATCCATTCTCTACACTTTGTCAACTAATGTAGCTTTGTTTTTAGTTGATCATTTGAGATGGAATATGCATTTATGCACACCTATGTGCATATTGATTTCTGACTGTCTGATTTTCTTTGCCAATCCTTTTGGCTTGGGATAGCTTGCCACTCTCATTTAATTAGTGGTAGGCTTCCAGAGTTTTGGATACTAATGAGTCTGTAGCCAAATTGATTGTATTAGATTGGTGAAATTCGTGTTAATTTAATTGTTGCTGTCCAATGTTATCAAGCAGCACATTGGGGATGGTTCAAGGCATCTGTGAAAACTCACCATCCCTGCAACAATTTAAAAGGAAATAACTGTTTCATGTATTGATGTTTTATGTCCTCTAATCAGTTGTTTCCATGTGTTTTTGAAAATTTACCGACTTTCATGATTTATGTTTTAAAATTTTTTTAATAAAATTAAATAGTATCACAATTTTATTGAGAGGTATTACAATTTGCCAAAAGTTTTACCAATTTTTTATTATAAAACTGTAACAATTTTTTATTGTAATACCTCTCTCAAATTATGAATTGGTCTTTTTGTGAAGATTTTACTTTAATAAGAAACCAACCATTTCATTTTTAGGAAAGAATATAAAAAACTGTGTTCTTTTCCATTTTCTTCGAGTCCCAACTTTACTTTTACTTAAAATTAGGAATTTGTTTATCTTATCAATGACTCAAAACTATATTATGTACCAAGTATTTTTTTTGGGGGGAAATTTACTGGAAAAAAAATCCCCAAGATGGGTCTCCACACACAATTGAGGATCCACTAAAATTGTGTAGAGAGGATGGCTCCTTTAGGCCTCCTTCTCTCTCTCTCTCTTATTTTTATTTTTATTTTGTTTAGCATGGTCAATATTGACCATCCCATGTATTAATAACCAGATGTCCACAAGTGGGAATGTCTATTCCTTGGTCCAAATCTTAAACCAAAAGCAGCATATTGCAATATGAAGTATGCAAGCAATAAATTTTTTAGGCTGGCATTTGCCAGCAATGTTTCCTTGTCGAAATCTTAAACCAAAAGCAGCATATTGCAATATGAAATATGCAAGCAATAAATCTTTTAGGTTGGCATATGCCAGCAATGTTGGTCGGAGATGGGAGAAGCCTAGTGGTCGGTTTTTCTGGGAGGGTTTCAATTCTTTGAGTTGGACTAAACCCTTCAGATCCAGCCCTACCCTGCGGATCGTGAGAGAAGTCGGAAGCCAGGTTAAACTCTCCTTCGCTCCATTGTGGTAGTGTGGTTCTAGGTCATGGACTTTATGGACTTGCAGTCACAGCTGCAATCATGCAAGCAAATGGTGGGCAGACAGTCGAATTATAAAAAGGTGGAAAAGTCTTCTTAGAAACCCAAAAGTGTAATCAGAAACCAATAAAAAATTATTTTGGAGGCACATTCAAGATCTGCCAGCCATATGATATCTCTTCTGCAAAATTTGAAGTTAAAAAAGATAATAATGGGTTTGGAACACCCAACACCACTCTTAATAAGCATAGAACACCCAACACCACTCTTAATAAACATAGTATTGAATCAAGTTGAATCAAGAGAGAATAAAATATAAAGTATTATGATGGTGTTTTGATTTTAGTTGTTTGATATGGAATTTTTTTTTTCACTTTTTATTTATAGAAAATTAGAGTTTTTTTTTAAAATTTTCAGCTTTTGATTGAGTGCCAATTCGAAGAAAAAGAAAAAGAGATGTGTTAGGATGTATATCATGAGACAGGAAATTAATGTCTAAACCAATTTTTTGTAGAACCCTTGCAAGACTCAATTACAGGATTAAGAATGCAAGAAACGGTGATATCATAGTGATTTTCTCTTATTTTAATGGTCGTTATTGTCCATCACCACTTGCTATATTGCAAAATGGTAACAAAAAAATAGTTTGAAAAATAATTTAAGCTGATGACCTTCTTGGTTTCTTCAGGACCTTAGTAAAATTTCCTATTTTTTAAAATGGGCCATATTATCTAAAATCTAAATGTCCATTACCTAATTAAAATAAATAACCACTAGAGTAGTTTTGCGCAGTCTTTTTATTATATGATATTTGTTAATGATTGGTCTAAATAAGTTTCCGGAGTACAGTAGATGATAAAGACGGCCTAAGTTCGTATATATTATCATGGGTAATTATTCAGGTCAGAACTAATTCTCATATTTTATATGACAACTTTTTTATAAGGCTCAGGATGGGAAGGGAACATGGGACTCGGGATGGGAAGGGAAGGTAAGAACTAGTTCACTTGAATATTTTCCTATTACTATACTATCACTTGAAAGCATTATTGTTTTATAAAAAGTCTATTTGGACAAACTCTATGGATAAAATTTGGGACAAACTGACCATGTGGCGCAACGTGATTGGGCTCCCTCAAAAGTTGAAATGCATTGTCCCAATCACGTTGCGCCACGTGAACAGTTTGTCCCAAATTCTGTCCATGAGTTTGTCCATATAGACAAACTGATTGTTTTATTGCAATATTGAAATATTGCTATATTGCAAAATATCAAAAAATTTGCAATATTTTAGTAATTTGCAACATTGCATTTTAGTCTTTTGAAATAGTTCACTCACAAAATGGAGCATTGCCGGAGAAACTACCGAAATTTAGTTAGGTGATGTGTATAATTCAAATTACTTGAGGGAGAAACGTACGAAACCCCCTTTAAAAATCATAGTAAATATATGAAAACTAAAATTGAGAAGTATCTAATGGGTAAAAACACAAATGTTTAAACCATCAAATGTTCCATGGCAGTGGCAACTGTTAAAAGTTTATTTTAAATTATAGAAAATATTTTTAATGGATTTATACAAAAAAAAATTACCCTAAAAGAGGCTAACATGTTATAATTTGTTTAGGCATGTTTGTGTATATTTGTGGAAGTAGATATGTCGAGAGATAAAAGCCGGGTCAAACACCTCAGAGATCCCATGCGTCATATAAAAAGAACATAATAAATGTATCATAAAAATCATATAAAAGTTTGTGCAAGTTAACTGCACCTCTCTCCTTTTTCATAGATTATGATATATAGGATATTAAGAATGATAAAAAAAACATAATTTTTCTTTGAATTTATTTTCTTTATAATAATATTTTAAAAAATTAAATTTAAATATGTTTTAACTTTTTGCACGGGCTGGGCACAGGCTTGCTTAGCTGGTTTTAAATAGAACAACACTAATATTATCGAGAGTAATATATTTGCTCTAAACTTCTAATTCTACACAATGATAGCATCCTATTCAATACAAACTTCTTCTTTTTCAATCAAATGCACACGCCAGCTATGGTGAGTTCTTTTAGTTTCTGGTGACAGGCATTCATGGATTTATATTTTCTCTTTTATTTTTTTGTTTCAATATTTTTTGTGGTATTTTGTTAATTTTATTTTTTTACTATAGATTTATTATTCTGATTTCAAAAGAATGTTTGAAGTAAAATATATAGTTAACTTTTAAACAAATTTAATATATAAATATGTATTATATAAATAACACAAAATAAAAGGGTCGGTCCCAGCCTAGTACTGTACATGCTTCACCTTTAAATCTAAGGGCCTTTAAAAAATTTCCCTATGACGGCCTTCGGGCCTCTTAACGCAAAAGCCCTCATTTTAAGGACTTTTTGATGGCCGGGCCATCCTGGGTCCACTTCATCTTAAGGCAGGATTGATTGACGTATAAGTGGGGATAATGAGATCTGCAATAGGGAGGAGTTCTAAAATTTGTGAGTTCCTTACCTGTTTAGGAAATTACAACAAAGAAAATAACCGTGCAAAAGTAAAGCAGAAGTATGGCTCGGCTATGATTAGACAAAATTTACCTTCTCAGCATTTATGCTTTATTTAAATCTAAAACACTCTAAAAAAAATCATATATGCTAATTTATTTTAGGACTAAAGTAACAATTAAACAAACTAAAATATGAATAAAGCAGCGGACACCAGATTTAAAATTGTGGAGGCGTTTGTTTGTTTGTTTGTTTGAAAGAATTTCTAACAGGAATTCCACGTATTATAAATTTTTTAACACCAATTGTAGAAATTCTAGTTTGATTGTAAGAATTTTTAAGTTTGAACTTCTTCCTATGTTGCTTTTTGTTGGTATAAATTGTTACGTCGTTCACTAGTAGGTCAAGCTTTTGGTGCTATTGGTTATTAACTGATCAACCTATTTGGTTTGTTTGTTGGGTTTCGAATTCAAACGGCTTCCGGTTTGAAGGGAGTAATATAAATTGTTATGTTGTTCACTAACAACTCTATATTTTGGTGTTTCCGGTTTTTAACACTTTTGGCCTTCTAAATTCTTTTCAAAAAATCTAAGTTCGAACGTACTAGGATATAGTTGGGAGCTTGGAAAACTTGGAGGGGGACAAGCATTTGGAGGAATCTGGTAAAAATCCTCGGAATTCCTGCAAACAAACAGGTCCAATGGGTTCACATGAAGCTGAGGATATATTCAAAGGCAGCGTACCAAGGCCTCTAGGCATCTCCTTTGTTGGCGTAAGGGCTTCGTCCACGGCAGGAATAAGACCATTGAAATGACAAGTAAAAAATAAAGAGAAGAAAAGAATAACGAGAGAGAATAAGGCACATGGCGTCATGGATTCCTTGCCTCCTCTTTATTTCTACACATTTCCTATTTATATAGGTTAGACTTTCTCCCGGCTGTCTGCCATTGAGGTTGTGGACATCTGCATAAGTTTCAAGTTCTTCTCTTTTCCTTTCATCATGGGTGCGAGCGTCAGTATGATCCAAAAAGGTCAGTTTTGGGGCAAATAGCCCTCCTTCATTTTAATTTTTCTCTCTATTAAAAAACCAATTATCCAACAACAGTACAAAAAGGTGTAACTAGGGCAAAGCAAATTGAAACCCTAATTGTGAGGAAGGATTCAAAAAAAAAAAAAAAAAAAAAAAAAAAAAAAGAGGGCAACTCTTATCACCCAATTATACCAACAAAAAGTCTATTTGGACAAACTCTATGGACAGAATTTGGGACAAACTGTCCACGTGGTGCAATGTGATTGTGGCTCTCTCAAAAGTTGAATGCATGGTTTCAATCACGTTGCGCCACGTGGACAGTTTGTCCCAAATTCTGTCAATGAGTTTGTCCATATAGACGAACTATTCTACCAAATGTAAAATTCAGGTATAAATTTTGAAATCCACACAAATTCAGTTTGTGTTAGGATTTCGAGTTTCCAATTGTACAAATTCAGCCAGGTAGGTAATGTTGCAACTCATGTTAGTAGGAGATTTTTTTTTTCCCTATGGGCGGATTGCATGAACAATTCAGCTTATAGGGGCCATTTGGATCCACCTTTGATAAGTGCCTCCTTTCGCATTCTTATCCTCCATGATTTGACACCATAACCAATTTTATCCTCATCAAACCTACCCACCATGGGATTCAATCTCGAAAAATAAAAATAAAAATAAATAAAATATTGGTTAAAAGGCTATTAAACTTTAATGCCCTTAAATAAAGGATAAGAATAATCTGATGGGATTGAATTTTTGAAGGGGATTTGACATATTAATTCCCCTTAAACCTTGTTCCCCCAATTTTATGACTGAAAGTCTACTAATTTCACCGAAGTCGTTTGACTCTGGTCCAAAATTTTATATTAACTTTTCATCCGTGGATCCCATAATATCATGGGTTTTTAAACTTTTTACATTCGGAAACCCATGATATCATGGGATCCAAGTCTAGATAAGAAGACGGCCTAGATTTTTTTTTAATGGACGGGCTTTTCAACTGTTTGCATTTCATGGGATCCAAGGCCGAAAAGTAAAGAAATTTTCCAGAGTCAAACGACTATAGGAAGCAGGGTTTAAGGGGGATTAATATGTCAAATCTCCTTTTTTAAATGACCCTTATCCTAAAGAGACCTTTCCATGCATCCAAGTGGGTCCCATGAGCTGGATCTCCTAAGCACAAGTACGCGGTCTACTCGGGAAAATCTTCCTATGTTGGGTTTCATCTGAGCCACATTTCAGTTTGGGCTTTCCCACATCTATCAGGGTGGCTTTTGTTGACCCCTACGAATCTCAATTGTTCACTAACATAGATTTGTTATCTATTTCTGTGCTTCTGCTTCAGTTGGTAGCCCTACGAAACTAATTACAGATCAACTATTTGCAAGCATGGAGAAGGAAATCAAAGACTTTGATCAATTCCACATTGCTTTTCTTGAAGTCCTCAAGTAAGATACTCTTCACCTCAGCGTTCTACTTTCTACTTCCTGGTGTTGTTTGTTCCATCAGCTATGGAGCTTTTCAGCTTTTGCACTATTAATACTCATGTGCATTTACCTGTGAATTCCACAGCAAGTGCAACAGAGCTATGCCAGGAGTGCATTATGATGCGCCAACTCGTGAGGAGGTGGAGGTTGGTCAATACGCTGCTCCTAAATCTTTATTCTTTTCAGGGCTTGTGTTTGATTCACAGACACTGAAGAACCAGGCATTGTGATGGGATTCTAACATATTAATCCCTTTAAAAATCTATTTTCCCAATTTCATGATTGAGATTCAAATATTATCATTAGAGTCGCTTGACTTTGGTTAACAAGTTTTTTTTTTAACTGTTTTTGCCCCCAAGATCCCATGATATCATGGAAATAATGTGAATTGACAAATCCCACGTAATCATGGCTTTTATGCGGCATCTGTGGAAAATATTTTTCTGACAAAGAATCCGAGAAATGGTGGTCAAATGTGTATCTACTTTTCACAAAAACTAAATTCTCTTACTAATTGCAGAAAGTGTATTATATTCAAACTGATAAATCTCAAGATATCATGGGATCTTGGGCAAAAAAGTATTGACCAAAGTTAGGCGACGCTAATGTCATTATCTGAGTTTCAATCATTAAAATGGGAAAATCGAATTTAAAAATGATTAATATGTCAAAACCCCAAAATTCTAAAACTTCCAATAATACTAAGGATTTTTCTCCTTTTCTTTTCTTTTTTAAATTTTAGGGATGGCCACGTCCACCCACTGCCCCCTCTAGTTCTGCCCCTATTCACGGTTCACCTCTAATTACTAATAGGTGACCCATCACCCATACATGGCCCTAGATTCATACATGTTCAAATTTGAATATGGGTTCTGAGTTTAGATTAGAATTGTGATCCAAATACTTTTACGGATATTTCTAAGGAGCCCACATTGATGCATGCCAATCACATGTATAGAGTAGAACTGGAATCAATGTGGAATGCTTGGGCCCAGTATCAAGCAATCTGATGATTTTTAACTAGCTATCTATTTGAGGCCCCAAATGTCAAGTCTTATATATATGCACTTGTAAAACTGTCCAAGTTGTGCAACTGTTTAAAACAATATCATCAGATCTAGGGATGGAAATGGATTGGGTGGGTTCTGGTTTAGGCCTCTTTGAACCTGATCTGATTGGGATGTGATCTGCACCATAGCTGACCCGACCCGTGATGGGTTTTATGGGTGGAGACACCAAAACTGCCCCATGATAGACGTGGTTCGGGTTGGGTTTGCTAGTGTTGATTTTCTTTTTTAATTTTAAATCATGAAAAAACTATTTTAAAATCGTACTTTAATCCAACCCGACCAATGTACTACCAAACCTGCTCCTAATAGGAATTAGTTAGGATGGTTCTCGTTTAAACATGACGTATTGCCATCCCTAGCCAGATTGTTACTAATTTTATACATCCCCCTAATCTAGGTTTAGTGCTTTGACCTCCACAGACTTGTAATTAAAGTGCATGATGTAGCAACATTTTCCTCATTTAATGTTTCATTAGCCTTTTGCTTCTCTTGTATAAAACACATGGCCGCAAACCTGAACTAGTGAATTCAAATTGAAAATGGACTGAAATATTTGATCCCATACTTAAATTTTGTTTTTCCTTTTCTATACTGCAGTCCTTTGGATATTCCACATATTTCTCTTAAGAGGGGACTTCATACTTTTCATAAATGGTCCAACTCTTTGTGGCCTTCTTGGGCTGACATTATGTCTAATAGCCCCTTCTTCCTCCTTTCCTCTCCCGTTTTGAAGTTTAAACACCCATCCAATCCTTCCTAACAACTATACTAGCACAATAACCCGTACTAAGCACGAGCATGTTTAACAATTAAATTTACAGCAACATACATATAAATCAATTAAAAAGAAATTCAGATCACATAGAATTATTCCTAAGCACTTACTGATAGAGAACAATGGCAAAAAAGATTTTTACAATACCTTTTTTAATCCAAGAGTCTGTTGGGGGTATATATGGAGTAAAAAAAGTGGGAGAGAACGGGTAAATTAAAAGAAGAGGGTTATAACTTCTTATCAAAATCAGTTGTTACAGCTGAAATTAGATTTAAAAACCCTTGACTTTAATATAGCATAATTGAATCTCAAAAAAAAATAAAAAAAACCCTTAAATCAAGGGCAACCGTAGTTTGATGGGGCTGATTTTCGCCCATCTCTTAATAGATGATGAGACCTTTCCAACCTTTATAATCATTTTTTCCCACCATTGTTATGCAGGAATGTCATAAAAAATGCAAAGACGAGAAGGATGAACAAAAACGGAAAGATTTATTAGCTAAGTTGTTACTTGAGAAAGCGAACTTCATTAGCAAGACAGACACCACTTTGCTACTCACTGGGGTGGCCACTCCTCCGGTTGCAATGATTGGGAAGAAAGCAGCAGGAAACTTCCCCACTTTGAGCTTTGTTAAGCTTGTACCCGACGTCCTCTTTGTCCCCTCAATCACTCTGTTGGCAATCGTTGGCATGAAGTACGCTCGCGGGAACAAGAAACTACCAGAAGCAAAAGCACCACCTAGTTCAGCTGATGCTACCAATGCTCCAAATCAGGCAGTCCCAAGTGCCCAGAAGACGGAGCAGAGCGCGGAGGGCGCGGGAGCGCCAAAACGCTAAATTTTAAAATAATTATATGTCTGGAGCGTCTATACAACACAATGTAACAATTTAAGTAGTGGGCACAAATATATTTTATCCATATATTCAAGTATTAAAAATGGAGAAAAGATTTATTTGATCACATAAAATAGACAATAATTAATAAGTTAAAAGAAATTTCTTCATTCAAAAGATAAATATCAAGTTTACAGAAAAAAAAATGCACAAAAAACTAAAGATTTTGCACGGTTCGCTCCATATTCGGTCAAACCGTGCTCCGAAAATGGATGAACCGCGCTCCTAGAACGGATCCGCTTCGAAAATACTGAGCTGCGTTTTCAGAGTGGGATCGAGAGGGCCGAGAAGAGGTTCCAGGCACTAAGGTATTGGCCCACCTACGCCACCAATAAGACCCACTACCAGTACGTAGGTCCAGAAGCCCCTGAATGATAATGAATGCTGTGCTCAATGTTTATGGTTAAAGTGTACTTAATGTTGTCAAGTGTTTGATCTGTTACAATGTTCATGATGGTTATCATTTTTTTTCATCTTTACTGGGCTTATGTTGCAAATTGTGAATGCTGCACCCAAAAGTTTACATCAAGGATTTGATTGGTTTCGAGAAATCTTGGATGATAATGGAAAGGCTGAACTCATGGGATAGGCAGAAATTGTTTTGGAAACTTTGGTGGAGTGTTGAAAAGCTTTGGATGAAATAATTGTCACATGCTCGTTGCAATGTTAGTGACCGATCCACACGTTGAATGAGATGCGCAAGATTGAAAGGATCGGAGGAAATTTACTTAGAAAATTTTTTTACTACTACCACTCCTCATTGTTTATTATGAATATCAAGAGTTGTCTCCTTCATTGGTGCTTTGGATTACTTGATGGTTTCTCCATTCTTCTTCCCTCTTCGTATAAGCCTCAAAAGGATACAACACTTGAATAAGAACTTACTGGGCTCAAAAGAGGAGTGTCTGTGGCTCGCAAACGGGCCTGGATGACAATGGATGCCCATGTTGCCAACCAACTCTTAGGTGGCTGGGTGACATGTGGGGTTGCAAACAAACCGAGTAAGTAACCCTTTGTTGTCAACTTGATTTACCGAATGAAAAAAAGAACGTGTACCTGATGCAGGTCAACTTGATCCAACCCACATAACCCTTATTAATGTGGGCAACCAATTTGACCTGACCCAACCTGCTGAATCTCTGCCTAAACAAAATTTCAATTAATATAAAGGCTATAATGAGTTAAGTTTCAGGGGAAAAAAAAATGCCCAACACGTTTTCCATTCATTCTACATAAAATATACTATTGTAAATAACAAAAATATTAAACCACCAAATTTATGGGGTCAACCTAATCCAAAACATTTAGACACGTTAGGAGGGTTATGTGGGTTGACTATAACCTGACCGTTACATGTGGCTCAGGTTTTCTTAACCCATGAGCGATCTATATATTTTGTGGATCAGGTTATGAGGGTCAAATGCAGGTCGGGTGTTGAAATTTGTCTTTATACTTTCAATTTTGGGAGCGTTTGGGACTTTACTAGTAAACTTAAAATGAAGTAAAACCTTCATTATCCAGATAAGAAAAGACCAAGGGGTCATATCATCAAAGTCCACAAAATCAAAATTTCCATCTTTTTTTAAAAAAAAAGAGTAAAAAAGCAACCTCCTTTCTCTACTAAATGATAAAAAAAAAAAAAAAAAAAAAATCTCATTTTACACAAAAAGTCAGAAAGATTATTTAAGAAGCCAGTAAAAGTAAAAGACCATCATAACCACCTTTAATTTCATACTTCACCTCGCTTTACATCAATTTACCTTCATCCAATGTACATACATGAAATGCACGATTATAGTACAAGTTGGCCTATCCTCTCCTATTTTATTTATACACATTTCCTATTTGACTCGCTACTTGAGTTTGGCACTTTACTAGCATAGTAAAAGTCAAGTAAAGTCTTCATTTTTTAGACGAGGTGTCCCATCAAAAGCACTTTAATTCAAAACTTCATTCATCTTTTAAAAAAACAAAAGTAAAAAAGCAATTACTTTTATCCACTAAAATACAAAATAACTTCACTTTCCCATACAAAAAAGTTAAAAAGATTTCATAACAAACAACTAAAAACAAAATACCATCATAATCTACTTATGTTTTATTCTTTCTTTAAAATCAACTTTACTTGACTCTATTAGTAGAGTTGTCGAATATAATAACCTACCTATATTTTATTCTTTCTTTAAAATCAACTTTACTTGACTATAGTAGAGTTGCCAAACGGGCCCAAATTTGACCTTGACCTTCCAACCTGACCCCGACCCAATCTGAACTTATTGGATCATGCATGACGTTGTTGGTTGTCCGTTAGAAATAGAATTATAGTGGAAGAGGAAGAACGTAGAAGACAAAAAGACCACGAGCAAGTCTTGGAAGACGATCAAAATCGTCCTCGATCGATCGATCGATCGAACTCGCTCACTCTTCTTCTCAGCTTCGCATCGATCGAGGGCGAAATGGTTGGTTGTCATAAGAAGATGAATCCTTCGTCGTTGTCGTCATGGTTTTCTAGCTTTTGCTCCTCTGCTCTCAGATCCAAAACCCTAACTCCATCTTCCGATCCTCAAAGCACCCATTCCGCTCCCGGAGAAGGTCTCGTGCGCCGCCTCGGCCTATTCGAACTCATCCTCCTCGGCATCGGCGCCTCTCTCGGCGCTGGAATCTTCGTCGTCACGGGCACCGTCGCTCGCGATGCTGGTCCCGGTAAATCCCTCTCCCTCTCCCTCTATCTCTTGATTTCTTTCCAATTAGGTTTTTGGAAGTTTCGATCTCAATCCAGTTTTCTTTGATATCTCTACTTTATAGCGAGTTGAATGATAATTATGTGTTTTGGATGTCGTTTGGATGTAACTGACATCAATAGCGATTTAGATGTAAATTCAGTTCAGATGCAATGTTTTTAATCAAGATGCTGTTGCCGCTTGATCATCATCAATTCATCATCATAATTTGTAGGAAATGATTTTAGTTGTATGGAGGGAGCTCTGAAAGTTGTCGTTTCATTCATACTTCAAATGGAAAAGGACATTTCTTTGGAATTTGGACAATGTATTGGATCTTGCATACCTATGCAATAGAAGTATTTTACTATTCAGACTTTGTATACTACTCTGAGTGGAAGCAAGTGTGTCTAGATTACTCATACAATCAACTAGGTTGAGAGGATTTTCTGATTGTTTTAAGCTAAGTTCATCATTCTAACATTGTAATATCTGTCGCGTTTTGGCTTTGTGAGTTTTAGTTTTCTGCTCAACCTTACTATAAAGTCATGCTCTCTGTAATTCCAGAATCTTCCACTTTTTTTTTTTTTCAACTTATACTTTCAAGGTATATATTCATTTTACTGGTCTGTCGTTAATGAAGCTGCATAATGTATGATGCGATCTGGACACAATTAAAATAGATATAGGATTTCAACTAACCTAACTGTCTTGAATTCATGGACAATATGCTTGCAATGGGTAGGTTGACATCCAGCATAAAATTTTATCACAACCCAACAAGAGTTCTGATGATGATAACTGCAATAGATGTTAAAAACATGTGCAAATACAGCCGGGAATCAGGGTTGCATCACGCACTCCAAATTGGCACGCATCCACCTATCGTGTTCCTTTTTTTTTTTTTTGTTCTTCAGAATATGAATCTGCATAACTGAAAGCAAAAGCTTTTCGGCCTTCTCGTTGCTGTGCGCGTCTGTTTACATCAAAAAGAACTGTAAAAAGAATCTATACCTACATAAATACTTACATACATGTGCATGTGGTTTATGTAACCGTAGAAATAATCTATACCAACATAAATACTTACATACATGTGCGTTTGGCTTTATGTTCTCATATATCCCCTGCTACGATGCAGGTGTCACAATTAGTTTTATACTGGCTGGTGCTGCCTGTGTGCTCAATGCCCTGTGCTATGCTGAGCTTTCATCACGTTTTCCTGCTATTGTTGGTGGGGCATACATGTACTCGTATGCTGCATTTAATGAGCTCACAGCATTTCTGGTTTTTGCCCAACTGATGCTTGACTACCATATTGGGGCTGCTAGTATAGTGCGGAGCCTGGCAAGCTATCTGGTGTCGTTATTGCAGCTCCTTCCTTTTTTCAAGGAGAATCTCCCAAGCTGGGTTGGGCATGGCATAGAACTCTTTGGAGGAGTTCTGTCTATCAACATATTGGCGCCAATTATTTTGGTCCTCTTAACAATGATTCTTTGCCGAGGTGTTGGGGAGTCTTCCATTGTGAACTCATTTATGACCGTAACAAAGGTACTCTTTTAATCAACAATAATTCTCATGTTTGCTGTTAATACTTGAGACTCGTGTGATAAAGAAAAAAAAAATGATTTCTCTCTTGCTGCTCAAGCTCTCTAATAATATTTGTGTGGTTTAACCTGGACGTCATCTATCCTGCCCTTGATGTTCTTCGAGTTCCCATCTTACTGAAACACTATTTTGCCTTCAAACCTCATCGCTCACCCGTATCAATTTCCCATTTTTTATCATTTGGTTAATTCTCAACAGCTGTGGTTGCATCAAGTCACATCAATTACATAACGGCAATGGGTTTTGACAAAGATCCGTTACCTGTATAGGTTCTTTTTTCTAATGCAACTCATGAACTACCACACATACTGCAGGTAATCATTGTCCTTGTCGTTGTTGCAGCTGGTGCTTTTGAGGTGGATGTGTCAAATTGGTCTCCTTTTGCTCCAAATGGTTTTAAAGCAATTGTCACGGGAGCAACTGTAGTGTTCTTTGCATATGTTGGATTTGATGCAGTTGCTAATTCAGCTGAAGAATCTAGAAACCCACAGGTTTGTTAATCTGATATTTGTCAGAAGGATGTTACTATGTTAGTGTACACCACTGTACTTTGCTTGCGATGTACTTAGATGGCACTGCATTAATAGGGATGCGAACGGGTTGGGTTTGTGTTGAGTCCATGCTATAGCGGACTCAAACCAGATTCAAGTTTCATGTACCTGGACTTTGACCTGAACCTGACACAGGTCTGATGTATAGGACTTGGGCCCGATTCAGATGACTAGTTGGACTCAGACATGACTCAAATCCAAAGTGTATTATTATGTATTAAAATGTTACCTTATTCTATTATTAATGCAGTTAGTATATTGCATATAATATATTATGAAATATCATTGTATATTATCGTACATTATACATATTATACATGGGTATACAAGTATTTGGGTCAGGTCAGAGTTGCCAGAACTAATTGATCCGAAAATGGATCAACACCCAGGTTCTTCAGGTCATTCTGGGGTCATTGACATCCCTAGCATTGAGTTCTTCTAATGATTTTCATCTGTTTGTCACTTCTACATTGCAGAGGGATTTACCGTTAGGTATCATTGTGAGCCTCCTTATTTGTGCAATATTATACATTGGTGTCTGCTTAGTAATTACGGGAATGGTGCCATACAAGTTCCTTGGTGAAGATGCTCCTTTGGCTGAAGCTTTTACCGCAAAGGGGTTGAAATATGTTTCTGTTTTGATCAGCTTTGGTGCTGTTGCAGGCCTTACTACAACGCTTCTAGTTGGTTTATATGTTCAGGTGAATCAATTAAACCCTGCCTGTGTTCCTCTACATGGATTGTGTCTGCATACTAATAAGCAGCATTGGTAATGTGCAGTCCCGATTATATCTTGGACTCGGAAGAGATGGCTTACTGCCTTCGATTTTTGCTAAAGTACACCACACGCGTCACACTCCTATACACGCTCAAGTTTGGGTTGGTGTCGTTGCTGGTGTCATGGCAGGACTATTTAATGTTCATGAACTCTCTCACATTCTTTCAGTTGGCACACTGGTGCGTATTTTTCCTTTCTCTTGGCATTTTGATCCTGTTGTGCCTTGACGGGAAGCTATCTAGTAGTCAAGACCAGTATCATAAATATCTTCAGTATTTTGAGAATTTCATAATATTTTTGCAAGAAAACTGTAGAATGAGATAAGTTCGTAACAGTAACACCATGATATTTTCAAAATATCATAAAAATCCGAGTCTGATGTTTTTCTGAGATTTTCTCTCATATCTCTATATTTTAAGCTATATATAATTACATGAGAAATGCTCCTGTGAGAACCATGCTCAGTGTATGTGGTGAGACAGTGTATGTGGTGAGAACTTCTAACACCCACCCACCCACCCACACACACACACACACCCACACACCCACACACACACACCCACACACCCCAGATCCCATGGGTTTGCACCCATCCAAATGAATTGGACCATTGGATCGAGAGCCAAAGTTTTTATTTGATATAAAGTCATTAAACTTGTGGGCCACAGATCAAGGGGTTAGAGGCATTAGATTGGCTTCGAACTTCATAAATAGGGTGGTCCCACTTGGATCTTTCCATTCCCCCTTGTCCTATGAAATGTGGGGCCCATCTATGTGGTGCTCATGGTACCATGAGCACTGGTTCTCGCAGTAGCATTTCCCTAATTACATATTATGAGGAAAGCAAAAATTCCTTTATTTGGTAAGTATTTTTTATTTGGAAAGATTTGCCCAGTTATCCCAATAAAACCAAAATATTGAGATTTAGACTGCGTTTGGCTACTTGCTAATTTTTGGAGTGGAAATTCTTGGGATAAGGAAACTCTTTCCCATTTGTTGGAAATTCTAATCACACTACTATTACCAGAAGTGTTGTAGATCAAAATTTTTTTTCTCAATTCGCAGGTTGGGTAGCTGAATTATGCCTAAATGAATTGTACACTGAGTGCTGCCTAAGGGGTCGTTTCTTTGTGATCATTTACATATGTAAATGGTTCTCATGCGTAACTGTTACTCGTGCATGTTTGGTTGCATTGAAAATGATTCACATGCATAATGTTAGTTACCCTTAAAAAAAATGATTCACAAGTGTAAATCAGCTGTGAAAAAGGCCTCATTTTGAGTCCTTCACTTCCACACCTAAGGAGTGTGAAACCGTTTCACACCACTGAATCCAAGAGGCAAGCTGGTACAGTTTGTGAACAATGAAAATCTCAGTACTTTTTTCTCCCATGGGGCCCGTAAAAAATCTTTATTTTTTCATTCCTATGGGCCCCTAATTCACAATCTGAACAACAATCCAAACCATTCATCTTCTTTTATAGTTAAAAATAGCTAAGATGTCAAGTTTCTTCTTGTCTCATGACTTTTTAGAAACTTGTGAAATGTCCAAACCGTTAGATCTAATTTTTTGGACTTGTGTGGGCCACCAAGTCATGATCCAAACCATTAACAACCCCCCCACCCCCCGACCCAAAGGGCTGGGACACCCTTTGTTATAAAAGAAAAAAAAAAAGGCTAAGGGGTAAAATTTCTGATCTTAATTCTTCATGGATTTTGAGAAATTTGTGAGAAATGATCAAATAATCCAAATACATCTAGAACCGTTGGATGTACTGATTAACTTGTGAAAATGGTGATCTTGACAAACATTGGAATGTGTTGCATGCGTATCATTTGCATATGTAACTGATTCACATGTGTCATTTACATATGTACAGTTACACATGTAAGAAACAAACAACCCCTAAACGAATTATACATACTGTTTACATTTTGTATTTCTCTTTATGGGTATTTATGTGATTCTACAGACTGGCTATTCTGTAGTTTCTGCCAGTGTCATAACCCTTCGTTGGAAGGATAAGACAGCAACTCGTAACTCTGGGAGCTGGTTTTCAACCTGGCATGAAGGTGTCATTTGCCTTGTTGGAGTTGCCTGTTGTGGATTTGTTGCTGGACTTTGCTACCGTTTCAGTGCTTCATATATCATTTTAGTAATTGCTATACTGATAGCGATGATTGCTGCTGGTGCTCTTTATTATCGCCAAGTGAGTACCACTCTGCATATTTCATGCGTCTTTGATGTTTCTGTTTCTAAACTTTTCTCCTATTTTGATTTCATTAATCATTTTGTACAAAGAAAATGGAAACTATTATGCCCAGGTATGGGAAGGATACAACAGAGGCACGGATTTTATACATAAAAATAAAATATTGGATACGATATGATACAACACGCTGCCTATTTTAAATTGTCTTGGTATCATGGAAAGGAAGCTTTGGATTGCATGAAAATTTCTACCCATCTTTGGACTGAACCCTTCTGCTTTTAGATTAAAAGAAGATCGAATGAGTTTGCTGTCAACAAATATTTTGAGATACATGAACTTGCCAACCTGCTTTCTTGTTTCTGAGGTTTCAGTTAATTTTCTCAGGCTCTCTCCATTGACTAAATCCTCATCAATCTTGAGTAATCTCACCAAGTAACAAATTCGATTCACCTGCAGACCCCACAAGCTGTGATTGTATGATTTTCCTAGGGTAAAAGAGCACCTGACCATTTCAGAAAGAAAGGGAACTTGGCTTCAACAAATAAAACCAAGAACCATGTTCCTCGATTATTTATGGTCAAATCTTGTAGTTGACTGTGAAGATGTTGACTGCTAACTTTACTACTCTGTAAAAGCAGCAGAAGGATTATGGGAAACCCTGCAGACAACCGATTAATTGTACCATATAGCATTTTGAAGCTATTTAGAAACTATATCTCAGAGGCGGCAATGGTCATATATCTATCCCCAGTTTTTTCCCCCTTAGAGACCAATCATTAAGATGAGGGCAACCGCTTCTCTTTGGATCTTTCATTGTATGTCTCTTATACTGTTTTGCTACATTCAATGAAGTTGCCATTTCAAAAAAAAAAAAAAAAAAAACTATTTCATTGTACTAATGGATTTCTGATTTAGTGTCATTAGTAAAAAGACAAGTGAAGAAGTCTTCAGTCAAAGTTCTATTGTTCCTGAAGAAAGGAAAATATTCCAGTAATGGCATAATGTGGGACAATATTTAACAGTAGAACTTGGACATTTACTGTATGAAGCCAAAATAAATCAAGATGATCGGTGAAAAAAATTGTTTCCCACTGCTGCTTGCGATCAACTCTGAACCACATGATTTATTGCAGAAAGCTGTACCAGATCACCACATAAATTGCATAGGTTATATTCCTTGCACTAACTCCTGTCTTCGTTTTTTCTTTTCTTTTCAGGTGTATGCACATCCACCTGGGTTTTCTTGTCCTGGAGTTCCCCTTGTGCCAACCCTCTCCATCTTTTTCAACATTTTCTTGTTTGCGCAGGTTTGTTTCTTAAGGACCCTTCAGCAAGAACATTTATTGTAATCCTTTTTATTTATTTATTTATTTTCACAAGGGAGTCGAACTCATGTTCCCATGCATGCTACACATGCCCCTACCAGCTGAGCAACAGATAGGACTCTTGCAATAACTCACTTACCTGTGCGCATTACGGGATGTATGATAGGGATGTACATGTGTGTGAGTTTAAGTTTGGTTCATCCATTCTGGACCTGAAAGTTTCAAAAATTTTCAGGTATGGGTCCAAATTAGGTCCAGCTCCTACTGATAAGAGAGTGATATCACCAACTTAAAGAGTTTCAAAATGGGGCCTCTTACAACATGCATATGTTCTATAGATTTGAAATGATGAGTAATTTCTTTTTGGGAGAATTTCAAAAAAGTCCTTAAGTTTCGGCCTTATTTCAAAAAAGGACACAAGTTTCAAAACTTTTCAAATTAGTCCCTTAGCTTTTTGGGAAGTTTTCAATTAAGGACATCCATCTATTTAAAGTTATGTTTCGGCAACTTTTTTCATATTTTTTTAAATACCCAAATTACCCTTCATTGTAATAAAACTCTCATTCACTTTCTTTATATTCTCCTCATTTCCTTCGCCTGTGTCCTTACGGTGAACAAGGACACCCAATATTCCCATAGCAATTGGCTGCATGTAGTGGCTACCGAAACCATGTCATGACTTTAAATGAAGGGTAATTTAGGTAGTTTCAAAACATTGAGGGAAAAAGTCACTAGAAAATACCTTTTAAATAGCCGGATGTCCTTAATTGAAAATTTGCTGAAAAGCTTATGGACTAATTTGAAAAATTTTAAAACTTGTGTTCTTTTTTGAAATAAGGCAAAAACTTAAGGCCATATTCGAAAATTTCCCTTTCTTTTTTCCTTTTAGTCATAGTTGTCATATATATATATATATATATATATATATATATATGTTTAAGAGCTTTCTTTGTTGAAATAATTGCATCATTACTATTATTTTTGCCCAGTTGGCCCAATGGCCAGGAACATGGGATCGATCCTTGGAGGGTGATGTGGCAACACCCTTTGACACCCCTTAAATAATTGCATTATTAACTGACATAACTACCATGCTGTTTGTCGCAGTTACATGAAGAAGCATGGATGAGATTTGTTATCCTTTGCATTCTCTCCATTGGCCTTTATGCTTTTTATGGGCAGTATCATGCAGATCCGGAAAGCTCAAACCAAACAATAATATATCACAGGGCGGCAGCAGAAGAAGCTCACTACGAACCACATTAACAGAAGAATCTATTGTACATGATTTATGGCATTTCGTGTTTTATTGCCGCTTTTGGGTTGTATTCGGGCCTATCCTGTTGTATCATTATGTGAGAGCACGTATTATGTTTTTTTTTTTGGCAACAGCCAGAACACCTTTTTTGTGAGGAGGTCCGTGTATTCTAAAATTCAGAATCACCAATTGCAAGTCCAGCTCCATATAACATCATATGGGATGTACTCATCAGGCCACTCTCAAGACATTGATTCATGTTCTCCACAGCTCAATGAACACTGATTAGGGAGATCAAAAACTTGATTGCAAATAGACTTATCCATACCAAGTGCAAATGTTGGCCCGTCATATTACTGGCCATACACGGTTAAATTTTACCTTCTCTTAAAGAAATGATCCTGTGCTGTTTTTATTTTTTTATTTTTATGGCAGCTGACACCCGATTCATCATATGTGAACTGCAATCACTTGACAGTTGACAGTTGACACTGCATATATGAAGGTGGGAACAAATGCTTGAGCGAAATGATGTGCAGAACCTACCTTTATTGTGGATATCTCCACACCCACATCTCTCTCCCGTACAGGACAGCACCGCAGTGGATTGACATGAAACATAATAGCTTTTTTATTTTTATTTTTTTGATAACCCAGGGTATCTCCAGCCCAGCCTAAGAGCCTTTGGCCTTGATCCCAAGGGACACTCAATTCTCGACAACCGAGAACTAATCCCTAGACATGATCAATCGAAGAAGCTAAGCCATTATGTGCAGATCCCACCTTTATTGCGGATCACCTAGCACATCCTTTTTACAAGAAACGTCCCATTTCTCTCGATTCAGAATGATGGGCTTGGTCGGATTATAATTTCTGCATGATCAATCCAGTATTGTATATCATTTAATCACATTCCAGTTCAGACGGGGCATTTGATTCGACCAGGTGCAGCTTCTCTGAGCATCATGCTTACAGAAGCATTTGTTCCATTTCTCTCAATTTGGAATGATACCCAGTTGGATTGGTCAGGTAATAATTTCTACATCATCAATCCAGTGTCGTATATCATTCAAAACCAAGTGAAATTTAATCAAATTCCTGTACAGATGGGGCAAGTGATTCGACCAGGTGTAGTTTTTGGAGCATCATACTTGCAGTTCTGTATTCAATTGTTTCTAATTATAGGATTATCCACTCATACGAATGCCAATCAGAAGTGGGTGCAACTCTGGTGAAGAAAAATTAAGCATGGGAAGAAACCACTAACAGTTACAATATGAACTTACAAGCAACTTAGAACAAGAGCATTTATCCGTCTGAACTACATTCACTGGATTCCTGCAACACTGGTACTGCAGCACAGCAAAAGGACTCTTTATCCTTGACAAGCAGACAACTGCCATCTGAATTCCATTTTAAATCAGAAACGCTAAACTGTGGTAATGGTACACTCACGCAGTAGGCACCTGAGGGCGTCCACATGTACAAGTGCGAGCTTCCAGTGCACAAAACAAGGCGTGGGCATGTTGGGTCCCAGGCTGCAGCCCGGATGGCCTCCTTCTGTACCAAAATGGCAGCAAGCTCAAGATGGCGAATATCCCATACCCAAAGAATAGTAGGCATGCTGTCATTGCGAGTGAATAGATACTGACTGTCATAGCTCCACGACAACAGACCTGCAAGAACACGGTTACTTTGGTTGAGGTTTAAATATCAGAATGCGGAATCTTCTCCATGGAACTTGATCACTCAGAATGCAGTTACCTACTACCTAGTCTCACATTGATTTCCCTTTTTTCTCCTCATTGGTTAGGAGAGAGGCAAGTAATGGAGGTTCTTATCCTTTAGCTGTATATAAGGTGTACATAGGAAAGTGATGTTTAGCTGCTCTATTCACTTGGATTGGTGTAAAGTTTTTCTTAGTATGGTCAGTGTTTGAAATTTCGGAAAATTGTCGGGGGAATTATTGGGAGTTTTCAAAAAATAAGAAATCAATGTCTGGATTTTGGTTTCTTGGAATTTTTTTCATAATAGTGCATTTTCCATGTAGGAAAATCCCATATA
Organism: Umbellularia californica; assembly: GCA_028538565.1. NCBI lineage: Eukaryota > Viridiplantae > Streptophyta > Magnoliopsida > Laurales > Lauraceae > Umbellularia > Umbellularia californica. Next base: position 71,564,028 of record JAPQWN010000005.1, read on the forward strand.
TAACAGCCCTTTTGAGTACCCATTTCTTGTTTGGAAATTTTGCCTTTTGACTTCCTTTATATAGAATCCCATGTAAAATAAGTTCACACGTAGGCATTTACGAGAGAACCCTTATTTAATCATGTTGGTCTAGTAGACTTGAACCCAAACCAGTGGGCATAGAGCTTTAAGTTATAATGAGATCTTTATTTTGTAGTTTATCGAACTGAATTGGACTACTTTTGGGCCGAGTTGGCCCAGTCCCTTATTGGGCTGAGCTAGACTACTTCTAGGCTATGTTGGACTTAGGAGGCATGAAATGTAGTTATGAGTAGTCACTAACCGCCAATGGCAGTAATATCTAATGTCAATTGTCCTAACGAATATACAAAGGTTGGAAAACTCGGAACTCGGACTCAACTCATCCAATGCAAAAATTTGACTCGGATAGAGTCAACAAGGTGACTTGAGAGAGTCATGTTTTTTCTAAAATGATTTTAAAATGGGTCAAATACTTATAAAATATAAATATACATTTATTTACATGCAATCATCAATAAATTCAAATTAATAAATTTATAAATACAAGGTAAATATTATAATAAGAAAATAAATGAAAAAGATTGCATGTTACATAATTTATTAGTCCAAAAATCAAATGTAAAATATTAAATACAAGTTTCAAATTACATTCCAATCATCATTTTTAAATTGTTGACTCATGTATACTTACTTGAAAATAAATATTAACTGTTTATTAAAAATTAGATATACCTATCAAATGGTTCAAATGTAACTAACTTACTACACCGAGGAAACTCGGCCAAGTCTCCCCTATATTTGACTCAGTCCTTCATCAAAACGAGAATGCTCGGGAGAGTCAAGAGTCAATTTAGGGAGTTTTCCAACCATGGGATACACTATTTCAAAAACTTTCATAATGTTTTGGGAATCGTCTCTTTACTTTCTTCTATTGGGTCCTTGACGTATCGTTGAGTTCAGGGTTAATCTTTAGGCCAGTAAACGTAGATCAACATCAACTGTAGCCGAGCTTAATTCCATATTGCAGACGAATTGCCTATTAACCCATTGTTGATTTGATCCCACCAAGTGGCTTGCGAAAAACGTCTTATGAGCTTGTTTGATTGCAAGCATTTGGAGATATCTTGTCCAGCGCACTTGAAATTCTCTAAACCACGAAAGTGGAATTCCAAAAATGCACCGTCTAACATTTGGAATGCTAGATTTTTGGGTATTCTACAAAGCAAAAGTGGCATTTGGAATGTCAGCTTAGTGAATTCTCCTGATTCAAACAGAGAACTTGGAATTCCATTGAGACAAGACCTACATTGCGGTTAGGAATACCCGACAAGAGGACTTCCTGCCGGCCATGATTGCAACCAAATAGGCCCTAAGGAAAGTGATATCATAACGCACCTTGAAGCATTGTCTTTCATAGATATGGTTCCACCTACTCCAACAATATAAGCAGAAGAAGCATTTTTATTTATATTGAGTTTGATCATTCCCCCGACAACATATCCTTTGCCTAGAGTTCACGTTCTTGGTCACGTCGAATTTGTCCGACTCAAAGACCAACAACCCGAAGCAATGCTTCATAAGGAAAGCTTCAAATAAAAGATTTTAATGAATTTCAAGTACATGCAACACAATAGTGAGACTAGGAATTTCGCCTGATGTGAGCCACAAGTCCACAATGTCTCTACTGATGATCGTAGCAGTTGAGGAGTTCCCCATGTAAAAAGATTGTATTTCTTCCACTTCATTATAGGCTTTGAGACAGCTACAATCATGACTGATGTATTTTATAGCACCAGTCGATACCCACCAATCCTAATCAATACAGACTATATTTGCCTCGGTATTGACCGTTTCAAATCGCTCTCGGTACTATTGGCCTGATTTTTCACTCTTTCATATTGGAGACAGTACTTTTTGAAGTGTCCCAGTTTCTTACAATAAAAGCATGCACCTTTCTTTCAATCTTTTCCAAGTCTTCAAGAGTCCACAAGTCATCAAGAGTTGATTCATCCTTTTGATGCTGAAGGTTTTTCAGATGATCCTTCCAAGATAGGGGTAATTTACGGATAATGGACCCCACAAGGATGGATCCGAAGATCTTGCTTCTTTCTTTGGCCATTTGATTGACAGTATTTTGAAATTTATAAACTTGATCCATGATGGGCTTTGTGTCAATCATTTGGAAATCATGAAATTGAACAATTAAAAACTTCTTTTTACCAACATCATAAGTCCTGAATTTTTTAGCCAAGGAATCCCAAATCTCTTTCGCTATGGGTACTCTTCATAAAGATTGAACAACGAATGTGAGAGTGCTTTGAGAAGTGGTCCTTACGAAAGTTGTTGTTTCGGTCTCACTTCTTGCGAGCTGCTCCAATGCATGAGCCAGGCTTAAAGGAGAGATCTGGCTTGGGTTTAGGGAGGATGTAGTCTACTTGGAGCAAAGTGAAAACATGCTTCACCTAATGTTGCCGTCACTTGATATTAGAATCATTGAAATGATCAAGACATATCACTTCTTGATTTCCTGTTAGAATCATTGGTTGAATCCAAACCATTTGAGATGATCCAACCACTAGATACAGTCTCAAATGATCCAAAAGTAGCCATAGACTCACACGTCTTAAGATCCAGTTCCACCTACTCTTAACAATTTTAAGACGTTTTTCGTCACCTACTTGGTGGAACCAAGTCAATAATGGGTTAACAAGCAAGCCGTTTCCAAGATATAATGAAGCTCAACTAAAATTGATGTTGATATTTGTTTGTTGGCCTGAAGATGAACCTTAAACAGTTAAACCTAGTAACCCGTGAAGGACCCAATAGCAGAACCTAAGTGACCCACAAAATGAAGAGAGATAATTCCCAAATGACCCACATGATGCAAAAAGATGATTAATGTAAGTTGTTATGTCTCAGATGAAAATTGATAGCAATTTATAGAAATCATACGATTGCAGCCCAAGGGAAATGACCGTATGGAGAGATCTTACCGTTTTTGTCCCCCTTTTTGGAACTCTTAAAACTCTTTCGAAAGAGAATGTTATGAAGAGTTTCCTAAAGAGTATATCCATTAAGACAATCAATGATTGGACATAACTGCCTTAAGGTAGTTAATAACTACCCACAACTACCCTTTGGGCCCACCAATTCCAAACTAGTCTAGAAGTAGTCTGGCACAGTTGAGTAAGAAACTGAGTCAACCTGGCCTAGAAAGAATCCGACTCAATCTAATGACGGACTAGGCGAACAAAATAATGGCCTCATTCCAGCTTAAAGCTCTAAGCCCAAGCAAACTAGTTAGGGTCCAAGTCAACTAACATGGTTATATAAGGGTTTTCTTATTTATGCACACTTCCTTCTCAACTTATCCGATGTGGGATTCTATAAAAAAAAAAAAAAAAAAAAAAAAAATCAAATGGCAAGTTTCCAAACAAGATATGAGTTTTCAAAAGGGCTCTTATCCATGGAGTTTTTAACATTTTTCCTACATGGCAAATGCATGATCATGAAAAATGTTTTCCAAGAAACTAAAATCCAAACACTGGATTTCTTTCCTTTTTTTCTTAAAATTCCCAACAAGTAGTTGTAGTGGTAGTATATGAGGAAAAGAAAGGAAAAACTCGGAACTCCATTGCCAAATATTGCTAAACAGCATGTCATCATGAGGTTGATATCTCAGTTTTGTTCTTGTGTGAGCATGCACATGTGCCAGATTACTGTTCTGAAGGGTACAAACCAGTGTACAAGCAGGAAAAATAAAAGCAAGCAACATTTAAATTGGTCCATAATAAATATAGGAGGAACTCACCAACGCCTTGCTTTGGATTGGGCTTGTCAGGAGGTGGCTTCTGGTAAGGCAAACTAATGGGAAGTTCCATTACTTTGTACCTCGCACTAGAGTGTCCTTCTGGACCATTTTCTGACAACAGGAGAGAAATGGATTTATCAAATAGGAGCAAGTTATGGAGATTAAAAAAGGAAAAAAATGAAAAATAAAAATTGATGAAGACCACCTTGATACAAGTAAAAGATGCCCACATCCAAGACTCCACATTGAAATAACTGAAAAATAAAGCCAATTTGCACACACCGTACAAAATCTCATTTTCTGCTACTGATTGGGTGGGAGAATTAACCTTGGAGATGCAGATGTAGATAGCAAAGACCCCAAGATGAGAATACTCAAAACCTATGAAACCAACTATTATGTAACATATGAAATTCTGAACACTGTTGTGCAACTCAGATGTAATTTTTTTCAGTTATTTCCATGTTAATGGGGACATATTTGTTCTTGTAGCAAGGTGGGCCCTTGCACTTACAACAACATTTGCAAAGATGGTCAATGGCAGGTGTTTTACAAGATTGTACAACATATGACAGTTACATGTGCATGAAAAAAAACTCTGTAATCCATGTCACATATGACACGATTTACAATCATTTAAATAGTGTTTACTCATGCATGTGCTGGTAAATCATTATACAGCAGCTCAGTGCAACACAGATTACAATCATTCAGATAACTTCTTTCTTTTTTGGTATATATTATCCACATAATATAGTACTTGTGCCAGTAACTCATTAACCAGCAGCTCCGTACCATCACCTTTATTGCTTTACCAAGTTTCAGGTCTTCTTAGTAGAGAACTTCATCATGCAGACAAAGTAATCAACAGGTGAACAGATGTGAGGGATATGGCCACTGATAAATGATCATCCTTACCGGTACAGTTGCCCTGAATATTATGTGGAAATTCATCATTCAGACATAATTCTGACATATCGAGTTGCCAAGGCTCATCTACCTCCTGCAAATGTTAAATAAAAAAAAAAGACTTAAATTTCTCCTGGTGACACAGGCAAAATAATGACAATTGATCACCTAAAAGGAGAAAATGCATTACCTTGAAAACAGCAGCACAGCAAGGACTTCGCACAGCAGATACATGCATGAATTCAGCAAAGATTTTCCATGTCAGGTGGTTTAGTACCCGTAACATCTGATCATAACTACCTACTGCTAAAAACTGCCCACATGGGGACCAGGAAACAGATTTCACACCCAAACCACTTTCATAGGCTTGATATTTAAATAGGCATCTTCCATCTGGAGAATAAATCAAAACCTGTATCAAATACCACATATGAGAGATCTAAGCACTACTCGTTGAAAAGATAGCTTTGTACTTAAACAACATAAAACATATTACTTTTATCTGCTCATTTAGAATACAATATGGTTGTTACATGAGACCATATTCTAGATACAAAGCATGAGCCCCACCACCATTGTAATCTAAAATCCCTGCCATCCCATCTTGCAAAAACTAAACTTATTCTCCATATGACAAGTTTAAAAATGTTGTTGTAGAAAAAGATGCATGGAAAGGAAACTGATCATTTCAATTATCACAGAAACTGCTCTTTAAGAAAAAAAAAAATGCATGAATAGCATTCCATGCACCGACAGACAAATACCAAAATATGACATGCATCTTCAGTTTTTGAAAAACGATCAAACTCGGATACCTTATACTCAAGAGGAGAATCCCAAATCACAATAGCGCTATCATCTGGCGACCATTCTATATCTGCTAAATCTATTGTGTCAACAGCAAAAACACCCATTATTTCCCATGAATGACAGGAGAGCAGATTGATATAGTCCTTGCAATCACGCCTTGTGCAAATTGCAGCAAATTTTCCATCTTTGGTAAAAGAAACACCTTTTGATGCATGCTTTGGCCATTGCACATGTACACAAGCAGTGTTCACCAATGACCAAACTGTTAATCTCAACTGAAAATCTGATGTTGTAAGTATGTGACGACTGTCAGGGCTCCATCTTGCGTAAGCAATCCCAGCAGGGCCGTCATCTATTTTGCATGTCCATTCAGGCTGGGTCAATGACCATGCCTGTATCATTGGTCTCTTATGAAGACCACAAAGAATATACTCAGAATCAAGAGCCCACTCAATGTAGCTGATCTTATCCATGCATGAAAATAATTGTATAACCTGCATTTGAAAATGATGACATGTAAGTAGATAATTATGCCCACCATCAGCTCCAGGGATGAGGGGAGGAAGATCAGGACTCTAACAGCACAAAATGCACTGATGCACTAAATAATCAATCACAAAATAGAAGATGCAGACAATTGGTCACCAATTAAGAAGGGCATGCAATAGTAAAACAAGTTCAGTCGTGATAACTGGTGTTTTATGGGTTTGATTGTTGTTTGATGTTGAGAATAGCTAACTGTTTAGTGTTGGCCATTATCTGTGGCAGTTGGAGGTGAGATGATCCGAGGACAAGATTGTGGTGGGTCTAAGCACAGATGGCTTCTCGATGCAGTAAGGGCTGGGCAGTGATCTGCAATGATTGGAGCTGCAGAATAGGTTCTTGGTTTCCGTAAGGATGATGTTTTGTATTGGCCATGAGATGAGAATGGCTTTGAACAGATGGGAGGTGATAGTGGAATGATGGGCTTGATTGTAAGAAAGTCGTAGCACTTTGTCAATGGCTAAATTGTGTCGGCGTGTCTGAAATTGTGCTGCGTATGCACTGCAAAGTGAATTGATGTTTTGGAATGTTTATATGAAGCTATTGTCTTAAATTATCATCATATAGAGCTCTCACAGATTGATCTATTCGTACATGTTTTAATTTTATGTGGTCAACTCAAAACTTGACTTCAACATCCATCAAAATCTTTAACCAAACAGCCCATCCCAGCTCAGAATTTGTTGTATTTCAAAAACTGTCAAATAACAGTCATACTGTAATATTTCTATATTACACTATTTTATTCTAAGTTAATAAAATCTGTCAGTCTTTAAATTTGCATATAACTGTATTCTACCAGGGGGAATGAAGTTTGTGTATTCTGTCATGTTTTCCTTCGGGCTCTGAGGTTTGAGTTGTTTATGTTATTTGCATGGCCTTAACCTTGTCTATGGCTTTCTTTCTATCCTTCAGTATTTTGTTTTTCAGCATCTTATTTTTCGGGTTTTTACTTGGTTGGTGTGCTTGTCAGTATAAGTATAGTCCTTTTGTACTCTTAAGCTTCATCTAATGAGTGTTACCATTCAAAACAAATTTAAGAAAAAAAAGAAAGAAAGAAACTATATTCTACTTGTATCCTCAGCGTACCTTTGCAGTACTTTGAAACATGTAATTCAAGTGTTCTACAAATAATATTAAATATGAGAAACAAGTTTTTTGGAGAGTGCTGAATGTTATTTCAGTTTGGAGCATTCAAATAACCATCTATTGTAATATTTAGAAATTATATGGTAAATGGTTTTAACATTTGGCTGAGTTGACTTGAACTCAGTAACTACCAAGTCATGTCACAGCTCCTTCTCATTTTTCTGTTCGGAGTATATATGGGGGCTCTTATGATCCTTTTGCACTAATTTTTGGAGAATCAAAACCTCATTCCGTGGAACATTTAAGCATTGGAAGATTGGATTTACTACTTAAATTCATTCTTAATAATCAAAACGCGCCTTAAAACTACATTCTACAGATTCATAAAAAAAAAACATTTCTTATTTTTTAAAGAAATTTGCTTTTATCATTTTCAAACATTTTATGGCTTTTTAGGGATATGGAGTGCCAATTGGTCCAACCTGGCCAAGTTAACTCAGCTAGAGGGGGCCAAGTCAAGTCGCCCCCATTTCAAGTTTGAAGGTTTGAAACTTTGCTACAATATAACAACTTCTTGGCATTGTAGTTGTATCAGTGGCCATCAAAATATCCCGACTAGAACATTGTTAGACTCAGTCCTCACTTCCTGTCGAAAACTATAATTTTTACAGTTTCCACATCTCTCAACAGACATCAGAGCACAAATCCAATCAAACAAGGATGGCGAATGCACCAAACCCAATTAGAAGGAGAAGAAACATGCTCTCACAACATAACAACAAGAAAACAGACTCTACATAAAGCAAAATCAAAATGTACGTCAACAGAGTTAATGAGAGAGCAAAATAAACAGAGTGCAGAAAAACTGAGTTCTGAGGATCCAAACAGGGAAAAGGGAAACAGGTGAAAGGAGAGACATGGAGGGAAGATTACCTTAAGGGTAAGAACATCCCTGATGACAAGGCGATAATCAACCGCGACGGCGAGAAAGCGAGCGTTTGGGGAGAAACAGCAAGGCCCTGTCTGCTTGTAAGCGTCCGTGAACTCCATTTCAGATCTCAGCCTCGTCGTCCTCCTCTTCAGAAGTAGGGTTTCAAAAGATTTCAGATCCAGATCAATAGAAATCATAATCAACCATAAAGATAGAAAACAAGATCAGGACTTCAAATCAGCCAAAAACAAGAAGCTTTTAACACATGATAATCTCCAAAACAGCTACAGATTAGGGAAAAACACCATTCGTCGCTTGCCTATTCAACTCACAGAGTTTTGAAACAAATCTAATGAACAAAATCCAGTTTACAATTTCAGAATCTCGTCAGAATAAGATCCTTCAGTGACCAAATACATCCGCATTCCTCCATCTTAACTCAAAATCAAACTACAATCTTTACTTCAAATCCACTACTCCAAACATCATTAAAAGAAAAGCCAAAGAAGAAGGGGCAAACAGAGGAGATCTATCTAGAACACATGAAAAGAAGAGAGACTGAGAATCACCGATCAAAAAAGGAGAAGACCTTGGAAATCAAATGCAAACGTACCTGAATCTTGTAGTAGATGAATGGATCTGTGTAGATCTTCACATGTCTGCAAGAAATCGCAGTATCTAGCGGATGGGGGGAGAACTAAAGCTAGGGTTTCTAGAAAGCTCGAGCTCTCGACGAGCGACTCTGGTCTTTTTTTCTCATTCGTGAGCAGCAGCAGCAGCTGCAGAAGCTGATTCTTTTCTCTTTTCTTCCCGCTTCTGCGGTTTTCAGTGTAGGCTGGGCCTTCACCGCTTCGGCTTGGGCTGGGCCCGCAGTTTTATCATTGTGGCCTCGTGTGGGCCCACTACGCATGTAACGCAAATGCTATTTGTTGGACCCAAGTGGGCCTCGAGTCCCGAGCCTCCACCACCATTGCAGCTATTGCATGGTTAGTGTGTAACAATCTTCCAGGAACTCCATTTGTGGGGCCCACATAGAAATAATCCGAACAATTCAAGAATAAGCGTATCCCCCAATTAATTAAATCCTCAAGTCTCAGCTCAAAAGGAGTGAGTTCCATAGTCCGATTGAGCACCATGCCAAAACGTGACTAGTTGTTGACAGGGTGTTAATCATGTTTTTATTATGGTGCTCAATCGTATGGTGGCACCCACTTCGATTGAGCCGAAGCTCAAGAATATATGATTGAAGGGGATGGAATTCACCTTGAACGGTCCAAATTATCTCTATATGGACACGCACATTTAAACCCTCCTATTTACATGCGTCGGGTAAAACTATGGGAGGTAACCAACAAGGGTAGGTGTTGAACACAAGACCCCTCAGCTTCAAAGTCCTACATCAAATGCCTAATCTTAATTAAAAAAAAAAATGTAAAACCCTATAATGCTAAAAAAAAAAATTCTAGTTTTTTTTTTTTTCATATTGGCCCTCTGAATTTTATATTTTTTCACATAGTGACCCTTTCAAGAAAAATTTCTTGGTTCCACCCCTGGCTAAAAACTCCCATGTGTCAGCATTAAGACAAACTCCCACAATAAATAGCTTCATTGAAATATAAATACAGATAATAGGTCTAGAGGTGCCAATGTTTTAATCTCTACCTAATCTTGTGGATTCTATCAAATACGTGCCAATCACAAGATAGGAGATGGGAGAGTTGTGAAGTTGGTTAGTTGCCCAAATTCCACTCTACTCTAATCATTAAAAAAAAATAGTGATTTTAGACCCTCACAGACAGTTAAAACTCTGTGGAAGTGTGCATATTTTGATTTGTAAGGTAGGGATGAGTGACACAATTCATAGCTATAGCATATAAGGGGGTTTAAATCAAATAAGGGCGGGTCCCATTGCAGGAATGAATATAGGTGGGCCATGCCTGATTGCCGATGATTAATCACCATCAAAAGATTTTCATAGATGAGACAATGCTGGTCATCAAGATGGTGGCATAACAAACTTAAAGGCCATCACATCAAGAGTTTGGATAACTTGAACGGCCACTATGTATATTTTTTTGCCTAATATTTTATCCATGATGAGACATTTCAATTCTCCGTATTCAGTTTGTGGTCATGCTCATGGGCCCCACCAGCTGGGTCACAAGTGGCTATTGTTATGTATTCATTGGTTTTTTTTTTTTTTTTTTTTTTTTTTGCTGACGGAGGTTTTTAACTCTTTGGGCTGGACTATTCCCTCTTGGCCCAGAGAGAAACCGGGTAAAACCCCTGTGGCCCCGGAACCGGGGGTCGATGCCAAGACCTCTAGCTCCGGAAGAAAAAGGAACCGTGGTCCTCACCACTCGGCCAACCCCTTGGGGTTGTATTTATTGGGGTTTGCTTGCACAGTTAAGTGATTTTCTCCCACGGACACGTCGGCGCCTTTAATTCAAGAGGTTCCAAGTCTTTTATCGGTGGATTTGCTATGTCCCCACACAAGAAAATTTGGCTTGCACAGTGATTGGTCTAATTTTTTTTCTCCTTTCAGGGTTGGATCCCTCTCCCTCTCAAAAGGGTCAAATAGGTGATAAACAGTCAGTCCCACCCCATGTAGGCCCAAACTGTATCTAAATCAAACAAGAGAATAAAAATGAGAGAGATTGTTAGTATAGTGATGCCTGAACACAGTCAAATCCTCAGACATGCACCCCATTTTATTTATATAGATATGAAAAGATCAGCTATAGTTAACAACAATGATGGGGAGAGATTGCAGAAGCAATTATAGATAGTCCTCTCTATTCGCCTCTGTATCTGGGCTTCCTCTTCTCAGCAAATGCTGCCAAACCCTCCAGGCGGTCTTTGGTATGCAAGAGCTTCTCATAGCACTCTTCTTCCAGTTCCAAAGCCGACGACATCTTTACCTCCGAGCCTTCATTTATAGCATGTTTCGCCATCCTAAGGGCCAAGGGACCCTATCATGATCACAGAAATTTCATCAATTCTGTGCACTCAGATTTTTTCTGAGTATTCAATACAATGAGATGCATAAAGGAAATTTCACTAATTTCACAAAAAAATGAAAAAGGTTATTTGCATAATCCATTGGGTAAAACAAGAAATCATAAGGGCATGTTTGCGTAACATGTTTTCTGCACATGCAGAGAGGAAGCGGATGACTTTCCTTGAGTAAAAAAGTCAAAATCAATTCAATTTTCCCCGAATCCACTAAGAAGTGAGGAAAGGCAGATTTTCCCACAGAAAAGCATAAGTCCACAAAGTGCCTTAAGCGTTGGATGAATGTAAAAATTAGCAATAAATGAAAGGGTGTTTGTTTTAGTAATAAAACAATTTCTGAAGCAAGTAAAACCTCCCAAATGTGCTACTGAATCCCCAAACTGGAAGAAACTAACCCTTTGTTCAATTTACACACAAGCGAATGCTTAATACTAAAATAACAGAAGATGCCAAGAAAAATTGCCCCCCTCCCTCTCCCCCCCACACCAAAAAAAAAAAAAGAGGTTTGGGCGGACTTCTACTTGGAGTGGAGCCTAACCCATCTAATCTTGGAGTCGTTTGGGACATAATCTACAATGGGGACATAGACATTTCTGCACATAAATAGAGATGCGAAGCCAATTGTATACAGACTTATAACAAGAAGATAGTTTACACTTTACACCACATTTTGAGTTCCTACCTTCTCATTTATTTCTCGGGCAACTTGGAGAGCCTTTAGATAAGCCTCTCCAGCAGGGACACAATGATTGACAATACCTGTCTCATAAATGGAGTAATATATCTCTGAGGGATGGCCAAATATTAATAACAGGACTTAAGATGTAAGCAGATTCCAGTAAAATGTACCCATCAACAGTGCATCTTTTCCAACAATCTTCCGTCCAGTGAATATAAGTTCCTTGGCTACTGCTTTTCCAACTATTCTAGGAAGGCGTGTTGTTCCACCGGCACTGTATTAACAAGAATGCAATGAGAAAGTTGAACTGAAACACATTTGAAGAAAAAACCTACTGAAAGAAGAGAGATTCTGGACGAAATTAGTAATATATACAAAAATATCCATCATCATTACAAAATGGGGGTCAGATTGCTATGATCTTCTATTTTAGGAGTTCTCTCATCAGTTAATTAACTTGTGATAGCTAGAGCCTAGATGCATCATGTTCGGATTTTTTTTCGTTTTTTTATTAGAGGGCATGCGTGCAAATTTAACAAAAGAAAGTTATCATGCACAATATAGTATCTGGGTCTCATATCTCATCAGATTCTATAATCATTCAATCATGGGGACATGCCAATTACTGACCCTGAATGCAATACCACTAAAAGAAAGAGGGCCATGTCCAATCCACAGAGGGCCCCCGCTACTATGCAATGCACATTTAAAAATTTACACTCAGATGCTCCTTGTGAAATTAGAACTGCAGGATCAAAACCGCTCCCTTTAGATCACAACTGTTCATGCATCACTTGTATCAAATTGTATTCATTTTTTTAACTGGGAAATGTCTTTTTTACATATAATCTACAATGGGTGAATGATAACACAATCTTTGTAATATTTGGGCAATCTCAATTTCATGAGGCATGGTTTTGATCCAACTGTCAACCTTGATTAGAAGCAGGCCTGACAGCACAAGTTTTTAGGGGATGCAAGGGACACTCCCAGGAAACCAGCAAGTTTCTAAGTAAGCTCACAATTGCACCGATAGGGCCAACCAATAACTGATAAGACCTGGCTACCTGGCTACACCTATTAAAAATCCAGGCTTCCCCAGGGCTGGGCTGGCCAGTGGACGGCTAGTTTTTAACTACCAGTGTATTTTGGTCCGTACCAAGAACCAACTAATCAACCAAATGGGAAGACTGGTATGCAGAAAATGTTCACCAATATGCCAGTTACTTCCACTTATTTGTTTTTCATTTTTTAATACGTGTTAAAAAATACTGATATTTCAGCCCATTTTTCACTTATACACATGCAAACTTTATATATATATATATATATATATATATATATATATATATAGAAAGAGAGAGAGGTCTTCTGCAACTTTGTAAGATGGTTATGAGGCCGATCACTCTTGTGCAACTATGTACGTGATTTACAATCTTAGCTTGTCTCTTGAGAAGAATACATCAAACCGACCAAGCTCAACAGAATAAAGCTAAGATGATGAGTTCATATACATTTGGCAGGTACTTCAGTTAGGTATTGTGTGTGAATGTGTGGCTATAACTGCTCTCTATCTATCTGCCTGAGGCTATAACTTAGTGCCAACCCTCTCTATCTATCTATTTGGCAGGTATTTCTATCTATCTATTTATCTACACATGCATATGAGATCTTCATTATCAAAGCCCTAATATCCATACATACAGACATTTATATATGAATAATGCTGTTGAGAAACGGTTAGGCATCTGTAGATCCAACCCAATTCATGCTGATCCCTTTCAGACAGTGGTGGAGCCGAGGTTTTCTGGCAGAGGGGCAAGCGATAGTCAGACTGATAACATTTTATATCTATTGATTCATTACTAATTCTTTAAAATTAACTTTTTTTGCAGATCTTTTAATAACATTCAAAAAATACTCTAATATTTTTTAAGACGGAATTTCTCAAAGCTTTGTTAGGGCTATTAAAATACAAATATAATAGGGCTCACAATAATTGATTCAAATGAGAAAGACAAATGCTCACTATAATTAATTCAAATGAGAAAGAGAAACAAAATTTATGTTGTTGACCCAACATTGTTAGGACAAGGCTTTGATGATATGAAAAGACTAATGAATCCAAACAGCTCAAAATAATCACTTTCTCCATTTAGCACTGAGATTTGGATTTCACTCTAATCAGATTAGGACACATGCCAGGTTGATCACATGTAAACCAATCAACCCACTATCAATTAATGAAAATATATTGACAGGTTAGTCGTGATCATTTGATGGGCCACAATGCTTGTGGTTGAGAGGGCAGCATTTAAAGCAATTCACCAAATCATGAAAAGATAAACTTGAACGTATAAATGGAGTGATAATGCAAATTTAAAGCTCCGTATCCTTTGAATATTTCACTCACACTTCCCATGAGGGGTGTGGAATGCCACAGTGAGGGCCACCTATTAAATATCTGGGCCACTCAAAATAAACAACCTTCCCTTAGTATCCTTAAACTTACTCTAATAGGGGTTGATCCCACCTTAAGATTAAGTATATGATTGAGAATGGAATATGCTCAAATCTTACAGTGGGACCAAATCTGATTGGCATAAAACATGGGGTCAGCCAATTGAAGGGTGGACATTTATTTTTAGCGAATTGGATTTTCAATATATGGGCCCCAATGGAGTTTCACACCCTTAGTTGTAATGAATGAACACCCACCCCACCCCGCCCATGCACACCCTCCACCCCTGCTTTCAGATCTTAGGTGGGGGGTTCTCTTCAGTTATTTTTTGTTTATCAGCAGCCCACATATATGTATATATACAAATGTACATTTGTGTATGCATATTTTTTCTGTTTTCACAAAGTAATATCATTCCATTTTGGGTACATACCCAGGAATAATAGCAAGTCCAGTCTCTGGCAATCCAAATACCGCATGTTCTCCTAAACATTCAAAGTGAAATGAAAGTTGAAATGATCAATTTCCAGAATCACTTTGTCCCTTGGCAAGCAAACACATTTTGCAATTAACCATAAGCTAAGAATCCAACAAATTTGGAACTTAATTTCAAATTGGTCCAGTAATACCAATACCACATATCCGAAGATCACATGCGAGAATCATTTCGAGTCCACCACCCAATGCTGCTCCTTCAATAACAGCAATCGTTGGGATACTAAGTGCCTGTTAAAAGGAGAAACACAAAGGAATAAAAAGCATGTTTTCACTTTGTGACATATGGCATCCAGGATGCCTATCATTACTCAAGTTGGATAGTACCCAAAATAGCAAGAAAGAAACTGTAATCAAAAGAATGAAATGCTTAAAGTGGGCTTGAAATTTAAAAATAAAATTTAATACAGATGCCTTTTTTACAATAAAAGGAAGAGAGAAGAGAAAAAGGAATCTGTTGGCCATTGAAGACCATGTACAACTTTCACAAATCACAGACCATGCAAGCCATAAATTGTTAAAAGTCACCTTCTTATGTTTTGCAGGCAACTGGACTCTTGAAGAGCCTTTAGAGTTAAGCAACAGGAAAAACACAACAAGCATTAACACTTCTCTCAATAATCCATCATGCATAAGTTTTTGAACTTATGCTTGTTCGTCAAGGTCAATACAAAATAGTAATGTAGTTGCAATGTTTTCTGGCATGCATAGACTTGGTTGCAACATTCTACCCCCAAATGCTTATAGAGCAAGCCAAATCTCTCACTGCTACGGATGGCAATAGATTAGGCTAAACAAGTGACCCACCCTTATCTCCCTCTTCTAGGGGTGGGTTTGATAGTGGTTTTCTTAGGTCCGGATTGGGTATAGGTTCATATATTTTGACCCGATTTGGGCTTATGGCGGCTTGGGTAACAGCTACCCTGCCCTACCCCGCCCCGCCCCGCCACATTTATGACCAATTTATATATATTTGTTAACAGAATATAATAAATGAAGTCCACCTAGCGCAGTTGGTATTGCACATTTAAAACAGTGAAGGTGCTGAGTTTGTAGGTTCAAGTACTGGGAATCATATATATGGATAATATTTTCATATTATAATAAAAATTTTAAAAGATTACAGATATCAAACCCAACCCAATCCGTACTTGTCCTGGGGGTGGGCATGATATCACATAGCACAAACCTGTCATTAGTTGGGACAGAACGGGTTCACCTTGAAATGCGCCAAACTTTACCTGTTACAATCCCTACCCATTGCCGCCAGCAACATAAATAAAATGGGGTCGAACGGGTATGAAAATGGAGGTTGGTTAAAAGAAACTCCAAGCTTACACTGTTTTCTTCTCCAAGTTTCCATGTTCAACACGCATGGATTACCTGATGAGTTGAAAACACAAATGTCTAGGGCAAGACTTGGATATGTTAAAGGACTAAAGGGGTGTACATCTGGGTAGGTGGCAACATGAAAGGTGGTCAAAATACAATAAAAATAGATACAAGAAAGACACCAGTGCACTTAGCCATGAGGATCCAGTGCTCCTTTGACAAAGAAAACCCCTGAGCCAGGAATGTACATCTGGCTATGTGGCAACATGAAAAGTGGTCAAAATACAATAAAAATAAAAAAAGAAAGACACCGCAGCACTTAGCCATGAGGATCCAATGCTCCTTTGAAAAAAAAAAAAAAACTGAGCCAGGAACTAATGGAATTAACTCAAAAAGAATACTAGAGGATTCTAATGTCTCTCTTATTTGTAATATATTAACAAGCTGTGAAATATGGGAATGACATTGGTGGAACTAACCTCTAAGTACGAGAACGTTGAACGCAAAGAATTGACAAAAAAATGGACTTCGGAAGGACTCATCAGTTTGCGCTCCTGCCAATACAAATTTTATTACAAAAATAAAATTAGAACATATTATGCAACTGCAAAAAACCAATAAAGATTTATAGTTTAGGTAAGCTAAGAGGCATTTCAGTTTTCTCACTTAAATAGTGGGCAGAATATGCTCCATGCAAACCATTGGTAATATGAATATGTTCCACACAAACATAGGTGATATAGATACAAGAAAAAAAAAATTCTGGTCCACTATCGATTTTGGAAAGAAAAAACAAGAAACAAAATCAGACCTAGTGTAGTTTGCATTTTCCTTACTGTCCCTGGCTTCCCAAAGCAAGGTGTGACTCATTTGTTGGTAGCATCTGAGCCACTCCATTTTTGGGGTACAATCAAACAGGTTCTAAAGCTTACATATATGTGTAATTCCAAAACGCAAGCTAGAGTGTTTGACAAAATGTCAGGTTATAGTCCATTAATGCGATCATAATGGCATAGATAAAGTCTGAAGTTTGAAGCCAATACACTGATAGGTCAGGTGGCATAGGCATACCTGATACAGTGATACCACTCTAATAGGGGTGGCCTGGGATCGATTCCCCACTCCCATGATTGGAGTCCTCATCCCTTGCCAGTGAGGCAACAGCAAAAAAATAAAATAAAAAATCTGAAGCCTGAAGAAAAGTAATGCTTTAGCTAACCATTTAAATCAAAATGGTTACCGCAGTTTTCCTTTTGGCTGAGATTTTCATTCTTGTTGTAACAGGTAGCTCACAAGACCAAACAAATAAGGACCAAATAAATAAGGAGTAACTTTGGCCAGAACAATTTGTCTGTTCAAAGAAAAAATAGGTGAAGTTTTATCTAAAACATTTGGGCAATTCTAACTGATAAATGAAAAATAGGCCATCGTGTGATTGCAGGTCACATTTCCGTAATTTCAGCTGAATATTTTTACTTACAGATGTACTGATCAGTCATCTTAGACAGAAATTTGGTGATTTGGATGATATGGAAAAAAAATACGGGGATGGAGAATAATGGATTTAGTTTCTGCTAAATAAACCAAAACATTTGTTACATCAAATTTGGCTGAAGGCTCAAATAAATATGCCGAACTGTTTAAAGGACCCTCAGAATTGGGGATCTACTATCCTGATGTCCTAGTTTGGGTCGATATGACGTACATCTAATCTTGTACAGGCATTCATAGAGAGAATTCACCAGTCTTGACATAAACAGTAACATGTTCTTATCTATTGCAGCAAGAAAAAGAATTAAGAGGTCTGTTACCTTCAAATCGGCGCCTGCACAAAATACCTTGGGGACCGAGCTGCAGATCATTACTACATTTGCCTCTGAATCTTCACTTATAGACTTGAGAGTATCCTGTAATCCTTTCAACATATCCTTGCCTATAGCATTCTTAACTTCTGGCCTGTCCAATTCCACCTTAACAATTCCTGCATAGGACAGTTGAATCCCATTACTTTTGAAAGAGAATCTAGGCAAATTAGATGTACGCCAAACACAGCAGGTCCAAACAGTCCAGTAGGGATGCACCCTTCTGTTTGTTTGGGGCAACACAGAATTTGGAAAACCGGTAAGAAACTATACTGTTTTTCCAAGTTTTCAACTCCAAAACAACACTAGCATTGGTAATAAGAACTAACAAGAATTAGTAGGGGAAAAATCAGGAACATACTAACCACCTAATGGGATCTCCACATTCCACTTCAATAGAAACTAGAAAGTAAAATATCCACAATCCAAAGAATCTGCAATCTTGGGTGCATCCAAACACACCCTTAAAAGAGCATATGCCTAAATCTCAATCTACAAAGAACCCCAACAAATACCCAATACGAAAAATCAATCATACCCATTATCAATATGAGAAAAAGGAAGAAAACCATCAACAGGGTATTAAAAAAACACATCCAAATGAATTGAAAACAATGAGGAAACTTCAACATAAATACAAGGGCATGAAGAAAAAGTAAAAAACAAACATGGATTGAGATTAGTAGAATAAGAGAACTACTAACCGGTATCTAAGTCATCGAGTTTCTCCAATTTCACGGATTTTGAGACATCGGTCTGCAAGATAAGATTCCTGAAAATCTGAAGCTGGTGTTGATGGTGGTGGTGAAAATTCTCATTAGTCTTTCCAAAGTGGAGGATGCGGTACATGGGTGCTCTGCTATTTCCATGTAGAGATCGGTAAATGGTTCCGAAACGATTCATCATCCACGTTCAAAGCAAAAACCAAGCTGAAATGGAGTTGATCTCAAACTGTACTCCTACAAGGAACAGTAGTGTCGTGGGACTTTAATCTGAAGCCGACTCAGTTTTAACTCGTCCAAACCTGACTCAGTCCACCCTGTGACAGTAGGTGGTTACCTTCTTATTTTCAAGTGGAGGTTTTTGTGTTTTTTTTTTTTTTTTTTAATAACATTTTACGTGGTCATTACATTGAAAATGAAACATTAGGAAAACATGCACCCAATAAGAAATTCATACAGGAATCTTTAATTTTTTCTTACCTTTTTTTTTTTTTTTTTTTTGTCGAATTCGACTTTCAGTTTCAGCGCTGGAGGTCGAATTCGCTGGTAAGTGACAGTTGAGGGTCACATTCAACGCTGGGGTAAAAGAATAGACAACACATTTTAATTCACAGTGTTGCATTTGACATGCCTTTGTGCTTTTCATGGTCGAATTCGATGCAGGTGTTAGTTTCCAATTAAAAAACTGCCCTCACAATACCTAAAGTCCGAAAAACTCATAACAATTCCGGTCGAATGCAACCCACGGCTATCACTTACCAGGTCGAATTCGACCTCTAACGCTAAAACTGAAGGTCGAATTTGACCACAAAAAAGAATGATAAAAAAAAGTTAAGAATTCTATACGGATTCCCTGTTAAGTGCATATTTGCCTAATGTTCCATATTCGGTGTACTGACTACATAAAGTGTTTTTTCCGATAAAATCTATTTAAAGTGTCAAGAATTTGGGTTAAAGTGGATTAGAATGGGGAAATAAAATTCATGCATTCCAACTTTAATATGATTGGGACTTGGGATAAGGATTTAATAATGATATTTGAGCATTGGTGGATTTTGACCACAAGATATAAGTTGATTGCTCATTACAAGCTGAGCTATAAGAGGCTTATGCATACTTTTATGGTAGAACATGCTTAAAATAATTGTAGCTTGGATGTGGCAGTCAAAACCCAAATTCGCCTTAATCATATTAAGTTTGAGCTCATAAGAAATTTCTCTAATTCCACTAAATGACAAAAAACCCTTTACTTAAAAAAAAAAAAAAAAAGTAAAACAAAGATACATACATTCTCAAGCCATTATATGACAAAAAGCTAAGTTAATGACTTTTTAGCATGTTTTGATCTGACCGTCTCTACTTTTATTCTCTTTGATTCAAGTGAATTACAAGTGAATTACCCAAACAAGAGCGGGACCCAACGGACGTGAAAAAGGGTGATGGAAGAGTAAAATTTTAAGTTTAAGTTTAGCGCTTTCACATATGCAAACTATATAAATGAGTTATGGATGTTAATCACTTTCTGATGAAGAAGAGGGTGCACACCTATCCTTAAAACCCTTGAATTTAAATATGATGCTTCTGGTGATGCAGCCATATAGATACAAGAAAGATTGGTTATATAACTAAATCACTTTACAAATGATGGTGCAAAAAATTGTTTCTAGTTCAAATCTGAACTAAAACAATTTTTTCTACCTCCACCTTCTTTATCTTTTTCTACCTCCAAATAAGCCCTTTTTTTCTCCTTGAGCAATTTAGTTTTTTCCTCATTTTATTTTGATTACATGTTTTAATGCATGATCAATTTGATAGCTAGCCAAATTTAACATAAATTTAAGTCAAGAAGATAGTGACTTGAGAGCAAGGCCACAAGCAGGAAGTTTTTGTTGAGAGCCACTATGAAAATAAATTTCTAAAGGAGCCCTATGTGAAAAAAAAAAAAAAGAAAAATAAAATTTTATAAAATTTTGGGAGGAACACATAAAATAGAGTTTTCAAAAAATTTGGCTGGGGCATGACCACTACCAGGACGCTTCACCCCTGTTTGAATAGTTTTGATTTTCAGGTTTGAAGCCCCAATATATGAAGTGTATGGCCAGGCATGATTATCTACCAACAACAATTACACATTTTAAGGATTAAGGTCACATTGTTGTAACAACAAGGATTCCATGATGTATTTACCAAAAAAAAAAAAAGAATTCCATGATGTGCCGATGCACAACTTCTATGCACAAAAGGAGAAGATTAGAACTAATTTTCTTCACTGTCTTTTAAAAAAAGCCTATCACATGCGGGGGTGGATCGCACCCGCGTGATTATAGAAACCCCTTAGATTTTAATTTTATTATCTAACATCTTCAACTTTACCATATAACACACCACCCAAATGAAAATCGTAAGCCCACCATTGCACATGACAGGGCCTAGAGGGGGTTAGAACCCAAACAAGCCCTTACTAAAGATTTGAACCCTCCCGATTGATGGTGGCATTCAGTGGTCTCCTTATAATTGTAAAAGGTCAAACCCAGACAATTTTCTCCACATCTGACCAGAAGAAACACCACCTTGTCCTAGTAGGACATATGCAAATCATTCCAGCCCCCATTATTTGCATGGAATCGGTTCCTAGGAATTGCAAGAAAAAAGCCGCTAAAATTGAAGAAACAGGTGAAGATCCATAAGTCGCCATCAAATCAAATGAGCTCTACTTGAACTGAAAATTGAATCAAGGACACTAGTTAATCAAATATTAGGAAAGTCGGCTTGTATCATTCACCGCTTGCCTCTTTAATAATATTTTGTGAACCCATATTCCGGAACTGATAATTACTATGACTATGCCTAGTAATCCTTAATTCTACCAAATGAGTAGTATGTCATAAATTTTACAAGGGCATACTTGAATCTGTGTTTGAAACAAAGCATGTTCTGAGCTGAATCTGAACTAAAAAAAAAAAATGTATGAAACTCGAACAAACAGGCTTCAACAGTTGAAAGTTAGAACAGTGCATCACGATGGGTAGGCATTTCCACCCACCAAACGCTACAAATATCAAAAGCAGGACAATATTGGCAGGAAATACTATCACACTAAGTTCAAGTTGTCTTAGCTAGGTTAATATGGACGAAATGTAGCTTAAAATTAAAATAAGTTCAAGAACCTCGCAAATAAATACAAAAGATATAAACCATAGTTAGAAGTTTGTTTTCAATTAATTTCCTATTATTTTGAAGAAATAAATAAAAAAACAATTCCTTGTGATTTTCAGATCTTTTTTTTTTTTCTGAAAAATATTAACTTCGTACCACTGATCCTTTTCGAACGGTATGTTTTAACACTAATCTCATGTTATTGTGTTGTACTCAATTTTATCAATATTAGAATACATACAAACATACGAGTAACTTGTTTTGTTATCAAAATAAATTCAAATCAAGAACGGCCTTTTACCCCACTAGTAAGAGGCTATAAGTTCTTACCGGGCTTTCCGGGTTCGAGCTTGGACGTCACCTTCTCTCACTCAAAGTCTACTTTCCTCACTAGAGGGCTGGGTCCCAGCCCCACCTAAGCAGGGTAACAAAAAA
This sequence comes from Umbellularia californica, assembly GCA_028538565.1. Classification (NCBI taxonomy): domain Eukaryota; kingdom Viridiplantae; phylum Streptophyta; class Magnoliopsida; order Laurales; family Lauraceae; genus Umbellularia; species Umbellularia californica. The sequence continues at coordinate 71,586,299 of JAPQWN010000005.1, forward strand.
ATAAAATAAAATAACTAATAAACATAAATAATTGTTAATTGAGCCGGTGCAATTAATTTTTTTTCATTTTTTTTTAAGAATAAACTTTTGTACATTTACACATGCACAATTTTCTTTTTTTTTTTTTTTTTCTTAGAAACCATTTTAAATTCAATTTGTTTTTCCAGCAAAATCTTCTCACCTGCACAGGTGATGCTAAAAGTAGGCATTGGATGCACGAACAATTTGCCAGCCTAGTTGGCCTAGGACTACGATTTGCACCCTGATTGTGGATTCAAAACTGCACTAGCACATTAGGGCCACAGGGGAATTTTATCTGACTCTCTCATGGGCACGTAGGGATTATTCTAGCCCAAAGGGCTGGGAGCCGCTTTATAAAAAAAAAAAAAGAGGATACACGAACATAAAGTCCAATAAAGTTTATAACTAGACGTACACAGCACAGAAAAATATTTCAGCATTAAACTTAAAAACAAGGTAATTTAGCCTCTACCCCACTATGGAATTTAAATTAGCATGAATAAATCTTTATATTGTTACAATATACATGTATAATTAAGAGGCCGATACAGATCAGAGTATAGCCCTGAGAAGGAAACCCTCATTTCCTCTATCTCTAAAAAAGAATGACGATCCCATATTTGGTGAAAAAAGAGCAAAACATGAAGAAAGAGCAATGCAAAATACAGTATGGAGAATGGGATTAGTGAATTAGAACGCCTCCTGCCTCTATAAATTCCAAACAATGGTGTCAGCTTTGCTTAGGATCCGACCTCTCCTGATAGCTTTCAAGAATTATATTACAATTGTTCATAGTACGAGCATCGAGAAGGTTGTGATTCCATAGTTTTATCATAAATAACCTCCAACACCTGCTTACATCAAATAGACAGCAATGTAACACAATATCATATGACTCTGTATGGCCTTGAAAAATAAGGAACACATGTTTATGTATGAAGGCATCTGTATTTGGGAACGTGGACCATGCATGCAAGCTAAATAGGCCTTCTTCCCAATAAAAGAATCAATCAGTTAATGAATTTTTGGATGGTAATACACCCCTAAATGAACTCATTTATCTCCCAATTCTGTCAATTTTAGGCATCCATCTGAATGCTTGAGAAACAGATAATTTTGGAAAAAAGTAGCCCAAGGACACGTTTGTGCGATACTGAAATGCCTCGGAGGTGACTCGTACCCCCACCCACAGGAAATGTTTTCCACAGATTTGAGGAAACGTAGATTATTTTTTTCCTCCTTCCATATAGAAAACCATGGCACCAAACAATGAAAAAATGGGGAGTGTAAATAGTCAGAGGCTTTTCCTTGCTACAGAGGAATCTTCAGCATTGAACATGTGTCCTTAAGAAAGCCCTAATTTAGGATCTTTCTCTTGCATCAAGCAAACAGATAGAATAGTGCTAAACCAGCTCAGGCCCCCAAATGCAGGCCCATGTGAGTAACTTATGACATCTGAGCCACCCATCAAGACAAGCAGAGTGTTATTCTGACCCGCAGAGTGAGGTCACTGGCCCACATGTATTCTAAATGTCGACCATAGGTCCCTTCTTTCAATCAATCACCAATTCTATAAAGATAAAGCCCAACTGATATGAATTGGCTTGATTTTTGGCCCAGGCACACTGATAGGAAGCTCAGATGCATATAGGAAATGTTGGAACATGCATATGTTTAGTTTAGAACATAGACATGTCAGTAGTCAGTAGCAGCATATACGTGCTTGCATAGATGCAAAAGTTTTACCAAATCAGAGCCGGCACTTGGACAAGATCCGGTCCATGAAGCTTTGAGAATGCCTCACATGCCCATGGGATATGACCATCTGCCAACACCCTGCAACAAGACATTTGGTCAAAGATGCACTTCAATAGGATAAGTACAGGGCAGGTTACACCATAGTAATCTCAAGTATGCTTCTCATGTATCAATAGGTATTTGACACTTCTTGCCATTTAGCAAGAGATTAAAAGGAACAAAAATAAACATCCGAAAAATTTGTGTGAGAGATGACGTTTGTTTTATTTTAATAATAAGATAACAATACATGGGAGCTTTGGCCAGGGAGAAATGAGGGGAAAAGCTGGAGGGAAGACTTAATTTGCCTAGACTTGGTTATGATTAAGAATGATAAAAGTGTGACAGTCTCTTCCATTTTCTCCTGCTTCTAATCATAAAATATACACTTAATTTCTTCAAACCAGTGGTATGTAAGGATTTAATCATTCAATCCTGACTGGGGGTCCTGGGCCACCATCCCATTTCCTCAAATTTTTTGAGCAACAGGTATGTCGACGCCATTTTTCATCATCTTCCATCCATAATCAGAAACTGACGAGATCCCCACATGCCATCATTTGATGCATGAAAGCAAATACTAAATTGTTTTAAAGTGTTCAGGCTTACAATTATCTGATACCCATTTAAAAAATTTCTAGCCCATACAAAAACTGCATGTCAACATTTGCAGATTAACCTGATAACCCATCACATATTAACAAGCTCTAGCTGCTTGTGCAATGGGTTTGAGTCATTTTATTTATCAATTAAGAGGAAAAAATGCCCTAACTGCTGTATCGATAACATTGGCTCTAGAGACTACTACTATAAAGGGATGGTCAAATAAGTCTAGAATAGAGGAGATTATAGAAGAAAGCTTGGAGGACCATTTCTTCTATTTTCCTCACATAACTGGAGCAATACTCTTATTAAAGAAAAGTTGCAAAAGCGGCCAGTGGAAAGAGATTACCTTTGCTTTCTCACAAATGAATTCCAAAGGTGCATGATCTGCTTCTCATCTTTGGTCACATCCACAAAATCGTCAAGCAGCTGCAGAAAGTATAATACATTAGTATTGAGAATCATAAAGAATGGACAGTTTTGAAGCATAGGAGATAGGACAAGGAGAGAATTATGAAACCCTTGGCCAAGACCCACAAAGATGCCCACAGTTTGATGGTCCAAATTCAACAGGCAAACAGGCAAAAGGCCAAACATCGGAAGGCTACATTGTCTTTAGGGGCATCTACCATTCATGGGCAGACACATCAGACCAATCTAGATTGCCACACTGTGGCCCCATTCATACAAGCTCAATCACAAGAGCATGTATCTATGTGCCAAGGATCATTGATTCCCACCATCAGAAGTGCAATTTATGTTACCAACTTTTACATAAGTGAGCATTTTAGGTGGTGAGCAGAGATTCATCACTAGCTATGATTAGTGAAGAAACACTTAAACCTATTTGAGTTAAAAAAAAATCCTGAAGAGGGAAAACGAAGTAAAAGTAATTTAAATGATAACTAAAACATACCCTCCGATCTTCAAAATCTGCAATGTCATCATCAACTTCATCCTCACTATCTTGATCTGAATATACTTGCTCCAGATCCATCGGCTACAAGCACAAAGATTCAGAGTTTTTCAACCAAGAATGCACAATTTCTAAGCAGGTCACAAAAAATATTCCCAAAAAAATTAAAAAAGAATTATCTCTGTAACGATGATGAAGAGAACTAGTTAAAGCCCTCAAACACAAACCAAAACTTTCCTCTCAGAGATCAATGTGCATGTGAGTTCACACTAGTCACATTTTCTTTCGTATAGAATTAAGAAGTGAAACTCTTTTAGTACGTCACCTACATTAAATTACATTAGCATTGTTTTCAAAGGTTCCTTTCTCATGCATTTTAGGATATCCCAACAACATAACTAACTCTTTCAGCCAAGCTAGCCGACCTCTGATCATTGCCTGATTCTTATATACACCTTTTGTGAAAGGCAGGTTCCCTCCCCCTCCACTTCGAGCTTATGTGGCTTGAGAAAAATCAGTTTGCAGGTTGATCACAAATTGGAAGGAGTATAATTGTGGAAAGTTGAGCTCATTTCAGATTGGCTATAAAGCTTTAAAAAATATATAAAAAGAACATCAAAGAGTACACTAAACATGGATTAAAAAATCAGCCAAATCAGGTCTACACTGACTCAGACTCAACTCGTCACTTTGTGCGACATAAAGTTAAAAGAAAAAGTTTTTCTGTAAAAGTAAAATAATAAAAAAAGAAGAGGGGGTTTCTTCGAGAACATCTTGTGGGTAGAAAGAGGCAAGAGAGGAGAGGGAGGCAAGACTCAAGGGAGGGTTCCATCTGCTTGTGGAGCTTCACAGAGCAACCAGTTAGAAGATCTGGTGCCCCTTTTTTTATTCAAACCAGCCTCCTTTTTTTTTTTTTATTCCATGAATTTGATTGATCTCCAGAACTCATCTTTTCATATCAGAAATTGGGTTTTGTTCTGCAAAGGAACTTCGATCTCCATTCTCCTGAAAGTGTGCTGCTTCTGGCCTACTGTTGCTCTTCTTCCTCTGCTCTGCTGTTGCTGCGTAACCTGCGTTCCTCTGCCCTGATGCTGCACTGCCCTGATCCTCTGCTCTGTTGTTGCAGTTCCTCTGCTCTTCTTCTCTCTTCTTCTTCTCCTTTTTTCCCATTCTATGCTCTGTCTTAGCCGGGCCACCCCACCTGCAGTCACTTTCTTCCTCTTCTTTTCCACCTCACCTGCACTCAACTGGGGGCTTGGGATGGGGCCTGGGAGTGGCTTCCTTTTTCTTGTTTTTTTCCATATTTTTTTGGGCACTGCAGTGAACTGAGCCTGACTCGGCCAAGTCCCATGAACAGAAAAGAGAGTTCGATGACCAATTAGTACGGGGGGCTGCCCGTATTTGATCTTGGAAGTGATAAAGCGCTAGGTCTAGATGGATTTCCTATGGGCATTTCAGCAATTCGAAGAAGTTATGAAAGCAGACATTATGGCTTTCATGCGGGAGTTTCATTTGAGAGGCAAGCCATCCAAGAACCTAGATGCATCATTCATTGTTGTCATCCATAAGACAACTAGAGCCAAGCGCTTAAAAGATTTTAGGCCAATCTAATCAGAAGCATCTATAAAGCTTTGGCTAAGGTTTTGGCGTATAGGATACAAAAAGGTCATGCCTTCTATCATTTCATCTTAGAGAACATTTGTATGGGGGAGAGCTTTTGGACAAGGTCTTATCGCCAACTAGTGCATTCACTCCAAATACAGGGAGAGAGTGGCTGGCCTTTTGTGAAAATTGGACCTGGAGAAAGCATATGATAGAGTGGACTGGGGTTTCCTCTCATATATACTGTGAAGAATGTATTGGGGTGCTAAATGGTGAAGGAGCAATCAAAAGAGTGTATCCATAGCTAGATTTTCCCATTTTGATAAATGGATCCCTAAAAGGTTTCTTTCCAGCCCAAAGAGATCTTTGGCAGGGAGACCCTCTCTTCCCTTCCTTCTTTGCCATAGTCGGGGAAGCACTTAATAGGATGGTAACAGTGTGTAATATCTTGAGTTACTTGGGTCCAGGATTAGTTTGGCCCAGGTAAGACCCTTACTTGTTTAATTTATTTTTGAATTAGAAAGAAACTCATGAGAAGAGTTTTAGAAAGAGTAGGAGTTGTATGACAACTCTAATTAGAAAGAGGAAGAGGAAGTATAAGAATAAGAATAGGACTCTATTGTATATATATAAGCAAACCAACGACCGCTATTATGGTGTTCTATTTTTGGAGAAATTTTGAGAGAGAGACTTGTGGGCTGCAATTCAGGAGAAGGAGAGGAAGGCTGACTGATGTCCCATTCGCGTCCACATATTGCAAAGGCGACGATCGTTAATCAAAGGAGAGTGAATCTTCCTAGATGATCTCAAATTCATGTTTTCGTTGATGGGTAGATGTTTGAGGAACTCAGTTTTGATAAGAATGTTATCTGTGACATTGTCTCAATGACAATCGACATGCCCAGACTCTGGTTGTGGTGGATTCCATGGTGGAACAGGATGGTTTAGATTTCTAGTAATGATTTGGCTTTTGATGAAGATTCATGAGGAAAGGAGATTAAATATTGAATCTGTACAAAATTCTGCACTACTGTTTCTCTTCCACATGAGGTGAATTTCTCACATCTAGGGTTGTGGGACCCCCTGGTCCACTACATGATAGATCTGAACCATGGATCATGAAGGGGACCCATAGGCGACCATGGAGGTGCTGGTCCTACAAGAATTGGATTCCGTTTGGGCCACCATCCATGTACCTGAAATCCCAAAATAGTGAATGAACCATAAAACAGAGATTAGTCGTTTGTAGTTGTGGGACCCATCGATTGATCTGATCAATGATCAAGACCACACATCTGGTAGGGGACCCATGGTCGACCCAAGAGGGTCTGGACCCATGAGGAGTGGACCCCATCTGGATTCTTATCCAGAAGATTGCTTGAGCCCAAGCGTGAATAGGGAGGAAAATGGGGCTGAAGGTCGATATGGGTTCTGGGACCCAGCAGTGGACCTGATCAGTGATCAGTACCCCACATCTTGAAGGGGGCCCAGGGGCGACCTGGTTGGAGGTGGTCCCATGTGGAGTGGGCCCCATCTGCACAGTCATCCAGAAACTGCAATTTTGTTAACCGTGAGGCTTATCCTTGAGTTTTGTTCGTATTTATTAAGACTGTGGGGCCCAGTAAGGATGTCTGATGGTGAATCCAATCCATTGGAAGTAAAGTTTATCCTTGGGCGACCTTGGACATTAGGTCTGATCTTGGTTTGGTCCAGTGGGACCCACTGGATTTTACTTTAGAAGTTTTTCAGGCATGAATCAATTGCTGTAGTAGTTTCTATGTGTGTAAAGATGTATTGGATGGAATTTGTGAATAGGGGGTTAGCCTAGATTGCTGGGTATGTAATTACCAAAATAACCCATCCACCAAATTAATTAAGATTTTCATGCAATTATAATAAACTGTATGGTCTATCTTGGAATATTTAGTATGATTCTGTCACCTTGATAAATATTCTATGAAGGTGGGCCACTCCTACATCATCCCTTACCTGTTATGATCAGAAGTGGGGCACTAATATAATGGAGATGGGTATGGAACTGGTCCCACAATACTGTTGTGTAAATTATTAATAATGATGAATTCTGGTTGTTATGTGATATTGTGCACTGGGCCCAGACATGGGATGTTGGACTTGGTGTCCGGGCCGTTATAGCGGCTAGTCCTTGATGGACGTGTATGATGAGACAGGGTTATGGTGACCGGTATACATGTATACGATAGGCCTTTAAGGCGTGGTAATGTGCATGGGCACAGATTTGTATATGAATGTACTTTTAATGATATTTGATCTATCGATTCAGATTTGTTGATTATGTGATATTATATTGTTTGCGGCTTGTGTAATTAAAAAAATTCATTCACCAGTAATACTGATGTGTTGCCCCCGTCACGTAATCATATTGCGGGTGGGCAAGAGCGGAATGACAATCAACATATAAATTTCGGCATGCGTGGCTGAAGGGAGAGAACGATAAAAGTTTAAATAGTTGATGGAATCATTAGTCCTTGTTTAGGAAGAGTTATTTAACATTTTAAGCACATTATTGATTTGAGCCAGGACATAATAAGTTTGATTAATCAGAGATTATTGATATTCATAATTGGAGCTATATTTTGATCTAAATGCCTGATTCCTTGTGAAACTTATTTGATGAATGCATGGTGAATATTGCTAACTAATCACAATCCGGATATCGGATAGGGCCCCGGAATTTGGGTCATGACACAGTGGCAGGAAAGGCAAATTTGGTCAACAGATTCAAGCTCATTATGAATGCTCCTATGATTACTCAATTGCAATTAGCAGATGATACACTAATTTTATGTGTTGAATGAAGCTAAAGTTAATGATGTGAGTCATTCTCAAGTGCTATGAAGTTGTTTTCGGCCTAAAGGCGAACCTTTTCAAAAGTGCATTAACAGGGATCTTAGTGGAGAGGCAGCTCCTTGATCATAGTTATCAACATCCTACAACACGAATCTTAAGGAAACTGATTCATATCTATGCAACAAATCTCATTTACAGATGAATCTTAGGATTCAGATGTGAATCATACGATTCAATACTTATTTCATAGAATCTTATGCTTCAAGCGATTCCGCTGAGCGAAAATAGCTACAATCACTAAATTAATATTAAAAATCTTTTACCATTTTTCTTTCTTTATTCTTTCTTTCTCTTAGCATTTTTACTTTTAAAAGTTATTTAGTAGTTAATAAAATGCCTTAGGAATATTCATGGCTTTGGGGAGGTTTTAGAGTAAAGAACATGCATTTAATTAAAGGGTTAAACTGTACATATTGTCTATATCTTCCTTTTTAAAATTGTTTTTTTATTGTTTTATTCATAAACACTTTCTTAACTTCAAAAGATATCCTACTCATGGTTTTGATTAAATTTTTACTTTTATATTTTGATTTAAAGATAAAAGAAAACAAATATATATATTGATGCCTTAAACTTGTTGCATTTAAACCATATACAAATATCATATCTTATGTATTAATATATGTCATAATGTTATTGATATGATTGTACGATAGACTTATTTGCCATTGCATTTATACTGTGATAAATGAAAAATTAGATGGTTGTGAACAACTACTTGTTTCTTTTCTTTTTCTTTTTTTTTTCTTTTTTTTTTAATTTGTAATTATTTTTCAGTTTTATTAGGAAAATAAAAAATCTTATGAGCCAAAATACGATTCACGATTCGATTCGATTCGATTCATGGGTATGAATGATTTGCGATACGATTCCGATTTTCAAAACTATGTCCTTGACTACCTAGTAGCTACAATGGGATGCAAGGTGGATCTCTTCCAGCCTCATACTTAGGTTTGCCTCTGCCCGGGCAGTACATCAAAATCTCCATGGAATCCGATGGAGGAGAGACTAGAGCAAAAATTGGCATCATGGAAAGCATGATATTTATCCTTAGGGGGTCAAATTACACTGCCAACTTTCTGATCTACTTTATGTTTATCTTCAACTGTCCGATATCAATCGTGAATCACATTGAAAAACTGAAGCGCGACTTCCTTCGGTAGGGTAGGTGATGCAGGCCCCAGGGTTAGGGCTTGCGTGGGAGTGCCAAAGCACACGTCCGCAAACACTATAACACATCTCCACAGAGATTTCAGCATGAGGACGCACCTCCGAGGAATAGAAAACCCATGAAAAGCTTATTCAATAATCAAAGTTTGAGAACTCCTTCTCTACAATGCAATATAAATAGGGAAAACAAACTTGACAGCTAAGAAACCTAATCATACTAGGAAACTAAGCAATTTTAGAAACTATCCTAAAAAAAACTCCTAAATAAAATTAAAAATCTAATAACAAAGTACCCAATATCAGTGATCACTAGGATAGAGAAGCTGCAAAGGTACTTTTTATGGCAAGGGAGGTCTGAAGAAAGGAAATATCATCTTGTGGATTGGGCTTCCGTTTGCTTATCCAATTTGGAAGGAGGATTGGGCATTTTACCCTTAGAGATATGAATGAAGCACTGCTAGGAAAATGGCAATGGAGGTTGGGAGACAATTCGGAAGGCCTATGGAGGAAGGTTGTGTTGGCTAAGTATGGCAACCAAAGGGATGGCTGGGAGATTAAAGACAACAGGTATAGATTCTCACCAACGTGAAAAGGCATAACATCTGTCAAGGATAAGTTGATGCAAAACATCAAGTGTCAAGTTTGTTCGGGGGAGGGAGAAGATTCTCTTTTGGAAAGAGACATGGATAGGGGAGAGCCCGCTTGAAAAGCAATTTCCAGAACTGTTCAAATGTGCCCTACTGAAGGATGCTAATGTTATAAGCTATTATGTAAAAGGCCACAACAAGGAGGTGATTTGGAGCCCCATATTCCGAAGAAACTTGAGGGACATTGAGGAAAGGCAGTTTCTATCTCTTCTTAACCTTCTTAAGGATGTGCTTATCCTGGAAGAAGGGGAGGATACCAGGCTGGAAAGCTTCGAAAGATGGCTCATTTTCCGTAGCATCATTCTACTCGGCAAAATCCACAACATCAGAGAGATCCCAGATAAAAAGTATTTGAAGTTCAAAGCCCTGCCAAGAATTGTTGTTTTTGGTTCGGTAGTTCTCCGAAAATGGATTCTTACTATGGACAACCGAAAACGAAGACGTAAGATTGTGGTAAATGCATGCCCTATGTGCTTGAAAGATGAGGAAACAACAGATCACCTCCTCCTACGGTGCAAGATTGCTGTGAAGATTTGGACTACTATCCTCAGCTGGTTTGGTTGCAGTTGGGTCCTCCCTAACCAAATCCAAGACTTGTTCACGGCCTGGAAATCTTCCATTGAATCACATAAGGGGAAGGAGATGTCGAAGCTCACCTTTCTTGCAGTTATTTGGCATATATGGAAGGAGAGGAATGCTAGACGCTTCGAAGGAACCACGGCAAATGGAGAGTCGATTTGAGGAAAGATCAAATTTTCCGAGGCTCAATGGGTGTTAATATATCCTATCTTCAAAGATATTTCTGTAGACCAAATCTTGTACAACTGGAAGGAAGTAGCTATGTTGTAGCTCTGTTTAGGGGTTCCTGTATTCCCATTGGTCCCTGTTTTCAGGAGATCCAATGCTGTTGTTCTTTTTTCAGTACAAGTCTCCTGTACCTTTTGCTTTAACGAAATTAACCATTCAAAAAAAAATCTAATAATAAGTAATTAAGGAAATAAAAAATAATTTCTAAACTATTTTGGGTGGTCCCACACATGGGCTCATTTGTCTGCATCAGTAGGGATAACAAGAAGAAATTGGTAGATCGTAAATTTGTATGCAGACCTAAAATGAAGGGAGGACTTGCTTTAGGCTCTTGAAGCAAGTGAATCAAGCTCTCAAGGGTAAGTGCTTGTGGAGAAATGGGGAGCATACATACAGCCCCTGGAGGCATATTTTATTGCAGAAATATGGTTTGAGGAGAAATGAGTGGGACATTTTTTTGGTACCTCCTATCGGTACTCAAGCTTGGGGAAGGAAATCGTCTCTGTTCATTTACTGCTCTAGTCAGATTTCAGCATGATGGTTGGGTAGGCCACAGACCTCTGGGAGTTCAATTTTGAGACTAAGATAGATGTGCTAGGGATTGTTGGGTAAAGGTTAGGGATTACGAGCAAAGGGATGCAAATCAAGCTTTCTGGGGCCCAATTTTTAGGAAAGACTTGCTGGAGTTAGAAGAGAGGCACCTTTTCTCCATCCTTGTGCTGCTAGGCCAAATCTATAGCCAAGAGTAAGGAGAAGACAACATGATTTGCACTCCCTCTTAGGACAGTGCCTTCTCAATGGCTTCATTTCTCATGGTCATATCGAGCAACTCTGCTTCAACTAGACAGATGCAAAAGTTTACTCCACAAAGTGTAAGCTTTTAGGTGGGTAGTGCTTCGTGGCAGTATCCTCACTATGAATAACCTCTGTTGATGGAAAATGATCGTCGTCAACTCTTGCCCTTTCTGCCCTTCAGCCGAGGAATCAATTGACCACTTATTGCTTAATTGCATGTTAGGCCAAGACATATGGAATTCTGTAACTAGGTTCTCCTACAGTGCATTTGTGACCCTTTTAACACTTGAAAGTTTGGGAAATGGTGGGTCATCTAAGGGAAAGATCATGTGGAGATTATCTTTTTTTCGCAACAATCGGGATTACTTGTTAGGAAAGGAACTAGAGGTTCTTTGAACACAAATTATCTACCAATACAGACGTTGCTAGGACAAGATTCAGTGTTGCAACATGGGTCTCCAATCTCCATCCTTTTTGAGTTTTGGGGTTTGCCCATCGATGTCATCTTGTTTGAGTAGACGGAGGTGGCTACTTCCCAGTCCTGTCATTTGCTGCCCCTATCTCAATGCCTCTTAGTTGATCTGTATATTGTGAGCTTTTTGGGTTTTTTTTTTTCCTATGCTTTCAAGTATATTCATTTTGTACTACTAAGATACTAATTAATACAAATTACGATTAAAAAAAACCGCTACTCAATATGTTGATGGAGTTGGATTTCTGTGAATCAAAACCATGACTTTAAATTTCGTCCAGCACCAGGTTGACTTGTTTGAGTTGACTTGGTGTTGGTTGGTGCCAAAGTGAGGCAGCATACAGTACACATTATAGGGCACCTTTTTGTTCGATTTTAAACACGTCTAGGGCAACTCTCCAGAATCAGTCATTCCAAGTGATTCAGAAGGCAACTCATTCAACTTGTTTAGTACAAACCCAATGCCCTTCAAATGCTTCTTCTGCTCCAGCACCCCACCCCCCCCAACCCAAATTAAAAGCAAGCAGTACAAGAGATGAGTACTAACAATCTAGGACAGGAAAACAGGAGAGCACAAAAAAGAAACACCCAAATACAAAACAACTAAGACATTGCACATGAGAAAGCCAACTCCTTCCAATGAAGCATTATTTGAACTGAAGAATATCCTCTGAAAGATGGGCTTATGGACACCCAGAGAGCAACTAGGAATTTAGTTTTCTCCACCAAACAGTTATCGCTGGAATCTACCCCTTCAAAGAATCTTAAGTTCCTTTCCTTCCATATTGTCCATATCACCACAAGAAATGTCAATCTCCACAGCTCCTTTCTAAGGACCTCTCTCTCTCTCTCTCTCTCTCTCTCTCTCTCTATATATATATATATATATATTCTTCTTTCCTCATTTCCACTCTTCTATGGCCCTCCTAGAGGTCAATTAGTGTTAGAAACTCCTCTCTGATTACAAGAGTTCATCATTTGAAGTCCTAGGGTTTCTATTTTCTCTCCCATTTCACATTTTCCGTTCTTCCTATCCTTTGTTTCTCACTCCAAAGGGTTCTAGGGCTTACCTCTATCAATTGTTGAGATAGAAATCAAGATTTCATGCTCTATCTTTTAGATCTAGACTTAAAATTCCTGAGCAATTAAAGGAAAGGTTTGGCACTTGAATGACCCTTCTATAATGATCCATCAAAGGAAAGCTTCGGGGCTTTAAGGACCCTTCCATCAGCTACATGAAGTCATGAGAACTGAATCAGCAACTCAACATTCAACAAAATTCAACATCTATGTAGTTTTTCTTTTTCTTTTTCTTTTTTCTTTTCTTTTTTTGGGAATGGTCTCACATGTTGATCCAGAAAACAAGATTAAACATGCTTATAGTTGAGGTGAGATATTGCTCAAATAACTTACTTTTGCATATTTTTGCTTGTTTTTCATTATTTGTTATTTCTCTGGATTTTTTTAGAATCTTTTATAGACTGCCCAAGACAATAACAGTCATAATAGAGAAGCATGATGACACTGATTCATCTTGGTCACCATCTGCAAGAAGACTAGCACCAAGATTTAAAATCTTGGTCAGTACCAATTTGCTACATGGTAGCGAATGTATGAAGAAATTTTCTAACAGTTGATTTGAATGATAGAAAAATAAATATTTACAAAATCATCGAAAGTAAAGGAGTCGTATATAACCTGAGCTCTATGAGAGTGGAAGAACTGGCGCTTTTGAAGAAGTGCATGGCTGGAAAAAGACAAGAAATTGAATGCAATAGTAAAAGATCCATAGCACAAAATAAACGTTCACATAGATAAATGCCAGAGTTACCACTAACTTCATTTGTTTAGAAGCCTGCATTCTTCTATGACATAGATTATCACTCTCTAACTACAATGAATCACAATATAATGGCATCATTGTCTTGTTTTATTGTAGATCCATGCTTCCTTTTGATCTTGCATGCATATCTTTTGTTTTTTTTTTATATATACTGTTATTTTTATTTTCGGATTTATGTTATTAAAAAAAAATCATTATCACTTATGAAAACTCATTAAACAATTTGAAAATAGCTTCATATTGTTAGATCTATGTTTCCCATAGATCATTCCAACATATATTGCTTGTTTTTCAATTTTTTTCCTTTTTTTATTTTTGGATTTTTTTTATTTTTGTAAAAAAAATTATTTTTAGTAATTGAATGCCAATCAAATGTCTTGAAAAGGGCTCTTAGGTTTTAGATCTATATTTCTCATAGATCATTCCAACATATAATGCTTTTTTTCATTTTTTTCCTTTTTTTATTTTCGGATTTTTTTATTTTTGTAAAATAAAAATATTTTTAGTAATTGAATGCCAATCAAATGTCTTGGAAATGGCTCCTAGATTTTAGATCTATGTTCCTCATAGATCATTCCATCATATATTGCTTGTTTTTCAATTTTTTTCCTTTTTTTATTTTCGGATTTTTTTATTTTTGTAAAAAAAATATTTTTAGTAATGGAATGCCAATCAAATGTATTGAAAAATGCTCCTAAATGTTTTGAATACGTTTGGCATAAATCAATCGAACATTTCTGTATTTCCCTTTTTTTTTCTTTTTGTTTTTCGGATTTATTTCTTTTTTAAAGGAAAAAATGCCTTAACTAATTCATTACCCATTATATTGTTTTGAATAAGGCCCCTAAATGTTATATCTATGTTTGGCATAGATCAATCCAACATATATTTGTCTTTTCCTAATTTTATTTTATTTTCTTATTTTCAAATTTTTTAAATTTTTGAAAAAAAATTGTACTTTAAGTAATGAAATACCAATTATATGTCAAGAGCATGATTCCTAAGTGTTAGATATACGTTTCCTCTAACATGTTTTTTTGTTTTTTAATTTTTAACATACTACTTGTTCATATTTATAGGTATTCAGTCTTCTATTGTGTATTTGTGTTTGCCAATTGATTTTTGAAAATGCCTCGTGATATTAATCCCGCATGAAGCTTTTGGTGAGGTAGTTAAGAACAATAGGATGAAAATCAAATGTAAGTTTTGTGGGAAAGTAACCAATGGGGGCATTACAAGATTCAAGCACCACTTGGGCCACATTTCTGGCAATGTTGCTGCCTGTACCGAAGTACCAAAGGAAGTCAACGACCAAATGAAAGCTTTGGTCGGCCAAAACAAAGCTAGACAAGTAGAGATAAAAGAAAAAAGGCAGCAAGATGTTGATGCTGCCCGTTATGACGTATTTGGGGATGAAGGTCTTGATGATGAAGATGCACAGATGGAGGCAGCACGCCGAGAGTCCATCATGAGTCACCAAGAAGAATATGAACATCGTGCATTTGTTGGAACCAGCAAATATTATGATGCAGGAGGCTCATCTGTTATGCCAAGCAGGGGCAAGGGCATTGCAGGGGCCACGCGTAAGGCATTTAGCACCCGAGAACGGGATGTTGATGTAGAAGTTACTTCTACTAGTAGAGCAGTTCCTCCTACTGTTGATCCTCTAGCACATGGAAAAGAGGGGGCTAAACAACTAAATATATCAAGTGTTATGAAAGGGGTGATGAAGGGTGCAAGAGATAGGTTAGCCAAAGCTACAGCAAAATGGCTAATTCACAATAACAGGCCACCTACAGCAATAGAGTCCCCCTATTTCCAAACAATTCTTGATGTTGCCGCTGAAGCTGGCCGGGCAATACAGTCGCCCTCTGTTTATGATGTGGGCACTAAATATTTCAAAGAAGAATATATAAAGAAATAAAGGCATGGGTGGAGAACTTTAGATCCATGTGGCAACAGAATGGGTCACCATTATGTGTGATGGGTGGACCAGAGGCACACAAACACAATTAATAAACTTTTTGGTACAATCAGTCGCTGGGTGTGTCTTTGTGAAGTCCGTGGATGCATCTAAACATAGCCGGACAACTAAATATATATACACTCTTATTGATAAGGTTGTAAAGAGTGTGGGAGAGGGCATATTATACAGATTGTTACAGATAATGGTGCCAATTTTAAGGCAGTCGGTAAGATGTTGGAGAAGAAAATGCCTCATTTGTTTTGGACTCCATGTGCAGCACACTGTACAGATATCATTATGGAAGAGATTGGAAAAAAAAAAAAAGAAAAGAAAATTGCTGAAGTTATCGAGGCATGTAGAGTCATTACCAGATTTATTTATGATCATTCATGGCTTTTGAGCTTAATAAAAAGATTCACAAATAACCAGGCCTTAATATGTCCGGGATCAACTAGGTTTGCTACCCATTTCATTGCGATGGAGAGCCTTGTAAGGTTTAGAACAGAGCTGATTCATATGTTTGCATCAGAGGAATGACTTCGTTCGAAATGGGGCAATGCAACAAGTGGTTCGGCATTTGAGATCCCTAACTTGATGAGGGACAACAAAATTTGGAAGAAAGTGTCTAATTTATTAAAGGTTTATGAACCTTTAGTTAAAGTGTTGCGACTTGTAGATGGTGATGACAAGCCAATAATGGGATATATATATGAAGCAATGGATCGGGCTAAGCAGGCTATCATGGAATGGAAAATGTTAGATATCATGATGAATATATAAAGATTATTGATGCCCGGTGGAACAACCAGTTGCACCATCCACTGCATGCTGCAGGTACTCAATAACAATATCACTATTTGATACTTTTAAAGCAATCTATCTCTCTTTGATTGATGTTTAATCATTTTGTATTTCAACTTGTTTTCAATGTAGGTTATTTCCTTAATCATGAATTCTACTACCCCAATGCCCAACAACACAGCGATGCAATAGATACGGAGTTGATGGTACGATTAAGGCAAGTGTTGAAGAAATTGTTGGGAGTTGAAGATTCAATCGAAGCCATCCAAGAGGTGAGTTAGTGATTGAGATTTGAGATGACATATGTATATGCTTGAGATAGGTCTTAAACATGTATGATTTATTGATTTATTCCTAATTTTCATATTGTAAATATCTACATACACACAAAGGAGAGGAGGCTTCGCTAACCCTCTTGCAATAAGGGCGATTGGAAAGATGTCACCTGGTATGAACAAAAAACCCAATCATCCAACCTCTTAGACTTTTGTTATTTATCTCTCAATTAATTGGAACTTGGAAGGGCTTAAAGAATATCTAATTTTATTTGTTTACATTGAATTTCAACTGATTGGTGGATGAATTTTGGAGAGGATACTCCAAATCTAAGGAAAGCGGTTGTTCGCATTCTTAGTCAAGTTACAACTTCATCAAACGGTGAAAGGAATTGGAGCACTTTTTCCTTGAGCCACACAAAGTCCAGGAATCGGCTTACCATGCAAAAACTCAACAAGCTTATATATTGCCATTACAATTTGAAGTTGAGAAACAGAACAAGAGAAAAGGAAGGTAAGAGATGATCCAAGCTATTGTCCTATTAGTTTGGATCACATATTCAGAGAGGACGATCCCTTGCTCCCATGGATAGCCGAGATAGAGGATCCATTGCTAGATTCAGATCCAGGCTTTCAGGAGAAGATTAGAGATTTGCTTGATGAAGATATGGGCGAGGCAAAGGGTGCCCCACTTGGAGGAGAAGGCTCAAGTGCACAGCCGCAAGGCCTGCAACCACAACCTAAAGGAAAAGAACTTGCTCATGTTATATCATCTTCTGAGAGGACGAGTACCACCGTCTCTTCGAGTAGCCATGGTGGAGATGGGGAAGATGGAGCAGGAGACACTAGTGGGACAAGTGCTACTAATGAATACTACCAACATGATCAGGAAAATGTCATTCCTGTAGAGGAGGTACGGGATTTTCCAGAAAGAACGGAAGGAAACCATGGTTATCAACGGCGTCGGAGAGTCTCACCACCTGCTCCTAGAGGTAGTAATGAACAAGGAAATATGGGTGGAGGTGTTGGAGGACAACAAGCGGCATCATGGGCTGATTCGTGGAACCCTAGTTACAGTGGACAAGGACCCTCACAGTATTTTGACTATTTTCCATATGGTCAAGTACAACAAGGAGAAAAACAGTCTTCAGCTTCAGGGTCCTACTCATATGGTGACTATGGTGAAACGCAATATGGTAGATATCCACCTCCTCCAAGTTCCAATGATGCGGGTGCGGTTGCCTTTTGTTGAATTTGTGGCTCCCAATGCTCATCAATATCAAATTCAATATAGTGCCAATAGAAATGATAACACTGATGGGGATGAGGATAACCATAGCGCCTTGAATCTTGGTAGACATTCCTTTTGGTGGTGATTAAGGTATTCATATTTCCTTCACTAACTCTCTACTCCGTCATTTCTAAATTGGTGTTGAATGTTGATTGTTGATCACTTCATAGTTCATTCACTTGATTGAATTTGAACCTTGAATGTTGAAGTATTGATATTTGATTGTTCAATGTTCACTAATGAGTAATGAGTAATGACTTTTAACTCTTAAGTCTTCTTAATTCTTATGCCTTTATTTCATGTTCTTTTTTTTTTATGAGCTTTCCATTACTTTTTAAGTTAGCATGACTAAGAAACATGAATACATGTAAAAAAACTAATCATTACTATTATTTTCTATTTATACAGCGAGTCAGCGATATAGGACCTCATATATTGAGGGCACCGCTACGCTCCCTTTTCTTACTTTTGCAAAAGAACCACATTTTCTTTTATTTTACAATTTTCTGGATTTTCTGGAATTTTTTCAGATTTTTTGGCGATTTTTTCAAATCGCACCGCTACGCTACGTATCGCCCACTTCGTAGCGGTTTGGCGGCGGGCCATTACGCCCGCCGCTACCACTATTTTCATCCTTGGGGTAGACTACCTGTGGTATAGAGATTAGGGTTATATGTGGTCTAAGTATTTAGAGTTTTGGGTACACATGGTTTTAGTTTATATATTAATTTCATGGTATGGATCTAAATCTTAAAAAGAAAAGGAAAGAAACTCTGATTTTTCTCAAGTTTTTGACTCATGTAAAGAAACACTGATGTTTTTGCACTTTTGTATAAAAACACTGTAATTGAGTGATTTTAGTGAAATAATAACGGTTCTTGCCATCTCATTGAATTAATAAATAAATGGAGAATAAGTTAAGACTGCTTTAAGCCTTCAATGAGTTAGGATAGACTTAAATTAACTGTAATAACAACAAATATAAATTAAAAAAAAAAAAAAAAACTTATTATTTCTTAAAACTAGAGTCACTCGATTAAAAAACTAAAAACAAGACATCTTAATGTGGCTACACACCTTCAGAGGTCCCTCAGTAGTCAACACACCCCAAATGCAAGCCTCGCTTCAAAAGTCCCAGGGCTTTCTTGGGACTCTAAAGAAAGCTCCAAA
Source organism: Umbellularia californica (assembly GCA_028538565.1). NCBI lineage: Eukaryota > Viridiplantae > Streptophyta > Magnoliopsida > Laurales > Lauraceae > Umbellularia > Umbellularia californica. The sequence goes on from JAPQWN010000005.1 coordinate 71,605,364, forward strand.
TGCTTCTAAAAACTAAAAAAAGCCTATATGCAGTATGAAATGAGCACCAAAGCTCACACCTTCACCACCTACATACGGATTGGTGCAGGTTCAGGGGTGCATGGGGGTTGGGGTGGGGCGGGGTGTGGGGGGTGGTTGGAACTTGAAAGTTTGATTATGCAGATCCAATGCCTCTCCTAAGATCAAGATATGGGCCTCCCAAATTCCAACAGTTAGAAACCTCTTCAACTCAAATCCAAGTATCCAACAGGACCAAGTCACTATGGGACTTCAAATGGGTTTGGTGGCCTTTTCTTTTCTTTTTTGAAGAGGGGATCACAGGGATGCTCAAAAGCTAGCCCCACAGTGGCGCTCTCAAGGCAATGTAGCTCAGCAGATCAAATCAGTGTGTGTAGTGAACTAGTGATCAATGAGAGGACATCTTGTGGGTCCCACCTAGCAGCATGACAATACATGGGGGAGTGGTCCCACAAGGATAGGGTTAGATGAAAAATCATCCTCATGCTTCCTTTTTTTATATAGTTCCAACTTGGAAGGACACTATCCTTGTGATCTGGCCCCACAAGAAATCAAATCGTTAATAAAATACAAGTTTCCAAGGGCTCAAGTTACAATTCTCTACTGCGATTGGATGGGGATGATTTCACTGACCAACTGTCCATGTGGATTCCAACACATCGCACCCACCAGTATATTGCGGGCTCCCATAAGTATGGAAAAAAATGAATAGATGAGCTTACTTTCTAGGGTCAGTTCGTTCAACTGATAACTTCCTCGTCTTTGCAAACTGAAGCATGGGAGGGGGAGCAAGATTACTTCGAGATACCATCTGTGTGCATTCATTGCTAGCCGAAGCACAAGCTGTGGCAGAGCAAATGCCTACCATATTAGAGCTGGATGCAACAGGTTCCATGGACTCCAGGGCGCAAGGATTCTCTGGATGACAACATTCAGACCCACGCTTCCGAGACTGCATATGATATTCACCAAATAGTGCTTTGGAAACTTTCTTATTTTCTAGTTTATTAGAACTGCCATCTGAACCAGGAAATGGATTTGTCAGCAAAATAAAACCAACTAGAAACAATAATACAAAAAGAAACATTCCAATTCTAACTTCTACGCATAACTATTCTCAAGTCATTGAAAAGATAACCAATTTGAGGGCTCGGCTTTTTATAGAGGTCAGTACGAGAAAAGAACACGAACCAGCATCTTTCTCCATAAAATCCTCATGAGAACCTTCACCTGCAGCTTCAGGTGAGTCTATTTTTGTCACATGTGCATGTACATGCTTTGCATTTTTAAGTCGACTCTTTGATCTTCTGAGTCTGCGTGGTTTTGAGCTGCAACGAAATTTGCAATTTGAATTCTTCCACCAATTAGAATATATGTAAACAGATGTTTTTTAAATAGGAAATATGTGATTGATAACAAAAACCGAATATAGAAATTACCAGAACAAAAATGTTTGATGCCTTGGATCGACTCCATCAGCAACAATCTGAAAATGCAAAAATGTAAAACAAAATCACAGGTTAGATTCATATTATATAGCATTAAAAATGAGTGTCTTCAAGCCTAAAATGATTCAAAATATGTGCACTCATTCATCTGATGCAGTCTAGCTTAATAAACCACAAAATTGGTAGATAATAAATGCAAGATTTAACTCACTGCATGGAAGGTAGAATTATCATAGATCTAGCAAAAATACTGCAAATCATAAACTCAGCCTCAAAACCATCACTGATGGCAGTTACCATTTTCAAACTTGGAAACAAACAATGGGTAATTGCAGCAGAAATCATGAAGAGAATTGACCGTGACTGGGTTAGCCTAAAATTCATACTGTGTGAAGTGTGAACTACTAAAGGTCCAGCCCTCTTAACAAAACAAGGAGCACAGGACCTTCCCCGGCCATTTAAGCATTCATTTCACAAAATAATGTCTCCTTGAAATGGAAAAGGATTTGTATTTTTTTTTTTGAAGAAAAAGAGTTGTTTGTTTGGTTGCCTTCAATGGAAACATTTTACTTTATATGCTCACTTGCACATGGCACAGACAATATATAACTACTGTCAAATAAGAAGCTGACGTGGAGTTGTCATAAAAAACAATGAAACTTGTTTCCTGTTTTTCCTAATTCTTTAAATGACTCCAACTTCCTATACATCATGACAACATATATGTATAAAATCTATAGGTATGAACAATGTAGATCATATAAGTGGGCCCACTCATGGATTACATAGCATTTCTTTCATGGCAAAGAAAAAAATCATTAGTGGGGCTTCCTTGAATTGTCATTATTCTCAATTTGGCATCAATCTAACCATTGCCAAAAGAAAAGGAGGGCCCACCAATATATCTTTTTAGTATTTCCAGGAAATCTGCTATAAATCCATTGGCTAGTCTTTCTATAAAAATATAAAACATGCAGGCTCAGCTCTAAAAATCCAGACTATCTGTCTAAAATTTAAACTGTATTGGGCCTACAAAAATCCAAACATTGTGGGCCCATCTATAAATATCCAAACTACTTTAAAAAATTAGAATTGGGGGCGGCCCATCTATAAATATTCACATAACTCTTGTTTCGTTTTGAAATGCATACAGCCAGGTGATTGTTTCCTATTTATTCTCTTATCATGTTGCTTTGGAATGAGAGAAGTTATTAATTTTATGGTTCATTTGCTTTGTATGCATATGACATGGCATCCTATCGTTGGACAAGTCAAAAGGGGCAAAAATGCCCCCTTTCAAGTGGGGCATTTTGTAGAATCTCATATTCTTGTACACAAGATATGGGCCCCATCTGATCATCCTAATTCCTTCATCAACAGTGAACAAGTTTCACCCCTTAAGAAATTGGCCATTCGGATGGGTGAGGTGTGCACTAGACTCCCTCCCTCCCTCCAACCCACCCTGAAAAAAAAAAAAAGGTCTAAGAACCCATGTTTTTTACACTGACCTGAATGGGACCTATATGTTGAACTGAACCTTTTTTTTTTTTTTAACAAAAAGTCTATTTGGACAAACTTTATGGACAGAATTTGGGATAAACTGTCCACGTGGCGCAACGTGATTGGGCTCTCTCAAAAGTTGAAATGCATTGTCCCAATCACGTTGCGCCACGTAGACAGTTTGTCCCAAATTCTGTCCATGAGTTTGTCCATATAGACAAACTGTTTTTTTTAATGAGGCATTCTATAGCTGTCAAACTTGAGGGACACATTACACATATCAAACCCTGGATCGTGATCGAACTAGATCAATCTCCAATGGGATTGATCAAAGCCAATGATGGATTCTGAAAACTAGAACAAACTCACAAAAATGGGAAACACCATATTGAAAAGAAACTCAAAGAAATTCTTGATTATTTGTAATAAGCATGTCCTACAATGAAGCATTGATCACTCTTATATAGTTCAGTAGAACCCTAAGCAACAAAACTTCCTATATTTTGAATAATCTTGATGAAAATAGAAAACTCGCTACTAATCAAATAACAATTAGAAATAGGGATATAATTAGAAGTCCGCAGTAGCTCTCACTCCAATTGGGCATGTGGGCTGAACCCAATGGATCGGGTTGACCAATTGGGTCAATGGGCTGGCCGAGTTGTCTTCTTGGACCTGGGCCTTGTCCGTACTGCATAACCAAGGCATTAGGATGATCTAGCTTACTTGAAATTTTGCACAAAGGTGGGTCACATCTAGATCTTTCAATCCCTCGCATGCCCAATGATTGCTGGGGCCCAAGTGGGACCTACAAGCCAATCTGCATGGTATTCCATGCGAGGAATCCGCAGCTGGTGATGCTAGGGTTGTATCAGGTTGATTGCCAGTCCCAAAACCAAATAAAAGAGGGTAGTGCCAAGTTGACAACCAACATAAAACTTTTGTCACACCTACAACATTAATTCTAAGACACTATTCCCTAATCTTGTTTAGGCATTCCACACTATAAGCAACACTACCGCGGCACCTGTTTCAATGAACAATGGCAAGGGTTCTGATGCTACAGTGTTCCCCACTACAAGCAACACACTGCAACGGTGTTCGGTTGTAGTGTAAAGTATGCGAGGGTCTCTGGAAATAGCAAGGATAGATATGAAGAAAAGCAACCTATCCAAGGATTTGACATAGAATATACTGGAATGGTAAAACAAAATTCATGTAGTTGACCCTAGAATAATTGCAACAAGGCAATGATGACGATGGTGATGATGCTATGTACATGTAACTAGATATATTATAATGTATATAATTACCGTAGCTCGTAATCAACATAAAGCCTTAACCCATTAATTTAGGTCAGCAGTCAGCTAAAAAAGCTCTACCTTAACTCAAACCTAATAAACTCCACCAAGCTAAGACCCTATAAATCATAGTTATAAATGCAAAAGGAGAGCTTTAACCTCAGATCTCCAAATATCAGTTTTCACAGAAACATTCACAGCTTGATACTCTTCGGTTACCTGCAAAATCGTGGATGCATTTTCATTTGAATAGTCCATAAGGATAATGATAAAAAAGTCATTGATAGGAGACTCCTAAGGCCGAAGTTTACCAACCCAGAACTCAAAATTGAATAGATCATGAGAGGAGCTTAAGTGATATCGTAGACCCTGCATAGTAAAAAAAAATAATATTTAAGTTGGTAGAGAGAAAAAATATAACAGGTTACCTTGAAAGCATTGCAACAAGTAGAAACCAATACTAGGTTTGAAGTGTAAAAGAATAAAGTCTTGAACAGCAAGAAAAGGAAGCATCTTATCTACACGCTCCAAGACTACAAAATGCAAAAACAGAAAGAGGAAAGACAAAGATAACACCTTAAAGCTTGCGCATTGCACCAAGCAAAATGGGCAGGAGAAGTCTTCAGTAACTGTTTTGTACAGGAAATGGATTAGGTCAGAAATCAGAAACACTGGGACTGCAAAAAATGCATGTCACAGCAATATACTTCAAACATATTACAGTACCATTGGTTGTTGACAACTGTTAGAATTAGATTTTGGAAAATTTGGTTTTTTGCGATTGTATTTGGTTCAAATTTAAGTTAAAACCTTCCTAATTCAAAACAGAGCATAATTGTTTGATTAACTTATAAGATAAATGGGTTGTTTTGACATTTTTATTAAGTATCATATGGATAAAAGGGTGTAGGTTTCAACATTTTATTATGTATCATGTGGCAATTAAATGGATGTGTGAGTGTGATTCATCTTGATGGTATACTGCATGAAATACGGCAATGTTAGGAAAAGGTGGATTTCTGTATCTATATACATATATATTTTGTTTAATTTTCACTGCTAGCTTATAACTCCTTTTCCAGTCAAGGTGGATTGTGGTAGCTTTTCTTTTTAAAAAATGAAAAATGAACAATTTTCTATTAAATACATTAAATACAAAAGAAGATTTCTCATATTCTCCTCTTGAGCAATTTGCCAAATTAATTACGCCTCTATTTGGGAAGTTGACACTCACAAATTCCTTGATTACTAAGAAACTCTACTTTTTGTGAAAAGATGAGCCTAATAGTAATAGCCTCTTATGTTTTCAACTTTCCTCCTGCAAAATAGAATTTCTTTGAAAAGGCATATCCTTTATTTTGCCAATGTAGCTTGAACTTTTTGTTCAATCTTTCTTTATATTGTTAGTTCTATTTAGATTGTGTTACATTTCCATTCCTGTGCCAACCAGTAGTCCTCTACTCTGGTTAAAACTTGTCATTTAAAATTTAAAAATAAAAAATAGAAAAAGAAAGAGGATAATATGAAGAAGTTATGAATTCATGGAAACACTAGCAAACTAACAGATCAGGATAGTCTAATATCTGTAGCAATCATTCTAGACATGTGTGTTCTACTGCACAAGTAGGCAGGCTTCATTAGTTAAGTAAATTATTGGTATTTGAAAAAATAATAAATTCATCACCCAAGTTATTAACATAAAATATTTCTTTCTTATTTTTTTGGGTTTCGAACTTGTATTAAAATTTAAAAATATAAATCTGAAGTACACATGTTAAGATTACCTATCTATCCATATCACAACTTTATTCATGATGACTTGTTGCTAGTTAATGACATTTGCAATAATTTCACGCCATTTTAAGTATACTCTCAAAGACATTATGTGCTTTCGCTAATAGATGCATTTATTCTAACATAAATTGCATCTTTAAATTAGTAATTTGGATCTCATTTAGCCATTAAAAAAAAAAGGACCTCATTTAACTCATATCTCTTTTGATTAAACCCCATGCCTCAGAAGGGTTTTTCACTATTATATTAAACATATAAGTGATTTAACCAATCAAGTTATACACAGCATGTAGGAAATTATTATATAGCATGAATAATACAACACCACATGGAAGTGTCAGGCCAATATATAATTTGAGCCAACTACCTGTCAAATTAGACATTTGGATCAAAACCAACCCCATTGAGTATGTTGCATGTTATATAATACCCTGATGTACTAGATTTGATCAATAACTCAAGGTCACCTTTATGCAACATGCAATCCACAGTGGAGCTCTCCTATGCAAAACTTAATATTGATGGTTGAGCCCACAACCAGTTCATAATGGAAATTCTCATCAAGCAAACTTCAGGGGGATGATAGCAGAAGAAATAATAATCAATCCTTGGAAATGATGGAAACAATAGAGAACAACGTAAGGTTAAAAGGGACAAATATTTCACATAATGTCAATAGAGCAGGCGAACCTTCAGTTTTCTGCAGTTTGTTGTCGTAATATCTGTAGTTGAAGATGACATTCCCAGTCCTCAACCTATAAATTACATAGCAAGTTTAGAAAAGATAGTTCTGATATTCACTTAACAATATAGTTCTGATATTCACTTAACAATGCAATTTTATTAGAGAAAAGATAGAAAGAAATACTATTAGAATGACAGCATAACATGGAACAAATTCCTAACAAATACTATGACTTCTTTACTTAAGCAGGCATATCTTTTACCTTCTATAATCAATTCAAGACCATATCCGCATTAGTCATCAGATATTCTCTTTTTTTGTTCACAGAGACAGCAAATACTAGGGCATGACAAAAGGATTTTTTTTAATCTTTGTAAAGAAAGAATTAGAATGAGGTGCATTTTAATTGTGGAAACATGAGCTGTGTTGAGTGAGATAAAAGGGGATATGACCGATGTATGTCAAGGATGTGACTGGATTTGATTTATAAAAAGAGAATGCCCTCTACACACAAAACCTCTTCTTACACATACATTCAAGTAGGGGTGCTCATGGACCGGGCCGGGTTTGGTCCTTCGATTATAGCATTAGGGCCGGGCTCGGTTTTTAAATTTAGACCAGTTTAATATATGGACCGGGCTTGGATTCAATTGTAGAGTACCCCAAGCCCAGCCCGACCCGAAAATAACAATGGTGTTAGCAAAAATAATGATGTAGGGATTCAAACACTAGAAAGTTGACCCACAAATGCATGACCAAACCAATAAAACTACCCTCAAGACAATGTAAACTACCCAGTTTTTAAACTATATAATTAACATGGACTGGGCTCGTGCTTCATATTGTTCAGGCGAGCTACGTTTGGGCCAGCTATTTAAGGCCCGATTAGGGCGTGGGCCAGGCTTGGAACTAAAGTTTAGAAGCTGGGCTGGGCCTACATGTTTCTTAGCCTGGCCCAGCCTGGCCCATGAACACCCCTACATTGGAGGACATCGCTTTCTTTTTTTCTCATATAGAACCAACACCCCCTCCCCCTTTCCCACCCCAAACACAAAAAAAAATAAAAATAAAAATAAAAAAATAAAAAATAAGGCCAATTGGAAGGAACATTTTTTAACGTCTTGCTGGAAGCACTTCTTAGACCCATCTTGGACCATATCCCATTGCTCAGCCCGGCCCGAATTTTAAACCATGGACCAATGCCCGGGCCTAGCCCAACTCGTGCCATAAGTGCTTGGCCAAGCCAGGCCAGACTAAAATAGGTTAAGCCCGAGCCCAGGTGGAAGATGTTCTTGGGAAAAAAAAGGCTTCCAATAAATACCTCAAGCAATAGCTCAGCTGGTCGGATGCGTGCCCATATGAGTCCCTTTTCTAGCACAAAAAAAAAAAAACATTGTTTTTGCTTAAACTGTCTCTCACTCGAGTTGGGCCGGGCTTTGGGCTTTCTACCACTGAATCTAAGCCTGGCCCATATATCAAACGGCTCAGATTTTAGGTCTAAGCCTGAGTCCTGAAACCAAAGGCCCAAGCCCAGCCTGCGGGGTTGGGCTCATGGCGGACCAGTCCATGAGCACCCCTTCCCCTCTGCACCCAAACCGGGCACCCCTCTTTTTCCGGCTAAAACCCACACGCGCGCAACACAAAAAAAGAAAATACTCAGCAGTCTCGTTATCTTCCATCCTACTAATTTTTCTATTTTGTTTATAAAAATATGAGTTTGAAAACCAAACCTAACATTTAATCGACTAGAAAGGATTAAACTCAAAGGTTCTGGATCCTAATGGACTGAGAACCCTTGACGTGAATTTCTCAAAACTAGTGAAGAATGACTGCTTCCATAACAACCAAATATCAATTTATCACCTTTTTCTTTTTCTTAATGCTGAACAACAGCAAGAGCCCCTCTAATTTTGCTATAGCAGCACTGTAGCATCTAACAACACAGAAGTATAACCAAAGAAAAAACAAAAAACAAGAAATAAAAAGCATAACAAAAAAGGTATAAGAACAAGCATTAATCTCTTTACAAGGCGAAATAACAATAATCCCTCTACTTTCGTTATGAAATCCTGGTGATATTTTCCTTCACAGGAATAAGAACCGATAATACTAGAAACTCTGCAGTTCCCTTGACAATTGCAGTTGTAGAAATTCTATTCCTTTTCATGGTATTAACTCTAGAAAATGAACATCAATTCCTCCAATAACTAAGTGCAAAACAGGTATTAACTCTAGAAAATGAACATCAATTCCTCCAATAACTAAGCGCAAAACAGGCAACTAGGCCAAGTCGAGTCAGGCCAAATCAACTCGGACCAGTCCAAGTCCAGGTTATTAAACCTTTGCAACAACCACCTCAACCATGAGAAATCAAGAAAGTCAAGCGTTAAAAGAGATGGTCATGGAACAAAAGAATAGCAAACTTGCTCATGGAAGATAGAAAACCAAAGATTGCTTAGAATATAAAGATTAGAAAATGAGAAAATGAAAAAGATTAAAGATTTTAGAGAATATTTTGGCTTAGACTCTCAGGTATAAAAGTATTGAGAGACTCAATTGATACGGTTTATCCATCATCTCCAATGCAGGCCAGCAATGGCACCATTGAGGAAAACTTTTTCCCTGCAGGTGGATGGCCCACCAAGGTAAAGGGTTAGGCCGAAGAGGACATAGAGTAGGGATAGCTAGCCAAGGATTTGGCTCATATTAGTTCAGAATGGAAAAACAGAATTCATGTAGCCCACCCCTGCATAGCTGGAACAAGTCTTAGCTGATGATGATAATGAGACTTTTAGTTAAAATATTGCAAGATTCTCAAATAATAGCCATATTTCAAAATATCATGATATCTTAGGCACTCTCAATTCACGAAAATCTCAAGAAAACATCACAACATTTACAATTACCACTTATATTTGTGACAATGGATGTAATATTAAACAAACAAGTCATAATCTAACACACCCTTAAGAAGCCCAAGCGCCCTCCCCCCCCCCCCCCCCCCCCCCCCCCCCGCCCCGCCCTCTCTCTCTCTCTCTCTCTCTCACTAAATAAATAAAACAACCACATTTTGAGTTTACACCCGAAAAGAGAGCGCAATTGGATAATAATAGCACAATAAGCATGCCCAAAGTATTAAAAGTGTTCCCATCACAACATTCTTGTACATACCACCACTTGAAACCCACCTCACCAATAAATAAATAATCAATACCAATGCCCAAAGTATTAAAAGTGTTCCCATCACAACATTCTTGTACATACCACCACTTGAAACCCACCTCACCAACAAATAAATAATCAATACCAATGCATATTGTGCTATTATTATCAGTGTTCCAATGCATACTCTACATGCTCATGGAGAAATGGACATATCAGTGTTCGAGTAATAACATTTTTCATGGAATTATAGTAGCAAATAACTTTCATGGAGGTGAGTGCAAGGAATGCAATTTCAAGGGCAGAAGCAAAGCCAGAGATGCCATGGAGTCCAACCACAGGCCCCCATTGTTGAATGAGATTAAGCTGTTATCATCCTCCGTGGTAATTGCCTTCTCTCTTTTTCTCTTTTTCTACTTTTTTTTTTTTTTTCATTTTTTCTCTCTTCCTTGGAGATGATTCCATGGAGGTTGCTTTCGCCCACAATCTTAGAGAGTGGAATATCGAGGCCAGTGCATTAGCAAAGACAAGGGACAGAGGAGAGTGACCTTGAGCTAAAACATGCTAAGAATTAAATGTCTCCATGATCTCAATACCAATTGTAAATATCTGGGCTTCTCTTTATTGCTCATTTATGTATTCTTTGCCTTTTTTAAAAGAGGTCGTTGCCATCTTGAAAAAATTAATATGGGAGCCAATCTTTTTTGTAAAGCGGAATATTGAGGCCAATGCATTAGCAAAGGTAAGGGATAGAGGGAAGTGACCTTGTGCTAGAATATGCTAAGAATTAAATATCTCCATGATCGCAATACCAATTGTAAATATCTGGGCTTCTCTTTATTGCTCATTTATGTATTCTTTGCCTTTTTAAAAGAGGCTGTTGTCATCTTGAAAAACTTAATATTGGAGACAATTTTTTTTTGTAGGATGCAACCAAATGTTTCCACTGTAATTAGATGAGCATGATCCATAGTCAACATGAAGCAAGAATGATAGCAAAAGCAAGGAAGTTGGTGGTGGGTCGGCGCTGGAGCAAGATTCAAAAGTGGAGTAAAAGCAAAAGGGGTACCTCAAACTCACAGTATAGAAGGATCCTATAACTAGGGAGCATCAACACTCAGGTACCAAAAGAAAAGAGTCCATGCAAAACGAAAACTTTGAGCAAACAATGAAAAAAAAGTCCAATTTAGATTAAAAAAATAGAAAAGTAAATGATACCTCACGAAGAAGGCCTAAGAATATATGCTTTAGGGAAAATGAGGCTTAAGTTACCAATTTAAAAAAAATGACGCTTAAGTAAGTTACCTGATAATTTGAGATAACGAAGAGGTAGGAACATCATTATATGCATATGACTCATAAGGAGATCTCTCTTTTGCTCCAACCTCATGTGCTAACACATTCACTTTCACTTGTCTTAATGAGTTCTTGAAAAAGAAAACAATTTGTTAATCATCAAACCAAATGATTCACAGGTAAAGAATAAAGTGTATATAAAGTTAAGGAAATATCAATTTGAATCTTAGTATTTAAAAAATGAAAATAGAACTAAGGAAATGAACTCACCGTAGTACCTGTAGTATGAGGAGTCTGGAATGTTATACAGCTGTCCACATCCAAACAACTAGGCTGCAAGAGAAAGATAATGTCAAGATGCAAAGCTTGCCAGTATATCTCTCTTGTACTGTTTCGCTTTATTAATGAACTTCGTTAATTTTCAAAAAAAAATGTCAAGATGCAAAAGATATTTTTGCAAAAATTATGATTTTTTTTTTTTGTATGATGTAGTCAAGCAAAGTCACAACTATTAAAAGTATTACCAAGGATTTATCCATCAGAACAAAGAAAATAAAAAGAATTCCCGGGAATCCATATACATATACTATGGCAAAACAATGGTGATGCAAAGAATTGGGTTTTCTCTCATGACCAAAATGCCCTCGTCAATGGCCACTTTAAATTGTGTAAACAGAAGCTATTTAGTCATTTAATTCTTTCATGCATGACATCTTAGTAAATGGACAGTCAAGAAATAGAAACTTTGCTGTCTGTCTGTCTGTCTAATGGCTTCAAATGGACAGCTGGTAAAGTCCAATTGATCTGATTTGTTTTCACAAATGGGCAAATCAAAAGTCTTATTTTCTCTGATGGCACCAATGGGGGCCCCAATTTTTGCTACATGTCCTGTTATCATGGAGTCCAGATCCTCTTAAGCTCGAGCTCACAAGAAATTTGTGAGGGTCCTCATTGGGGTCGACTTAAGAAAATCTAAACCAGGCAGAATAAATGACCTCCTCTTGTATGGGCCTTCACCAAATCTCACTCCAATAGGGCTTAGGCCCACAATCAAATTGATCACGTGTTTCTATAAGTGCTCATCTCATACTGGGACCAACTCCTATGGGAGTGGATTTTCTTGAGGGACCATTTAAGAGGTGTCATTCTTTTAGCATTTTAGATTTTTCATAAGTGGACCCCATTGAGCCTAATGAGTTTTTCCATTAGTTAGAGCCTTGATCTTGTTCCTCGAGATGCAAAAACCCGGGAGGATCAAGATTGAAAAAAAAGTCTAGATCCTCTATATGGCTTGGACTTTGTGATGATCCATTGTGTGACCCATCTATAAAAATCTAACCCACTCAAAAATAAATGCCCCCCTCTTGTATGGTATCTGGCCAAATTTCAAACTAATATAAGACAGTACGATCATCAAGATTTATAATAGGTGGGCCAAGGAGGCAGCATCATACTGATATCCGCATTCTCGGTGGGCCAAAGAGGCAGCATCATACTGATAACCGAATTCTCCCTCCCTCCCTCCCTCCAAAGCATTATATTAAGATAGAAAGAAAATTAGATAATATTAAGATAGAAAGAAAATTATTTGAGTGCCCGAAACTTGCATGCATATCAGCCAGAATATGAAAACAGAAAATCATCAAATTTGCTCAATAGCATTACGACTAAATACCTCCAGAAAACTGGACCACATGTCAACAGTCAACAGCATTTCAGATCTATGCCCTAAACTCAAGCTTGCACACTTCTCCCATGCAGAATATAGCGAATCCACTGGTAGCTTGCCCCAAAGGCATTGTCCTCCAAATTTTGCTGTCAGAATATGGTGTACAGCATCAAAATGAGATCTAAAAGCAATCGTCTGAAAAATGATGATCTATATATATAAATAGACAATGCAACTGAAGAGGAAAAAATGGCTGTCTGCACATGCCGATGTTCCAAAATATATATATATATATATATATATATCAGAGTCGAGTATAAAAAGCATATAGAACAGTGAAAAAGACAAACTATATAATAAGAAAAAAACCAAATCAAAATGCTGGGAATTTAAAAAAGGAGGACAAATAATTGGATCTGGTTTTCATTAGGCACTTGTTTTGTGAGGCCTAATTAAGTATTCAAAACTATTTAATGCATGTATGACCAAGGATTTAGATTATCTAAAACATCAGCATATATAGTAAAGCATGACTGAAGACCGAGATTACAGCAAGTGGTATAATAGGCGTATAACTGAATAAAAAGAGGAAGCGACAGTCAACTTCAGCCTCTTGATGAAAATTCAATGAAAGAGGACACATTTCCCTCTTGATGTACTTTGTTTCTAAGTTTATTCAGTTACTATGCTTGGGATTTTCTTCAACAACACTATGACAGTGTAGACTCTCGACTCAAAATTTTAAGAAGAGTTGCCATCTGCACTAGGTGAGAGTAACTTGAACCACCTCATTTTTGTCATTTAGAGAGATGGAAACCAAACACAGAAAATACAAAGTAATCCAGTGTCCCCTTAGGGTCGACTGTTCTCCTATTATAAAGGGGCTGAATGCCCTGATTACATGCAACTATCATTATCTCATTTAATCTAGATCCTAAAAATCAGTTTTACAATTGACTAAGTAAGATATGATGACTAGGCCCAAAATGGGCCTGGGCTTAGATTGACACCCCCCCTCAAATTGATGCTGGGGAGTCATAAAGCAGCAATTTGGAAACAAGAAATTGATGTCAAGGCCGAGGAAGTCCCTTTGTGAAGATATCTGCAAACTGAAACTCTACAGGGACATGAGGTAGACTAATGACATCCCGCTTATATTCATCCCGAATAAAGTGACAATCAACTTCGATATGTTTGGTACGTTCATAGAAGACGGGATTTTCGGTGATTCAGATAGCCCCAGTATTGTCGGCATGCAATGGAGTAGGAGATGTTTGAGTGAACCCAAGTTCCGAAAGAAGGCCCCGTAGCCATAATACTTCAGAACAAGCAGAAGACATTGTCCTATATTCAGCTTCTGTGGAAGATCTGGACACACGTTCTTGTTTCTTGCATTTCCAAGAAATGAGCGAATCTCCAAGGTACATGCACCAACCAGTAGTAGAACGACGCGTGTCTTGACAGCCTGCCCAGTCAGCATCCGCATAAGCAGTCAGATGAAAAGGATTATCCTTTGGATTATATAAACCACGAGAGACAGTTCTTAACAGATAGCGGATAATGCGCTTCACAGCTGTCAAATGAAGGTGTCGAGGAGCGGTCATGAACTGGCTCATAAGATTAACAGCATATGATATGTCAGGTCTAGTGATGGTGAGATAGACAAGACTTCCCACCAAGCGCCGATATATATGAGGATCAGGAAGAAGGTCTCCATCATCTTTACTCAGCTTGAGATTTACCTCGACAAGTGTATCAACAGGCAAAGAATCATGGAGGTCAGCCAACTTGATAAGGTCCGATGTTTATTTGTGTTGATTAACAAAGAGACCTTTGGGAGATTGATGCACCTCTAAGCCCAAGAAATAATACAAAGGACCCAAATCCTTCGTATGAAAGTAATTCCGGAGGGAATCTTGGAGAGTTTTGATCCTACCATTATCCGTGCCAGTGATAATAATATCAACATACACCAGAAGAACAGTAACCCCTGTAGATGTGTGGCATAGAAAAAGAGATGGATCATAAGAGCTCTGAGTAAAGCCACTTTCGCATAAGCGACCCCTAAAGGTTTCGAACCATGCCCGAGGAGCTTGCTTTAGACCATAAAGCGATTTCCGCAGCCAACAAACGGACCTCTTGGAGGGAGAGGGGACGCCTTGTGGTATACGCATATAGACTTCTTCTTGCAAATGCCCATGGAGAAATACATTTTTGACATCCATTTGGTATAATGGCCAAGAGTGAGATGCAGCAATGGCAAGAAGTAACCTAACAGATGTCATCTTTGCCACAGGTGCAAACGTCTCATCGTAGTTAATGCCATATTCCTGTCTGTTTCCGAGTGCCACAAGTCTAGCTTTGTATCTATCCAAGGACCCATCAGATTTAAGTTTGATCGAGTAGATCCATTTGCAACCAATTGGCTTAACTACTGAAGGACACTCCACAATATCCCATGTGTGATTCAGATCCAATGCATCTAATTCCTCCTTCATGGCCTGGTTCCAGCAATCCTGTTGGACAGCCTGCAAATAAGAACTTGGAATAGAGATAGAAGATAGAGTGGTCATCAAAGAAGTATGGGTAAATCCATACCGCTCAGGCGGTCTAGAATTTCTGAAGAAACGACGTAAGGTAGGAGTAGGCGTGGAACCATTTGTCGGTGGAGGATCAGGGGGAGGGCCATCTGCAGTGGGAGGTTTCTCCCATCGGTGGTATACAAAAGCAGGATTAAACCTAGTAACAGAGGTTTGATCCGAAAAACCTGGTAAGAGAGCTGGTGAAGAGGGATGAAGACAGTCCATGTGAGTTTGGAAGAAATATTGATTTTCAAAGAAAATAACATTTCGAGAAACCTTGATACGACGACCAATGGGATCATAACAAACAAAACCTTTTTGATTAGTGGCATAACCCAAAAAAGCACACTTGCGAGATTGTGCTGTTAGTTTCGTTCTTTCTGTGGGAGGTAGATGAACGAAGCAAACACAACCAAAGGTATGTAGGTGATCAAACACATGATGATGACCAAATAATTTAAAATGACGCGTTAAATGAGCAATGGTAGGTGATGGAAGGCGATTTATGAGATAGACAGCCGTAGTGAGAGCTTCAGTCCAAAAACGAGGGGGAACGGATGATTCAATCAGAAGAGTTCTAGTTACATCAAGAAGATGTCTATTTTTTCGTTTCGCGACTCCATTTTGTTGCGGAGTATACGGACAGGTACGTTGAGAAATGATTCCTTTATTGTTTAAAAAAGATTGAAAATCCTTGGAAACATACTCCCCCCCTGAGTCTGAGCGCAAAGTTTTAATGCATTTAGAGAATTGGTTTTCAACATAGTTAACAAAAAATTTAAATGCATTAAGAACATCAGACTTCGAATGTAATAAATAAATCCAAGTAAATCTGCTGTAGTCATCAATGAAGGTTACAAAGTACTTGAAATGACTATGTGAAAGGGTCGGAGCAATGCCCCAAACATCACTGTGAATTAAGTCAAAACATGCAGTGCTCCGTGTGTAGAGTTTGGAAAGGGTAAAGTTTTACTCTTTCCTAATTTACAAGCATCACATTCAAAAGAAACAGAATCAACAGGTTTATTTATTAATCCAGATTGAAATAAAGTAGACATTGTAAAAGCATTCGGATGACCAAGTCTATTATGCCACAACCGAGAATTATTTTAAATGAAAGAACAAAACAACTGATGTAAAGTTTTATCATGAATAAATGAAAACACTGATAAGGAAAAAAGTCTTCCATGCTTAGGCCCCCTCGCGATCACTTCCCCCGACACCTGGTCCTGCACAACACAACCAGTAGAAGAAAAGGAGACATTGTAATTATTTTCAACAAGTTGACCCACAGAAACCAAATTGGTAGCAAGATGAGGAGAAACTAAAACATTGGTTAATGGTAAGGGCCCAAGGGTATCACCAACGGAGGTGATGGGAAGATGATCTCCGTTTGCAGCTTGAACAGTGAGATGACCAGTGTAAGGAACGACATTGTTTAATTTTATGGGTGAAGAAGTCATATGGTTACTTACACCAGAATCTAAGTACCACGTATTGGAAAAAGAGGAACCAGTACCTGCGATGTTCATGGATGCCAAGGCATTGATGATCATTTGGTTGACCATCTCAGGGGTGAGAGGAGCTGGAGAC
This sequence comes from Umbellularia californica, assembly GCA_028538565.1. Lineage (NCBI taxonomy): Eukaryota > Viridiplantae > Streptophyta > Magnoliopsida > Laurales > Lauraceae > Umbellularia > Umbellularia californica. The sequence continues at coordinate 71,622,412 of JAPQWN010000005.1, forward strand.
GCAGATTGTAATGAGGAACCAGGTTGTGAGGATGAATCATACTGCAGAGAACCACTGAAGTCAAAGGATGCATATCGTGGAGTGGTTACTGTGTAAGCAGTAGAAGCTAACGATGACACGGTGGAAGTACTAGGGGCGGACTGCACATAGTTGCGGGGTGTAGAATTGCGAGCCTTCTTCCGACATTCATCAATAACATGACCAGTAGCTTTACAATATCTGCAAATTCTTGTCTTACATTGATTTGCATAGTGACCATATTTTTTGCAGTTATGGCACTGAACTTTACTGATGTCCCGAGTAGGTTGTCTAGTTGTAGCAACATGGGCAAATGGAGCCTCAGCAAATCTCTGTTGTTTCAGAGTAGTTTTAGTAGCCAGAAGTTGTTCTTCCCGCAGAAGTTCCTAAAGGCAGTTATCCAAGCTGGGAAGAATAGCCCTACTCATCAAGTTCGATCTAACTGTCTCAAACTCCATACGAAGTTTCATGAGAAGCTGATCCCGATGACTACTTTGCTGTAATGGAAGTAATTTCGGTAGGAGTGCTGTAGACACCGTGGCAAACTTAATCTCATCATATTCGAACCACAATCTGCGAAAGCCATTGTAATACTCCTGAATAGACTGGGTGCCTTGAGTGAATTGAGAGATTTCAAGTTCCAATTGAAACTGGCGAGCAGCATTGCCTTGTTGATAAATGTTCTTAAGATACTCCCACATTTCACGGGCAGTTTTGCAGGGTTTAAGGTTGAGGATAAAATGTGATTCAACAGAGCCTAGCAACCAGGTCTTGATTTTAGCATCCTTTGTTTTCCAAGCTAAAATCTTCTTATCATCTTCCTCAGATTGAGGTTCAGATCCATCAATATGTGCCCAGAGTTCTTTTCCTTCCAAGTAAATTTGAAATTGGAAGGCCCATGAGGTATAATTTGTTCCATCAAATCGAATCAAAGTTATCTCATGTTTATCCATTACTAAAGACTAGTAAGAGAAGCACAAACAAAGCAGTCTTGCGAAGATACTGACTGATAAAGATGTTCAGAGGAGATGCGACAATAGCAGGAAGAAGTAACACCAATGATAAAGAAATTAACAGTCAGCAGCAGTAGTAGTCTCAGATGAAAACAGGAAAAAAAATAACCATCCAGCAAACAAAAAAGGAGCAATAGCAACAGTAATAGTAACCCAGATAAGGAAGACAACGGCAGCAGAAATCAAGCAGCAGCAGATAAGGAAGACAACAGCAGCAGGAAAACGTCCCTGTCGGCAGTGTGTAAAACCACACGAGGGCCCCACTTGGTGATCTTGACACAGATCAGAGGGTGGGGATGAAGGAAGATTAGTTTTATGCAACTACTAGTCGTGGTCTCAGTCAGATCAAATCCAGATCCAGGATTTTGGACAGCCGAGATGAAAACTAGTGGAAAATTTTGAATTTTCACAAAAAATGGTAAAAAACCGACCTCTGATGATCAATAATTCTGGAAAAAATCTTCATAAACCCAGGAATCTCCAGTCGACCAAGAGGGGAAGATTCCGTTGATGAGCTGTGATGATCGCAGGTGGGCCACGCCTGATCTGAGGTGATCAGTGATTAGGGGTGCACGGCGGGCGGCTTGGGCGGTTTTGTTTTATGGCGGTTTGTAAAAAGTAGGAACTGTAACTGCCCAAAGTATAGGCGGTTTGGGCGGTTTTTTTAGCGGGCGACTTGGGCGGTTTGGTATTTGTACCTATCTCTCTCTTTTTTATTTTTTTATTTTTTTATTTTTTTATTTTTAATAGAATGTAACTAAAGTTTCAAAGTACTTAACATAAAGAATAAAAATTAAACATGATTTTTAATAAAAGTCAATAATCAGTAATAAACAAAATTTTCAACTAAGTATATTAATGTAAAATTAAAGTCCAAAGGCATCACCAAAATTAAAAAAATACAATCACTTATATAATCTAACATCCAAAAGTCAAAAATCTAATTGTGAATATGAAGCGTTTTTTTAGCAACTATATATTTTTTGAAAGATACGTGAAGTCTTTGAAGAATAGATGAAGAGTTTTTTTTTTTTTTTTTTTTTTTTTTTAATAATGAGCGGGCGGGGCGGTTTGAAACCGCTTACTCAAATGTGAAACCGTAACCGCCCGCTCATTAGTACGAATTAAAACCACCCCGCCCGCCTAAAAGCAATTTTGATGTATATCCGCTTGTAGCGCGGCGGGACGGAGCGGGGCGGGCGGGTTGGCGGGTTACGGTTATTTTTGTGCAGCCCTATCAATGATGATCAGAGATGATCTGGTTGACGAAGATGATCGCAAATGGGCTTCCAATGCTTGGAAGATGACTTAGGAGATGATCCACAGTTGGAATGGGAGATATATCAGCCGAAAAACCAAAAGACCTGCGCCGTTGTATGTTACAAACAGTAACAGAAACCAAAGAATGCACTGACGAGCCTGTCGTCAAGGTGCTGATATGCACGTGGGCCCCACCAGTTGATCTGATAACAGATCTGAAGTTCGAGATGGATGCACAGATCTTCTATGCAACTAATGGAAGTAGTCTCATCAAAAACCAGGTCAGATCAAAGATTTGGTGCGGCTGTGATGAAAACAAGTGAAGAAGTCCAATATCCACAAAAGTTGACAGACGACCAAAACCTCTGATGATAAATAATTGCAGGAAAAATCACCAGAATTCCTGAAATAAACCTACGACCACACTGGGCTGCTTCTGCAAATGAGTTGATGATGATCTGAAGTGGGCCACGTCTGATCTGAGATGATCAGATCTGATCAGGGATTATCTGGGATGATCAGTGATGATTTTTGGAAGATGTCAAGGATGATCTTACAGATCATTGGATGTGGAAGAAACTAAAACCCTAGGCTCTGATACCATGTCATTCAGAGAGATGGAAACCAAACACAGAAAATACAAAGTAATCCAGTGTCCCCTTAGGGTCGACTGTTCTCCCATTATAAAGGGGTTGAATGCCCCGATTACATGCAACTATCATTATCTCATCTAATCTAGATCCTAAATATCAGTTTTACAATTGACTAAGTAAGATATGATGACTGGGCCCAAAATGGGCCTGGGCTTGGATTGACAATTTTGCTGCCCGCCACCACAGCATGCATGCACCTTCTCAAGAGACTTATTATCAGGACTACTGAATTGTTTAAAAGAGGGTGAAAAAGAGAGCATCCAGGACACTACCCTCCCTTTAGGTCTCTTAAATAACACCTCACAAAGCTCAGCAAAGTTGCAAGAAGGTTTTCTTTCCCTGTTGTTTTGGGTTATAATTTAATGCACAAAACAAACCAGAGAAGCACGACAGGAACCTGCCACCAAAGACATCAAACAAGGTCCTCTGCATCAACCAGAACATACCAATTACATAGTTTAAATTTTAAAATGACTCTGGCGATCATTTAAGGCAAGCAACATACTAAATCCACACCCAAAGGAGAAACAGAATACCCCAAGCCAACAACAAATTGAACATCACCACCTATATAGATGAATGAGCCAATGAGGCAAGGAAGTTGTCAAACACATCATTAAAGCTGTTAGAGATTTACTCAAGTTATTTTAAAGTAAGCTTAATAATGGAAGCAAGTAAGCAACTCTTCTAATGCTATTTCATTGGTTTCTTCTCCAGACAAAAGCCCTCCAAAAAATTCACTTTCACCTTAGAGAGATGAAGTTTATGGCTTCTTCTTTTCAAAATAGCTTTAATCATGTGGACAGGACAGCCAATTGTGTGGTAGACTTTCTCGCAAACGGGGATGGATAGAGTAGTTCCTTTGTCCGCCTTGTAGTCTGTTTATTGATTGGGTACAATACTCTTATATCTGGGAGGCTCAGACCCTTTTGTTTCTGCTGAATTGCTGTGTGTTGCACTCTCCTTTATTTAACATCTTTGCTGTTACAGATCCAAAAAAAAAAAATCATGACTTGAATTTGCTGTTGCATTGTCCTCTTTCCAAGAGTAATCCTTAACAATGATCGCATTTTGTAGGCCAAAGCTGTGAGATTACCAAATGCTATTTAAGAGAGGTGCCATGAGACACCACTCACTCTTCCCAAAAGTGCAGTCCATTCCAGACAGTACCCAGTAACAGCTTGACAGATAAAAACTTCATTACATTCCAAAAGAAAAAACCCAATTACAGCTTGACCAATAAAAATTATCTTTCATGCTACAAATAGCCGTCCAATCTCCTACAACATTCTGAAGCAATCCTTATCCACCACCAAGATCCCAGGACTTTCCTTCTGGGCCAAACTTGCTTCCAAAGGATTCAATCCATCTATTTTCAACTGTCCATGCATTTAAGAAATTGATTCTGAAATTCCCGACTTCATTGACTTGCACATCTTCAACACCACAAGACGAAATCTCATTTTTCATGAATGACAATATTATGAATTTTGATAATATTTTAAGCTTTTCAGACTTCTAAATGTGTAAATAGTACTGTCTAACAAGTCATATCACAACAGTGCAAATAATAGTAAAAGCAGTGTCAGTAGGACACACTGTGTTTTTCGTAAAATCCAAAGCTATTCCACATATTAATGGTAATTTTACAAATAAAAGCAGTGTCGGTGGGGGTAAAAAGGACTTTAGCTTAACTTCTTCATTGAAACTTAATATAAAAAAAAAAAAATTGAACTGTTTGGTCAAAAAATCGTAGTGAAAGTGTCATCATTCGCAGTAGAAACAGATTACAAAAGCAGACACAACTGGGCACACATCAGCTATCAAAAACAACGGACATGCACACAAATACACTCAAACATATGCATGCATTTATTACAAATATATGACTTTGTGAACATACAAATGCCTAAATAAAAGGTGGTGGTGATATTTGCTTTTTTTTTTCTTTTTGGGAATCAGTTCAGCTTATAAATCATAATAGCAGAACACAGCATACAGTGAAGACAATAGGATCCTTATGTCACATGAAATGCAGGAGCAACTCTTCTTCTTTTTTTTTTGAATGGTAGAAGCAACTCAGATTCCAAAGCAAAATTAGATATAAGAAATAATTTACATGGAATCAATGCGAGATCAGAATGGTCTTTGAGTAGATTGTTTTCACCAGAAGAAATTCTTGTTTCCCCTGCAAGAGGCCAAGTTAACCACAAAGCATTTTGAGCAACCATGCTATCATATTCTTTATAGCTGTCACAAGTAAATGCATACCAAATGTGACAAGCAAGACTGAAAGACTGCCCGATTTAGCTTCAGCAAGCAACTTATTGAGTTCAGGCATAATAAAAGTGGCTTGGCTTCTCTCTCTCCCAGATTCACTAAAAGCAGTCAGTACAGATGCCCTGCTGAGCCGATAGGCAACAGAATGCTGTTGCAAAATAACATCAGAGAGGATTCAGGGAAACAGGAGAAGAATAATGAAATGGGGTAACAGAGGCAGCTGGCATTTAAAGTGGGACTGATAGCAAGTAGAAACTGGTACATCCAAAGCATACTTTTTCATCCATATTATCAGGCACAACTCTCGCCAACAGAACATAAAGCGGCAACACATCTTGTGCCTGTGCTCCAGCATTCACAATCCCGGAAAGGGATATCGTCATTTGCATTCTACATAAACAATGTAAATCTAGTCAGTATCCTCTAATATCATGGTGATACAACGATGTTAAAAAAAAAAAAAAAAAAAACATTTCATGAACAGAGAGAGAGGGAGGGAGGGAGGAAAACAAATCAGAAATTCAGAAGTGTAGCACACATGCACACACAAGCATGCACAAGCTCGCACGCACACACATCCACATGCACAAACTCAGAAAGAAAAGTAATATCCAAGATCTAGTCACAGAGATTCAAGTGTTAAAGACAATTGATGAAACAATCAACAAATAATTTCATCCATTAACTCATGGAGAAAACAAGAAACTTGAGTAGATTGAACCAAAAACATAGACACATGGACCTGCCCACTCTCAAACAAACAGAATCTACCTATCCACACACAAACAGAATAATAGTTTCCTACAAATTGTACTGCAAAAAAACATGGCAAAGTGTTGTGACGCCCATCACCAATGGAGGGGAAAAGAAAGATGTTTGTTAGGCCATTAGGAACTGGATTACCACAAGTGCTTGCACAAGGGAATAAAAAATGATTACTTCATCCATGGGTAAAACCATGTAAGAAAATGGAAAGAAAAAAAAAAAGATACACGGACTACGCTTTGCGCTTCAAAAATGTCATTATTATATGTGAAGTCACCTTCGGTACCTTTTTTTCCGCTTTGCCTCTATCTTGTAGTGCAAACATCTCTGAAGAAATGATGGCTGCAATGGAGGAAAGAATTAAGGCCAAAACTAAAGATCTGTTAAGAGATAATAACACTACAACCCAAAGAAAAATGAACCACAAAATATTTTTTTACGATAAAAAGTTGCAAATGTGATATATGCACGACTTAATACAGGCTACACTTGCACAATAGCCCTGTGGAGCCCACCTAAGAGATATCACTCCATATGTACAAGGGCTTACATTTCGCAAAGCACGACGTTGAAGAATGTTATAGAGTTCGACTGGCTTGCAATAAACTGAAAGACTTTCTTCAGCAGCAATTGCCTCTTCCGAAGACAAATGAACCTTAGATTCCTGATGGCACATTTGATCACCTGCCCTAGACCGGTTGCAATTGCAACCAAGATTCCTGCAAATAGGATTAAGATAGGAATACTTAAATATCTTCTTCCTTCTTTTATTGATAACGAAAATTTATGAATTAATAAAAAGTAAAAGAAAGGCATGATATCTATTTTTTAAAATGGCAAGTATATTTTGCAAGTGAATAACCTATAAAAATATAATTATGCAAGTGAATAAGAACTTAAATTGTCTTCTCAACCACTAAAAAGGACTCGATGTCATTTATTAAATTTAGATGTTCTACATTTAAAGAAATGCATAGCTGTCAATAGGTGAAAGAAGGTTTGTAAAAATTAGTACTAGTCTCATGAGGACAAAACTAGAATGCACAGGCTGCGTCCCGGTCCTCTAGATTGCAAAGAATTGTTGTATCCTTCTCCTACAAGTATGCATCCAGTGGATTCTATCCAGGTTCTAAAGAAATTACATGACAGTTAATGTCTGTTTCGGTAATTTACTCGTATAGTGAAGAAAGTGGTCAAATCAAGAGAGAATAAAAGAAAAGGGGTCAAATCAAAAGTTGCTAAATGACAAAAAGCCAAGTATTGGCTTTTTGTCATGCTTTTAATTATTTAGTGGCATAAGAGAGCAACTTTTTTACTTTTTCGGTAAAAAGAAGTGTCATTTAGTAGCTTGTTGACATTTTTTTTTTTTTTTGTAAAAAAGAAGATATGCTTTTTGAAATTTAGTACTTTTTTATTTGAACCCCACTTCTTTTCTTGTATATTGAATTGACATTTTACTTCACAATACTCTACCAGTAAATTACCCAAACAGCCCATTGCTGGCTGGACTGTTGTCTTTGTTAATTGATTTGATTATTGTCTTGGTTAAATGATTTGATTAAGGTTCATATAGCACCAAGAACTCTTCAATCTGTAGTTTGCATCCTAGTTGGGTATAGTCTATGTCAACTGCAATTTAAGGCAATATACACATACCACCACATAATCTATGTCAGTGTTTTTAAAAGCGAGGGGTGCACCAAGGCGCTAAGGTTTCCTGAGGGCCTAGGCGCTAAGGCGCAAGGCGAGGCACGGGCTTCATTGAAGCAAGGCGCACATTGTAGATAAAAAATAGATATTTTGGTATAGACAGATAATTCAAAATTAAATGAGCAATGTGTAATCCAAATTCCAGCCCAGCAAACATCATTTGATTCAAAAAAGGAACAAAAAGTATGACCGTAAAAAAATGCAACTGAAAAAGACTAAAACAAGGCCCCAAATCAAATCATTCAACCTGGTGTTATGCATCAGTGGACCTTCAGTTTTAAGTAGATCGGATACATTGTATTATGTTATGTGGACCACTCATGAGCTCATTCGTGATCTAAATACAAAATATTCATTCTAAAACATCAATCTAAAAATATCAAAATGTATATATCTCCAAAATCCAAATAATCAATTCATATCCCCATCATGGCCCATGACCATATCCACAGCAACATTAGCATCACCAAATGAAGACGATCCACATCAAAACCAAAATAAGGCCCCACCCCCACTGATGGATGAGAAAAATTGGTGATGGTTTGCCAATTGATAACTGTTTAAAAAAAAAAAAAAAAAAAGAGGGCCCAGACCAAACAATCAAAAATATCAATGGCTGCCCCCACTCCTACTGATGAGAAATTGGTGATTGCCTGATGAAGTGTTAAAAAAAAAATCTCCCAGACCTAAGGCATGCGCTAAGCAGCTTGCGCCTGGCTCCAAGGCACGTGCCTCGCTTCGAGGTATTTGAAGACCAACTAGTGCGCCTAGGCGCACTTTTACAACCCTGGTCTATGTCAACTGCAGTTTAAGGCAATGTATACATACTATCACCAAACACCCACATGGGCCACATCATCATCATCAATTACTTATCTAGTCCATTTGCGTATTAATAGAACAATGGGCAATATAATAAATCAAAATCCAATTTTTTAAGGTTTTTTTTTTACTCCAAATTTTAATTTTGGGGATTGCTTGCACGAACTACCAAATTACATCACTAAAAAAATGTAAATAGTGATGTGATCAAATGATTATAATTCCTCACAATAATTAAAAAATGCAGATCTCAAAGTTAAATTAATGATAATTCCTGACCAATAAAAAAAGGGTAAGGTGGTCAAGTGAACATTACTATAACTGAAACAATAGAAGGTGTTGAATATTGAATGTAAAATGTATATAAGCGCATGTATAGCTACAAGTGAAAAAAATCCTAACTTGAAATTACATTTTCCTGGAAGAGAAAAAGATTCATGGCCCTTGCATAGCATCTATCAACAAAGAGAAAGCCAAAATGGAAATACTTACACATAACTGAGCTAAAGCAGTCTAGATGGCATTAATTCTCCATCAATGAATAGTCCACAAGAAGTTAATAGAAAAAATAAGAGATGCAATATAAAAAAAGAAATGCCCAAAATAAAATTTAAAAGAAAGCAAACTTACGTGGTTTCACGAGCGACCAAAGTTAAGCCTGGCATTTTGGTAGGAAAATTTCCAAGTATAAAGTAACTTCATAGCTCTATGAACTTTCCCAAGATATGCTAGTAACACCTCAATGTTAGACTTCCTCCTCAATCCCCCTTGTGGCTTACAGTTTGAAAGAATTGAAGCTCCAGAGTGCAGATGCCTTATTCTATTAAAAATAAACAAAAAGGAAGAAGAAAAATGAGAATCAACTAATTAACAGTGAAAAAATTCCAACGTTAGTAAATGAGAAGTTATTCCATACTCATTTCACTAAAAACTTTATCGCCAGTCACCAATCATACCCCATATAATGCTTAAGAGAAACACATGCACGCACACAAACAATTGTTTCCTAACATTCATTTCAAAAGACAGCTACCGAATTAGATGATTATGCCATGGGATGCTTTCTTTTCTGTTGTTTTCAAAATATTTCAAAAAATATATATATATATATTTTTTTTTTGTTCTTTTCTTTCTTAATCTTTTTCTTTTCTTTTTTAATAGTCAACATGACTTCAACCCACAACCATTAAATAATTATAGACAAAAGCAAGAACATTTTCCCTGATTAAACTTAGGCCTAGATACTACTCATAAGGCAAGTCAACCTCAAACCGAGCTCTTTAGACTTTACAGTATGAGAGGGACAATCAATCAAACGCAAGCTCTCTAATGGTCTAGCCTCTTGAGCCCAAGGAGCTTGTTTCCAACGACAAACCCTCAAAAACTTACCCATCAAATGGCGACAGTAGATTTCCACTAATATCATGGTTTTAAAACTTGGCTGATTCAGCTCAAAAACTCAGTCACAACCGAGTTGAGTCAACCCACGAGTCATCTGGCATGGTCCTATTGAGAAAAGGCCGGAACCGGTATGTTGCCCTTATTTTCATGTTGTAAGATGATGTTGGAGGCTTTTGGGGCTCTTCTGCAATGACCTTGGAAGATCAAAACTACATTCTCTAGATCTAAGCATTCAAAGATCAGAGGTAATGTCCATTCGATTAAATGAAAAACAAGTGCAACCAACCATCATTACTTATTTTCATTCTAAATATTTAAAAAATATGTGACTTAAATCCATAGGACATTATTCTTCTATTTTTAAGCCTTTTAATCATTTTTTCACTTTTTTTAGGTTAAAATCTGAAGCTCGAGCGGTTTAGGCTACAGAGCCTGCCGGATAGCATGATAATCATGGGGGGAGGGATGATACGGGTTTGAACACTCCCCATGACCTACCTATGTGCAAAAAACTGGAACTATCAGGTCAAGGGAGGTATATTCTCAAGTCGCTCAAAGTAGTCTAAATCTAAATGTTGGCCATGAAATTATGTTGGTGGGTACCAAAATTCGCACGAGCAGCTCAAGGCCTATAGAACACTGATAAGCGTCAAATTTGTATGGATGCTAACTCAACCGCACCATTCCAGCCTTAGGAACTGTCTAGCCATACCTGAAAATCTGTGGCTGGCACTTCCCAGTATATCCATGTCATAAATTTTACCGATGAACGTAACCACAAGAAAGTCATGAGATTAGGGCGTGTGTGGTTAGCCTAATTTCAATGACAAGGTAAAGCCATTTTTTTGCAACCCACATATCACCCTGCAGAATTGCAAAACCCCCCCCCACAGAACAAGTAATTGTCAAAAATCCTACATTACTCATCATATATGATTGTCAAACTACCTTACAAGCAGAGGACCAACTCAATCTTACAGATTATAAATTAAAGATATGTTCTTGACCTGACCTGTCCCATTTTTACAGCAATCAGCAACTCTTCATCCATGTCAAGGAAAACAAACCCCATTAAAGCTTCAATCGATTTAAAGTTACAAAGTTTCAAAACCCAGACCACCTACTAAACGTACCCATAAAAAAGACTACATACAAACAGTTGAAAAACTAAACCAATGGGACCATCCCATACATTAAAAGGTACAGAAAACCGAGCCGTTCAAGGGTGGCCCACCAGATGGACGGCCCATCCACATTCCCAAATTCCAGATATCTCATCCGTACAATGGCAGCTCCCAAATCTCAGATGCAGCAATACATTTCCTCTTACCAAAGCCCTAAATCTAAACTTGAAAGGCCCCAAACCAATCAATTTCTGATACGACAGAAACAACAACGAGGATTAACAAACCCTAATTCCGATCAGTAGAAACGTTCGATAAACGGAAGAGAAAGTTCAACGATTATAAACAAAAAAAAAACCCAACGAACGTGAAAAAAAGGAGAGATTTTTTTCAAATCGATTGAAGCTAACAGATCTAAATGAGTTGTATTAGATGATGAAGAGAGAGGAGAACGAGATACGATCGATCGATAAGAGAGAGAGGAGGAGAAGAAGATGAGTAGATACCTTTTTTTGCCCTAGCTGAAGGTTCGGAAGCTGTCCGGTTGAACGGACAGGAGAGATGTCCGAGCTGAGCAAGATTTCCTTTTTATATGACACGGAAGCGACGGAAGAGGCTGTGGTAGTAATTATATCGAAGGAGGCGGGGCTTTCGCGAAGTATCCCGCTCCATGTGGACCATGCCTCCTTGCTTTGCACCCTTGCTTAAACCCTACATATAATTGGCCCCACTTATTGATAATTCGGTAGTACACAATAGGAGCCTAACAAATGATTGACAATGTGATTACCACAATATTACTAATTGATTGTATTATTAATCATGTGTTCAGTTTTATAATTGGACCATCAGTTGTCCTCTGCGCGAGCACCTCGTTATGGGGCTCCACCGGGGATGGGAGAAGGGGGATTCGAAGATCTGGATGGGCTCTACTTGTGTGTAATTAGCCCCTTACTCAATGGCCCGCACTTCTTCACTATTAAAAACCTATTCACAGTCAATCCAACGTTACAGTTCATTGGGCTCGATATCAATAAAAAAAAAATATATATCAATGTAATTTAATGGGGTCCCTTGTCAGTGGTCCATTAGGATGGTTGGTTACGTGGGCCTAACTATGAGATGTGCATGGAATTCCCAATGGGGATGGCGAGCAAGTGGATGAAATTTGAGAACAGTGGCCGACCAAGAATTTTCATTTGAGTGGCGCGGATGGTTTGATAAAGTCAAAACCAAAAGGCTAAAATGATGAAGGAATCAAATGAGCCCGAAAAAGAAGGCTAAAAACAAAAATTTTCAATATCCTGGTTTAAAAGATTCTCCTTTGAACAAATGTAGGTACAAATCTGATAAGATAGAAACAAGTAAAAATAAAAAAAGTAAATAAATGCAAAAAGATTTAAAATAAATATCATAGTAAGGATATCTGGCTGTTTTATGAAAAATATCCGATATATAAATCAGTGAAAATCTAAGAAGATTTGGAAGAATCTCCAAACCTAATCCTTAAATCTTTAACAATTATAAATGAGAATAAGTTTATGGAGGGTTTCAGCTTTTGAATCTGATATGGGGAGACCGCCTCAGGTCATCATAATGTGGGTCCGCCCCTGTTTCAGAATATGGTACTATAAGGATGAAATTAAATTTTAACGATTTGGATTATCATTCCATGAATCCTACAGCGGTGTATCACGCATGCCCCTTATGGAAAGCATGTGGGGGACCAATGGTCCATTACAAATTAATTTTTATCAATTTTTGTGGGGTCAAAATACAATCCAACACCTAGACACATGATGATTAAGAACTTTTTTATTTTTTTTGGAACGCAAGGATGATGTGCCCTATGAATTTTGTTTCAACTTTGGGGAAGAATCCTTCATTTCTCCAGTGATTTTTAATTAAGCCTTCTATAAAAGGAACCCTACACGCTCTCGAAAATCTTGTAAAATGAGTTTTTGCTTTTTAGTTTTAAGTTTTTCTTTTCTTTTTTGCAAGTCTTGAAGGTCTAGCTTGAACAATAGTTTTTGCTGGCCTGCAAATTTGTGGCCTGGGCATCCACAATATTGGGCCCAACCCTCTTATTTCCCTTAATAATATATATGTGGATTTATTTGAGCATATTTGTGGGTTTATTTGAGTATAATCTTATGTGATTTTTTATATCAAATTTTAATATAATTCTTATTTGAATTTTACATAAAATAGCTATGCATAATCTTATTTTGTGTTTTTTAAATCTCTGCAATGGTTTATTTACATATAATTGTTGTTTTATGCAATTAATTGCTATTAAAAAATACATTTTGACTGATGTTTGGGTTTATATCAAGAGAATGATTTTTATGTGGGTTCCCATTAGCATGATTACTTCTCTTTAGTTATTGGGTTTAATGTTTACCTTGTATTTGTATTTAACTCTATTTTATCTATATATTGTAAAATCCTCTATGGAAAATCAAAACAATTTATCTCAACATCGTGAAATCATCTTATTGCACAATTGCGGCGTAGGGAACACTTGTGTAATGCTTTCTTGGAAAAAGTCCCTATGTTGGCTACACTATCTTCACAAGGAAAAGTCAGTCACAAACTCACAAATGGACAATTTCTTCGTGGCGTAACACAAAATCAATTCTCACGAGGAAGGGTTGGAGACCTGGAGTTGCTTTGCCATGAAAGAATAAAGCAGGAAAGTACATCCAAGTCTTTTTTTTTGCAGCATTACACAAGTATAATATTTTTTGCAAGATACTACTGAAAAGTTTTTGCAATCTTTTGCCAAATGCTTTTTTTTTCTTTTCGCAATTTGACATGGTTTTATTTTTTATGGACAAGTTAAACCTAAGGTTTTTTTTTGGCACCATCACTTAAAAAGAAAATCTACACAGTATTGGATAAAATTTCTACCAAGCAAGGAAATCCAAAAGGCCATGACGCGTTCAAAGTCGTTCAAACTATAGTTTTCTCTGGTCTGGGCCCGTTTGGCATTTTACTTTTAAAATTAAGTGGAGTGAAGTAAAATAAAAGGAGGCAATAAAATATAAGTGAGTTATGATGATATTTTATTTTTAGTTGTTTGGGATGAAATATTTTTTTACTTTTTGTATGGGGGAATGGAGTTTTTTTTGTCTTTCAGTAAATAAAGATAGTTGCTTTTTTACTTTTTTTGAAAAAGATGAGGGAGTTTTGAATTAAAGTGCTTTTGATTTGATGTTTAACTTGACTTGACTTGACTTTACTTAACAAGTAAAATTACCAAATGGTTCAAAGCATATATATGCATTGTTTTTACCCTAATGACTTCAATATGAACGTACCAATGCTCCTCGTGAATTAGCACTTCACCCAAAGTTTTGAAACAAAAGATGCGAAGAGCAAGTTCAAGCCCAAGCCTTACAAGCCCAAGCCTTATGCCACTCCACCACCGACTTCTACTAAGTGAATACTGGTTATGCATGTTGTCTTTGTTTTCCTTCACAGTGAAAGTGAAGCTACCCGTCTTCTTTTATTAATGCTCCATGTGGAATGTGGATGTGCAGCGCAAGGAGCCAAGGAACACAAAAACGTGTGGTGGACGAGGAAGAATCACCAACTTACATGATTTCAAATGAAGGAGAATATGTAAGCCATGTGAAACCATGAAGTAGGCCTTTGGAGTTGGACCAACCTCACCTCCTCTCAAAATGTTCATAAGTTGGCAACTCTGATCGTTCGTATAAATCCATTTAAAACAAAATAATTAAAAAATTCAAATCAACAAAAAAAATTATGAAAATCAAACATTTCTTCCCTTAATCCACGTCAGCATACACATTTCATTTTAAAAACAAATGATTCGTATGCATTTTTGCTCATTTTGAATACTATATAAAAACTTTGAAAATAACCTTAGGGCGTATTTGGCACGTAACTTATTAAAGTGAATCCAGACAAGAAATGACAAGGGGTCATATCAAAAGTACACAATTTCAAAATTCCCTCTGAATTTTTCAAAAAAAGTAAAAAAAGCAACCTCCTTTCTCCACTAAAAGACAAAAAAACTCCGCTTTTCTATACAAAAAGTAAAAAATATTCCATACCAAACAACAAAAAACAAAACACCATCATAACACCTTATATTTTATTTTCTCTTGATTTGATGTTCACCTCACCATACTTCAATTCACTATATATCCAAATAGGCCCTAGTTTATAGAGTTGGAAGGTATCCCTTTGAATTGGGTCGCATCCACACAAATGGGCCCAAGAAACACATTTTATTAAAAAAGCACATATGTATTTTTAAAAAGACACATTCACAAAGGAGCCCCAAGAAATGACACATTTTATTGAAAAGGCACATGTATTTTTGAAAAGACACATTCAAGAGACCCATTCACAAATGGGCTCAAGAAGTTGACATGGCTTCTCCTAAGGCCAGAATTGAGGTTTTTTTTTTTCCAACCAGTATACAGCAAAGGAGTTGCAATAATCCTCATATTGAGGTGTACTCATGAGAACTGAAAACACCGAGCAAACTTGTCTAACTACGTGATCAATTTGATGTTGGGCCAAACTCGAAGTAAAATTTATTTTAAATCCTGTATCAGATGATAAGATCTTACAGTTACAACCCCAGTCCCCACTGATGGATTTATAAGCCTCTGGGGATGGGATTTCTCATAGGATTCCATCACGTGCACAAAAAAAAAAATAACAGTGTTATATTGATGGTGATGATGAACCGTGTAATTCGGACTTCTGATCCGAGGAATCACACATCATCACGTCAGTGCTTTGTACTTGTACTTCATCTTCTTCCAACGCTCTCTCGCTGCCTCCCATGGCTAAAAGAATCTATATATATTTTTTTCAAACTAGGAATCTGAGTCTCAATCTAGTGGGGTGATTCTAAACGTACCCTCATTATGTGCCGTGCACACCCACATCCTCTTATGTGAACCACTTCACATAAGAGGATGTGGGTGTGCACGGCACATAATGAGGGTGCGTTTAGAAACACCCAATCTCGTGTTTCATGCTCAAAGATACCTATAAATTGACAGTACACCCTTCACAGTCTCATTGGCTGTTGAAACAGAGACTTCTTATTTTTTATGAGGGTAGGACCTCCTTCCAGCCAATGGAAGAAGTTGGTTCTAGACTTCTCCCACTACAGTTTCCATTTGGGTGGGTGAGTTTGTTTGGGCTGCTGCCTGCTGTCCCTTCTTCAGAGCCACATTTCACATGCATCAAACCAAAGGGCTGGCCTAATCTTCAATTCTGCAGGCTAAATGAGACTCTTAACATATAAAAACCAAAAAACAAAAAACATATAGTGGTGACAACTGTGCTTAGACAAAATAGCTAGTCCTAGTCCTTATCCCCCCTCTCTCTCTCTCTCTCTCTCTCTCTCTCTCTCTCATGTGTAGATTAAGCAAAACTTGTCAGTTATCTGACCCTGTAGTTTTTAAAGGGTTGAAACAATGAGAAGAATCTTAATATTTACTTGACAAAGATGTCAATAGAGAGAAATATGGTCAAGTTGCTAATAATCTTGTTTGTGGAGTCGTAGTCTCTATTACCTTGGTCAAATTAAGGGAGCTAGTGTGTACAAATTAATGCCTACTTCTTGTCAAGAAAACTTTACTGCGAAAATTTGATAAAATTCAATGAAACATCACCCCCCAAAAGGCCCAGGTCTGCATGTGATGAAATTTGGGCAACTTGAGTTGGGTATTGACCCAACCCAAATCTGACTTCCATTGTTTGGAGGTAAATTCAATCCCCAACACTACCTGGATGAAATCCGAACTTACCCGACCGCATAGCACTGAAATACACAAACATGGGCAAAAGGATTGAAGTTGGTTTATCTGTTAGGCCCCATACGGGCAAGGTAGGATGAATGGGATGAAGTTTAATCTATTTGTGTAACCATGCTTTTGTCATGGTCGAGTTAGATTGACAATGGGGGGAAAATATTCCTACTTTTCATTTTGTGTAACAATCCTTACATCTATTCTTGCAATGGTTGGGCTGTGATACGAGGTAGTTTTAGTAAAAACAATACAAATGGCATACAAGGGCCTTGCCGTAAAAGCCCAGACCTGGACAAGCCCAACCCAAAGTGGGCCAGTCTAAAATCAGGCGGGTCTATCATATTCTACCTAGGGTAGTAAACGGGTCGGTTCCAGTCCGGGTTCATGGTGGACCCGGAGCCGGAACCATTTAGGAGAAGGTGGAACCGGATCCATACCCAAAACAGTTTAAGGAACCAGTTTCTTGGCTTCGAAACCAGAACCAGAACCATATACCGGACGGGTACGGATCCCGATCCGAGTCAGGGTTTAGGGAGAGAATAATATTAAGAAAACATGGCTTTTAAGAGAAATTTTCGAAAATTGAGATAATATGTTGAGTCTCTGGTTTACGGGTCCGAACCATGGTGGAACAGGACCTAGACCCATTTGCTTATCGGGGCCTAAATAAGGACCCAAACCTGGTTTTTAACGGGTCGGAACCCCCGAGTAATCAGAGAATCGGAGACCCATTTACATCCTTAATTGTACTAGAGGTCCATCTGGTCTTCATCTTTTGATTTGGACCCAATCCATTTTCTCTAAACTCCGTCTAAGCCCAATATTTTCTGCACGAGTCATTCAGGTCTCCGGTCCGACCCAACTGCCCTGTAGCCCTACACTATTCCATGTCATGTTCATCTATATTTTTACTCTATATACTAACAGTTGCATCGTAGGATTAAATATGTGAATCTTCCTATTAGCCTCCTTTTTACATCATGGGTTTTAGGCTCGACCCGTTGGGCCTGGTGCCTACTGTCCCCGCTAGGGAGGTATGTTGTGGGGCATTGTTCAAGAACATTTGGGCCTTTGGCTGGGCCAAAGTGGCAGCAGGTCAACTCCTAATGGTTTCGACTGTACGTTTTTTGTGGCCCACAGCTCATGTCAGTACCGAAGACTCTGGGCTTGGCCTTTTGGGCCAATTTTTTATACGGCATGGACTCCTATGTACTTGGTTGAAGCTTGTAACTGGTCTAGGATGCTTTTTAGATCAAAATTACAGTGGGCCGCAGGGCTAGAAATCTTGATCTATGGATTATCCTTTTAAGGTCCAAGGTTGAAAGTAGATCCCCACAGAGGAAATGATGTTGCTAATCTTTCAATCTCAGATGTTATTCTAGCCACATCTAATCTACAATTGATCAGTAATTTAAATCATTGAATCATGGCTCCACATGGGTCCCACACAGATGAATTTGTGGGCTCAGTAAAATTGTACTTTATGGTTGTCAAGGAGTTGGGCCTGTCATCTATTGGGCCTTTTGGCATGGCACGCTTTCGGCAAGGGTCAGATATGATCTGCTTATGGACCAACGATGGGTCAGAAATCATAGAAATCTTGCGTCCAGGACTATAAATCAATGAGTACATGACCAATAAAAGTTGTAACACTAAAAATAAATTGCCCCTCTGCAGTGGTTATGGGCCAACTCTCTCCAATGGGAGTGATGCCGGCTGTCAACTTGATTTGACTTAGGATATACAAAATTCATCAGCAACCCAATTTACTTGTATAAAGATTTCAAGGCTTTGATAATGAAGATGATGAGCAAAATACGTAAAATAAAGAAATTAAAGTTGTTTAATGAGATTCCCATTAAGAAGATAGAGTCGACTTGAGCCTCGGAATTGACATGGAATCAATATGCAAATACGCTGCATGAAAAAAAAAAAAAAAAAAACCGTTTAGGACGTGTTTGCGCTACGTTGCTTGACCCCCCACCCCGTTAAGGACGTGTTTGCGCTACGTTGCTTGACCCTCACACCCCGATTGCGCTGCCCCCCTACGTCCCCCCCCCCCCCCTCCCCCCCAATTGCGCTGCCCCCCTACGTTGCATAACAACCCCCCCCCCCCCCCCCCCCCCCAATTGCGCTGCCCCCACACACGTACGTTTAGGATGTGTTTGTGCCCCCACCCCTCACACGTTTAGGACGTGTTTGTGTATGAGGCTAAAAAAAAATGTTTATAACCCTTGATGATAGGCCTGACCAATGCGCATTTTACAATTTTTCCTCATTTTTAAATTTTTAGGGGAAGAAAAACTATCCACCTACCTGATGATGCTACGGATTCTGTGATCTTTGGATCAATCAATTTCTCACCTATACGCCAACTGTTTTGGTTCGAGTAACGAGAGATTGGATTTTATAGCCCTGTTCTATTTATCGTACAGTATGGGATACCAGCCAAAAAGGGCACAAAGGAAATAAAAAAACTGCAACAATAATGTCAACATAAAGCCAACTAGAGGACGGCCATCTTCAGGTTCTCCTTGTGTTCCATGATTTTATCATAAATTTTGTTGGTCCCTTGCCCTCCAATTGCTAGGAGCATTTGTAATAACCGTTCTAAGTTGGGTACTCTTAATGCCAGTGGGTCACATCAGCCCACCAGTGATAGCCCAGTGGACCACTCCAACCAGCAGTCCCTTCCCTTTCCAGTTCCATCCTATTAAGAAAAAAGTATCAGAACCAGTGGAGACTGAATGATCTATATAGGACCACACCGAATATCAAATTTGGCCCAATCCCGTGCTCCTAACCCCTACATCTAATAATCCAATTCATTTGTATTGATGACAAACCAGGGGCATATGATGAACAAGGGGTACCTGTCCATTATGTTTGGATTGGGTGGCAGGCAAAGAGCACCAGATCCTAGACTTCTTGTTCAAGTCAATGGAAGCCGCACAAGTGATTTCATCATTCAATGTGGGGCCACACTTTAGAGGACATTGCACATGGGAATAAATCTTCATTTCCTACAGGTGTTCCCATAAGAAGAGATTTCTAATATTTCAAACGCCCCCACAAAGGGAGAGAAAAAAAAATAACACTGGTTGATATATTTTGAAAATGATATCATGTTTCACACACAATCGGGCCCCCAATTTGAATGAATTTCATCATCTAATCTATTCACCTGCAAATCTCATCAAAATTACGGTCTAGATCATGACAAAAGCATTGGTCCCACCAATCCAAACGCTAGCCTTGAGCACACTCTAAACTCTAGCAACAAGGGTTAATATTATTCATGCATGTCATTGATCAATTTAGATAAAACTACTTTACCCAAAAAAGAAGGGGGGGGGGGGGGGGGGGGGGGGTGGCGGCGACTATCTCCGAGAGACACCACGAATTTGGGGAAGATAAGACTATCTCTGAGAGACACTACGAATCTTATCTTGATTGGGTTTGGTGGATTTTAATTTGGTACCAACCAAGAAAAATGCATGGCAATCATGTAGCATTGAGCAAGAAATATTGGGTGGGTAGGGCACATGAGAAAGGGTGGTCCACACCCAACTTGCCCTGGTATAAAATCTCTTGGCGTAAACATTTTAGTTATGAGATTGAAAATTGGGATTGATGACCCATTCATCTTCTTCTATCAAGAATTATCTCTGCAATAACTCCAAGGGGATTGGCAAAGTGATCAGGACCACGAGAGTTCGAAGTCTTGGTATTGACCTCCGGTTCTCCCCTCTTCAAAAACTGAATGTTGAGTCTACTTGTGCTACTAGCTAGGGACTATAGGAATTTTATTCGACTTCTCTTTGGGCTCAGAGGGAATAGTCCAGTCCAAAGGGTTGGAAACCTTCTGTTAGCAAAAAAGAAGAAGAAAAAAAAAAAAAACACTTTCTCCATAAGCAATCTACATGTAGGAACGGAAAAAAGAAGTAGAAGCAAATGTGATATTCAAAACTTTATTTGAAGCTCATTACACTTGTAAGTGATATGTTAATTAATTATACTGGTGACCACCTTTGGTGTTAAATTTGGTTTGGGGCCTTAATATATGGATAAATTGATGAACACAGTTCTATAATGTATGCACGATAGTTTGAACCATCTACAAATGGGGGTCCACTTTTGATTAGGACTAAATTAGAAGTTTCTGTCGTTGAATTCCACCCATTACTTTTGTCATTAGATAAGGAGTTTCATATTTTTTTTTTTGATAACATGGGAACCCGCCGGCCCCCCTTCGGAGAATCATAGGTAAACCCACAGATACATTAAGGAGTTTCAGAATTATGGGTGGGAAAGGTCAAAGTTTGAACACTGCTAATTTGAATTATTGGGTCGTGGCAATAGATAGCGCAGACAACAAGTATATAGTGGGAAGTATTTTATTTCAGTAGGTGAGGTTGTTATGATGAAGACGAGTTCATCCAATTAGAATTATAGAGGATCATAAAAAATTTAACAACTGCTGTAGTATCTAAATTTTTACGAGATATCAGAGTCGTAATATTTTGCCTATGCTTATCCACTATATCCTAGTAACCTTTTTATGGGATGTATCTATGTCAGGGTGATAAATGATTGTGACTAAAATTTATCTCAGCATAAGTCAGACAACCTAGTCGGTTGGCAATCACATTCCACTTGGCCGTCCAGTGATCAATCTTTGGTATACCACTCTTTTCAATTGTGTGGGCTTACTCTTTCCACGTGTGTAAGCTCTCGTGTCCCATCTCAAAATAAAAAGATCAACATAAATTGACGCTTTGGGATGTAAATGGGTCTCCGATTTTATAATTATTCAGAGAATTTGACCATAAAAAATTGGATTTTGGTCCTTATTTAGGTCCCGATAAGTAAACGGGTTTGAGTCCTCGTTTGGACATGTGGCTTAAATGGGGTTTGGATTCAGGTCCACCTTGGTTCCGGCCCGTGGACCCAATCCAGTGCTCGACATATTATCTCAATTTTCAAAAGATTAAGTTTTATTTTTCATATCATTATCTACCTTGACCCGGACTTAAACCTGTATCCATTCTATATACGAAACCGATTCTAGTTCCATCTAATTAATAATTCCGGTTTCGGATTCACCATGGGTTCAAACCGAAACTGACCTGTTTACATCTCTATTAACATTGAAAACGTAACTAGTTGGATATAGGTTATCTACTTGTACGAACATGCTTCTCTTTCCTTGACGGGGTATTATCTTTTCATGGGTCCCAACCAAGGAAGAAAAAAACTCTAGACACTTCCTACCACACTAATTGGTACATGTCAAAAACACTGTGGATCCTTTGAAAATGCCATATATATATTCTTGTGATTGAAATTATTTTCTGACAAGATTACAATAATTACTAAACCTAGTTAGAAATGGAATATTTTCAAAGATGTCATGATGTTGTTGGGATAGCATTATTGGTAAAAATAATTTTTTTTTTTTTTAACATTTGTCCAAAGTTTCTAAAAGATAGCTCTATATCTCAAAATATCTCCGTTTCTATCTGAGTCAACACATTCCCAAGCACAAAATCTGTTCCAAAGAAGTAGGTACGGGTGGCTATACCGTACACTACGGTTCAATCAATTGGAAAGGCTGACGGGCTGAACTTCTGTCCTTTAGCATTTGTGGTGCACCAACCAATTGTCCAATTACAATTATTGTTGGTCCATGGCTCATTCATTGTTGGAACTATTGAAGCAACGGTCCAAAATTTGTTCACATTGGCCACATCCGTGGTGTGGACAAAAGAAGAAAGTGTATGGATAGGATGGAGGACAAATGTTCTAATGTCAATGGATTGTTTTTCAACTGTTGATGAAGGCACTATCATAAATAACATGGTATTAATGATCAAGACTCTTTCAGGTCGATAGTCACCTACATTACTGCTTCAATTTCAACCCCCCAACCATATGGCTCAAACCATAGTTTCAAAATTTGATTTTAAATAATTTTGCAAAACTCATCAAGTCTAATAAAAAAAATTGACTCGGAGAGAGTCACCGCATTGACTCAAGAGAGTCATATTTTTTTTAAATATTTTTTAAATATTTAAATATACAATAATTTTTTAGAAAATTAAAATATATATTGATTCACATGAAATAATAATAATCAATTCAAATTGATAAATCTCTATATGTCAAAGAATATTTTAATAAGAAAAATTAAAAGAAAAGAAAAAATCTTACATATTAATTAATTTTAAAACATCTAATATAAACTGTAAACAAAAATCTCAAATTACATTTAAAAATTTCTAGTTCCAAACCTCAATAGTTAATTACTTAAAAATAAATATTTAATATTTAAAATCAAATCTACCTATCAAATGATTTAAAATGCATATGCCTTATCAAAATTAATGAGGTCGGCCAAGTTTTTCCTATATTTGATTCGGTCTTTCATTGAAACAAGGTAAACTAGTTCAATAACCCGTGCTTAACACAGTTTCTCCCTGCACTACAAAATAAATAATCACATAGCATAGGACAAGTTGGATAAAATAAAAATAAAGAATTGGATAAAAAAGGATATAGTGACGTAGGAACAAAAAAAAACATGAGAAATGAGTAGGTAATTGCATGAGTAGTTACATACCTGTCGGTCAAAATTATAACCTGCCGTCAAAATCGAAGCCAAAACCTCCTAGTTTAATATATTATAATAGTTTTTTAAGAGGCTAGAAATCATTATGTAATAAGGGTTGCGGAAATTTATTGAACTAGTTGCGATAAGCCTGTCTGAAACCACACAATGGCTTCTTCCCTTTCTTGGAAAATCTTGGAAAAGTGTCATCAAGATCTCTGTGACCGAAGACATTATCAACATCAAGCTCGTGCAATGTTCAACATTTAATGGAAGCGATAGCTAAAGACACAATGTAGTAATGAGCGTAGTAATGTGAGTGGAAGTCTCATAATATGCGAGACCCTCTTTCCTGTCGTGGCTTCGTTATGTAGATCGATTTATAGCCAACAAACTGCTTGCAGAGAGATAAAGTGGTGAGTACTGTCCAGGTATTATCAGCTTTCAAAACCTCTATCTATATGTCAGAAACCAACCATGGCCTCTATCCGCAAAGTGATCAGCTTGGTCTTGGTTGAAGGACATGGACAGAAGTCTAGGCTACAAAGACAGCATGGTGAGAAGAGGACATCTTTTCTATAAGATAATTAATGACTGAGAAAGCGTTTCATATTGGAAAAATATTCACATGCGCACTACACCCGTGCATTGTGCCTCCAGACAAGCATTTAGAGGTGGGTCCTACTTTTAGGATGGTCCTGATGGACGGTGTGCCGGCTAATGTTTTTCTCCTCGTAGAACCATCTGTTAAAGAAAACAAGGGTTCTCACTTTTTATTACAACAAAGAGTTTTTTGCTTAGTAATTAGTTGGCAAACCCCAGGTCACCCGGGTGCCCAAGGTTGGATCTCTCACTATGCCATTCTTTCCACATATGTGTGGTCTCTACTTCCCAATTTGTAGGCTTCCTCTTCCCACTTGTGTGGGCTCTCCTTTCTCCGATGTGGGCTTTTTCTTTCCACTTGTGTGGGCTCTCTTAGCTCCCAACCCCTTTGGCTGGGATAACAAAAATACTAATTGTAGCATAAAAAGTACAAAGCTTTTTCCTTTTGAATTTAGAGAATTGATGTCTACACTATTTGACATGAGAAACCAAATGGTTGAAATTCCAAATTTACTAATGAATAGTAAAAACATACAAATGTATTAAGTTAATTAGTTGAGTACCAAATATGAAAATCCAAATTTAATTTTGGCATCGACTACCTGCATGTTTAAATTCAAGCCTGGCTTAGACTTGTGAGCTTCAACATGATGCCCAAAGCCCAGCCCTTTCTATATATATTGGCGAGCTCAAGTTTGTTTTATTTCTGTTAGATGCGGATTATCGTCTACTGTTATTCAACCATTTTCTTTAATAACACTAATTACAGACCTAAACTTACTGATCGAATTGAGTTTTGGGCCACTACATTGTAATATATAAGAGAAGAAACACAATATGGTGTTAAAAATAAGTTTGATTAGAATACAGAAGAGCTATCTTAGCGGTGTACAAGGGTTAGACCAAGTGAGGCCAGTGGGCTTTGGAATAGAAGCTTGGGCTCATAAGTCCAACCTCTCACTAAGTTGTCTTAAAGCTCAGGTCAGGCTCTGCCGTTGGTTCATTGGTCTAAAAACATGTCCAAGCCCTGACCTAAAAGCACCCACACCCAAAAGGCATGATGGGCCAACTAAACTTGTTAATAGATTTGGGTTAATTAATTTGGACTCTCAAGTCTGGGAATGAACAGGGACTGTTCCTGGCTAACAACATGCTCTAGTTTGGTTGATTTTGGCAATGGCTTTAATGATAGTAAGACTGAGCTTTGACAATGAATTTGGTTTGGGATATGGGTTGATCACAAAAGTCACCTGATAATTAAAAGAGTAAAAAAAAAAAAAAAAAAAGGAAAGATGAAGGGAAAGGGTTGCAGAAGATGAATGGGATTGGCTTTAGAACAGAACCAGTTAGGTGGGACTGTGTTTGGTATCATCGTAGCTAAGTAGAACTTTAAAATTGAGTAATTTTCAAAACATACTCTGGATCAACTCAACCATCCCCTAACTCAAATATAATAAATATAAGAAGATAATCAATAATGATTGTGTAACATCACTTCCTTGTAACAACTAACAAGCAACAAGGTATCCCATTTAATTGGATTCTCTCTCTCTCTCTCTCTCTCTCTCTCTCTCTCTCTCTGTCATTAGTATTTGTTTTGAGCTAAAGATTTTCATGAGTTTTATTACATGGTTATTTGGATATGATTCTCACAAATTCTAATAAATTAACAAACAAATGACAAAAGAGATTTAAGGAAAAGTTGATTCATTGATACTAAATATGATTAAGATGCCATTAAATTAAATCTTGGGCTAGAATAATTTAGTGAGGCTGATTTCTTGGCTCTCCCTTATTTATAATGAGACTTTTCCATCTGCCTTTATTCCATTGATACATATACATCCAAGTAGGCCCAGGAGTTGGTTGCTTGGAAAAGACCATTCTCATTAAATATAGAAGGCCTAACTGATTTGAAACTTTCACTTTTGATAAGAGGCCAAAATTGTTTTCAAGAAGACAAATCTTATTCATAGCTAATCCACCGAACCATCATCTTAAGCTTTAAATCTTCTCCATCTATCCCCCTAGAAAATAAGGTACAAGCAGCATCACTGAAAGCATTAGTCCTCACCCATGTCATAGATTTCGTGACTCACATCATGTCAATGGTGCCAAAAAAAAAAAAGCAAAAAGTGGGTCCCACAAGAACCTACCAAAAGCTGCAATTTACAACTTTCCTGGCCCACCACTTTGTAATACCTCCAAAGAAGATAAACATGGGACCCAATCTCCAAATGAGCCACAGAAGCGAAAAATTAAAGTAAACTCTCTACTCTCCTCCTCCATCTGTGGTCCTAATCAATAGAGAATGCCACTTCAACTGCACCGTCCTTAAGAGGAAGATGAGTCGTTCTCTACAGTTTCAAATACAAACGACAAGAACAACATCACCATCACCACCTTCTCTTCTCCTCGTTCGTCATCTTCTTCTTACTATAATTTGCTGACACCGACGAGATCATTGCAGTCAAATCACAAAGAAAAAGAACCGGAACAGTACAAGGCATGCACCATCGTAGTCTCATCTGGAACTCAAAATCACTGGAAATTCTTGAAGTCTTCTGGCTTTGGAGTGCATGTGATCTTGTGGGGTACTTTGAGATGAGATGACGTGAAACAAATCCTCATGGGGCCCACAAGAAGAAGCCCATTGGGTTGCTTGCCAGCTACCAATCCCCCTTTCTTTTATGATCCTACCCTCCCAAAAACAAGTCAAGGACTTGAAAGGAGAGGATAGTATTAATTAGGACTGTGATTCTTCTTCTTTTCTTCCTTTTTTAAGTTTTTGTTCTTTCTGAGTGGGAGGCAAAAAAGATAAAGAGACTGGAATTAACAAAATCCAAAGGGAAGAGCTTGAAAACCGTCTCTTCCTTACCATACCCAGTTAACAACAATGACTGTCTCGTCACCTAGCTAGTTCGTGAGGACCAGCTTGCTTGAGGTGGATTTTTTTTTTTTTTGTTTGTTTGTTTGTTATTGTTTGAAGAATGTATAAATACACCCCTATGGTTATTTAAAATTTCAAATGTGTTCCTTGAGATTTTCATAATAATAAGGGCACCCCTATAGCTCGAGCCAGGAGTTTATTGTAGGGGAGGGGGCAAGGATGATCGACCAATAATATTTATCGACTAACATGTGAAAAGTATTAACCATTTAAAAAAGACCCAGACTTTAAGTTAAAAGCTTCCATAGTAACTTTGAAAAATAAATTAAAAAATATTAAAATATAAGTTTTTGATGAGATCAATCTAATAGTAGGCTCACATCATATTTGAGTGAAATTTCTCATAGGAACGGAGGCACTTCTTTTGTGGCCTACTAATATTTTCACATCCCCCAATGTTATTTACACGGTAGAGATTGAAAAAAAAAGAAGAGAAAACAATGAATCACGGGAGAGTTCCATTAGTGGGCCCACTTATGAAAAAATCTATACCATTGAAAAATGCTCTTCCCAAGTAGTGTAGAGTCCCTATCAAATCCCACTCAAATGACTAATCTTTACAGCAATAATTTTTAGAATACTTAGATAAAATATTATAAATAATTAAGATATTTCATATATATTAATTTGATGTTAGACTCGGATTATATTGAGTTAAATTTTTCATACAGAATATGTCATTTCTTTTGCAATATTTAGATTATTTCTAAGGGCCCACTCAGGAGATCCTTGTTCTAGGCCTATTTTCATTTCTCTGAAGTGGCCCCACTCAAAAGCCTCATGAAACTCTGCCGAGAGAATAAAAGCAAAACTTTCTGTCAAAGATATGAGAAGTTTGTTATAGGTATATCCTTTAGAAAAGAAGCATAAGACAAGAATGCCCCTTGTTTTTTTTCCTCAAATTCACTCCTTTTTGTAGAAGGACAAAGAATTTTGAGGAGGGGCAAAATAGCAAAGGGTTAAAGTAGAAAAAAATTGATTCCTTGGCCCCCCTCCCTCCACTGCTAGTGACTATTCATCCGTTAATTAACTAGGTGAAACGTAGGGTGGCAATATGACTAGCCTAAGGTGACCCCGATAGTCTAAAGTTCCGATTGATCCTTTCCAATTTTGGGGATGGATTGGAGTCGATTATAGTTTGGAGGATAGTGAGTCATAATGCATTCAATTGGGTTTAGTCGATCGAATAGCAATAACATACTCAACCTGAACTCAAGCACTCTAGTGCAATGACAAATTAAAAATGCTCTGAACAAGTATTTATGGTAATAAGTGTACAAAATTTTAGAAGTTCTATTTTGGTAAAAGGAGAAATCTCATTAGGGAAGAAAGAACAAGTACAAAACATCATCACATGGTCCCTGCCTACATTATTAGGAAACCGTCAGTCCAAAAAACATAATACTTATACAAGACAAGAGACCCAACTTGGCTGTCCTATGGGCACCTTCATTCGATTATCTAGGAATATAATTAAAACTAACAAAATCAAAATGACATGCCATTGTTAAGATATCGAAAACATGGCACTCGATGGACTATATAATCATGCACTCTGTTTATCACCTCGACAACCTCCAAAGCGCGCGGCTGAAAACACCCAAATTCTATTCAAGCCTCTATTTTTAGCAAAGCGTAGTGCGAAGAGAACTGCCTCCACTTTGGCTTCCTTTGCCAAGTACATGCTCAGCAAAATTTTTAGAAGTTATAAAAAAAAATAATAATAAATGTCAACAAACCAGCAAAGTGGGGTGCGGTGTGTTCAAGGATGTAAGAAAAATTAAGGGGGTGCATATTTGTAGTTCTAAAAGGTGCAAGGGTTTAATTTGTAAGTATTAATGAATAGAGGAGTGTCTTTGCAAATTATCTAAAGTTGTAATCCATCCATGCATGTATGTGGATGGACTGCATGCCCCACAGCGCAGTTAGAACCACGTAACTTAGTACTCTCTTAAAGTGTATATATTAATACATATGCTTGATTGAGCAATGAAACAAGAAATCACACTATTTGGGAATTTGGAATGGACCCCACTTACTTTAGGAGCACCAAATGGCATTGGTGGGGGGAGAAAGTAATGGAAAACTGGCCATGTTAGGAAACATGAACTTATCTGGGGCCGTTCAATTCCCTGAAATTAATGTTTCTTTAATACCTAATACATTACCTGAAAGCAGATTGGGCTCCCTAAAACATCTGTTAATCTTGAGAAAGATTGGCACTATGATTGGGCATGGGACACTTTTTAGCAGTTTGGACTTCTTACGCAAGAGTTAAACTATTGTAATACGGTTCTTAACCATGATTTTATTTTTTTAAGTAGAGAATACTGTCATGGACTCATGTTGATTACATCTGATGGGACCCAAAACTTTCTCCCAAATGATTCACCACAAATTGTGGTGTGAGGTTCTCCATCCCTACCATTTCCAAAAGCTAAACACCCCCACCCCACTATCTGCCCAGTTTAATTCCCCCAAGCCTCATCCATGGGGATTACCATAGCAGAAAATCTCCCTTGATGGGACTGAGTGCCCCTGCAATTTGGCCATCTAAATCATTCCATTTGTGTGCCTCAGTGGGTGGTCAGCTCAATGTTATCCAAACACAAACTTTAACGTATTAGCTGATATATAGTCTTCCTCTTTTGGCTCCGTCTAAAAGCAAGAAATCTAAATAAATTAGAATTGTTCGAGTTTCTTAAATTATTTCCACATCAAACTCTTACCGTTACGAAAATTGTGTGCCCGATTGCCATTAGGCCCATGCCAAATTGAGCCCGGCAGTGTACCACGGATGAACTCCCAACTTGATCTGGTTGAGTAAGATAAGGATGAAACTCTTGGTGTTAGAGTTTTGATTAAGTTTAAACTCCTGGTTTTCTCCTCTTTTCTCTTCCTTGATTTCCGCAGACACAAACCCTCCTCCTTCCCATTTTGTTGCAAAGAGCAGAATGCATCCAGAGAAAAAAAAAAAAAAAAAAAAAAAACATGATGAAGTGGTATTAGATCCAGATAGCTAGTTTTTTCACTTATACATCTATTTGAGGCCAACTTTCTATAAAAAATAAAATAACAAAGTTACAATACAAAAGTGGTAGGCTAAAACTTGTACATATCATGCAATAGGACAATTATAGAAGATAGAAAGGATAAATCCATTGATAAGTAGTTCTTAAAATGCCTATTTGCTTGATGAAGTTCAGAGCATCAATTTATCATTGAGGGATCCACTAACACCACTATCATAGCCACCATGTAAAAGGGGTAAAAATCCCCCATGTGGGTAAAAAATCCTATGGTTACAATCATCCAATAAAGTGTGATAATGGATCCATCAATGATTAATTTCAAGGGGTAACTCAATTGGCCCAGGACTACGGTTTGCACCCGTAAGTTGTAGGTTTGAAACTGCACTACCACACTATAGCTACAGGGGAGTTTACCCGGCTGCCCACTAGGCCCAGAGAAATTAGTCCAACACAAAAGATTGAGAACCCTCTGATAGGGGAAAATAAAAAGGATCTATCAATGGTTTGGATGAATATGAAGGGACCCTAGTTGTCAGGGGAAGATAAGCTGGTCATAGGACCCCACCACCCATGCTGATATTTTCCCCGTGGAAAGTGAGGGAGCATGATTTCAAGTGGTGCCACAAGGAAAATATCGCCGTTCTTCTCGGGAGTCTGTGGCCTCACAACATAAAGCCTTTCGCGGGTCGTATGATCCATCCGGCGACTTTTTTTTGTAAAAAGAGAGAGCCGCAAGGACGAGCAGCGCAATTGGTTCGGCTCGACCCACGGGTCCACCCACGGCTCCATCATTCAACTTGAGCATTTTTTAACATGTATTGGAAATGGATAAGGAAGGGCAGGAAAGTAAACTGCAGTTTTCTCTTCCTTTTGTAAAAGAGCAACATGAAGTGGCATTGGAATTTTAGAAGACATGATGGTAGAAGGTAATAATCTTGAAAGGTGAAAGAGGACAGACACCCATGAGGAGAAGTTAGTTAACAACTAAATGTGGGGTGCAGGAAGTAGCAGCTGAAACATTGAGCTAAACTTTCACATGGGATTTTCTAGGGGTGCACAAAAATATGTCGATCTGTAAAATCGATCAAATCCATGAACTTTTAACAGAATCGAAGGTAAATGGATTGGTGACGGATTGAAAATCTTGTAATCCGTTAGCAATGGATCGGTGACGGATTTCACCTTTAATTCATGGATTCAATCCAATCCGATCTGTTGACATTAAATATAAATAAAAAAAACTTAAGGGATACTAAATATAAGTTAAGAGGTCCAAATATAAAAGAAGAAAAAACTTTAAGGGTCGTAAGAGTTCAATGTTTCAATAGATCAAGTGTGATTTTTATGAATTTAACAACATGTTTGGCTTTATTTGTTGATTAGATTTTTTTGGTTATAATGTAGATAAAAACAACTCTTTGTATTGATAAATTTGGTAGCTTTTGGGACAAAAAAATATATTTGTAATTTGGATGTTTTTGTAAATTGTACGCTGAAACTCTTTACAACATGTTTGATCTCTTTCTTTAATATGAAATTTAACGGATTCAACGGATTAAACCAATCATACCCAATCGTCCACGGATCGGATTGGATCGATTTTTAACAGCTATGGATTGGTGACAGATTTCAAATTCATCAATCCGTAGGTAATTGATTGGTGACAAATTTGGTCTAACCCGCACCAATCCGATCCGTGTACACCCCTAGGATTTCCCACCTATAATGAGATGACACTCACTATTCTTGTTTTTCCTCAATCCTTTCACAAGAAGGGGGAAGGGAGAGTGTAAAGAGCAGTTTTTTTTTTTTTTTTTTTTTTTTTTTGTGTGTGTGTGTTGTGAAGGGAAGAGTTGATTAAGTACATAGTCAAAATTCAACCTAAATCGACTTCTAATTATTAGGCAATAGGCTGAGTTAGACAGATGAACCGTCATGATCTACCCTTTCTAGGGGTGACCAGGTATGAATTTGTGAATAGAAACTTGGGTCAAGTTTAGGTTGTGGCTGCTCTACACTGTTTATAGTTATTTTAAATATCCATATTAAAGTGTAATATAAAATGCATCATAATCATCATCATCATCAAAGTCTTGTTCGAATTATGTTAGTATCGACTATAGGAATTGTGTTCCTCTATTGCGATTTATTTTGAGTCAAATCCTCATATGAATTGCACTTCTTTAAATCTTTTTTTATTGCCTCCATCAACGTCCTCTTTTAATATCGAAAACACTTGTACTTATATATTAGTATTGAACATTTGATCAATATATATATAGGTCTATACTTATAAGTTGTCACAAACTATATATCAATGATTTCTTTTCTTTTTGAAAAAGTCTAAATGTCCCGAAAAGTGTCCCGACTTGGGGACCGAATGGACAAGTGTCATGATGTGATGATGCATGAGAGAGATGTTTTTGGGGCAGCGGCAGAGAGAAAAAGGGGGAGAGAGAAGTTCGGTCCCAATTTCGGGACCGAATTCGGGACATGTAGCATTACTCTTTCTTTTTATGATGTGGGTATTCATGAGGTCTTTCACTCAATAGGACTAATCCATCGAGTGATGCCCATTAAACCTATATAAATTCACAAAGCTCTTGAGTGCAATACACACCGTCTGTTATAGACATCTGCGCGCGCGCTGTGTGCGTAAGAGTTGAAAGTAATGAGATAGAAGGTGGCACAACACTTACTAATGTGATGATAAACTCTAAATATGTATAGCGATCCCGTTTGGCACATGATGCCGTATTTAACAGAGGGAGAGCACTGAAGTGTTCATGTGTTGTCGATAAT
This sequence comes from Umbellularia californica, assembly GCA_028538565.1. Classification (NCBI taxonomy): domain Eukaryota; kingdom Viridiplantae; phylum Streptophyta; class Magnoliopsida; order Laurales; family Lauraceae; genus Umbellularia; species Umbellularia californica. The sequence goes on from JAPQWN010000005.1 coordinate 71,655,262, forward strand.
TCCACAGAGCAACCAACCAAGAGCAAAATGTCATTATTGGTTTTGAGGTTACCATGCATGAATTAGAAATAGCAAGCGAATCATCTCAGGCATATGAATTTGTTTGTAGGGAGGTGAAGAATGAAATAACATTGACTCATTTATGAGCCTTAGGAGAGAGTACAAAATACAAATTATAAGGAAGTCCAAATTAGAAAACTTCTTACTTTGGACGATTGCTATGAAAAATCATATTTGTCTGCCATGTGTCCATTCTTATGACAAATCTGACATGGGTTATTGTGGATGTTTGTCGAAATGCCCATAGATGTCAAGTTTCCTGATTTAGAGAGTTCCTCATCATCCTATCATCCTTGTCAACAAAGAACCCTTTTTGCCTACTTTGGACTAAAGCCAGAAACTGTTGAGTACTGAATCTTGATTCTTAACTCTTGAAACTAAAAATCAGGATGTCTTCCCCAAAGGAAAATAAATCACATTCAACCTTCTTTTCTGGTACTATGTAAAAGTCAGAAATGTAGGTAGCTGTATAAATTCCCCTTTCCAAAAATATGAGTTTGATTTGGATCATTAATTACCATGAAATTATTTAAGTTCTCTATTAGGGGTTTGGTTTGTGGACCATTATTAAGAGGACAGGTGCTTGGCCAAACTAGATGGTCCACCAGTCCACAGCTAAATTTATCACAAATGGGCCTAATTTTTAGGCCAGTGGACATTTCTGGGTATGGATATTAGGTATAGGATATATTAGACAAGCATTAGGCTGACCTGGCTAGGTTTCGACCTTGATCAATCAAAGGTGGACCATGCCAGATGCATGGGGTCCTGATTCAATAGAAAAAATAGTAGGCTCCCTCCACTTGTAAGAGAGTTAATGACCCAGCTTCATGCGGCTCTACATGAGCCATTTGGACTTTTGGGCCTAGCATTGCATCCTATACTTTCAGAACACATCAGGATTACGAACAATATTGTGGGACAAAATACAGAGATTCTTCCAGTCTTGTGGTCTTTGTAGATTTGCATACAATGGCATAATTGCCCTTGTTAAATACGCAAATTTACATATACACTAATAGTTTATATATATACCGGGGCCAGCTCTCCTAAGCTGAGCTTAGGATAAGGTAAGCTGAAGTAAGCTCAATTGCGTGGTGGAGCCCACTTGGCGACCCATATGGGGATGGGGGTGGGGGGGATTTCAAGGACTCCCTATGACCCTCCTTTCTATAAAAAATCAACCACAACCGTGGTTTCTATCATCTCCATCTAGGCACTAAAAGTTTAATGGTCAATGGTCCATTCGGATTGGTGCATAGTCGATCCAATGGTCTACTAAATTTGGATCTGACCAAAAATTGGTGGGCATATGCAATTTAGGGGGGGTCGTGTATTTGGTCCATTTGGATGGACTAAAGATGGGCCCAAGAAGCGTTAGCTTACGGAATCTTATCCTAAGCTTAAGCTTAGGAAAGCGAGAGCCTTGCCCATATATATATATGAGCAAGGCTCTCCTAAACTCAAGCTTAGCATAAAATCTCGTAAGCTCATACTTGTGGGACCCACTTTTAGTCCATCCAAATAGACCAAACACATGACCCTCCTAAATTGCACATGTCCACCAACTTTCGGTCATATCCGAATTTATTAAACCGTTGGATCGACTATGTATTGATCCAAATGGATCGTTGACCAGTAAACTTTTGGGCTCAGATGGAGATGATAGAAATTACGGTTGGGGCTGATTTTTTGCAGAGAAGAAGATCCCAGGGAGTCCTTGAAATCTCCATCCCCATGTGGGTCCCAATGTGGGCCCCACCACACACTTGAGCTTACCTTATCCTAAGCTTGAGCTTAGGAGAGCCTTGCACTATATATATGTATATATGAGAGATGCTTCTATGAGAGAGCCATATATATATATATATATATATATATATATATATATATATATATGGAGAATATTCATGTGCATCCATCTCTCGCATAGGGTGAGAGACACTTACATAATTAAAAATATTCATGTGCAAAAGAGAAAAAGGCATATATGGTCATATGCAGAAAAAGAATGTTCATGTACAAAGAGGGAAAGCCATGTAAGTGTTTCTCACCCTATGGTGAGGGATGGATCCACATAAATGTCCCTATATATATATATATATATATATATATATAGAGAGAGAGAGAGAGAGAGAGAATCGCCTTCCG